>OY728158.1:1598237645-1599487645 GCA_963277665.1 Viscum album
TTAATAAAGTAGAGATTAACTCAAGTTTATTATTTAGGAGATTAAAGAACGGTCGGGTCAAGTCGGATACGAGGTATGGGACTTCGTCTCAATCTCCTTTCATTGAGGCATATTTTGTTTTATACACAACCTTCTTTTATACGGTGTATAAACCCCTTTGACTTTTACATTTATCCAAAAGGAATCTTTTTTAAACGAAGCGTTTTACTAAAAGGCAAAAGGGAATTTTTTTGTTGTACGTATGCGGCGACAACGAATTCTCTGCCGCCGTGACCGTTATTTGAGTTTCAGCTTCCTCTACAAGCCATACGTTCTTTTTAAAAGAAAAATAAATACCATGTTTTAATTTTCTTTTATTTTGGTATTGAAAATGGTTTTCATAATGTTTTTATATCAATGTGTTGTATTGATATCTTGTGATTGAAAGGTGGAAATGTTATGTTTCCTTTATGCATGTTTTATGTGATACAATTATGTTGAGGTTCTTGGGCATTATTATGAAGATGGGTGGTTCCGTGATAAACTAAGGGCGGGTGAGCCCGATATAGCTCTCCAATGAATTGGGTAATGTGAAGGAGTGAAACGTTAAGTTTTCTCTGAAGAGATTTAGGGAATATACTTTGATGGGTATTCCAAACGTAACCAAGAGGGTTACTCCCTACGTAAGAATGTTATGAATGCCTCAAGTTACCTTTATGTCTTATGATTTCTATGATTTATTCATGATTTGATGAGGTATGTTAAAATGCTTATGTTTTATGGGTAAATTATGATCTCATTCTTATGTATATATATACCCATGTTTCCTTTCCATATTTTTATATCCCTTACTGAGCTTTTTATGCTAATCCCAAGTTTTTTTTGAAATATTTTTCACAGGTCAAGGGAAACGTACATGATATGATGATAGTGTCAAGGAAGTGTCAAGAAATAATCCATGTTTTATTTTAAATATGTTTCCATTGATGGGAATGAAGAATACTATCTTTATGTAACCACTTTCCTTATATGTGGAATGTAATGCAAGTTTTATGATCTAATTCTCTAGAACTCTAAACCCGAAAAGATCCTCAATGTGTAATCTTGTAATAACTCAAGAATAAGTAAGTTTTAAGGCTGGGGCCTTATAATTGGAGGGAGATATAGGTCCCACCCATCTCATAATTATACCATTCTTATGTGTTCCACAAAATCATAATCCATACATCATAGAATAACCCATGTAATAAAAATGGGATTCATAAACATCATGACATCATAAAACAATTCATATAAGATAAAGGAATTAATAAAAATTATTCCATCACAACATAATCAAATCAATGTAATAATAGGGATAAAAACAGAACCCTTTATTATCTTATATGCAAAATAATTTGTTAAAACACTTGAACTCCATTATTGAGAAAAATATCCTTTCTACTTCAAAAACACTTTTCCTTTCTTAACATGTCATACAATTCTAAACTAAAATAAGTTGATTAAAAATAAACTTGAAAACTTGTAAAGGAAGATTCTTGGAAATAGTGTTTTAAAAATCCATTCATGCAGTATAAGTTAAAAAAACATTCTTCTCATACTTTTTTCGGAAAAGTCAAAAAGTACAACGTACGAAAAACGAAAAAATATTCCTTTCATATATTTTAATAAAAACTAATCGAAGGGTAAAATTGGATTTGAAAAATTGTATGTGGATGGAAATAATATTACATATTGATGAAACAAGGATGTGGATGATAAAATACACCCCGGTAAATACCAAAGTATAAACAATCTCAGATAAAAATGAGATTGTGATATTTTCCCTTACCTTAGGTCCGATATGCTTTGTATGTGTCTGAACCTCCTGTATAATGATTTAAATAATTTTATTGACTTATTAAAGAATAATATTCATTTTTATGATATCATATATGGTCATATTCTTAGATTCTTATTAGAAATATTTCATTACTACTTGTTATTCGGGTGTTTATTACTTTTTGTTCTTATGCGTGTTTTGTCGAATAAATTCTTATTACTCTTTATAGAATATAGATACATCATTTACATAATAGTATTAGTGTAATATATATCATATTTATTCATTCAATTCATTTATATAATCAATATTCAATGAAGATCATATAGAACGAGTCGCATCACATCGTGGAGACGGTAGGCCGTACGTACACACGAGCGATGATATCGTTCCCATGATCGTGGAGTTGTATTGAAGTGTATGTATAATATTTCAGAATAAATATAAATTTAGAATAATCATATATAGTTATTGTTTACACCATTAAACCCATCCATGTAAGGTGGTGGTGGAAAACAGATTACACCACAGCGTGGAGACGGTATTCCGTACGTACGCACACGCGGTGATTTCGTTTTCCGTAGGATGGATAAGAGGTGAAATAGGATTGTTTCATATTTATAATAACATATAAGTATATGAGGGATACTAATGTTATTAACTAATAATGAAACATCTAATGAAGAGGGAGTTGAAGAAGAATGGAACTTGAAGAAAATGGTAGAAGGTATTACCTCTTTCTCGAAGTGTCTTCTTTAAAATTATCTTAAGGAACTAGAGTTGGTCTTTTGATAAGACCAGTACCTATAGTAGGTTTCTAAGGAAGTGGGGAAGTTAAATGGGCAGGTCTTGGCTAAACTTGACGGCTCAAATTGTTGTGAGGAAGAGAGGGAGGAGGTGTCCTTTTATAAGGGAGGAGAGGGGCATCTTTGGAAAGTGTGGAAATATTATTTTATTATAAACTTATTTTCGGTTTCAAAAGGTCCAAAAATCATTAACGATGAAGATACAATGACTCATAGTCGAAATAAAATCCTCCAATCAGAATTTTACATGTTTTGGAAAATATTTTAATCATTATAATCTTATTTATTTATATCATTTATTAATGAGGTAAATACTTCATCATTATTGTGTCATAAATAATTTAATTTATATGGTGTATAAAAAATATAAAACAATTATCATTATGTAGGAATGATTTTTAGTTTTAAAATTAATATTTATAGTGGAAAATATAATTTATATAACCCCTTATAAAAATTAATTACTAAAAGATTTTTTTTAATGTCAATTTTTTCTTTACATTTAATTAATTAATCCAAATTGTCATTGTCACTACCCAATGTCTCAACAGGGTCCCCAAATAGACCCAAGGGTGCCCAGGGTCGGCCAATACTCATCCAATAAGGTTAGGACAAGTTTCAAGTTAATTTTTAAATATTATTATTTTCTTTTAACCTTGAATTACCCTATTTGCCTTTAACCGTAATAAATAAAAATTACCGTAGTTACTATTCATAATATCAAAAAAATAAAATTAACCTATTAACATAATTTGGACACACTGATTCCAAATATGGAATCCATTTTTCAAAATTCAAAACACAGAAGTTGCAGTAATTAATTTAAAATTAATCCCGTTGTTAAGAAAACCGGTTTTAAAAGTTAAAACATTGCCAAAGATTGAAATGTTTGTTCCTATGAATTCAATGTAAAATTAATTTTAATGACATACATTATATTAAACAGTAAAAATATATTCTATTTATACATTAAATACCTTCAATATTATAATTTAACCATATAATGTAGTGCGATGGAAAAAGTTGTTTTTAATTACAATGTATCGTGTTTTGACTATTCATTAAAATATGAATGTTATCAGAATAATATGAAAATTTTATCCAAAGTAAATTTTTATATCTTGATTCTAATGAAGAATTATATTTTTTCAAATTTAACTTATAAACTTGTCAAAACTAGAATTAATGTGGGTGCACCATCAAAAGGCGGTAAAACTGCATTTTTTTGAAAAATACTTCTTTTATCCAAAAAACTGATTTTGTTTCCATACCTCATTCTAGAAAATGTATAAGATGTATTAAAATGTTATAAAATTCAAAATTTAGTTAATACTATTCATAACGGCTAATATTAAAATATATCTTTGTTTATTGAAACTCGGTTACTGCGTACGACGCAAGCTATCGAGGAAGGTCGCAGTTGCGTGTAAAGCAAGCCAAGATAGTGTTGTGTGTAATGAAAGATTCCATTGATGATTTATATAACATAAAAACAAAATATTTCTCATAAAAGTCTCGGGTGTTACATTCTACCCCCCTTAAAATGAATTTCTCCCTCGAAATTCGTCACTTCGTCACAAACAGATGAGGATACCTCTCCCTCATCATACCCTCAAGTTCCCATATATCTTCTTCTAATTGGTGGTTCTTCCATAAAACTTTCACCAAGAAAGTGGTCTTATTCCGTAGGAATTTTTCGCTACGATCCAAAATCTCTATCGACTGTTCTCCATAAGAAAGATCTTGTTCCACCAGTACATCTTCTGAATTTCAAAAGGACTGATATATCTAGGGCTCAACTTTCCCTTCCTTCCAAATCTCATTACTTATTTCCAAGGACATATTTGTAAGAAAACTTTATCACACACTTCAAACTGTAGGTCTTTTCTTTAGTTGTCGGCATAACTTTTTTGTCGACTCTGAGCTGCTCTTATGTGTTGTTGAATAGATCTGACCATTTATGCCATCTCATCAACAAGATCAGGTCCTAATAGCTTTATTTCCCCAACTTCATCCTAGCAAGTTGGAGTCCTGCATTTCTTTCCATAGAGAGCTTCATAAGAAGCCATTTGAATACTGGAGTGAAAGCTATTATTATAAGAAAATTCCACCAAAGGTAGGTGTTGATCCCAACCAACTTTGAAATGCATAGAGCAAGCTCTCAAAATATATTCTAGAGTTTGAATTGTCCTCTCAGACTGACCGTCTGTCTGAGGATGATAAGCAGTGCTGAAACTCAACTTTGTATCTAGAGTATACTAAAGACTTCGCAAGAACTTTGAGGTAAACCTCGGATCCCGATCAGATATAATACAAAGTGGTACTCCATGAAATCTTACCACTTATTTTACATATATCATGGCAAGCTAATATAGAGAGAAATCCTCTATAATAGAAATGAAGTGTGCAGACTTTGTAAGACGATCAACTATGACCAGATAGCATTATTGCCTTTGGATGTTTTAGGAAGTCTAGTGACAAAGTCCATAGTGATGTTTTCCCATTTCCATTCAGGTATGGGTAATGGTTGTAACATCCCCTTAGACTTCTGTCTCCCAGCTTTAACTTTTTGACAAACCAAGCATCGATGGAAATATTCAACAACATATCTTTTCATGCCATCCCACCAGAAGTTCTCTTTTAGGTCCCTATACATCTTCATGCTTCCAGGATGAATAGAGAATGAAGAACTATGAGCCTCATCCAGCAACTCCTTCTTTAATTCGGGGATGGGAGGAACACAAACCCGATTCTGGAACATTATTATCCCATCACAATCAAGGTTGAATTCAGGAACATTTCTCAACTTCTTTTGTAACTCAAAATCTTCTTTCTTTGCCTCTTTACTATTCACATGTATAGACGGTTGAACAATTATTTGAGAAAGATACAATTTTCCCCTTTCATTATAATTCCAAGATCCATCCTTTGTAAATCCATAAATATTGGATCTTTTGTGATCCTCATCATGGATAAGCTAGTATGGTCTGGTCGACTTAATGCATCTGCCACCTTGTTTGCTTTCCCAGGGTGGTAATGAATTGAGCAGTCGTAATCCTTAATTAGCTCCAACCATCTTATTTGGCAGATATTCAGCTCTTTTTGTGTGAAAATATACTTTAAAATTTTATGATCAGTATAAATGTCACACTTTTCTCTATAAATACAATGCCTCCAAATCTTTAATGCAAATATTATAGCAGCTAACTCCAAATCATGAGTTGGGTAATTTTGCTCATGTATTTTTAACTGTCATGAGGCATAAGCTATCACCATATCATTTTGTATAAGAACACACCCGAATAACTTCTTGGATGCATCAGTATAGATCGAAATCCTTTCTCCACTACAAGATAATGTGATCATAGGTGCACTAGACAACCCTCTTTTCAACTCCTTGAAATTCTATTCGCATTCCTCTATCCAAACAAACTTAACTCCTTTCTGAGTCAACATGGTTAGTGGATTATATTATCCTAAAAAATCATTCATAAAACGTCGATAATATCCAGCCAAACTAAGAAAAATTCGGATCTCAGTTACTGTTATTGGACTCGACCATCTTTCGATAACCTCTGTTTTTGCTGGATCCACATATATCCCCTCTTTTGAGATTACGTGACCCAAACAGGCAACTTTTTGAAGCCAAAATTCACACTTGGTAAATTTGGCATAAAGCTTCTCCTTTCATAGGGTCTTTAAAACAATTCTCAAGTGATCTTCATGTTCTTCCTTGCTCTTTGAATAGACAAGAATATCATCTATAAAGACTACCACAAAATGATCAAGATAGTCTCTAAAGACTTTATTCATCAGATCCATGAAGATAGCAGGGGCATTAGTAAGACCAAATGGAATCACTATAAATTCATAGTGTCTGTACCTTATACGGAAAGCCGTCTTTGGTATATCCTCCCTTTTGACCCTTAATTAATGATACCATGAACGAAGATCAATCTTGTAAAAGTACTGAGCTCCACGTAGTTGGTCAAATAGGTCATCAATGCATGGGAGAATATATTTGTTCTTGATAGTGATCTTGTTAAGTTCTCGATAATAAATGAAGAGTCTCATTGATCCATCTTCCTTCTTAACAAACAGAACATGTGATCCCCATGGCGACGCACTAGGGAGTATGAATCCTTTATCAAGATTCTCTTAGAGTTGCTTCTTCAATTATTGCAACTCAATTGGGGCCATTCAATAAGGTGTCTTTGAAATAGGTAAAGCACCCGGAACGAGTTCTATTGAAAACGCAACTTCACGATTTGGTGGAAGACCTAGAAATTCCTCCGGAAAGACATCGTCAAACTCTTGTACAATGGGAATATACTTAATCGTGAGTTTATCACCAACCATTTGAGATAAATAACCTTCATTTAGTGAAATCAAGACCCGTAAGATGGATGAAATTTCCACTAGAAGGATATGTTCATCCTTGCATCGATAGACGATCATAGATTGATCTGGAATATGAAATGTGACTTCCCTTATTTGGAAATTGATATGATCTCCATATAAAGAATGCCAATCCATTCGAAGAATAACATCAAATTCCACTATAGGAAGGATCACAAGATTTACATGAAGCACTTTCCCACAAACTTCAATCAGAGAAGAATTATAAACTTTTGATGTGACCGTTGTGCCATTAGGAGTTGTCACAGCCAACTCAACATCTAATTTTTGAGGTAATACGGTGGTACCCTTAGAAAATTCTTCAGAAATAAAAGAGTGTGTGGATCCAGAATCAAATAAAACATTTTCTACTTTAGAGTGGATGGTAAGTGTACCTCTCACCACTTCGTTGTCGTACTCCACATCACCGATAGTAATTGCATGTGACTTTCCTTTGTCTTTGGCCTTAAGAGTTTTTTGACGTCGATCATCATCATCAACCCTTGGATTTGGGAATTGATTGGTGTAATGACCCATTTCTTTTCACTTGAATCATTGAAGTGTAATAGGTTCATTCTATGTATCCCTTTCTTTTTTTTTGCATCATTAGACATCTTCTTCCCATTATTTCGACATTCAATTCCTGATGACCTTCTTTTCCACACTTATAACATTTCCTTGTCCCCTTAAGACAATTTCCTCCATGTTTCTTTCCACAATTCGAGCATAAGGGAAAAAATCATCTTCTTTTTAGTGTGGTCTTTTGATTTTCCTTTGAATTCCATTTTCCTCTTCTTATCAAACCCATAAGACTGATGGGTTACACCAATCTCCATCTCAACCTTGAGAGCACACCGAACAATTTCATCATATCTATTGAAGTCCCTTATGGATAACACCCTTCTAAGAATTGGTTTTAAGCCACTAAAGAATCGATCAATCTTACTCTCAGGTTGGATAATAATTCCGGAAGCATACCTTGAAAGTATTGCAAAATTTTCTTCGTAGGTACCAACAGATTCATCATCCTTTTTCTTTAGCTGAAGAAACTCCTTCTCCATCTTTGTTCGAAGAATACGAGGGAAATACTTATTGAAAAATAATTTCTTGAACTCATCCCATTCCATGGACTCAATTTCATCCCTTTGCTTCGTATTCTTAATAAGATTCCACAATTGACCAGCATCACCTTCCAAACGATATAATGCTAAGATGACTTTATCATGTTTAGAACATTGAAGAATTGATAATATCTTTTCAGTGGTACTGATCCATTGTTCAGCCACTAATGGATCAGAAGACCCGCTGAATGAAGGTGGACACTGCCACATGAAGGATTAGACAGAATGTTGCTCCTTCCTTTTCTCATTTGGAAGTCCAGCATGGTTCATAGCTTGATAAAGTTGTGTGAGCATCGATACAAGATTTTGCATTCCAGCTCCCATAACGGTTGGTTTCTTAGGGGGACAATCATTGCATTTCCCGTCGCATTCCGCATTAACACTATTTCTTCGGGTTCCAGGCATTGACTATAACCAAGAAGAATAGTGTGAGCAACACTAATTATAATAGGAAAACCACATAATCAAGAATAAAATTTCACACTTAAGGTCTTATCATAGGTTGTTCATGGCTATTTCTATAACACTATGATTGTGTTCTATTCTTAGACACATCCTTAGGTTTCTTACTAAGGCTTTCACATCCTAGTTTCCAAAGGATGACTATACAATTCCACTGATACCAAATATAACGACCCATACATTACATACATGGTCAATACATCAAAATTGAAGCATACCTATTACAACATATAACAAAACCATGAAACGACCATATAGGTATAATGTCTTTAGAAACTGGGAAACATAAACAACTGGTTCATAAAGCATCTACACTGTCTCCCATTTATTTCATCATATCTATAGTACCCTTTTTGGAATATCTTACTTAATACCCTTCTTCCTGACCTGGGGAAAGAAAACATACAAAAGGGTGAGCTCAAATGCTCAGTAAGGGTAATCAAAAGAAATATCAATCACATCAAATTCATGAGAACATAACATTTTGGAAATCTTACCCTGCAAAAGAGATCATAATTTCATAACATGGGATAAATCATGGTAGTGAAATGTAATCTCAATAATCATAAAATAAAACATGAAATTTATTGTCATACACACATAATCATAGAGAAACATTTCTTATTAGTCAATACTCATAGCCAAGACATTATTAGTGGATGAAGTCCATTTCTGAACTGAGTTCACTCCTCGTTTCAGTCCTGTTTCACTGAACCGGTTTAACCTGCCATTCTCGCCATGTCTATCTCATGAGATATAAAATGTTTACCCAATGCATTGGAGGGAGATATAGGTCCCACCCATCTCATAATGATACCATTCTTATGTGTGCCACAAAATCATAAACCATACATCATAGCATAACCCATGTAATAAAAATGGGATTCTTAAACATCATGACATCATAAAACAATTCATATAAGATAAAGGAATTAATAAAAATAATTCCATCACAACATAATCAAATCAATGTAATAATAGGTATAAAAACAGAACCCTTTATTATATTAGACGGAAAATAATTTTGATAAAACACTTGAACTCCATTGTTGAGGAAAATATCATTTTTACTTAAAAAAAACTTTTTCCTTTCTTAACATGTCATACAATTCTAAACTAAAATAAGTTGATTAAAAATAAACATGAAATATTGTAAAGTAAGATTCTTGTAAATAATGTTTTAAAAATCCATTCATGCCATATAAGTTAAAAAAACAAATTTCTTGTACTTTTGTCGAAAAAGTCAAAAAGTACCTCGTACGAAAAACGACAAAAGATTCCTTTCATATATTTTACTAAAAACTCAAAGAAGGGTAAAATTGGATTTAAAAAATTGTAGGTGGATGGAAATAATATTACATATTGAGGAAACATGGATTTGGATGATAAAATACACCCCAGTAAATACCAAAGTATAAACAATCTTGGATAAAAATGAGATTGTGATATTTTCCCTTACATTAGGTCCAATATGATTTGTACATGTCCAAACCTCCTGTATAATGATTTAAATAATGTCATTGACTTATTACAGAACCATATTCAATTTTATGATTTCATATATGGTCATATTCTTAGCTTTTTATTATTAATATTTCATTACTACTTGTTATTCGGGTGTTTATTACTTTTTGTTCTTATGCGTTTTTTTTCGAATAAATTCTTATTACTCTTTATAGGATATAGATACAACATTTAAAGAATTGTATTAGTGTAATATATATCATATTAATTCATTCAATGCATTTATATAATCATTATTCAATGAAGATCATATAGAACGAGTCACATCACATTATGGAGACGGTAGGCCGTACGTACGCACGAGCAATGATATCGTTCCCATGATCATGGAATTGTTTTGAAGTGTATGTATACTATTTAATAATCCATATCACATTAAAATAATCATATATAGTTATTATTTAAACCATTATACCCATCCATGTAAGGTGGTGGTGGAAAACAGATTACACCACGGTGTGGAGACGGTATCCCGTACGTACGCACGCGCGGTGATTTCGATTTCCATAGGATGGATAAGAGGTGAAATAGGGTTGATTCATATTTATAATAAAATATCATTATATTAGGGATACTGATGTTATTACATCATAATGAAACAACTAAAGAAGAGGGAGTAGAAGAAGAATGGAACTTGAAGAAAATGGTAGAAGGTATTACCTCTTTCTCGAAGTGTCTCCTTTAAACATTATTTAAGGCACTAGAGTTGGACTTTTGATAAGACCAGTACCTCTAGTAGGTTTATAAGGAAGTGTAGAAGTGAAATGGTCAGGTGTTGGCCGAGCTTGAAGGCTCAAATTGGTGTGAGGAAGATAGGGAGGAGGTGCCATTTTATAAGGTAGGAGAGGGGCATCTTTGGAAAGTGTGGAAATATTATTTTATTATAAACTTATCTTCGGTTTAAAATGGTCCAAAAATCATTAAAGATGAAGATAAGATGACTCATAGTCGAAATAAAATCATCCAATCAGAATTGGACATGTTTTGGAAAATATTGCAATCATTATAATCTTATTTATTTTAATCATTTATTAATGAGGTAGATACTTCATCATTATTGTGTCATAAATAATTTAGTTTTTTTGTTGTATAAAAATTATAAAAAAATATCATTATGTAGGAAATTGTTTTAGATTTCCAATGAATATTTATTGTCGACAATATAATTTATATAACCGCTTATAAAAATTAATTACTAAAAGCTTTTTTTAATGTCAATTTTGTCTTTACATTAAATTAATTAATCCAAATTGTCATTGTCACTACCAAGTGGCTCAATGGGGTCCCAAAATAGACCCAAGGATGCCCATGGTTGGACACTACTCATCCAATATGGTCAGGACAAGTGTCAGGGTAATTTTGAATTATTATAATATTCTTTTAACCTTGAATTTCCCTATTTACCTTTAACGGTAGTAAATAAAAATTACCGTAGTTACTATTCATAATATCAAAAAAATAAAAGTAACCTATTAACTTAATTTTTACCCACTGATTCCAAATATGGAATCCATTTTTCAAAATTCAAAACACAGAAGATGAAGTAATTACGTTAAAATTAATCCCGTTGTTAAGCAAACGAGTTTTAGAAGTTAAAACATTGACAAAGATTGAAATGTTTTTACCTATGAATTCAATGTAAAATTAATGCTAATTACATAAATTATATTAAATGGTAAAAATATAATCTATTTATACTATAAAAACATTCAATATTATAATTTAACCATATAAATTATTACAATGAAAAAAGTTGTTTTCAATTAAAATATACCGTGTTTTTACTATTCATTAAAATATGAAAGTTATCAGAATAATATGATCAAGTTATCCAAAGTAAATTTTTATATCCTGATTCAAAAGAAGAATTTATTTTTTTCAAATTGAATTTATAAACTTGTCAAAAAATATATTTAATGTGGGTGCGCCATCAAAAGGCGGTAAAACTACATTTTTTGAAAAATACTCCTTTTATCCAAAAAACTGATTTTGTTTTCATACCTCATTATAGAAAATTCATAAGATGAATTAAAATTTTATAAAATTCAAAATTAAGTTAATACTATTCATAATGGATAATATTATAATATATCGTTGTTTAGTGAAACTCGGTTATTGCGTACGACGCAAGCTATCGAGGAAGGCCGCAGTTGCGTGTAATGCAAGCCAAGCTAGTGTTGTGTGTAGTGAAAGATTCCTTTGATTATTTATATAAAATATAAACAAAATATTACTCATAAATGTCTTGTGTGTTATAGAGGAGGATTAACTAATATTAAAGAGAAGGATGTATTCAACTCTAATTCAAATTTATCATGTATCTTGTATCAGTTTTTTAATATAGGTTGTTGATTTACTTTTTTTGATTGAGGGTTATTTTCATTAATATATATTAGGTATTTTCTTATATATGTCTTCAACTATGACCCTGTGATTAAAAATATCCTTTTTGTATCCTAGATCTAGCTGTTGTGGATCATTACATGATACTTTGAAGACATTATCTTTTTGGTGGGTTATATTTTATTTAAAAATTTCATAAGAGGATAATTTATAAATTCTCTTACTGATACTTGAACCTATGATAGATACATTGGTTTATGTATAGAATAATGTTTGACATTATTATTGTGTATACAACTAATAAAGGTATGATTTTTGTAGAAGCACATAGTACGATGAAATATGATATTGGAGAGTGATAATCTGAATTGGAGTTGTATATCACGAGTTATTTAATATATTGGCGGATGGTTCCCTCTAAATATAACAACGATATTAATTATAAACCCTTAGTAATCAATTATTCTTTTGTGGACAAGGTGAAAAAACGACCTTCTTATCATAAATGTCTAGTTATAAAGGAATAGTTTTGGAAATGTTCTTAGTCATAGGTTTATATTTGGATGTTTATGGTGTTATCTACATCCAAATAGTATAGTTGTTAAACCCCATGATTTTATATATATTTCATTGGAAATAAACATGATGTTTGATAAATTTCATTCCACCCAACCCTAAGCTTCAAGGACTTGTGATATAGTATCCCATTATAACCTACCCACGAGAATGGACAATATGATTAGGAATTGCAAGATTATTGAATACAATTATAAATGTAAAAGGTCTTTAATGTATAATGACATTTAATCAATGTTAATCAAATAATTTAATGAATAAAAGGCATTTTTTTAATAGATATAAATTTCTATACAAATTTTTTATAATTTTATAAAAATTATATTCATCACTTTTAAAAAGTTATGTTATTGAAATTTATAGTTAATGTATAAATAAAAATACAAAATTAGTTATTTAACTGTTACTGTTGAAGATAAAATAATTTAATGGTAAAATGTGTTATCTTTTATGAATCTAGTCTATGTGAGCACAATATTTTTATAATTAATAAAATAATAAAATAATTAAATATTAATGTTACTGATGAAATTTTAAAACCTTACAATAAAGAAATTTAAGATCAATTTTTAAATTTTTACATGGAATTAAATGAATCTAAATTTAGGTTCTATATCACAAAACATATTAAAAACATTTTTACATTCTGTTTTAAATGTATATTTTTAATTAAATTCATTATATTTATTGGAATTTAATTTAATAAAATGGTGTATATATATGTTATAGTAATTTTCAAAATTATTATTTAACACACATTAATTTTGTCCAAAATTATTATAAATAAAAGTAAATATTTGTAACCACGGTTAAGTTTAAAACATGTTTACATGGGTGTTAAAATATGTCATAAGGGTGGATTCGTAATATATACTTGTATAATTATTATTCGATTAATATATTTACTATATATATTATCCTAGAATATAATAATTATCCATTGGGAGATACTTTCCTAGGAATATGATATTATTTATTTAATTATTTTATGTAATACTAGGTGTGTCCTCTCCCTCACCAATAAAAGGACCGGAGGCACCGTGATATTTTAAAATAGAAACAAAATGTATTAATGTGTATATTTCATGAAACACCAATAATAAAAGAAAAAATAGCACCTAAATACATTATTATTTATATATATTAAATTAATTCAACTTCATTGATAGCTTGTGATACACATGACACCGAGTTTAAACAAAACAACATATTGTATCAAAATATTATTATTTTAACCTGACTGTTATAACATAACCATGATGTTGGAAGGCATGAATTTTTCAAACTGAATTTTTGATTAAATGTTTAACTTGCCTTGATAATCCTATTTTGTTTGGCGAGTTCATATCAACTACACATTTCTTATCCAATTAATGTTTTTGAAAATGGGATTCTATTATATATCATTTTTCTATTTCTATTTGAGTATACTAATATTTTGGAAATGTATTAAAACACTCTATATAAATCTCATAACAATTAATTTGGAATGGAAGATACATTTGATATTCCAAATTTTCATATGACCATATATCAATATGAAGATAAAAAGAATATTTTAATAAAAATTTCATCCATAGAATGGGTATTTAATTTTATTCAAATGGGGTATTTCTCACAATGATTGGGGAGAAATAGAAAATTAAATATATTCATGTTTTAATAGTTTTTTTGTGATGTATTTATGGAAGATATTCATAGTCATTCTATGAATTATGAGGTCTATTTTTAATTTAACTAATACATTGCGATAAAAAAATTTAATGACTACATATCGAATGTCCTCAGTAGGGCGACATGAATTTAAGAAGAAACTAAATGATGTTCTTGATAGTTGATTTATTTTTCCATGTTTTTCATAATAGGTAAAACTTATTGATATTTTAATAATAAATATGGATCAATGAGAGTCTGTATTGATTTTTGAGATCATAACATGATCGCAATAGATTATAAGTTTCTTATGTAAGGTATTGTTGATTTTTTCGATTTATAGTGTGTAGATCAATATTATTCAATGATTAATTTTCAATGATGATAGTATATATTGAGAGTCAATAGTGAATAAATACCAATGGAATCCATCCATACATTTTTTGGAAAATATTATCTTATAATCATGCCAGTTGGGATTTCTTATTCCTTCGTTATCTTGATGAATTTTAGGAATAGAAAAATTAGTTATTACCTTGAGTAGTTTAATTTATTCAATTTATATTTAATATGATCGATCTTTAAGGAGAAATAAATAGCATCGATACCACCTTCAGATTATATTTAAGATTTTGAGAATGTTGATGTTCAATGAAAAATTTACTAAGATTCAATATGGGAATCATACATATTTAGTTTTCTATAGATAAAATCATGAGAGGTTATATTGGGGGATCCATTGAATTAAAAATTTATTAGACACTGGTCAAGACCAAACACTATGACTGAAATCCATAGTGCCCATGGATTGGATGGATACTATTGAATATAATTAATACTTTCTGTTGAAAATAAAATTTAATAACCAAGTTACCTTGAATGGTATTCATGTTCTATTATAGTAATGAATATGAAGAAAAATTTCAAGGAACTAAAGATAAGGTTTCTCAGTATACCTATACGCACACTACCCTATAGTGGATATGGTTTTTTATTTATATTATAGTGTCAAATATTGGTTGTGATGTGTTCTTATACAGAAATTAATGGTGATAACATACAACTACCATTAATTGAATGTTTGTGAGAAAAAACATGATTTGAGGTTAGCTACGGTTATTTTTTCATTATATACATGGATGAAATATATTAATGTTCAATGGCGTGACATATGTGCCAATAATTAATGTGTAATGTGTATATTTTCCTAGGAAGAGTTCAATATATTCCATAGAAGACGGTTTGTGTTAATTAAATAATATGAAGAAAAAACACATTACAACAATGGGAATATGAAAAAGGATGATGATGATTAGTGTTGAAATATTAATGGTATATTATCTATGATTATGATAAAAATTATTTACTAAATATTATTTTTAAAGGATAAACCATCAAATCAATATGAAGGCGGTAAATCATATCTTGATCAAATGTCTATTCAAACATATATCAATGTGAAGAATAAATAATGATAATGTATATATTAAAAACATGGTGAGAAATATTCATAAGTCCAGCCTTGACAATGAACAAATTATAAGGTTTAGTAAATATTTATGATTCCCTTTAGTAGATGACTTAAAAAGGTGATATTGGATGAATATCATAGAGCATTGTTCTATACAAACCCAATATGTATAATTATGTATAAGGATCCAAATAATTATTTATATTGGGACACAATAAAGAGATATTTGGAATAATATGTATCATAATGCCTGGTATGTATGTAATCTAAGGCTGGGAGAAAGATTTATAATGTGATGTACCAACCATTTCATATAATAGAATGAAAATGGTAAAACATCACCATTGATTTTATTTCAAGACTCAACACATATGTTATATTCCATAATTCAATTTGGCATAATGTTGATCAACATAAAAAGAAAAAAAATCTATACGGGAATATTTGCCTTATGATCCACTTGGGAGGTTATATGTTTTTTAATGGGAAATATATCATGGAGTTCGACAGTTAATTATATTTGATCGATTTTAGAGTTCTACCACATTGTTCTACAAATATATTTGTTATTATTTTCATATTGTGTTGTGTTTAAATTCAATTTTCCATCATCATATAGATTTTCACGCTTAGGGGAACATTCAAGCCCTTAATGATCTGAAAAAACCCTACTCGAAAGATTTAAATGGTGGTCTGGATCAACGTCATCCATTTTTTTTTTGAATTCTATTATAAAAATATATTTCACTCCATCATTATAAGGGATCCTGATGAATCCATCTATGGATTAATGTGTATAAATAAAATTTTATAGGATTAATTTTGATAAATTAGTATATTGAGATATGAGATAGAGTAGAATATTACATAGATGTTTAGGTCTATTATATATCACTTCAATGTAGCTTAGAATCGACAAAAGAGTTATGCTGAAAATCATTAAAGATATAATGAATTAAATGTTGGATAAAAGGTGTAAATATGAATTTATCCACAAAAGTTGATAATGATAATCATAAATATTGCATTGATGAAAAGTAGGTAAATTTTCTCCTTAGATAATATTGATGAGTTGGGATGAAAATTATCTGATGGCCTGACCACCAAACCTCTCTTATAGTCATGAAATGTTTTATATGTTCTTCTCATGTAAATTCATACATAATCCTTCACATGTACCAAACATATAAATTATACAAGTAAAGAATGACATTTTTTATGAATAATAAGTTATTTGAATAATGGATAATATAAATAAAGATAAAAAATAGATTGTTCAATTAGTTAATGTTCTTAGGGTGAATCAAACATCTGAGGAAGCTACATGGAAATCCAAACACATGATGAAATAAATGTATCCCCATTTTTGATTCATAGTGATGATATTTTGAGGGTTTAATCCATTTTAAGGTGTGTATAATGATACAACCCATGATTAATGACAATTTTATTTGATATAAAGTAGTGGTATATAATAGTATTCTTTATATAAAACCCCCAATACAAATAAAAAAATGATATAGTATAAATTTAAAAACATGATATCAAATATTTGGGAATGAATAGTACATAAATCATTATTAATTATATAAATAATATTATTTTATGATAAAAATTTTCTTACAAGATTTTAATTTTAAATTTATATTTTAATGATTATAAGATCTATTCTTTTAAGAAATGTATTTTTCAAATTTTTTTAATTATTATCGCCAACATTATTATTGATCACAATTACAATGTTAATATTGAGAAATATAGTTGTAATTTTTGAATAAAAATTTATTCATTAGTAATCAAAAGTTTAATAATTAATATAAATTCATTTAATTGTAAAACTATTTATTTTTCATTAAATGATTTTTATATCCTCAATGTTATTTTATCCTAAATTTTCAAATACATAATTTTTGAATTACTGTTTTGATTAAACTGATATATTATATATTTTAAAAAATATTATATCATTAGTTTGATAGTTATTACAAGGAATGGAATGAAATTAAATATTTTGTATTGATAAAACTGTTTTTTTTTTCAAAAAATGGTTTTTTTCACATTTTATTCAAAATAATTTGTTTCTGTTTGAGAGAATTTTATTTGATTAAATTTATAGAATATTTTAATCAAAATTCCTAATTTTTTTAATCTATATAATATATTATTTCTTCATTATTAATTTTAAAATTTGTGTAATGTTCATAGTGTAAAATCCCAGTTCTAGAAGCCACCTAGAGGCGCCCCATACCCGGTTGGTTACATGGCCTCAAGCACATTTCCCTAAATGGTAGAGGATGCCAAATAGAAGAGAGGGCCTTACATGTGATAGTGGGGAAACTATTCCCTCATTGGAAGAGTACACAACAGAAGAGAAATAAATAATCAAAAGCGGAAGCAGTAAACAGTCCACACACAAGTGAACCGTGGAAAACTAAAATAATAAACAGCTAGAGCACATACATATAAAATGATCCATAATACATATGTCTATGGAAATATCCAAATGAGTCACAATGATGTATACAAATAGTACTAAACCATGTCAAATAGAAATAGGTCGTAACTCCTCAGCATCTCAAGCCTAATCTGTGTCTTGCGCTCTCCATCTCCACAACAAGTCATGTACCTAAAGTAGATGGGCACTTTCCCCTGTCTATACCTGTAGCAATATAATCTGTTTGGGCCCAAAAACATGTCCCAAATAGGGTGTGAGACTAAATCGTAGTAGGCAACCACCAAGATATCTACGCCTAATAGTCGGTGAAAATATGGCAGGTAAAAGTACATGAAGCAGTGAAAAGGACTGTACTCAATAGTAGACAATCCATAGTTTCAAGCATTTAATTCACAAATATGTAATCAGCTACTCAAGCAAGAAGGAATAAACATGTAAACCACTGAGTAGTTTTCACATCCTAACCCTTCTGGTTCAACCAACAATCACTAGCGACCTTATAGGAGGAACACACTGTCTCACCCCTCTGGATCAGTTAATGTATAGACTCTCTGGAGAAGCACTCACGGTCAATTCCTCCTATATTCTCGTATCATACTAAAGGTACTCTAGGGAATAACTCAACGTCTCATTCCCTATGTGGCCCACATCGAGGAACTAAAAACACTCCGAGGAAGCACTTAATGTTAATTACCTCTGTGGTCTCCCATCGTAATTTGTAAGAAACTCTAGAGACGCCCTTACGTCTATTATCACTATGGTCTACTACACTAGATTCTCACGGCCCTATGTAAATAAAATAATTATAGCGCATGTTACGGACAAAGTAAACATAAAAAACTACTTGGGTAGAATTATATAGAATATCAGCACTTTATAACTATATTCATACCATTTTATGATACTAGGCATGGAAAGTAAAAATAACCCTAATAGGAAAACATGTCCCAAATGTCAAAATAGGTAAAAATACATGGGAAATACATCCAAAGAACAAAAATTTACCCTATTCACAATCACCATCCTCTACTCTATCATATCAGAAATGCAAAAAAACAATATGGATAAAAAGGTCAACACACAATACCATGTTCAAGGGTATTGTTGGAATTTGCGCAAAATACTCAAATACTTTCTAAAGAAAGGCACAAACCACCTACCTTAACGTTAGGATATAGATATACTTGAAACACAAGGCATGAATCTCCTTAGAACATCATAGATCTATGAAAATGTATAAAATTTTCAACCAACGATGACTTGAAATGGAGGAGGAGATGGAAAACTATGCTGTAGGAGAAGGAAGAACTCAGCACTGTGATTCAAACGCAATCAACGGTGCTTGAATTAGAGGACGAATGAATGATCAAGTTCTTGTTGAAGATTTGTGGCTTCTCAGTGCTCTCGGATGAACTAGGATGAGATGGAGGGTGTGGTGTCTGTCAAACATGACACTGGTTCATTTAATGAAAAAAAGTACACAACGTGTAATTTTTAAGTACACGGCATGTACTTATTATTTCCGTACTACACTTTATGCGGCCTCCGAACACCCCCACATAGCTATGTGCATGGACGCTACACGGCTAGCACCTAGCTACATGTGGAAACGAATTACATGGCGTGTACTGATAAAGTACATGGCGTGTACTTCAAATATTTACAGAAACTCCTATTTTGTAAAAAACTATATAAAAGGAAAAAACAACCGGAATTGAAAATATGGGTTCACACAAACTTACCCCTTTAAAGAAATTCATCACCGAATTTATATAGTGTGGAGTAGAAGAAGAAACCCAGAATAGCTCAGGCCATTATGCTCGTACATCGACCTCCCTCTCCCTAGTCTCATCCTATACTCGCCCGTGCTGCCATAACAATGGTACCAGAGGAACAAACCAGCCGTAGAGAGCCCTTGTACTACGATCAACAGTCCAGATATGATACTCTTTGAATGATCTATCTAGCTCCAACTCTACTTCCTCAGGTTTGAAATCCCAAGATGGGTAAGAAAAGTAACGTCGAAGCTGAGAGGCGTGGAAAAAACCATGAATATCTCGGTACCTCTGAAGTAACAGCAATCGGTAGGCAACCAACCCAACTTTCTCCAACACCTAAAAACACCCAAAATACCTTAGTGAATGATTACCCTATCTCATAATCCTTCTGTGCCCCGACCTCAGTGTGACACGTAAGAAAACCTGATCCCCGACCTCGAACTCCAAAGGTCGTCTCCACTGATCAGAATAGTACTTCTGTAGAGACTGTGTAGTATCTATCATCTACCAAATCTACTCTATCTGTTTTGTTGTCTTTTGAACAAGACGAGGTCCCAAAAAAGCTGGCTATCCTACCTCCAGCAAACATAAGGGTGATCAGCATGGCCTACCGTAAAAAGCCTCAAAAAATATCATCTGAATATTTGCCCGAAAACTATTGTTGTGGGTGAACTCCACTAGAGGTATATGCTTTTCCTAAGATCCCCCAAATTCCAGAATGAATGCTCGGATCATTTCCTGAAGCACTGGAATCGTACGATCGGACTGGCCTTCTGTCTAGGGATAGTATGTTGTACAAAAAAGTACATGTGTACACAAAGCCTTCCAAATCCGTATCCAGACCCGAGAAGTAAAACACACATCCCTATTTGAAACAATGGAGTGTGGAACTCTATGAAGACGTATAATCTCATAGATTTATAATTTTCCCATATCATCAACATTGAAGTTCCCTTTGATCAGAAAGAAGTGAGTAACATTCATAATCCTGTCAATGACTACCATAACTATGTTATTCCCTTGAGTTGATTTCGGAATCCCCATCACGAAGTCCATCGCAATGTCGTTCCACTTCCACTCAAGAATGGTTATCTGCTAAATAATGCTGGTCAGTTGCTCATGATTTTCCTTCACCTGTTGAAAAGTAGAACATCTCATGACGAAACAAGAAACATCCTTATTCATACCTGGCCACCAATACTGGCGGTGTAGATCATGATACATCTTGGCAATTCTCGGAAGAACTTCGAAAACAAGGGAATAAAAATCCCACATCATCTATTCGCGTAAATCTGCAGCACCCATATGAATCCCTAGAAACACAAGATCTCATCCTCTCTTACTACCCATCTAAGAAGAGGGTCCTCTCTGGACACACTCTCCTGTAGGACTAGGCCTTTTGAGTCTGATAGCATCCTCATCCGCACGTGAACAAGAATAGTAGAGGTAACAACAATAGAGGATAGAAAAGTATTCCCCTATCTATCAAGAACTTTCAAATGCATCTCAGAGAACATAGCCATAAGCATCCACTCACTACTGGCCCCCTGAACTGCCTATATCTAATTCCTCCTACTCTACGCATCATACACAGCGTTGCATTTCTCAGGCATGTAGGCAAGCTCTAAATCAAAATACAGAAGGTACTCAACCCACCTTCGTTGTCTCAAATTATGTTCCCACTGAGTGAAGATGTACTTGAGACTTTTGTGGTCAGTAAAAACCAAAAATTTATCTCCCATAAGATAGTGTCTCCAAAAGCATAATGTATTAACAACAGTTGACAACTCCAGATCGTCCATCAGATAATTTCTCACATGTGGACTCAACTGCTGAGACATGTACGCAATGACTCCATCTCCCTGCATAACCACAGCTCCCAGCCCGATACATGAAGAATCACAGTAAATAGTATAGATCTTGCTTGGATCTGGAAAGACTTGTATCGGTGCTAAAGTCAACTTCACTTTTACATCTTGAAAGGCTGAATCACATGAATCTAACTACAAGAACTTTTCACCCTTCCTAGTCAGACCCGACTACGGTGCTGCTAAACGTGAAAAATCTTGTATGAAATGCATGTAGTATCCATTCAACCCTAGAAAACTACGCACTTCAATGAAATTCTTCGGCTACTCCTAAGAAAATATAGCTCTTACTTTCACTGGGTCTACTGATAGTCTTGTCCTTGAAATAATGTGACCCAAGGAATGAATCTGGTCCATCCAAAAGTGGAATTTCAGGAGATTAACATATAATTGATTCTCTACCAGTGTACTCAAAATTATCTTAGGATGGGTTTCATGGTCATGTCGATTGTGAGAGTACACCAAGATATCATCCATGAAGACCACTATGAAAGAATACAAATATGGATGGAACACTGGGTTCATCGGTGCTATGAAAACTGCTGGCGCATTCATGAGACTGAACGACATAACTTTATAGTCGTATAGACTGTACTTTCTCTTGAATGTTGTAAAAGGTATATCTGATGGTCTAACATGCAACTGATGATAACTGTACCCCATGTCGATCTTTGAGAAAACTCGGGCTTCTCGAAGCCGATCCAAGAGGTCATCAATCATCAGCAAAGGAAATCAGTTCTTGACCGTCAACTGGTCAGCTTCCGATAATCCACACAATGCCTAAGGGTACCACCTGCCTTCTTCAAAAACATTACAGGTGATCCCCATGAATACGTACTAGGTCAGATGAATCCCTTTGCCTGGAACTCCTACAACAGCTTATTGAGATCCTGTAACTTAGGTGTTGCCGTCTTATAAAGAGAAATGGACACCTATGCTGCTCTTGGCATGAACTCAATAGAAAAGTCTACCTCACGCTCTGAAGGAAACCTGGAAAAGTCCTCAAGAAGGAAATCTATAAAACGATCCACCACTAGAGAAAATTCCAACTACGACATCCCCTTGTCATCCATATATAGACTGGAAATCTAGGTTGTAACCCCTCCTAGCCCATGATACTTGAGTCCTAGTCTGCTCACCTGTACATCCCACTCACCCTTATGAAGAAAAGATCTACCCTATGGTGATAAAAAACTCACCCTGTGGTGATAATAGTCGACGACTACCCATAATGAAACTAACCAGTCGATCCATATGATGAAATCATAGCCTATAATCTCTAAGTCATAGAGGTCTCATAAGATGTGAAACCTCACAATCTATAGAGGGCACACCTTGTACTGACGTGCACTTGCCATCCTATCCCGCAACGGTCTTTCTAGCGTCATGATATCGATAGAGGAAAATATGTAGATATCAAGGATATTCACAACAACATTAGAGATAAATA
Organism: Viscum album; assembly: GCA_963277665.1. Lineage (NCBI taxonomy): Eukaryota > Viridiplantae > Streptophyta > Magnoliopsida > Santalales > Viscaceae > Viscum > Viscum album. Next base: position 1,598,261,352 of record OY728158.1, read on the forward strand.
TATGGGATGCCCCTATATCAAAATGATTAGAAGATAAAACTAAGGCTACTGAAATCGTACCTTGAACTGTAGGGGGTCTGGGATCCTGCTTCTGCTGGGTCTGCTCCACTGCAAAATTCAAACCTGTAACACGACCATTTGACCCTGCCTGACCGCTCTGAGATGATCCGCTCTGCAATAGCTGATAGACCAGTGATTGACCACCAAGGTCTCGACCTCCACCTCGGCCCAAACGGCAGGAAGAACTCTAGTTCCTAGACTGGTGAGAAACTGATGGCACTGGTCTTGAATGCGGAGTAATAGAAGAACCCTTGTCACCTGGTGATGGTGAGAAAACCTATTATAAACACTTAGGGTGACCCTTCTTGCCGCATGATTGGCACTCCACTGGATCCCTCTAGCATTATGACCTCATATGCCCAGCCCTTCCACACTGGTAGTATACCACATGGGTACTCGAAGATATGTCTTGATACCTCAGATTCCCACTTGTAGACTCCCTATGGTGATTCCTACTATCAGATACTGAGGCACTAACTATAGAAGAAGAACCACCCTAGCCGTCATCTACAGAATCTCTCAGACTGCGCTATGCAATCCGTGCCTGGTTGACGATGGAAGTGAAGGAAGTCAACCAGAATATTTTCATCAGCGAGAAGATCTCCCATATGAGACCATCCTAAATATTCCTTGCCAAGAACAACCCATCTCCACCTTGGAGGGGTTTGAAGCACTGAAGCTTGGTGAAATGAGAGGAATACTCCATAATTGAAAGAGTAACCTGCTCCAGACCCATGAACCCTCATGCCGGTCAGCCCTCAATGTCTCTGGATAGTAGTAGTCTTAAAAAACATGCTGAAACTCTTCCCATGCCATAACCTGGAGATGAACCACCTGTGAGATTACATCCCACCATATCATGGCAGAATACCATATTATATAGGTAGATATCTTTACACTCATCTCTAGTGGCATCTTCAGATGTTCAAAGATCGTCAGCAAGGCGTCTAGCCATGACTCTACAGCCTAAGGTACTCTATCCCCTGAGAAGGTGGGGGGATTATACTGCTAGAAAACCAACAACAAGTCTACCATAGATGAGGCTGGAGGCAGTTCTATATGGAAGGTCAACATCATCCTTATAAATCCTTCCCTAAACTACACATCAGTGCCTATAACTAGTATCACTACTGGTGCCAAGGCTAGCACAATAGGAGGATCTACAAGAAGTCCCTGATCAGCCATGTCTAGTGCTTGATCACCTCCTAGAAACTAGCATAAAACTCGAGGATGTCTCGGTGGAATGAATCTACAAGGCCAAGCACACACTTTAGAGAAAAATTATCAAGTTCTGAAAACAGGAAGTTTAATAGGTGAACAAGAGGAAGAAAACATCCATGTTTTACGAAACATGAATACACGTCATGTACACTACCTAGATGGTGTGGTCCTTGAAGTCATTCACCTGGGTATGTACCATTCCCTAAACTGGTCATGCAACACCCCAAACACATGGTGTGTTCTCAAAACACACGACATGTACTTGAATCCTCTTCCCCTGCCTGGGTACTTCTACATGGATAATCCACACAACTCTCCTAAGACAAAACTACACGGCGTGTTCAAGTTAGAAACGTTTTGTAATGGACAAGCTACACCTGGACCATGTTGTTAGTGACATGACCTATATACCCAATTTATAATACATGACGTGTTACAAAAAAACACGGTGGGTACTAAGAAATGATAACACTAACTCGTGTTGTTCATGACACAGCCGGTGACCTAGGTTACACTGCAGGGTGTGTGAAATCATGACAAGATGTGTAAAAACGAAGATACATCTATCCTTGTCACTAGTCACACGGGTAGACACAAGGTCCCAAGAACACGGCATGTACGTACTGTACACAGTGTGTTTTTACATGTTTTTTCAAAACTCGTGTCCCTTCCCACACAGTCAGTGACATAGTTTCAAAACTACACGACGTATAGTCATAATGTACATGCCCTGTATTCAGGGTTTTTTCTGGACAGTAGCCTCAGAATCTGCACCGAAGCCCATAAAAACACAGAAACAAACTTTGAAGGTGCCAAATTCCAATCCATGAGGCCCCATACTCCCTGATAATCAAAGGTTGGCATCTTATACAAGTTATAATAAGGAAACAAAGTGATGATCCACCAAATTCTATTCTATGAGGGCCCATAAATCCTCAAGAACCAATTTTTGGCATTCATCCAAAAAAATCACTACTCAAACATAGCCCTATCAAATAGCAGGTATTATATCAAGCATCTATCACAACATCATGAATAGTTTACACAACGTATTTGACAACATCATGCATAGTTTTTACGACGTCTATCACAACAGCATGCAATCGCTAATGCATCCTAGATGGTATGGCAAGAATGCATGGTATGCGATTTCTAAATAGTGACTATATGATGCATGAGATGGCACACCCACATCTCATTGGGTTGTGAAAAAAATAAAACCTCAATAAGAACAATGGTAATAGCACAAGACATTGGATTCACCCAATGGTGAAATCAAAACAACTGTAAAATTGAAAACCAGTAAAATTTCATTAAACGAGTTAGTATAGCATTTTCCCTGTACACAGGTTTGCTACTCCCGAGAAAAACTTATTACCAAGTACTTGTTTCGTCCTATCCCTAGGTATAGGCTCCAAATAGTAAGTCATGAGAAAAGAATCCTCTGATACAACTTTTTTAACATCCCAGTTCTGGAAGCCACCCAGAGGCGCCCCGTACCTGGTTTGTTACATGGCCTCAAGCGCATTTCCTGAAAGCCAGAGGATACTGATTATCACCGAGATCCATTGGTGTGATATTGGGAAAACTATGCCCACATAGGCAGAGTAACTAGTAGAAGATAAAAAAATAAACAAAATCAGAACCAGTAATCAATTAATAAACAAGTGAATAACGGAAGACTGAAATATTAAACAGTTAGAGCACATACATATAAAATGATGCATGATACATATGTCTATGAAAAATATCCAAACAAGTCACAATGATGTATACAAAGAGTACTAAACCAATTCCAAAAGAAACAAGTCACATGTCATTAGCATCGCAATCCTAAGATGGGTCCCATGTTTTCCTTCTCCATAGCAAGTCAAGTACCTAAAGTATAATGGAACTATCCCTTGTGTATACTTGGAGCAATGTAATCTATATTGGGCCCAAGTGCATGGAAAAAATAGTGTGTGGGACTAAATCCCAGTAGGTAACCACCACAAGATCTGTTCGTAACAGTCAGTGAATATATGGCAGGTAAAAGTATAGGAATCAGTAAAAAGGAAAGTAATCAACAGTAAACAATCCACAGTTTGAAGCATTTAATTCAGAAACAAGTAATTATCTACTCAAGAAAGAAGAAACAAACAGGTAACCCTATGGATAGTTCTCACAGTCTAATCCTTATGGTTCAATCATAAAGCACTAGAAACCCTATGGGAGGAACTCACAGTCTCACCCCTTTGGTTAAGCTAATGTATATTCTCTCTGGGGAATCACTCACCGTCAATTCCCCCTATAGTCTTGTATTGTACAAAAAGCGCTCTAGGGAAGCAATCAACGTCTCATTCCCCCTGTGGCCCACGTCAGGGAACTATAGACACTCTGAGAAAGCACTCAATATCAATTACCCATGTGGTCTCGCATCGTAATTCATAAGACACTATAGAGAATCCCTTACATCCATTCTCCATGTGGTCTACTACACTATGTTCTCATGACCCTGTGTATATAAACTAAGTATAGCGTGTCTAATGACCATTGTAAACCTCAAGAACTACATGGATTTCATTATATGTTATACCATCACTTTATAACTACATTCATACCATCCTACGATTCTAGGCATAGAAAGTAAAAAAAATCCAAATAGGCAAACATAACCCAAAGATCAAAATAGGTAAACATGAATGGGTAATACATCCAAAGCACAACAATTTACCCTATTCACAATCAACATCTTCTACTCTAGTATGTAAGACAAGTAGGAAAACAATAGATCTAAAATGTAAAAATGCAATACCCTGTTAAGGGTATTGGTGGAATTTGAATATAATAGTCAAACACATTCAATAGAAAGGGAAAACCCACATATTGTAAAGATATGAGATCAATATACATGACCCACGAGGCTTGAATCTCCATAGAATGTCCTAGATCTACGAAAATGTATAAAATATTCAACCCACGATAACTTGAAAAAGAGGACGAATTGGAAAACGATGCTCTGGGTGAAGGAAGAACTCACCGCTGCGATACCAACGCAATCAACGGTGCTTGAATCGGAGGACGGAAGGAGGCTCAGGAGCTCTTCGAAGAGCCGCAAAATCTCAGTGCTCTCGGACAAACAAGGTTGGGAAAGAGGGTGTTCTGTCTATCAGACATGACCCTAGTGCGTTTAAAGAAAACAAAGGTACACGACATGTAATTTTGAATTACCCAACATGTACTTACTCTTTTCGTACTCCACTTTAAGCGTCCTCTAAACACCCCCACAAGGCTGTGTGCAGGGCCGCTACACGACCAGCACCCGGCTTCATGCGACAACGAAGTACACGATGTGTACTGATAAACTGCATGATGTGTACTTAAAATATTTTCAGAAACTCCTCTTTTCTCAAAAACACCAGAAAAGGAAAAACATACCTGAAAACAAGATTCATGTTCTTAGAGATGGCACAGTTGAGGATATAACCTGTTTTATAGGAGGTTTTCAACTAAGAGATAAGGTTATGATTTAAACATATAATGTAAAATTATTATTGAATGATGATTTTGAGACCTAATATTAGCTACATTACATTTTTTCCATATCGGTCTATGTGAAAAATAAAATGAAATAATAATATTTAATTATTTTATTAAATTCCAGGATTGTTCTACCCCTCACATATAAAATCGAACCACATATCCTATGATACTTTTGATTTTTTCCACATATTATAGTAAATACCTACCAAAAAAGCTTTTATAATCCTACAATTTATCCTAGATCTCATAATATACTTCTAAAACCAATCCATCATGGATTTACAGACAATCTAAAGGAGGATTCTTAATGATAAGTTATTAATCATAACCCAGTTACCCAATATTAATTTACAATTATATATTGTATAAATATATTTCATCAATGATTAAATTTTTAATATATAATATTAAATATACTTATATGCTATTATTATTAATAAAGAACCTATTTCCACATACTTTCCCATAAATCAGATATAAAAATAACGTTTCCGCATATGTGTGCACTACTGCTTCCATGTAGTGATATGATTCATGTCCTATCATCGATGAAAATTGATGGATATAGTAATGCATTTAATATATATATATATATGATATATATGATATAATACTTATTATATAATGATAAATGGTATCTATGTTTATTTATATCATTTTTACCAAATGAATACAATGTGCATATATACGTACTGAATAATCTCTCTATGAATGGAGTAATTAATTCTAATATTTATAGATTTAATGGATGATTTATAAGGAATATATATATAATTTATATTTCAAGTATATTTATGTATATTATATATACATGAAAAATACACAATGACCAAAACTGTTAAACTGAAAAATAAATTAAAAATGAAACATTCAACACTCGAAAACAACATTTTACTTATTGATTTCATAAACTTTTGGGTATGAAATGTAATATTTGTGTAATATATGATATTATATGTAGGTATAAGTTTATTTAATTTAATTAAAAAAATGGTTTATAAATGATTTTAGAGTGCTTATAGTGTAATTTAAACTTATGTTAAGGGTTTTACATTACAATCTCACCATTTAAAATGAATATATATTTTAATAAATTTTGAAAAATGAAATTCTATGATAAATATATCACAATAAATATGTATATTATTTTAATATATTGATTCATTTAGATTTATTTTTTCATTTTTATTCTTTTAAGTACTCATTAGATCAAAATAATGTTTTAATGAAAACTACAATTATTTTCCTATTCAACATGGAATATTTTCTTTCCAGGCAGATATATTATTTAAAAGGATTAAAAATAGTTTTTATTATTTCAAAATATTTATTATTTATTTTAAATATTTAATATTTTAAAATTAATATTAAAATACATTAAATTAATATATTAACTAATTTCAAAATGAGGTTATTTTTACTTATTACCGAACATATGGAAATCATCATTTTTATAACGTATACCTCAAAAAATAATTTTATAACTATAATGAGAACACTTTTATTTTTATATTCCATAAAAAAATTTCATATTACATTTAAATTAAAATATTTTTGATAGTTTTCTTAATTTATTTTATTTTAACAAAGCAATTATAAAATGAAATGATTATTTTTCCATTAAAATACTCCAATTATATTTTAATATAATTTTACATATATAATAGCCTTATATGATGTAAAATTATATAGTGGGGATTCAATACTATAATAAAATATTCATACATTCACTATATGGGTTTTGATTATGATGATGAAAGATTTATGAAATACTTTTTTTCTATGGGTTGCGATGTAATGTTTAATGTTTTCATGATCTTATGAATTTAATTTGATTAGATTTTGATTTTTTGATTAGGGTTCTATAATACAAAATTAATAAATTAGGTAATGATCAATATTTTATTATCTCAATGGGTATACAAGAGGTTATCCTAAGAGAGTTATATTGCACATGAATGGTTAGATCAACCATAAAAAGGATACAAGAGGGGTTAAAGAATCCCTTAATTAGGTACATTATTGATTTTTCTATGAATAATTTTGATGAATATATTGGGGGTATCCTTGTTATTATATTTGATCAATATTATTACACCAAACATTATGGAACAATTTTATTATATAAAGTTATACCCATGTTATTCTATCATGAATCATGTTCTTGTATTTATTGATATTTAATGTCTTATTAAATACAATTATTTATGTAATGACTCATGAATATGATATATTAATTGATATATATGGGTTTAAAATTTTTATATCATGTTCTCATACCCTTATACACATGTTGTGATTTAAAAATAAAATTTATTAATATATATTTTTATGTATCATAATTGATCATTTGAAGTTAACATTTATTATCCTCCCCTAATATGATCATTTATCCTGAGTATAAAATGACTAAGAATGCTTGTAATGATTAAGAGCTTAGTCGAGGATGATTTAGGTATATTATATCCCAGTTTTTATATATCAATTTATGAAATGATACTATACCATTACGGTTTAATAATGGATTGTAATGATATATAACATAATCTATATAGATGTAATATTTATATAAAATATTTTTGCGTCAACTTAATAGTATTCCCTGCTACTATGATAGAATGGTTGATGGGGGATTCTAATGCATCCCAATGGATAGTTCACCAAAGGTCAAATAAAATTTACTATGATATCAGGTGGGCTTTATTGTTGTCTTTCATGAAGATGGAAGTTATATGTTTTGTTTCACATTATATGTTTTATAAAATGGATAAGGAACAGAATTAGTGACAAAGTAGATTACTTTTTCCTATTCTTATAACATTGTGTAATAGAGTTATGGTCAATATGAATATTTTATTTTGATACCCATGAATTAGGATGTCAAGACTTTCTGTGGGCTGTAGTAAACGAGTTGAAAAAGTAGGTGCATTTCTTAAAGACTCGAGATGTGGATTTGTTAGACAAGATCCATGCTAAAAAGATAGTCTGATTGTGTGGAATTATAATGATCAAATTATCTTACCGATTCATGAATATTTCTTTACAATTTTTTGGAAGGAGATTCGAAAAAAGGTGAGAGCTTAGTTGAATATGAGTATGACATATCATCCTTATACTGATGGATAATCACGAATAATGAGTCAAATTTTAGTAGATATTATATAGGGAAGTGTTATATATTTTCATGTATCATGTAATTATCATGTTGATGTGGTCTAGTTTGAACATAAAAATATTTTTGATTCATTGATTTAGATGGTTCTATTTGAATTTGTCTATGATTGGCCATGTCCTTCCCTACGGTGTTAGCCTGAGATAGGTGTATCAGATGTATTTGGGACTAACATGGTGTTGGAGACCATTATGTAAGACCAACTAATCCTTATTTAGTTATTTACCACTACTAATAGGATACATTTCAAATCCGATCAGAGGTGAAGACTCTTGGAGTTCTATATGATATACTAGGTTTTATTGTGAATGTCACCTCGGTGGGGGAAATGAAGATTGTAGAATCTTGGAAAATTAACAACACGATGTTTGAAACCATATTAGATCATCTAGTGCATCCAAATAGTGTATTACAAATAGATATTTCTCCCTAATATAAGGGTATAAATAATGTGTTACACATGAATTTGACAGAAAATTACAAGCTAAACATATGAATACAGTTAGTATAAATTATGTAAAGTCATATCCTGAAGAATCATATTTGGATGATATGATATGGATTTTGGGAATGATTGATATGTATCTATAAAAAATTTAGTGGCACTAATTATGGTTTTTGAAATCAAAATAATGTCTAGGTGTATTATTGTTACTACGAATAAGATGTCTTGGATCAATTTCTATAGTATCTAGAGCATGAATTCTAGCGACCTTCTCAGAGAAGATATTAATTTAGAGTTTTAGGTTTGTTATATCATTCACAAATATGGTACATTTGTGTTAATTATTTATATCTTGTTTGAATTTCTCAAATTTGTATAATTGTTATAGTTTTTAGGGGTCTAGAGTCTAGAATTTTGGAGTAGTTATGGTGGTTAGAATTGATTTCTGATCATTTTGAGGGGCACAATTCCATGGTGTTAGTCATGGATATAGATGATTGATTCTATATCAGATTCATGATCATGATGAATGAATTTTTGTCTATATGAATTTGGAGATATTCCATGGTGTAGGCTCTTTGGTTATGGAGTTCACAATGAAATGTTAAATGGCCTACCAAGTAGTTATAGAAAGAGTATGTCCATGTGGTGGAACTTGTGAGAATCATGAATGGAAAAATATCTTAGGAATCCTTTTGAGTTTGTATGGTGGGGTGTGGTTCACGTCCAATACTATTTTTTTAAACAAGAATCACAGACCCCGAAAACCTATATTTAGTGAGGCGTGGAGAAGATAACTTTATTTTATGAAAAATGATTTAGAAGAAAATGTTGTGGGGGTACAAAAATATTTTTTATGGGAAATTTTCATTGGTTATAAACTCCACAAAAACTATATTCTTCTTTTACTAGATTCATAACATTATTTTAGTGAGTTTACCACACTATCGAGAAGGCATTCTGGCTGTCTCCAAAAAAACCCTGGAGCAACCTTGTTTTGGATTTTCTCTCATTCTCTAAAACCCATGATGACCCTAAGAAAAGCATCACAATCTAGAAATATCATGACGAGTCCAAACCAATATTATAGGGGATTATAGAATACATAAATTGAGTGTGCCAATATTTATCTTGATTTCATATAAGACCATTGGTGAATGTGGTTCACATTATGAATGACTAACAACATTAGAAACTTTTATAATGTTATCACATTGTATATTTTTTCAAGAATCATTATGAGATGAAATGTGGATTTTAAAGGTATTTTAGGTGTTCGGAATTTATTTGTCAAGAATTATTTATAATTTCATTGAAAATCTTTATTAAGGATTTTATTATCATTTACTATAAATATATGCAATTCTATTGTGTCATATGAATGTCAGTGCATTTGTTGCTTTTTGGACCCCTATTTTTTATAATATACATGTGACTGATTATGTATCTATAGATACGATTCTTATAATGATATTATTGTTTTTTCATTTGTATCCCATGTGGAAAATTTTTGTTATGACATACATGTGGGTGAATGTGTATCTGTGAGATCGTTTATTGATCTTATTGATATGTTAGTGTGTGGGTAAATCTCATGAGACATTACATTACATGAAATATTTTTAACTTCCTAGATTATGTCGAGATTATTATGTGACATCTCCATGTTATTAACAATGTACCAGGTGGATATAACTTTACCAGTTATCCCCGTATATGGGTAATTATTTTGTTCTAGTCAGAAAGTTTTGATTTCGCCTTAAAAGATTACTTATGGTAGTATGTCATACCCTATAGTAGGATATTTAGTTGAAACAAGTGAATGTGGATTTCAACAGTGTTAGATATTACGCGAAGATATGTGAATGCGTATTTCTATTTATTTAGAAATTTGTTCAATATATGGTAGTTCGGATTTCCCAAGAGTCTTGAATTGGGTCGGCAGGTAGACCCAATGGTTTATCTATAAGAGGATAGTAATATATTTTTTAATTGGTGTACACACACATGTCTAAAATATACATAAAAATATTATTTTCTATATAGAAAATATTTCAATATTAATTCATGAAATAATTTTTAGGATATCTCATCTAATATAAAGCCTAAACTAGTGGAGATGGGGGTCGTGGAAGCTTTGTTTCAACCCAATAACTAAACATTTGTTTTTTATTATACATTAACTATATTTACTTGGAATAATGTTTTTTATATTTATGTACACATGTCAAGGATACATTGGTGGTATTCTATATGGTTTATAATAAACCCTTCATGACAACCCATGTCTGCATGTAGCATTTATGGTTTGTAACCCATGAATGTCCAGGTTCAGGTGCCAAGAAGCTGAGAAAATGGAGTTCTTCGTGATGGGCATGATTCCATAATAGACTCAGAGACATTACTGCATTTACTCATGATTTATTCCCATTGGGATAAGTATTTATTGACTAAATTTTGGGATATTATGGAATATCATTTATGAATCCTTATATTCCATATTGATACATAATTATATATTTTATATAGCTTCAATTATGCACATATTCATTTTTGATTTTTTTTCATGACTATTTAGATTATATATGGTTTTTATTACTGATCATATAGTCTCTCCAAAAAAACCATTCATAACCCCACTGGTAGCAAGTAACATATTTTTTATGTGGGTGGGTGCAAGATGGTATTTCACAATCCAACTCAAACTAACATTGTTTTTTAATGATATTGAGTAATCTATAACAAATACCTATATATTGGGGGCTATAATGATTTAAATAAATGTATAATGGAACTTCAATGACATCATTGAAATAATGATGAAAATATGATATCTATTACACGATCCAAGATCCATATTTCATTATATAGTTAGTTATCTATATAATTCCTTTAGGAACATATTTATATAAGTATGAATGTATTCCAATCATATCATGTAGGACACATGGAATATTTAGTGGGATACACATTCCCCAAACCATCATATATAAATGATACCACTACCATCCCTTTTTCCCCTAGCTTTTATATTTTCTAAGATAGGTTTCATCAAATGAACACTATGATATTTAGTACGATAAATATCAGGGTTATCCATTTCCACTATTTTGTAAACAGGATAATCCTAGGGATCCCTTCAATGAAAAAACTCATACAAATAGATGATTGTGTAATTTACAATATAAAAATTGGAATGAATCTCATACTCGTTATTTTATGTGATTGTTTCCCTCAGAATCCGGGGATGACCACCCTGATGGGAGGTTCAAACGTTCCGATCGGTTTCTGATAGGTTTGTTCGCAGAACCGGAAACATCCAATGATTCCACATCCATTCGGACCTACTTTCCAAATGTAGGTGCTCATTAGTTTGTGTATTGATGAGGCTTAGGAATTTTCATTGGTCGAGAGGATGGGAGGTCAGACTCATCACACTTTTTTGAGGGGAATTATTTTCTACTCTGGGACTATCTTTATATATTTAAGTTATGTTCATGAATCCTTATTACCTTACCAAGTATAAAATGATCTTTCCTTCAGATCTAACAATCAATGATTAAATATGTAGGAAATTTTGAGAATCTTTTGTATGTATTCGAGGTTCTTCATCGATAGAGAATCATCTGTATTTGTTAGAGATTCTTGGTCAATGGTACCCTTCGACACATTTATACAGAAGTCTCCTAGTCATTATGATGACCATGATGGTTTTAAAGCCACTCAGTGGGGCACTTGAAAGTTATTGTCATTCAGAAGGACATGGATTATTTTAGAGTTGGGATCGAACCCGTAGACGGGATACATACGTATCTTTTGTTTAGAAAAGGAATCAGAACCCACGTAGTTCGAGTAAGGGAGTATGATGTTTATGATTGATGGCTCAAAGAAGGATTTCACAATTACCTTTACACTCTATGCTCACGTGAGTCATGCTCGGTGTGAGAAACAAGAGGTATTGGTAAAAATTAGACAAATTGTTCCATGAAAGATGAAATCATAAGAAATAATGTGGGACTTATGTATGTATGATTGCCCAGATAAATGAAGGATAGGATTCAATTTAAGGGAGAAATCTAGGAACATGGTCCATAAAGGTATATGTGCTTCATAGAGATTTTGAATACTCTAACTTGGGGCTTACTCCTGAAAAGGAGGCCCAAATTAGGGGAAGACTTATGATTCGGTTTTACTCCTAAAAAGGAATCCCAGATCAAAGGTAAATTAGGACTGGTTAAGGGAAATGAAGACTGGGGCTTACTCCTAAGGAGGATGCCAAGATTTGAGACAGGGGCTTACTCCTAAAAAGGAGGCCAAGGTTAAGGGAATTATGGTTTGGGGCTTACTTCTTGAGGAGGATTCCCAAATTAGGGGACTGGGGCTTACTCCTAAATAAGATGCCCAAAAATTGAGAGACTTGAGGCTTACTCCTAAAGAGGTTGCCCTGATTTCGGAACATTAAGAATTGGGGCTTACTCCTAAGGAAGATTCCCATATTTGAGACGGGGGCTTACTCTTGAAAAGGAAGCCCAGGTTAGGGGATCTGGGGTATACTCATAAGAGGATGCCCAAATTAAAGGACTTATGAATGAGGATTATTCTTGAAAAGGAGACCCAGGTTAAGTATTCTGTCATCTTAAAGGATGAGGTTGAATGAATGAACTCTCGATCTTTAGTGACATAAAGATATGTAAATCACTAGGTTTTGAGAGATATTCCACAGAATTCCTTTCAGATAAGGAATTCAAATCAATAAATCATGCCATAAATGACTTTGAAGAGTGTCTTGAAGACTGAATCTTGAATATGAAAGGTGTAATGGCTTAAGAGGGGTGAAAATGGGAAATAAAGGCACCCAAAAAGGCAGGGGCGTGTAAGTACTAGCAGGCACGCAGGTACTGCATGGGCGCGCAAGTCCTAGTCGCGCAGGTCCTGGTCGCGCAGGACTTGCATGATGGTTAACCAGCAAGGTAATACTTGAGAGACCTTAGGTTAAGGCCTTTAGAATCCTCTTGAGGTTCTTCCAGTAGAGGGGCGCACAAGTTTTATTGAAGGAGTAAGGCGGCACGCAAGTGTAGCCATTTCTCATAAGGGCTGGCCACCTAGGCGCACAAGTGTTGATGAGTTTCAACACTTAGGTCTTCCTCCCCCTCTTTAGATCTTCTGTTCTAGGTAAGAAATTACCTTATAAGTGTTCCAGAAGCTTTGAGAAGAGACTAGGGCATCAGAAGCTCAAATCTGGGTTTCTGGAAAAAAATCTTCCCGAAATGGGGGCCCCATAGGGTCTATTTATAGGCATGCAAAGAACCCGGGAAGTTACCGGGCGGTTATCACATAGGTCGTGCAAGTCACTTGCGTGACCATAAGGCGTCGCGCAAGTGGACTTGCGCGACAGTGATAGAACTTGCGCGACACAGGTTCTTTTGATCCCTTGTTCATGTCATTTTCGATTTTTGATATTTTCTTCAACGGATGAATCAATTTGTGCTAAGTCATTTTCCTTTGCATTTCTTTGGACTCTGTGATGAAAAAAGGAGTGTCAACAAATTTCCCCCCTCAAAGTTGGATCCGAAGAGAAAAGAGGTTTTAACTATGAGGTGAGAAGAAATAAGAAATCTGGCAGTTTAATGTCATGCATGTCAGACATAAAGAGGCTAATGTTTAAGGTCGAAATAGCTTTGACCGAAATGGATTAGAATTGACTCAATTCCTTGACAATTCAATTGAAAACATAGTACCATACTCAAGTATGAGGGGGGAAAATGTAAACTATGACTTAAGAATATTTGAATATGAGGAATGATATGAAAAAGAGAAAAAAAGGAATCAGAATAAGTAGTTTCCAAGAATGAAGTTACTATTATTTAACAAACCCGTTAGGGGGTTGAATTATGAAGGGCCACCTATGGGCATTGGATACATAGTCAAATAAATAGCATCTTTTGGCTAACAAGTCAATTATGTAGACTGTTTATGCAAGGCCGCCTATGGGCACGTGCTGCATAGTCAAGCAAAAGAACTCTCAGAAAATTATCTTTCTAGTGCTAAAAGCCAGTGAAAGTTTATGGAGATTAAAATTTTCCAAAGTATATAGTTTGTTGTATGGAAAGAGGTACTTGAATATAGAGAAAATATTTCCAAACAAAATTATCGAAGAACTGGATGAATATCACTCCTACGAAGGTCTGACCCAAACGTAGGGAAGGAGAATATAAACCATAGACTTGAATACTTTCAGATCAGGAAAAATGATATGGGACAAATATGTTAAGGATGACTATTTTTTCGGATCCCTACATACTGTAATTTAATGAAAATAAGGACAAAAGAGGCATTCTTCCAAATAATGAAGTTACCAGTATCCGACAATCCCGTTAGGGTGTTGAATTATGTAGGGCCACCTAAGGGAAATGCCTGCATAGTCAAATAATTGTATCTTTTGGCTAACAAGTCTGTTATGTAGACTATTTATGCAAGGCCGCCTATGGGCATGTGCTGTATAGTCAGACAAAAGAACTCTTAGAAGTTTGAAATTTTTGTGAATAGAAGTCATGCAAAGGGTTATGAGGATCTGAAAATATTTAAGGTTTGGATTATGACATATAAAGATGGATATTGTTTAGTGTATACATAGATACACAGATCAATGCTAACCATAATCATGTTGTGGCTGGGTCCTGAATTGAAATGTTGGACTTCACCACGTATCCCATAAGGATGAGAATCAAGCCATACGTAGTTCTTACACTACAGTTTAAAGTCGTGTGGGACAAAAGTATTAGAGATCTTAGTTTAGGGTCATAGAGCTTGGACCATTGTAACAAAATACACAATGTGTGTTTTCATGGGGACTTTTCAGCCAAGGGACTGAAAGTGGAATTTAGGGTTAGGCCCAAAGACTGGGGACTGAATTCGAGGGACACTCGAATGTCCCTACGTATCCCATAAGGATGGGAATCAATCCCACATAGTTTTAAAAATACCCTTTGTACAAATTTGGTTCGTACATGTGAAGGGTGAAATGGGACATTAGTGCAATGATGGTTTAACCCAAGATAAAATGTTTGGGCGTTGCCATGTATGTACGTAGTCTTTGAAATGAAACATGATTGAAAAAAAATCAATGAAAATAATGATTCTCTCTCAGGTGAGGGTATCAAAGAAATTTGTAGTTTTATTGTCATACTGAACAAAAGTGTTGTATATTTTAATGTCGTTTAACAAGGACGAAAGTGAACCAATGTAAAGATATTGATTCTAGGGGCGGTTTCACAAATCAACATCGTATAAGATGGAGGTGAACCGATGTGAAGAGATTGGTTTTGGGCTTGAACCTTGAGAGGTTGCCTACATACCCAGCCTATAAGGTAAGGATCAATATCTATGTAGTTCAATTAAGGAATGAATTAATGATCAAGTTGTTCTTGGGGAAAATTACCTAAAAAAATGATGTTAGGACTTACACATGGTTAGCGGCCCAGAGAAAGTGTTATGGTTGAGGTTTTCTCTAATCTCACATGAGTCATACTCGGTGTGAGAAACAAGAGGAAACAACAACCTTAATGATGCATAGTTTAATGTCATGTAGGACATATAAAGGGACTATGCAGTTTAAAGTCTTGTAGTCAGGACTATTGATGATGCACAATTTAGTGTCATGTAGCAGGGACAGAAGACAGTTTAATGTAATGTAGGACGTATCACGAACTTTCTGTACAGTTTATCATCATGTAGTTAGGACGATGGGGAAAATACAGTTTAACGTCATTTTGGACGAAAGGGGGGGGGGGACTGTGTAGTTTAATGTCATGCAGTGAGGAAAAAGAGTGCACCATTTTAACGTCATGTTGGACGCATTGGGGATTTATTCCACAGTTTAACGTCATGTTGGATGAAAAAGGGACAATACAGTTTAGCGTCATATTGGACGAAAGTGCGAATAGTTTAAGGTCATATGCATGGACCGTGTATAGTGCAGTTTAATGTCATGCTGGATGGTGGTGTAGTTTAAGGTCATATAAGACATTTGATGATTATGTAGTTTAACGTCTTTCCGGACGTAAGGGACTTTTATATAGTTTAGCGTCATGTATTTAGGACGTCATAGTTTAACATCTTGCTGGATGTAAGGGACTTGCAAATAGTTTAGGGTCATATGCATGGACCGTTGATGATGTAGTTTAAGGTCATACAGGACCTAGTTGCAGTTTAAGGCCATACTGGACCATTTAGAGAACTTTTTCACATTTTAATGTCGTGTGGGACGAAAGTACAAATAGTTTAAGGTCATATGTATGAACCGTTGATGCATAGTTTAACGTCATATAGCAAGGATGAACAGGTGCCGCACAGTTTAGTGTCATCTTGCTGGGACAAAGTAGGTGACACAGTTTAACGTCATG
Organism: Viscum album; assembly: GCA_963277665.1. Classification (NCBI taxonomy): domain Eukaryota; kingdom Viridiplantae; phylum Streptophyta; class Magnoliopsida; order Santalales; family Viscaceae; genus Viscum; species Viscum album. The sequence goes on from OY728158.1 coordinate 1,598,278,174, forward strand.
TTGGACGTATGTGAAAATAGTTTAGGGTCATATGCTTGGACCGTTGCTGTATATTTTAACGTCATATAGCAAGGATGAACTGGTGCCGCACAGTTTAGTGTCATATTGCAGGGACAATGAAGGTGACACAGTTTAACGTCATGTTGGACGTATGTGAAAATTGTTTAGGGTCATATGCTTGGACCATTACTGTATAGTTTAACGTCATATAGCAAGGACGAACTGGTGCCGCAAAGATTAGTGTCATGATGCGGGGACAATGAAGGTGACACAGTTTAACATTATGTTGGACGTATGTGAAAATAGTTTAGGGTCATATGCTTGGACCGTTGCTGTATTGTTTAACGTCATTTAGAAAGGATAAACTGGTGCCACACAGTTTAGTGTCATGTTTCGAGGACAATGAAGGTGACACAGTTTAACGTCATGTTGGACGTATGTGAAAATAGTTTAGGGCCATATGCTTGGACAGTTGCTGTATAGTTTAACGTCATATAGAAAGGACGAACTGGTGCCACACATTTTAGTGTCATGTTGCGGGGACAATGAAGTTGACACAGTTTAACGTCATGTTGGACGTATGTGCAAATAGTTTAGGGTCATATGCTTGGACTGTTTCTGTATAGTTTGACATCATATATCAAGGACGAATTGGTGCCGCACAATTTAGTGTCATGTTGCGGGGAGAAAGTACAGTTTAATGTCATGTAGGATGTAAAAGTTACTTTGCAATTTATACAAAATACTTTTTAAAAAATCGGGCATTTGGATCTGTTAATTGAATCATATTAACAGAACCAAAGATTAAATCTTCTTCTGATGAAGACTCTTCCTGATTAGCTTGTTTAGGTTGTGCCGTTTGGTGGGGCGGTGCTCGTGGCTTTAAAGTAGATGGCAGGAAGTCTGCCAAAGTCAGAGACAAATTAGGCTTTGACACATACTCATCTTCTTCTAATTCTTTTTCTTTCTTTGAATCATGCCATTTCATTGAGGACTTTTCCTCTGACGAAGAGGGTTTTTTCCGAAACATTCACGGCAGAAGACACAATTTGTTTTCTTAATTGTGTTCACAAAATTGTATGAGTTCGATTGATTGTCTTTCTGACCATCCAATCATCATAATTTTGTGCATTTTTTCTTTTGACTTCCTGCCATTTGACTTTCTCCTCTGGAACTGTTGCAGTGAAACATGCTACATGGGTTGAGGAGCCTTTCAGTGTGACCTATCCTGAGTCAACCATCTTTTGTAGGAGGTCTTTGAAGACAAAACACTCCTGGATGGGATGCCCCAATATTTGATGAAATGGGCAATAATTAGGATAGTCTTCATATCCTTTCTTGTTTGGCCTCTTGGGTATTGGGAATTGAACCAAATTGTTTTCCAGAGCCGAAATGAAATAACCAAGAACTTGTTCATTTCAGAAAGAATATGTTTCCCTCTTCAGATCCTCAAATTTTTTTCGTCTTTGATCTTTTTGATCATCTGGACGAAAAGGGCTTTGTTGTTGGCACTCAGAAGGTGGAGCCCTTCGAGAAGATAAAGGTTTTGAGGTAGAAATAGATACAGTTGCGTGTTTAAGCATAATTGTAGCAGTTTCTTCTTTACCCATTCTCTGTCCTGGAGCTGATGGAATTACACAAGATTTAGCCTTAGCCTATATAAGGGGATCTTCAATCTGCTGAGCGATTGAAGTAAGGTCTCGAAACCCTCCTGTGTATTTCACAGGGATTAATGGCGTGCGTAATTCGTCACACAGATTTTCCACATAGATTGGAAACAATTATTCTTAAGGGAGTGCTAAACTCTAGGAATATGTTAATCCCTTCCATCGAGCAATGAAATCAGAGACTCTTTCATTCTCGCTTTGCTTACAATTTTTAAGATCGAAAACTGTTGTCTTTGGAAAAGTTGAGCTGAACTAAAGGAGGAATTTTTGGAGAAGATCCTCCCATCTGGTAATTGACCGGGATTGCAAGCTTGTATACCAAACAAAAGCTGGTCCTTGAATGGTTCACACGAAGCATCTGAGTTTAACTACTTCTTGTTGCTCCGACGTTCCCATCATAGGATTGTAACAAGACACGTAATGCGTCAAATGCTGTTCAGGATTGCCTGATCCATTGAAAATAGGGAATATAGGATTCCCAAAACTGGATGGAGGAGAAATTGAATCTACCCATTCAGGGTAAAATTTATTTTCCAGTTGAACTTGCTCACGTTTCCCTTCCATAGTTTCCAACCGAGCTATTAATGACTCAATAGCAGTTATTAACTTTTGAGAAACATCCGGTTGAACTTGGACTTGGGTAGGTGCAATGACTGGAGCTTGGACAGATGTGGCGATTGGTGCTGAAACTGATGGTAGCACAGCCAACTGTTGTTGCACTTCACCCATAGTATTATACTTGTGAGGGTGTACTGATAGAGGAGGATATACTTGATCCATCTCAGTAGCTGCAAAAAATTTCTTTGGCTGACTGACTCTAGTATGGTTAAGAAGAAGACTACTCTGAAGTAGTTCTGTATTCAACCTTCTTAATTCTTTCATTTCTTCCTCCTGTTGTGCAAACCTCTGCTCTAGTGAGAGCGATTGACCATCTCCAGAGGAAGGATATGTAACCTGGTTATTTCCCTTCCCTTTGCTGGATCCTTTTCGGAGAGGGGGAAGTGGGTTACTCGAAGGATTACCTAAGTTATGAGTAATCCTTTGACTTCGTGTATGCACACCTTCTTCATTTATGTCGGTGCGTACATCTTCTTGAGCAGGAACCTCTTCATCTGAGTCCCCTGAGTGAGCCTCATCTGGTGGATCAGAAACAATGTCAGTGATGACATTGATTGATGCATAACTCATCGCATCCCTTCTATCAGCATTTCTGTGATATTGTCTTCTTCCATTTCTTTGATGAGACATTTCCTTTTGTTGATTCAATCCCTCTGGAACTTATTGATGAGCCGTAATTTGGAGGGAATCTCCTGATAATTTGGTTCTTCGTTCCTCTTGAGGTTTCTTCCCCAATCGATAAAAGACCAACTTTCTCTGAGGAGGGGATTGATGATTTGAAAAAGTCCCCAGTCCAGTGGACTAGGGTTGTTCCTGCTGTCCTCTCTCAACTCCCCGAATCCTTTTTGTTGATTCTAAGGGTTGGTTTAAAATAGTCCCCAGTCTGGCGAGATGGGGTGGTTCTTGAAATGCTATGTCTGAGACTTTATTGAAAGTCCTCCTGATCTTGCGAACCATATTCCGGAAATTAGCTGGATGCATTAACCTGTATCCACTTTTATCACTCGGTTCAGAAGACCGTTGGATGATTTCCGACACTTCTGTCACTTGGTGACATGCTTGCTCCAAATGAGAGGCCTGTTCAATATTCTTGTTTGCTTGATGCAAGATTAATTCAACAACTTGTTCTATGTATTATTGATTTTGAGAGGAACTAGTTGAAGCCTGTTCTTGGGAAAGATTTTGATTACAAACAAAGCCCATTGACTGTGGCCGGCCATGGGCAATAACATTGCATGAGACCATTTTCGGCGGGCTTTGCAGATTGGAGAGCACCGTGAAATGCAGTGCTCCATGAACACACCATTATCTAACACGAATACCATATGGGGCATTGGAAATTAACTGACGCAATCTTCTTAGTGCACCAAGGCATGAACGTTTAAGGGCTCTCTGCTACTTTTCAGCCTTCGGATATCGAGTGACTGATAGATATGTCACATCAATCTGACGTTGTAACCCTTCTATTATCTTAAGATGATTTTCATATTCAAAATAAGATAATACTTTCTTTTTCAACTTACAAAGAGTTTTCCATATGTTGAGATGAATATCATGAATTTAATCTTCCGTCAAAATTTCTGGAATATTATACTGAGAGTCATCTAGAGGCCAAAACATGACTGGCACTTCACCTTTCGCCAATTGTTTTCTCAAATTCAGCATTTCTTGTTTATCATTTGATAAAGATTCTTCTAACTGATTTGACCAGATTTGGTGATTCCTTGTTTCTTTATTTGATTCAACAGGATTGGTAGAGAAATTATTGATCAAAATAGAAGATGCATGACTTAGGGGTGGTTCGGAGAATGACCTACACCCTGGGATATCTTCTGATTGAGAAAGCATTTCACCTGCTAGCGATGATGCTTCAGACATGACTGGTTTCACATTTTCAAGTGCCTCAAGATAATTGGGATTTCTCGGCACTACATTGTACACTTTAGCATTTTTTGGGCAATGTGCATCACTACTGCGGAGAGGACTTTTGAATCGAAATTAATCATCATGGGGAGGAACACCATAATGGGTTACAACAAAAGATGAGTTCTCTTTCTCCATGGTCTTCTGACCACACAGAGGTTTCTTGTGGCTCTCATCTGAAGATGAAACTTCGAGATCGACCGAATTGTCATGAAGCACGCCTTCATGAAGAAGTGTCTGTTGAAGACCTTCAGAATTAATGTTCCCATTATTGGGAATTGAGGGAGTATAATCTTGAATTCCAACAGATAATTTTCTGAGGGCTTCAAGAACTCCAACATCGAGAAAGGCTTTGTTACAGATTGGCTATTGATCTCCTGACTATGCTGGGCGGGTCTTTTTCTTAGACGCCTTCTTACTCGCCTTGGAGACCACTTGTTGATGAAAGTGGCTGCTCTGAGCAGGTGTATATGCCTGATCAGGAAGGATGGCCAGGTTAGGCTAACGATATCCTCTCAAATCCGGTGTATGTGCCTAACTTGGTCGTCCGTATGATATGGGGGAGTATACCCCATAACCCTCTTGGACTGGAATAGACGTGTGTGTCTGTTCTAGGGTGAATTGTTGATGTATCACTCCACTGGTAGGGAGAGATTTAGGTGTCTTTCCCTGAGATGCCGCTGAAGTTGTTATAATATCCTGACAGGCATCCAGAATATGAGCAGGGATTTGCTTCTACTCTTTCACCATTGATAGAATATACTTGGTGACTTCAGCTGACGGAACCGGAATATACGTCCATTCCGGGCTTGGAGTAGGTGTATGTGCCTGCTCCTTTCCTCCTTTTCCTGTCAGTGAATCTTGACAGTACTCAAGTGTGGGGGCAGAGAGTTGAGTCTGCCTCGTATTTGTTGTCGGGGCTTTCCGACTAACTTCTCCGAATGCTACCAAGAGAGACTGTTGGTAGGCTTGATTAATACTAGCAGGTGTTTGTGCCTGCTGATTGCACTTCGCCAAACATGGTTGATGAGATCCATCATATGTAGTCAGACGAGCCTACTGACTAGATGATGATGTATAAATAGGTGTATGTTCCTACCTATAGTACTCCGCCGGAATCGCCTAGCGGGATTGGCGTGATGCTGCCAGACGAGTCTTCTGGATTGCGGAATTAAAACGGGCAGGTGTATGTGCCTGCACGTTTCTTTCCACCAAGTTAGGTTGGTGGATTTCTCCGGAGATGGCAGATATGAGAACCTGCTCACTGTTGACTGAATTCCGCCTCTGGTGGTTCGTCTTGCTTACTCGGGTTCGAGGAACCCGAGCCGAACGCCTGGAGTCGGTACCCTCATCATGTTGAGGGCACACTGCCGCACGAGTCTGGCGGCGATTGTTGGTATGAGCCCTCAGGAAGGACTCCTGTATGTTTGAATTAAGGTCCTGAGGGACCTGATCATTCACCTCCATAGAATAAGGGAGCGAATAGTGATTGCGTTCCCGGGATAACGACCCGAAACGGTTGGAGACGGTAGTCATCACAGTCTGGTTCATGATCACTGGTCGTCGTTGTCCGGACGACCGATGTGAGTTAGTTACTTGGAGGGCTTTTCGGGAAGCCTCCAGAGTTGGGATGGTACCATGTTGATGGCACTCCTTAACCAGTGCTTTTGATACCCAGTGTTGAAGATGCTGAGTAGGTGATATCGTCCTAAGAGTGGACGACGATTCAGCAGGAGTATCAGCAGTGGCATTTATAGCAGCAGTATTCACAGGTGTGAACTTCAGAGAAGCCATTCTAGAAATGCAGAAGATCTTGGAAAAATAGTGCCTGTTTGATATAACAGTTGTAATCAAGATAAATGCAACCACTACATCTTTTGGATGAGCACATATGTCAATGATTGTTTTTGTTGGACCTCTTATTGAGTATTAAATAGGGGCCTAACAAATAGGTAAAACATCATTTTAACTTGGTTAAGGATTCACGTCGGGTTCACCATTTTTCCCTTGGAATCCGGGGATGACCGCCTTGATGGGATGTTCAAACGTTCCAATCGGTTTCTGATGGATTTTTTCGCAGAACTGGAAACATCCAATGATTCCACATCCATTCGCACCTACATTCCAAAGGTAGGTTCTCATTAGTTTGAGGACTGAAGGGGCTTAATAATTTGCATTGGTCGAGAGGATGGGAGGTCGGACTCATCACACCTTTTTGAGGGGAATTATTGTATACTCCGGGACTCTCTTTATAGATTTAAGTTATGTTCGTGAATCCTTTTTACATTACCAAGTATAAAATGAGCTTTTATTTAGATCTAACAATCAATTATTAAATATGTAGGAAATTTAGAGAATATTTTGTATTTATTCGAGGTTCTTCATCGATAGAGAATCATCTGTATTTGTTAGAGATTCAAGGTCAATGGTACCCTTCGACACATTTATACAGAAGTCTCTTGGTCATTATGACGACCATGCTAGTTTTAAAGCCACTCAGTGGGGCACTTGATGTTTATTGTCATTCAGAAGGACATGTATTATTTTAGATTTGGGATCGAACCCATAGACGGGCTACCTACGTATCCTTTGTTTAAAAAAGGAATCAGAACCCACGTAGTTCAAGTAAGGGAGTATGATGTTTATGATTGATGGCTCAAAGAAGAATGTCACAATTACTTTTACACTCTAAGATCACGTGAGTCAAGCTCAGTGTGAGAAAAAAGAGGTATTGGTAAAAATTAGACAATTGTGCCATGAGAGATGCAATCATAAGAAATAATGTGGGGCTTATGTATGTATGAATGCCCAGATATATGAATGTTAGGATTCACTTTAAGGAAGAAATCCAGGAACAAGGTCCATAATGGTATATGTGCTTCATGGAGATTTTTAATACTCTAACTTGGGGCTTACTCCTGAGAATGAGGCCCAAATTAGGAGAAGACTTATGATGGGGTTTTACTCCTGAAAAGGAATCCCATATCAAAGGTAAATTAGGACTAGTTAAGAGAAATTAAGACTGGGGATTACTCCTAAGGAGGATGCCCAGATTTGAGACTGGGGCTTACTCCTGAAAAGGAGTCCCAGGTAAAGGGAATTATGGTTTGGGGCTTACTCCTGAGGAGGATGCCCAAATTAGGGGACTGGGGCTTACTCCTAAATAGGATGCCCAAAAATTGAGAGACTTGGGGCTTACTCCTAAAGAGGATGCCCATATTTGGGAACTTTAAGAATTGTGGATTACTCCTAAGGAAGATGCCCATATTTGAGATTGGGGCTTACTCCTGAAAAGGAATCCCATGTTAGGGGATTTAGGGCTTACTCCTAAAAGGATGCCCAAATTAGAGGACTTATGACTGGGGATTATCCCTGAAAAAGAGACCCAGGTTAAGTATTCTCCCATATTAAAGGATGAGGTTGAATGAATGAACTCTTAATATTTAGTGACATAAAGATATATAAATCACTAGGTTTTGAGAGATATACCACATAATTCCTTTCAGATAAGGAATTTAAATCAAGAAATCATGCCATAAATGGTTTTGAATAGTGTCCTGAAGGCTGAATCTTGAATAGGAAAGGTGTAATGTCTTAAGAAGGGTGAAAATTGGCAAGAAAGGCACCCAAAAAGGCAGGGGGCACACAAGTCCTGGTAGGCGCGCAGGTACTACGTGGGCGCACATGTCCTGGTCGCGCAGGTCCGGGGCACGCAAGTATGCCTATGTGACACATGGTGTAATTGCGCGATGGTTAACCAGAAGGGTAATACTTGAGAGACTTTAGGTTAAGGCCTTTAGAATCCTCTTCAGGTTCTTCCAGGAGAGGGGCACGCAGGTTCTATTGAAGGAGTAAGGCGGCGTGCAAGTGTGGCCATTTCCCTTAAGGGCTGGCCACCTACACACGCACGTGTTGATGAGTTTCAACACTTAGGCCTTCCTCCCCCACATTAGATCTTCAGTTCTAGGTAAGAAACTACCTTAGAAGTGATCCAGAAGATTTGAGAAGAGACTAGGGCACCGGGAGATCAAATCTGGATTTCTGGAAAGAAATCCTCCCGAAATGGGGGACCCACAGGGTCTATTTATAGGCACGAGAAGACCCCGGGTGGTTACCGGGTGGTTATCACTTAGGTCGCGCAAGTCACTTGCAGGACCATAAGTCGCCGCACAAGTGGACTTGCACGACAGTGATAGAACTTGCGCGGCACAGGTTCTTTTGATCCCTTGTTCATGCCTTTGTCGATTTTTGATATTTTCTTCAAAGGTTGAGTCAATTTGTGCTAAGTCATTTCCCTTTACATTTGTTTGGACTCTGTGACGAAAAAAGGAGCGTCAACAATGATTTATTTTAATGTATAACTAATTTTATATACATCTCATTGAAGTTAAAAATCAAATATTCAATCACATCTCGTATTTATTCTCTGAAAGATTATTTCCTTATATATTCATGATTTGGAATGATTTAGAATTATAATACCTATTCCACCCACAAATATATTATATTCAAAACATATTAATGTGACACTCTTTACGAGTCCCATAATTACGGTTACTCACGAAATAATAGAGTCCATAAATATGTATAAATATCCAGATAGATCCTATGAATATTTTTTATGAAACATTCCTATAATGTTTTAGAGTTATATTTGAATAAAAATCCCCACATGAGTTATCCTAGAGTGATATATTGAATACTCCCATATTTTTTATGAAACATTCCTATAATGTTTTATAACAATAACTCATCTTAAAAATTAATACATACAAAATATTCACAATTTATAAAAAAAATATTTAATAAAGAATAATTTTAAATAATTAAAAATAAGTAATTATTTTATTCATTTTCAAAACACGACTTACAATTACGAACATTTATTATATTATTATAGAATAAGAATATACAAGTTACAATGAATCTATAGTATCATTGTATATAATTTCTTAACAATAGTCATTTAATTGAAAAAATAGTGTATGTCAAACCTTGTATTCATATAGGATATATTATGATTGATATACGAGGATTATCAATCATATTTTTTAGTAAGAAAAAAATGGACAATTAAAAATAAAAATTCACTTCTTCCAATAAGTTAGTGAAACTGACATATTCATTGTTGACCCTTACATTTGTGAAACACGCTTTTCAGTTTTAACAATAGGAATTGATTTTATACTAGTTATTGTCACTCATGAGTTTTAAATTTTAAAAAATTATTAGAATATTTAGAATCATAACTTCCATATTGTGTGAATAAGTACCTTTTATTTTTGGACATTGTGAACAATAAATTTAGTTATTATTTTTATTTACCATGGTTAACGGGCAAATCAGGTAAATAAGGGTAAAACAATAATATTATAATAATCTTAAAAATCCCTAACTTAGTTTATAATCGTATTGTTTGAGATATTTTTAACCATTGGAATCCTTTGGAGGATTTTGGGACCCCATAGAGCCTATTAGGTGTGAAAATGACATTTTATAATAATTAATTTAAATTAAAGAGAAATATAATATAAACTTGTAATTTTTTTTATAAAACAACTTTAATATATGGATATGTAACTGAAATATTTGACTTGAAATAGTAATTATAGATATAAAAATATATACTTCATTATGGTATTTTATTTATTATTTTTAGTGATTAAATTAATAATGTTACTCTTGATAAAATGATTATTCATTGATTACTTCATTAATAATGGATTGAAATAAATGATATTAAAAATATAAAAATAAATTTTCTATGAATATTTAGATGCCATTCAAGAATTTTCTTGATGATATTGAAATATTATAAATTTTTTAATTTTTTTTTAAAAGAATCAGGTTGTTTTGAGTTTGTAAAAAACTCAAGTATGAATACTGTCCAAAATGTCTTCATTCATAACTTAAAACATATACAAGTTTATTATATGATTATAATTTCCTAAAAATATAAGATTTTGAATAATACTTAAGAAATGTCTTATTATGTCATAAATGACTTTTTGTGGGTCTTTTTACATGATATGGTAATTACCGTAACCTAGAATATATAAATTACATGATACCACTATTAGGTTAAAAGGGTAAAATATAGGTTAAATAAAAAAGATAAGGATAAAACAAGATTAAAATAATGTCCGAAAATTATTGGATGATGTGTATTCAAGCCAAAATATATCTATCCTTAAATTAAATTAGTTTTGGGCCTATTTTAATTGAAATTTTATTTATAATAAATTAATATTTATAGGCATTAATAAAGAGCACATCGTCCATCTTATAAAAGGCCACATCCTCTACGCCCACCATGTACACCGATCATGCCCCTTTTGTGGTTCAAATTATTAACCAAGATGCTCCCAACAACTCTCTTTTACTCATACAATTCATACCATGGTATGATTGAAATTCAAGAAATATGTTTGGATCAAATCAAAAGAAGTTACTAGATTTAGAGGTAACTTCTTCTCTCATGTTCCTTTCTTTTATTTTCCTTCACCACTCCCTACACAAAAATTAGTCTTTTATTACATTACAAAACCATTATCCTCCATATACTAGGATGTTTTTATGAGATGGATTATATCTACACATACACACATCTCCATCTAAAGGATTCGAACTTAGTGTTTCTATGTACGGTGAACTACAACCTCATGAAACAGTTGTTGTTCAATTTACCCTACCGCCTCTCATGATGTCCATTATTATGGAAATATATTTATATATTATATTTATTATATTTATATTGTCTCTATGAGTCTTTATTTTTTATTCATACCATACCTTTTTGCTATCCATTATGTGTAAATATGATAATTTGATTTGATAAAGTCTGAACCACCTCCCTCCCAAAGGGAAATCACTCGTTCATGTCATACATGGAATGTAAAAATGATGTAATTAGTGAAAATATGGAAAATATATAACATATATACTATAATATAATTATAATATACCAATTTATCATTTAGTTTTCATTTTTTTGTATTATAATGAAATGAATGTAGCGTTTAGGCGTATGTACAACCTACCATCTCCATGGATGGAAAATGTCATTTATTATCTCCAAATGTTATGTACTATTATAAATACAAATATATACTAGATATAAATTATATTTATATAATTAATACTATTATATAGATAATATAAGTTTGACCACATGGAAAAATTTAAATTATAACTAGTTTATCTTTGAAAGAAATTGTCTTAATATCAACAAAACGACCGATATGAACATGAATAATTATATGATAAGGTAATAAGTGATATAAAATAAAAATTACATGTAAAAAAGTTCTGAAGGAATTATAAATTAACTTATGTTTATTAGTTAGTAATATGTTGGATGAATGAGACAAGGTGGACTCAATGTAAGGGACTTATTCTCAATCTCATTTCATTGAGCCATATTTTGATATATACCTGACATTCTTTTATATGGTTTATAAACCCATTTTATTGTTAATTTTATTCAAATTGAATTTTTATTCAAATAAGTGTTTTACAAAAAAATCTAAAATTAATGTCTCTTTTTAATGTATGCAGTTACAAAATCATTTCCACTACTGCGAGCATTATTTGATATTTGGATTTTTAACAAGAAGTATAATTTTTAAAAGGAAAATACATACCATATACCATTTTTAAGTATTTTTGGTATTGAAAATGGTTTTTTAGGAAAAAATTTATTATGTAAATATATTGAAATGATATATTGTGACTACTATAAGGAAATGTTATCTTACCTGTATGCATGTCTTATATGTTGTGATTATGTTATGGTTCAAGGGGATTATTTATGTACACGGGTGGTTCAATGAAAAAATGGGGGCGTGTGTGCCCATGATACCTCTCCAATACATTGTGTAACATAAAATATGTAAATGATACAGTTTCTCCTATAATATTAAGGGAATATACAGTGATGGTTATTCCCAATATAACAATGAAGGTTTCTCCCAATTTAGTTTTGAAATCTATAATGTAAGTATGTTATGGATTCCACAAGTTCCTATTATGATATAAGTTTTTTTTATTTCTATGAGTTAATCATAAATCTTATGATTTCGGAGGTGTCATAAAGTGATTATATTTAATGAGTAAAAAAATATTTTCGTTGACTTGAATGTATTCAAGGAATAGTGTTTTCATTCTTTATTTTATATACCATAATGTTATTTTTATCCTCATCCCAAATTTTTGAAATGTTTTTCACAAGTTATAAATAATGTTAAGAGAAAGGAAGAATTCAATGATAAATTTCTCACGAAATTAATTCTTGTTTAATTTATGGAGTTTTATTATTATGAATAAAACTGATAGATTATAAGTGTCTACATTGTAATATTTTCAGATGTAATTTAATATTTATCACCAAATTATGTAAAACACTAAACTAGAAAACATATTCAATGGTAATTCCTCACTTTAATCATGATTAATTAATTTCAAAGGCGTGTTCCTTAAACATAATTTTTGTAACAGTATTTGCTAGACCTATGTATGGGTATTCCATGAGTTATAAGTCATGCATAATGTTAAATTCCATGACATGTGAAGGTATAATATTTCTTCCATTACCCACTTTAGGTTATACTGATACTTGTATAAAGCTAAATCCATCTCTTCTATGGACAAATCTCATAAGGGTTGTCTCCATGGTTGATGAACATTACTCTGAAAACATTTAAGAGATAATAAAAACACATTATAATTTCCATGTTTATCAACATGGCCCACAATATCATAACTTAATATCATGGATAGTTTAATTTCAATAATGATTATTAAATTGAATTACATTGTGGATATTCCATAGTATGTGAGATTGCACTAAAAAGGTATCTACAACACTATAAAAATATTCTAATAGTTTTGTGGTTAATGAAAATAATTGGGAATTTCAGCATTTATCTTATATATATTCTATAATATAATGTGTGTTTTATTTTTTAATTCTATTATTTAAGTGATTTGTACATTTTATAAAAGAATATACACAATAATTAGTGTGTCATCTATATTATTTGGAAAGTGTTGTACCATTTAAAATTCACTACACTTGAATAGTTTTTGGTCTACACAATCAAGGTAAGGAATTAAATATTACATCAATGCGTTATAATGGATTAGATATTAGGTGACATGTAAATATTTAAAAATCCAATGAACATAGGAAGTTTTTTCTTGGAGGTTCATGCTGAATAACATGACTCTCATGGGTTTACACCTGGTTATCCATATTTAATGTAATTACTTGTTGTATATATGAAGCCTGAAGTACGTGTAGAATTTTATATTCATTAATGACTATAAAATGTTTTGTTACATAAAAATTTACATTGATTGAATAAATGGATAGGAAACATTTTATGAACAATATTTATTTTGTTTTTAGGGCTTTGAGAGAGAAGTTAGAAAGATAGAGATCAGTAGAAAATATTTTATATTTCATTATAATCATATGATGAATCTCATTATTAAAAAAATTCTAATTTGAGTCTATGAATATTTGAGTATCACAATTATTTTATTCACTATGGCCAATTGTTTTTTCATATTCTGATTCCTTGTGGAAATTAATTTGAATGATATATTTTTGATGTGACCTGGTATTTTTGATGTTCTTTTTAATTTTATAATCAACTTATTTATATTAACCTTAATTTATAAAGTTGATTGTGACATATTATGTGTGTCTAATGATTCCAAATAGTCTGTTTTTATTGGAACATACATTTCATTATAGTGAATATAATCAACAGTTATGGAGGGGATAACTAGCCACTGTAAGGCGTTGGATATCAACTTGGATCTAAAGAATATTAAAATTGTGTTTCCATTGTTATTATATATTTTCATCACTATACAATTATAATATATGCATTTATAAAAGGTATCAAAGTCTAACAAGTGAATGAGGATTATTTATGTTGGAATTTTTTTAAAATATTATATATTAATCCACCATCCTTCTATATAATCAAAATTGATCCTTCTAGGCTTTTAAATTATTAAAAATTGTATTTTTCCTATATTAGATTGTATAATTTCTATTTTGATAATGGATAATATTAATTTCTTCCATAATAGGTGTTTTCCAAAATTTGATAAAAAAATAATATTAGTTATATGAAATGAATATTTCTATTTCTTTAATCTCTTGCAATGGATGTTCACAATGCCACTATAATTGGACTTCTACCCATTTTAAGTGATGTTTAGATTAAATTTTTTAACAACAGTAATATATATGTTGATGGATTATGAAAAATTGATGTTATCATGTCGTTATCAATGAAAGAATACATAAAATTTATGGGACTAAAAATCCCAAAAGGGATGTGGGAAAAGTTGGAGTGATGTTATGAAGATAATGTGAATGTTAGAAAGGTAAAGATATATACATAGAGAAGAAAACGTAAGTCATTTAAACGGTATATGATGAATGTGTTGATGATTTATTTAATCATGTAAATTAAAATTTGAATAATATTATAGGATTTCATGTCAAACATGGTGATTCCACAATTATGAGGACGTTGACGAAAATTTCTTATGATAGATTTGATCCAAAACAATTATCTCAATAATATAGCGAATATCATAATCATCATGAGCTATATAATATTCTAATCTATTATGATATTTAAAATAATACAGTGTTTAAAAATAACTGGAAAGATGATATTGATTTTGAAGATAAGAATAATATAAAATGTGATATTGATGAATATGTTATTGACTTAGTTGATTATAATAATTAAGATGAAAATCAATAAGTGATTGAGTTTATTTAAAAAAATAAAAATGGAATTTGAAATATGAATGGTACATTATATTTTATATCTCATATATGTTGTGGTCTTTCCCACTAGGAAATAAATTCATCAAATAAGGAAATAATAGATTATGAGACTGAAAATGTTGAAGATACAAAATGAAATAAGTTGTAACAATATTCTAATGAGTCGTATATAGTAGGAGGAAGTAAGAGGATATTTAAAATATGAAAAGGATAAAATTTATTGTGAAGAGGAGAGGAAATTGATCATATCTCATAAAAATATTTTAATAATAAAATACATGAAAATTTTAAATATTTTATTGCTTATCATATAAAAACCATTACTTTCTATAGTAGTGATGTTGCTGATTTAGGACTAACACATTATTACAACATTATAAAAGATGAAAATCTTGTATTTATTGCCAAAAAACCATGCTCATATAATTGAGGAAAAATTTTGTGAATGAGAATAAGAAAATAGTTGATAAAAATGGCAAGCAAGATAAAAGGAAAACAACTCTTAAACAATAAAATAAAATTCCAAGATTTAAAAATTTTGATTACAAGAAGATGATGAAACATACTCAACAAAAATGACATGATATGGATAAATAACAATCAATTACATAATTTGAATTTCTTTTAGATGAAAAATATCTAAGAAAGATAAATATTAACTTCAAAATATCTATTAAAGTAATCGGATAATCTCTAAGAGTTGTGATTTTTTGTGTATTTGTCCTCATGTGAAAAATATTTTTCCAAAACCATTACTCATGTGAAAAATATATTTCCAAAACCATTAATAGTAAAAATATTGTAGTTTAAATGAAAATATTGATCAAATACAGTCCAATAAATAGATTAAAAATTCTTAAAATAATAAAAATTAATGGAGAGTTTTGAATAAAACAACTATTCCAAATATAGGATCAAACTAGACCCAAAAAGTTGATTGGATTCCCTCTTCAAAATATAAAACATTAATAAAAATATATGGTTTTATAGTTAAAAAAATTTTAGGGCTATTTCTAGTTCTATGTAATGTACATAAAATTCATATTTGTTTTGGTGAAATATGTATCTTCTTGGGAGAAGGAAAAAATATAGGGGGTAGTTCTAATGAGAAGGAATCATATTATAGAATAGAATTTGTTGATAAGAAACATATTTCAAAATGGGAATAAATACCAAAATTTATTGTCCTGAAGATACTTGGGGATTGTGTGAGAAAAATGGACATTGATTAATGAAACTCATAACATGATTAGAAAATCAGTTCCCTATCAAATATTAATGGAATACAAATAATGTTCCCATTGAATAAAGGTAATGATAGAAATTATTTTCTTTTATTGAAAAAAGAAACAATGTAATTGATTCATGATAGAGGTATTTCAACCAAAATAATTGGTTATTAGATAATTTTAAAAAACATTGATAGACATAAAGTATAATCAATAATATTTTTTATTGACTCTAATTCCAAAATCAATGGTATCAGTATAACTCTAATTGAAAAATATAGTTTATAATCAAATTATGTTCTTTATACTGAAGTGATAAAATATACTGTGTTTTGTGTTACCCTACTTGGTGATAATTGGAATAAGTTCATATTTATGAATAATATATGTATTTTTTATATAATAACAAATAAAAGAATAATTTCACAAATAATTATAAAATAATTATTGTATTTTAAATGGTTATGCTTCTAATACATGTTACATTACAATAAAAAATGAGAAAATTATTTTTTATAGAAGAATTTGGAATATTTTTCAAATAATACTAATAAATAATATGAAACACTATATGGTACGATAATTTACCAAAATAAAAAAAATATCAATATGGATTCCTTGGAAAATCTTGTAAGCTACTTTTAACATATAAGACTCCTAAGAAGGTGAATAATACTTTTAAAACACCACTAATATAAGTCTGCATTGTTCATCATGGGCCTATGATATAGAAGTCTCCATTATATTATATTTATTTCAGTAAATTCATAGGTGATATTTATCATGTAAACAATTTTCCCTTCATTAGGAACAAGATTTTTGTATTTAGAATTATCAAAATGTATAACACGCAGGTTAAAAAGGAGTTTGGATTGTGTATAAAATAACTATGATCTGATAATGGTAATGAAAACACGAATTATATGTTTGAAACATATCTTGGTAATCATGGGATTATAAATGAGTATATATCAGCTAACATTCCCATATATAATGTTGTTGTAGAGAGGAAGAATAAATGAATTGTTAAATAATGCAAATCAATGTTGACTAAGAATAATCCTTAGAAATTATTTTAAGGAGATGAAATGTGTACTATGGTGAATATTCAAAATTTTATTTTTTGTACCAAATCAATTTATACCCTATGATATATTTTACCATAAGAATCCAATATTGTGATATTTCATGGAATTTTGAATCATTTTTTATATTGAATCAAAATGAAGCAATGCGTGAAGGTTTTACGAAAAGTATGACTATAGAGTATTCAGTAAAAAAACATCTAAATTTTATTGCTATAAATTAGGAAATAATATATTTAATTAAATATTTTACTACTTTTATGTGAATATTATTGAAAATTTTAGAAAAAACAATTCATCATATTTAAACAAATGTTTTATCTCATTTAAAAACCCATTATAATATTTCACAAGAAATATGAGATGATGTTTCTAAAATCATACCAAAAAGTAATAATGGAAATTTAGAATTTTATAGTGATATAGAATAATGTTTTTATGGCGAACTGAATTAGTTTTTTTGTTTATGGAATCATGAATAATCAAATAATATCCTTTGAAATTTTAATTCACTAGTTGAAAATATTTTGAGGATAAAGGTAGAGAACCAAACAACCTTTGTATCATAGAATGATCACTGAATGGTGGATGTAGATACCCAATATAATGAATGTGTGAAACATGTGAATGAGGAACCCAAAAATTTTGAGCATAAACTCACATGATAAATTATTCCATGATAAAAAAAATGATATTAATACAAAAATAGTTTTCATAAATAATTATTTATTATAAATGAGAAGTAAGAGAAATCAAAGTTATAATTATTTGAAAAAATACACTCAAATTGAAGGAATTCATATTGAGAACAATTTTATCTAATATTTACACTTTATGAAATAATAATTTTCTTATATTTGACAGATTATAAGAGTGATATGTTTTATCAAATGGATGAAATTTCTACCTTTTTGAATATTGAACATGACATTGATGTCTTTATTGAACAATCATAAGGATTCATTATTGAAAATACTAGAATTATGTAATTTATATTAATGATTCCATTATAAAGATTGAAATAGGGTCCAATGATATATTATTATAAACAAGATAAGTACTTGAGAAAAATGGGTATTCCAAAAGAAATATTAATAGAAACATGTACCTAAAAATGAATTTCCCATATTCAATAATGGGGACTGTATATGTGGATGTCATAATTTTTCATGTAATAATAGTTTCATATGTGTGGAATTCACAATAACGATATAGAAGAATTTTTATATGTCTATAACACAAGAGAAATACAAATTTATTTTGTTACAAATTAGAAAGAAATCATATTATATCATTCCATCATAGGAAAATTTGGCCAAATAATTATTTAAAACGTTTTGATAGGAAAAATACAAATAGGTTTCAAACTCTATATGAATAAGTCAAATTTTGAGAAATTATTATCATGGAATCAATGTTTATTATTAAAGTTTTATATGTATGATTGTAACCTTATTGTATCACACAATATCCATACCCATCATTTTATAGGTAGTGATTATGAGTACAATATATAAAATAAGACTAAAATATTCACACATGATTGTAAATAATATTATTTGAGGTTTGTAGAAGGTCTAACGAACTATTTATTTCACTATTGATGTAATGAATATCCATATTGGGATGGTGAATGTATAGAACATAGAACCACATCATGTTAATATTTTAAAATTGATGATGGTTGGGTATTCTAGTACTTTAAGAATTAATGTTCAACGACCCAGAGTACAACTATGTTGGAGAATATAGTGGATACTCATATAGTTACACATTTTTTTGATTTTTATTCAGTTAGAATACATTTTGATTGATGTTTATATATTATTTAAGATTATTTGTGATATTCATAATGTCATTGATTCTATTAAAAACAATTCCACTCTCATGGTAGAAAGATATTTAAATTGTATATAATGTTATCAAACAGAATGTGGATTTATTCGAAATGAAACATTTACTTATTAGTGGGAGGGATAACAGTACATATATAAGTAAAACAATATCCCACATGTTATTTTTCTGTAGTTATGGTTCGAATTTCATGTTTATCCTTCCACATTAAATTGATTTTTTTCTAAAATCCCACTGTCCTTCGGATTATCTTTCGAAAAAGTATAGGGAAGTGCATTATAAAAGAGGGTACTTAATAAAAGGTGCATAATGATTTTTAAAACTAGTGTTATTTGTGTCACTCATCATAAAATTTATTCTCACCAAGGGATTGAATATCTCAAAACAACAACATTATCTTAAAGTGTTGTTTCATTATATATATTCTAGAGATTTTTTTTATTTTATGATTCAATTATTCAATAATTGTAATTAATTCAATTTAACATAGATTAAAAAAAATAAAATGAGCGATATTGAAGATCATAATTGTTTTGAAACATAGATTGAGTTATTTTGATGATTTCATTATTCTATGTGAGTTTGGGTGGTTGTATTTTTTGAAAACAATTATTGAGGTGATTATAAATTTTTAGAGTTAATGGGATGGATGGAATAGTGTATAATATCATGTATGAATGCATCCTAATTCTAGAAACTCTTTTAGATGTCATTTGGAAATAATTTGACGAAGTAATGATTGAGTTTGATAAGGATATAGATGATTTTGATATAGATGTTCTAACATTATAATTGTAAGTGTTGTGTAAAGGAAAATATTTTCTTGAGTTGTTTAAGGGTAGCATACCCCTATGTAAAGGTATGATATGCATTACATAATTTCATAAGGGTAAACTATCCTTATTTATAGGAGAGTATTATTTAAAAAGGTTATGTAAGGGTAAGTTAACCATATGTAAATGGAATATGATAATTTCATATCGGTAACCCATTAGGATGTGAAATGGTAACTAGGTGTCTGATCCTACATAAGGTTATTTGGTAAACCTATATATGGTTTACCAATAAGTTTTAATAATTGGGTAATTTTTATTACTAGCTCGTGTAGGCGTACACCAAGTCCTCAGTTATCCAGCTAATAGTTAAATGATATATATATAAATCTAAATCCAATACATGTAAGGGTATGGTTGTTAAGGGTAATATTTTAATATTTTCAACTTGTATATAGCTATGTTGTTGAGATGATAACCCTACCATAGACGTTCTATGGTTAATTATTTGTCTATTCCACATATTCATAGTTTATTGGGGAAGGACTGAATTAAATAGAGGAAATTAATTCATAACAAATTAGCAAAACAACATAATATATTATATCATAACAAATAGGTATGTGTTACCCTACAAGAATATTAATGGATTTTCTTAGTTGTTTAATAGAATATGTAATTGAACTATGGATATTTCTTCTCTTCTACAATGTAAAGTGCAGTTTTTTTTGGTATTTCGAAATTTGAGGGATATCTAAACCATAGAAAAGAATAAATTACATGTGGTGTGTGTGGTCAAAATTATTTGGCTAGTTCTAAACATTGGGAAATACACTGCACTACATAGGGTTTTTTGGATCCACCATGAAGATAATGGATGCACCTTAATATCCATTTAGGACTACAAGATCATAATTTTGGAGACTCATTACTATTCACAAATTCAGCGAATAAGGTAATTTATTATTGAAAAAAGGGTCAAGAAGAATGCCATGATCGTCTTGAGTGCACATTTGGCATTAAATATTGTATGGAAATGTCTGTGATATAGTTGGTTCTTGAAATTTTTACAAAACATGATATTCATTTATTATTCCAAAAATTGTATTTAAAAAAAAGAGATAATGATTGAATAATTTGTGGAAAAAATTTAAAGAACAATTTTCATTTATTTTTTTATATGAAATGAGAAAAAATTGAAGAAGCTAGATCCAAACCCAAAAACGGATATTCATTGATCACTATCTGACCAATCTTATGGGTTCAATAATTTCATGTTGTGTATTAAAATATTTTTATACTACAAATCATGTATGCCCCATGGGAAAATATTTTTTTATATTGTGAAGTTTCATGATTGTAGATACTTATCATTTTATCGCAATATAACTAGTTTTTTTTTGCAATTTTCATCATTTCTAATCTACATAATATTGTAACCTGAATTTTTTATTTTAATTGTGATTCCAGATATTTGGGGTGTGAATCCACAAATATTGATGTAATTGTATCCCATTTGGGATTCTTATAATTAAAATCAATGCTTGGGAGGGAGATAAAAAACCATGTAAATGAGTGGGATTACATATTGGATACAAAAAGTTTAAAAATTATATCTTCTATTTACTTTTATTAAATACATGATAATGTGAGGATGACGTATTTCTATATTGAGTGGATCATACTCAAACTAGTAACATTGGTTTATTAATATTAAAAATAAAATCTAAAATCAATACCCCACTATTTTACCTCTCTTATTTATGGATGAAACAAATCCATTTTGAAATTTTATATATCATTCACCAAATATGAAATAAATATATATATATTGTAAAAACATATATCATAATATAAAATGATTAACATATAAGATAATTATTTATATTAATACTAATTATCATTTACCACTATACTCAGCCAAGGTATATCCTATATCATATGGATCATAATCATCTACTGAGGAATAAAGATATTAATCATTTTATTGATCTTTTATAAAATAAAAATGTTATAATCCATTATCATTATAACCAATAAGATTATCATTAATGTTATATTAAAATAAATCATTTGTTTCTTATATAGATTAGTGATAATGTTGCTAAATATGTAAGAATACATTAATGTACAATACATGACATATCACATCTAAAATATAATGGATAAATAGAATGGCCTAACATACATATAATTTTTAATTTACTAAATTATTATTATATAAAATATTTATTCAATAAAAAAATTTAATGTACATTTCTCAATACCAATTATATATATTCAAAATTGAGGAATGGAATATAAATAAATATGAATTTTATATGGAAAAATTCATAAATAAATTTTTATGTTTTATAACTATAATGTTTTTATGTATTTTAGAATGTGTAAATCATGGAATATTAGAATTTTTAAATGCCATACAAAATTTTTAGTTGTATCGTATCAATATTTTTATTAATGTAATTTTATAGATGAAAATAAATATAAAAGATATTAGAATAGTATTTTTATATTTTTAGTGTATTTTTAAATATTTCATTTTATATTTAATGTATTTAATGAGGAAAATATTAAAAGTGTAATAAAAAATCATGATTAAAATTAATTATATTCAATATTTAATAGTTGGTTTCTTATACAACATTTTGACTATAATTATTTATATTGTGATCAACTTCCACATCATTACCAACATTATACATTCAAATTTGTGTTATACATGGGTCGATATCATATAACATGACAAAATGACAACTACTTTTATTGTTAATTTTTGTTGTTTATTCCTTTCTTGATGAAATATTACTTCTAATTTGATATTGAATCTACCAAATAAAATTATGTAAACAAAGTTTAAATGATAAAAAGGTCATCCTTGTAATCTACTATTTATGTATATATCAATACAAATAAAAATTCAACATGTTTAACTCTATAACTATAATAATCTTAGCTAAAATTAAACATCAAAAAAAAAATTAAAATGAAAAAAGTAATTTCCCCTAAATAAATCCAAGATAATAAATGGTATTCAGATTGGGATATTATAATTTGAATTAGAGGACATATCATATATAGAGATGTATATTACTAAAATTATTTGGACACCCTAGTCACTATGTTTATCTCGAGGAACCATGAGAAGGGTGAATTTTGGAGTGTTATGATATGAACATTTTTTTGTATGGTTGAACACAAATTATCACCTAATCATTAGGTATTGGTCTCTTACTAGAAGAAAAATCATTTTATCTATCTTTATCCCTGAACTACTCTCTAAATAAATCCTAAGGTTCACATTTTCAAAAATCATAAAGTGCTCAATCACTAATTAATTAATTTCCGCTACATTTTTATCATTATCTTTTAACTTCTTCTATCATTTAAATCAATTTATATTCTAGCAGGTGTCTTTATGATCATTAAAATAAACTGAATTATTGTACACCAAAACCCAATGATTTGAATATTTGTTGAACCCAATTTCATTATACTATTTTTATCAATTACCTATTATTGTGATTCAAAATTTAGAGACTTGATTCATCTTCCCACATACCACATAATAATTATAAAAACTCTTGATTACGATTAACATCAATAGTCAATAAATCTCATTTTTCATTATCTTCATATACAAGTAATATATGAACAATGAAAATCCATGTCATCAAGACTTCATCCTCACATAAATTTGAACAATAAATAAAAGTATATAATGGAAAAAATCATGTTTCTTATAGAAACCCTATCATTTTACACATATTGACAGATGATTTTAGTCATTATTATTCTTGAAATACATGCCAATAATTTTAAAGTCTATTCCCATTAGAAGATTTGGTATAAAAAATTAAAAAAATGTATCTATAATAAAAATTTAACTATAAATATTACATAATGATATCTGAACCCCCTTTTACCTTCTACGTCTTCACAAAAAGACCTAGGGAATATATTGAAAAAGTGATGATATAAAAATCCATGCAAGGGAAAGAACAAGGGAATGAATCATATAACATGCGATATAAAAGCATAACAAGATAATAAAAGTGCTATAACTCACGAAAAAACATATAGAATAAAAATATATATAACATGGAATCATAATATTATGGAAATATTGGAATGTTTTAGGAGAATACAACATTGTGTAATCATGTGTCAAGGATAACTGCCAAAAATATATCACATGGTGAACATAGTCCCATAAAACAATATGATTAATCCCTAATATACTAAATGATGTATCATGCGAAAATATATTATCCATTAATTTGAGAGATATCTATGTTCACCCATCATAACCTAATCATGTATATTTGGTCTTCATAAATAATTATACATAAGTAATAATCATAAGCGTTAACCACAGAATGAAATTGGTATCAAAATGACACAATAAGGCATGGATAATTGGTATATCATAATGGTTTCCAATAAAGAACAAATATAAATCATTATTTTACATTTATAAGTAAATATAGTCCAAGATAATGATAAATTATGTCACGATGACCTGAAAACATTGAAATAGAGTGAATATGAACCTTTAGAAATGAGACACTTTAGTTCATTTTAAGGAAATAATTTGATGTGGCCTAAAATATGAAAAAATTATAATTGTTTTTATATAAAAAATGAACTAATATATATTTTAATGATAAATTTAATGATTTAAATAATTGGCCAAATTTTTTTTATCTATTTTACTTGATAATTGGTAAATTAAAGTGAAGTTCACTTTAATCGGACATACTTATCGAGAGGAATTTAGATAGGAGTCATTAAAAACATATATTTCCACATAAATGAAGGGTGAATTTTGATATATAAATATATTTGTTATATGAAAACATAATATTGGATAATTTTATAAAAATAATGAATTTTTATGTCGGTTCAAGATTGATAAAGCGTAACCCAAAGGTAATTTGGGGTTCAGAGAGGTCCCTTACCTTAATTCCAAAATTTTTGGGTATTTTTTTTAAATTAATGGATCATAAAATTATATTCATCAATTAGATAACTAGTAATAAAGAAAAAATTTATTTTATTCATTATAATTTTATTAAGATAATTAATATCAATTTTTATGAGTTATAATGATCAATTTCGTCCTTTTGGAGTGTTTGTTTCTTTGTTTATTGATTAGTTAACTTTAATACAATTACGGAAGATCTTTTATAATAAAAGAAGAATGCAATACATGATATTAAATTATATTAATTAATATATAAAAGTTAAAATGGTTCAATATATCATTTTGAATTATTATCTGAAGATGATTAATTTTATAAAACATTAATGATAAATGTTTAATTTAATTCAAATCTTTTTGGATCACCAGAAAGTAGTTTTTTAATTAATATGTGTATCTATATATTAGTTCCAGAACATGAAAAAGGTTTAATATACATATTAAAATATTATTTATCCATAATTACATATTCATGACCATCCATGAAAGATGTAATGAATAATGAAAATTCATTGTTCATGAAGACATTTAATCGCAACAATTTTGTAAATGGATTCATTTCATTAAATAAAAGGATATGTGAAAAGATGTAGAAAAAATTCCATTAGAAATATAAAATTAAATTATATATATGACATTGAAATTTTCTTTTCATTTTGGCTGGAAAATGTTAGGATAAGTTAGAATATTAAATTAAATTAAATGAGATGGTTTGAGAATGGAACCTTGAGGAAATCATTTCCTTGAAAGATCAAATTAAGGAGTTTCGAATTAGAATTTTGGTTAGACTACACCACTTAAACATGTGTAGATTTTTGAGGAGTTTTTATTTTAGATAGTTTGAATAATTTATAGCTTAGAAGAAATTAGGATATGTTCTTTTCTGGGTAGATATTCCTAAAGGAAGAGAGTGGTATTTTTTTGAAATTTCTCAAAAGATTAAATTGTAATAAATAAATTTTATTTACAAATAACACTATAAGGGAATTTATTATAAAATTAGTTAATGTATATTTATAATCTAATAAAACAATAAAATCAATACATGACTTTATTTTTATTTTAAACTATATCATTATGATTCACCATTAATAAACCATTTAAAATTCTAATTGTGGTAACACCATTTTAAATATTTATCGAATATAATTTTAAATTATATGTTATAATTGGTCAATAAATTTTTAATTTATGAAATTTTAGATAATATTATAATTAATATTTTTTAATTAATTTTTTTTAATTTTTTTACTTAAATAATAAAAAATAAAATATATTTTTGTTCAGTTTTTATACTATTAACAATTTGGACATTTACAAATATCTAAAATCATGATAACATTAAACAGTATCCGTTAATACACCCAAATATGTCATGTTTATTTATATTAATTTTTCATCACCACAAGTATTTTAAATTATATTTCCCTTAATATATTTAATATAATGTATTATATATTTACATTAATTAAATAAATATAGTATAAGTGTTGTATCAAAATTATATATAGATTTATTCATCATTAAAAATTATAAATAAATTTCCAAGGTTTAGATAAATATTTTATATTTTAATATAGTATTTATACTCTACCATCAATTCTATTTAACACCATATAAAAAATCATATAATTATTAAAAACACGACTCTAACATTATTTCACTTTTTTTTATTCTAATCATATATATTTCATCTTTATTATAGTTTTTGGTTAAATTTTTCACTTTATAAGAAAGTGTCATTGTAAGAAAATTTTATTCTTCCAATAATTTTTTTCAACTTTTATTATAATATTATATTCCTTATAATATTAATTTTTTTACTATTAATTACCTAGTTTACCCTTAACTGTGGTAACATAAATTTACCATGGTAGAAATTAATATTGAATAAAAAACAAAAGGATTTAATTTTATAAAGTTGTAGCACATTATTTATAAAATGGTATTATTTTTTTTTAAATTTCAAAGAGATGGATATTCAAAATTTAATATTAATTTAATCGAACAAAATACAACGAAAAAA
Organism: Viscum album; assembly: GCA_963277665.1. NCBI lineage: Eukaryota > Viridiplantae > Streptophyta > Magnoliopsida > Santalales > Viscaceae > Viscum > Viscum album. The sequence continues at coordinate 1,598,305,152 of OY728158.1, forward strand.
TTATTTCTGTAGAGAAAAATTCATTCTACAATTTAAAATGATTTTATACCCTCTTAGTGTATTTAAACCATTTGAAAAAATATCTAATATGTTAAATTTAATTTAACTTATTGGATTTTACAACTGATACAAATCAGAATTTTACATTTGAAAATATTTAAAAATTCAATTTTTTGAAAAAAATATTTTTTTCACTAGTTAAACTAAACAAATCTTATAAAAATACCATAAAATTACTGTATGGTAGTTTTAAATTCCTATTATAAACTAATTTTATTTTTTAATATAAATTTATAATAGAGTGTCAATTTATTTTTAAGTCAAGTTCCCCATCAAAAGGCTATAAAACTACCATTTGAAAAATTCAACATTTTCTACATAAAATTGAATTTATTTTTTTAAATTTTCTTTATGAAATAGTGGATGCATGTAAAACATTATATTAATTTATAAATATATATATATATATACATATATCATTAATATAATCCAACATGATTAATTGGTTTACATTATTAGTATAAAACATGCCTCTGTGAATTTAAATAGTTGTCATTAAAAGATTAATTCTGTTTTAAAAAGTTTTTTAATTTTATTTATAATTTATTTTTGAACAAATAATTAATTATATATACTTGTGAGAATCAAATTTACATAATTCAGTTAAATTTGTACATAACTTCTATTCTAATATTCTTATTATAGATACAACATTTAAATAAAAATATTTAACTATTCTTTAAAACTCAATGTTGGGTGTACCAAAAGATGAAGAAGATATAATATTATGTAAAAAAACATTTCATTAAATATTTAGGTGTTAAATTCCTTCAGTATGTGAAATTATTCCTAATAAATATCATTTTATATAATATGGGGGAAAAAAGGTAAGGGCAATTCTCTTTCATCATTTCCTCTAGTTCCATTTTCACCTCATCATATTTGTGGTTCTTATATAGTAATTTCACCTTACGAGTGGTATTTTTCTATATAAAAGTAAATGTATGGTCCAATATCATCAGTAGTTTCTCATTGTATGATAAATAATATTCCATTTGAATAATGTTCTGATTTCTTACATGTGAAGGGTCAAGTATTTACTTCCTCAGGAGTGATGTGTAGAACATGTGTTGAACCAGATCAGTACTTGGTGGAAGTTCAATTCGATATTCCTCTAATACAATTTGATGAAGGATATAAAATGGTATAATTTACATTGGGACAAGGTTACATTTCTATCAAATCCACATAAATCTCTTCCCTGGAAATAATAAATAAAAAACATTTTCTCCAATAAAAAATTGAAAGTCCCTTGGATAATTTTTAGTATAACACTTTTCAGAATTTTGGGAGATTTTATATGTTGTTGGATATATTGAACATTATCTGTCATCTCTTTTAGATGATCTATTCCAAGTTTATATTTTTTCCTCTACATTTTCCTGAAATGTTGGAGATCTACATCAAATCATGTCTATATCTACATATGAAGCGATTTTAATATTCAAGTGGAATGCTTTGTTAAATAAAAAATCATTCAATGAGACAATTTGACCCAATCTACCATTTTATTCCACTGAAAACTATATTATTATTTAATGGATCTAAAAAATAGACCATTAATATTTTCAATTATTTTGGGGGTGATTTTTCATGCTGTAAGTTTATTTAGTAGTCAAAGCATGTTGAAAACATTGCCTGAATTTAGATGAGAACCATGGATCAGGATCAAAGATGAGAAATGTGAAACCCCATGAAGCCCCACCACTTCCTACACATATATCTTTTAAATTATATCAACTCAAAAATACCCCCACATATCAATAAAGTTTGTAGTAATTGTTTTTTATCTACCACAACCATTAGAATATTGTTTCCATTTAACATCTTCATGAGACTAGTCACAATGTCTAGAGTGACATTCTCCCATTTCCATGTGTTTTTTGGAAATGGTTTCATCCTCAATTTGGACTTCATATTCTCTTATTTAACACTATAACATATAAAACATCAATGATATAAACTCTCAAATATCATTCATCATGTTGTCCCACCAAAAATGATTTTAATTACACAATACATCATGGTGGTACACGACAAATAGAGAATAGGGGATTTGAGAATTTTCGAATAGCTCCTCTATTATCTCTGGTGGTGATGGAACACAAATCCTATTTCAAATTAAATTACTCTGTAATAATTTTTGGACACATTTATGTACCCTTCTTTATATTCATTCACCTTATTTTATAGATCTAGATCATCCCTTGGTAACACACTGATCTTTTCTTGGATACATTTTTGGGATATAATTTGGTAAATAAATAATGTATTTACTAACATAATTATTTACACATATATCCTTTCAATATCCATAAATATATGACTTTTATGAGTCATCGGCATGGATAGTGTATAATGTTCTTTTAATCTAAGAGAACCAACTACTTTATTCGACTATATATGATGGTAGTGAATAGTTCTATCTTCGTATTTGATTAGATAGAACAACATTTTTTTCATGTTTATCTCTGTCTATCTAAATATATGTTTGAGGCTTGTGTGATCAATATATATATCACACTTCTCCCTATAGTTTTCATTCCTCAATCCCAATAAAGTATTGGTATTATATTCCGTATTCACCATTAATTGGTGATATCCTGACCAAAGGTCCACCATAAAGAAATTATTTTCCCCACATAATTGATCAAAGAAGACATATATGTGAGGTAGGGGACACTTTTTCTTTATAATTATTTTTTTATAGAATTCTAATAAATGCAATGACACATTGATCCATACTTCTAGATAATGAAAAGGATAGGCACACCCCCAGATGAATACTAAGGTATTAGAAACCCCTATCCATATTATATTTTAAATACTTCTACAATTACTAAAAATATATGGGGACCATAATATATTATTTGGTTGATATATAAAATGATATATTTATAAGTTTAATTAATAACATAACCTATTGACCAGTAGGAAGACTGTATAGTTAATCAAAGAACACCTTAGTTTAGTCTTTGATAATAGGTATTTCATAAAGCATGATCCTATCCATTTTTTCAATTATTTTATATGGATATGATTTATCATAAGGAAATAATATCCACACTTTTTTTAATGTTTTTTAAGGGTTTCCTTCATTCTAGATAAATTTTGTTTGTATTAGAGGACACATTGGGATGTGAAGGGTGATATCTGTCCTCTAGAATGTGATAATTTATATGTATAAATAAATAAAATCCATGTTTAATATTTTATAAAACAAAAAATATGAAATTAATATATTATTTCATTGAAGATATAGTTAATAAACATTGATGGGGGTGAGTAAAATAAATTGTAAAAAACAATTTATCCATTTTCTTTTCTCATAGTTAACTCAACCTTCATATATTTTGGTGGTGTTTGAATACTAATACTATACATTCAAGATATCCGATAATCCATAGAATCAAATCAAATAGCATATTTTCTATTATTTAATAATCAATAAGTGTACCTTTCACCAAATAATATTTGGGATCAGTATCATTATTAGTGATAGAATATTACATTTCATGTTTCCATGGAGGGTTTCATTGTTGATTGTCCCTGAAAGCCCTTGGATTTAGTATTTGGATCACACAATGTTCCATTTCCTTGTAGTTCAATAATTAAAAAATAAAAATAGTGTACATATGAACATTATTTTCTAGTTCCTCATAAGAGGGTTACAACATTTAACATAAACATCTATTATCATGGTTCACTTCTTATCTACACATGGGGCTCCTTTTGGTTCCAAATAAATAGTTTTTAGAATCATTCTTCCTATACATTTTTAAATTTTTCTGTTGCGTAATATTTCCACTATAATATATTGTTTTCCCACCAAAAGATAATTCAATCTGATGTCTCATGTCTCTGGCTCCATGAAACCATTGAGAATCACTGATCTCGATCACAACATTAATGTCACTTCTAAAAATATCATCATCATTTTCATTTTCTTTTATTACTATGGATTTTCATATAATCAGTTTTAATGAACAAAAAAATAGATCCAACATTATTTATATTCTGTTGAAAAATATGAATGAATATTAAAAAAACAATTAAAAAAAAAATTATTTTCACTAGTTAAAATAATCAAATATTATATAAATACCACAAAATTACATTATGGTAGTTTTCAAATTCCTATTACAAACTAATTTTATTTTTAAATATAAAATTATAATAGTGTGGCAATTTATTTTTAAAACATGTGCCCCATCAAAATGTTATGAAACTACCATTATAAAAATTTATCAGTTTCTACATAAAATGGAATTTATTTTTTTTATAATTTATTTAAAAAACATAGGATTAATGTAAAAAATTATATTAAATTATATATATATATATCATTACTATAATCCAACATGAATAATTGGTTTATTTTATTAATATAAAAAACACCTATGTTAATTTTGATAGTTTTTCATTAAAATATTTACTTTTATTTTAAAAAGTGTTTTAATTATATTTATAATTTGTTTTTGAACAAATAATTAATTATATATAAATGTTAAAATCTTATTTTCATAATTCATCTAATATTTTCCATACCTTTTTATAATATTATTATTATTAATACAACATTTTAATAAAAATATTTACGGGTTCTTTTATGCTCGATGTTGTGTATACCAAAAGCTGAAAAAGATATATTATTATGTAAAAAAATATTTTTTTAAATATCTATGTGTTAAATTCATCCAACATATAAAATTATTCCTTCTAAATATCATTTTATATACTAATATAAAAAAGGTAGGGACCCTTCTCTTTCATAGTTTCCTCTAGTTCCCTTGTCACCTAATTATATTTGTGGTTCCTATATAGTAATTTAACTAAATGAGTGACCTATTTGTATAGAAAATTATCTTTATGGTTCAATATCGTTAGTAGTTTCTCATTATATGATAAATCATATTCCATTTGAACAATGTCTTGATTCCGTACATGTGATGGTTCAAGTAATTACTTCTTCAAGAGTGATCTGTAGAACCCGTCTTGAACATGATCGGTACATGGTGGAAGTTCAATTCAATATTCCTCGAAATACAATTTGAGTAAGGATATACAATAGTATAATGTACCTAGGGACATGGTTACATTTCCCTAAAATCCACATAAATCTCATCCATGTAAATATCAAATTAAAAACATTATATCCAATAAAAAATTAAAAGTCCCTTTGATAATCATTTGTATAGATCTTTTTTGGAATTTGGGTAGATTTTATATGTTGTTGTATTGATTGAACATTCCCAATAATCTCTTTCACAAGATCTATTTCACTTATATTTCTTCCATGACATCATCCTAACAAGCTGGAGTTCTACATGAAATCATATATATATCTACATATGAAGAGAATTGAATATTTGAGTGAAACGATTTATTTCATAAAAACTCATTCAATTGGACATTTCAATTCAATCTACCTTTTTATTCCACTATAAAATATATTATCATTTAATCAAACTAAAAAATATTCCTTTCATATTTTCAATTAGTTTTGGAGTGATTTTTCATGCTGAAATTATATTAAATACTCAAAGCATATTGAAAACTTTTCCTGAATTTAGATTTTAACCACGAGTCATGATAAAAAATGATTGAATGTGAAACCACATGAAGCCTCACCACTTACTACACATATATCACTTAATGTATATCTATCAAAAAATATTTCCACATATCAATGAAGTTGGTAGTAATTTTTTTTGATCCACCACAGCCCATAGTATATTGTTTCCATTTGATATCTTAATGAGACTAGTCACAAATTCAATAGTGACATTCCCCCATTTCCATGTGGTTTTAGGAAATGGTTTCATCATCAATTTGGACGTATGCTTCTCTTATTTAACACTCTAACATATAAAAAACAATGGTATAAACTCCCCAATATCCTTCATCATGTTGTCTCACCAAAAATGATTTCAAATAACACAATACATCATGGAAATACACGATAAATAGAGAATGGGGAGATCTGAGAATTTTTTAATAGATCCTCCATTATCACAGTTGATGAGGGAACACAAATCCTCATTTTAAATCAAATCACACCGTTATAATTTTTCTAACACATGTATATCCCCTTCCATACATTCATTAACATTTTATTGTAGCTCTAGATCATCCCTTGGTTACTCACTTATGTTTTCTGGGAGGGATAGAAGTGATATAATTTTGTAAATATAGGATGCATTTCCATCAATAATTATTTCTAAATATATCTTTTCTATATACATAAATAAAAGTTAGTTTTGAATTGTCTGCATGGATAGTGTATAATGTTCTTTTATCCTAAGAGGATCAACCACTTTTTTGACTTTATAGGATAGTAGTGAATATTTCAATCTTTGTATTTGATTTGATTTAATACTATTCATTTATTCTTTTTTATCTCTATCTATATAAATATAAATGTTAGTCTTGTGTGATCAGTATATATATAACACTTCTCAATATAGTGGTCATACCTCACTCCCAAGAAAGAATTGGGATTATATTCCTTTTTCTCCATTAATTGGGGATATCCCGACCAAAGGCCCACCATAAAGAAATTCATTTCCACATACAATTTATCAAAGAGGACATATATGTGATATATAGTATAATTTTTATTTATCATTATTTTGATAGTAGCATTCCAATAAATGCAATGACACAATGATCCCTACTTCATTCTTGATGAAAAGGATAGGATCACCCCATGATGAATACTCAGGAATTGGAAACACTTATCCATATTATATTGTAACTAATTCTACAATTACTAAAAATCTATGGGGAAAATTATATATAATTTCTTTGATATAGAAAATGATATTGTTTTAAGTTCAATTAATAACACCACCTATCAACCAGTAAGACAACTGTATAGTTAATCATGGAACACATTAGTTTAGTCTCTGACAATAGTTATGTCATAAATCATAATCCTATCCATTGTCTCAATTATTTGATATGGATATGATTTCTCATATGTAAATAATATACACAAATTATTTTATGATTTTAAGGATTTTGAAACATCTTCATTAGATTTTTATTGTATTGGAGGATCCATTGGGAAGTGTAGGGTGATATCTGTCATGTATAAGATGCTAATATATATGTATAAATAATGAAAATCCATGTCCAATATTGTATAAAACACCACAAATGAAATTAATAGAGTATTTTACTGTAGATATAGTAAATAATCATTGACAAGGTATGAGTAAAATAAATTATATAAAATAATTTAACCACTTACATTTCTCATAGTTAACTCAACCTTCAAAATTTTAGGTTGTGATTGAATAATTCTACTATACATTCATGATATCCAAGAATCCATTGAAAAAAAATCAAATAGAATATTTTATATTCTTGTATTAACAATTTGCGTTCCCTTAACCAAATAATGTTTGGGCTCAATATCATTATTAGTGATAGAATATTTCATTCCATGTTTCCATGGAGGTTTTTGTTGTTGATTGTCCCTGACAACCCGTGGATTCAGTAATTGGATCACACAACGTTTGAGTTCCATGTAGTTAAATAATAGAAAAAGAGGAATTTTGTATATCTGAACATTATTTTCTAGTTCCCCATAAGTGGGTTACATCAATTAACTTCAACATCTATTATCATGGTTCCCCTCCTATAAGCACATGGGGATCCTTTTGGTTCCAAATAAGTTGTTTTTAGAATGCTTATTCTAATACATTTGATAATTTTTGTGTTGCGTTATATTTCATATGTGATATATTTTTTTCCCACCAAAAGAAAATTCAATCTTATGATTCATGTATCTGGGTCCGAAAGACCACTATGAATCATTGATCTCGATCAAAACATTAATGTCACTACTAAAAATCTCATCATAATTTTTATTGTCCATTATTACTATAGATTTTCATATAATCAGTTTTAAAAAAAAAATAATTGATCCATCAGTATTTCTATATTAATGAAAAATATGAATGAAACCAGGTAATATATATGCTATTTTCCTCAACTAATTTCACATAATCATCATCATTTTCTATATATCACAGAAATAGAACTTTATCATAAGATAGAGTGTTCATGAAAAAATATTTATTAAAATAATTTTCTTGAATGCTTTTGATTATATGGAATCAATTTACATATTAGTATTTTTATTTTTTTTATCAATTTCCATGACATATATTATTCCCTATCAATATAATATACTACCAACATTGATTTCTATTCTTACGATAATTGGAGGATAAATAATATTATCTTAATGATGTTAATTCTTTCTTCCATGGTGATGGGATTAGACGATCCACTAATAATAGTATGGGTCTTTTTAATTAAGGATTATCCAACAATATGATCATTCTTAGGAAAAGGAATGATTTTAAAATGATTTATGTCATTAATTATTTCTTGATCTACTTTATATTTTAGTATAATTTATATATTATCTCTCATTTACATCATTTTTTTCATATCATAAGGGAAATCGTCACATTGACTATCACATTGGTTTTGGTACAATTTCTTCTTTTTGTAACCATTAACTAAAAAATATAAAATTAAAATGTTTGGATGTAATACATAGCTAATAAATATATAAAAACGTAGTTTAGATCATGGAATTATAAAATCATAGATGAATTTTATATAACAATTGATTTATTATGTATCAATCGAGGTTATACATGGTGATATAATTATCTTAGGCTATATAATAATATTTTCTAGTCCAAATCGCCCAAAATAAATAGACCCTACTCTCTTACAATCTACAATTACTGTATCCTTTTACACATATTATCACACGATCAAATGAAGTATTTTTTATCAAATTAAAACCATGGATTAAAATTTCTCATGTCTTTGAATGATTATGTACATAAAAATATTAACATGAAACATGAATAAAACATTTATTTATTTATATTCCATACTGAGATCCAAAATTCATTTTATATCCTAAATATTAATGTGATAACCAAGGGAATTCAAAGAAAAAATGGATGTCCTAAAAATCTTAGTAATGGAATAAACATAGGAATTTATCACAACACATGAATATGAAAGAAATAACAGGATACTATAAAAGTCATGGCTCATGAGTAAACATATAGATGAATACAATATATATCATGGAATCTTATGATCATTGATATATTTTAATGTGTCCACAACCAATAATTTGACTATTTATGATTTATTCATAAAGGTACATATCTCCACATTTCATCATGAAATTAGCAATTCATTCATACCCTTAATTCTCGCATTCCAATGGTAGGTGAAATTCACGACATTCTTCATCAATTTCTAATATTTAATGGAAATTGGTAGATGGGATTTCAAATCCACATTCAATGATATGTTCATTTTAAATTATCAACCAGTCGAGGTCTCCGTCAATGTTTATGACGTGTTCGTGAAACTCATTACAAATTCCATATATTTTTGAACTATGGTTAATTAAGATTCAAATTTATGGACATTCCATGGGGTCTTTAAAGGGGATAAAATACATGTGGGAGATTTTTATTTCTATGAATCATTGGAATGTTTGGAAATTGGAACATTGATAACCTATATTTTTCCTCATAAAATGGAATCTCATGGAGGAAACTCTAATATAGAACTCAAGAATTCCCATGTCGATCATGAGGTATCTGATGGTAAATTATTTCCTTTTAGGGTTTTTCTCAGGCATAGCATGATTAAATAGATATATAAGGATGATATTTTTCATGTTTAACATCTTGTTGACACAAAATACGGTTGATCAAAAACCTGTGTGGATGCGAATTAGAGAAATATGTCCCAACATGTGAGAACAAGGAAGTCTTACCAATGGATGTATTTAAACACCACATAGATATGGATCCAGAAGGTGTGTCCCGTAAAGAAAATATATCACTTCGTGATGGTTGATCTGAACACCATTGATGGTTGATTAGGGAGGTGCACCCTTAAGAGGGTGGCACTGAGGGTAAACATTTTTCTATATTGAACCATAAAGATACATCAGACGTACCGTCTTAAGAATACAGGGATCAAAATCCATATATTTTGATGAATGGTGTCTCGATTAAACAAGAGAGATTACTTTCATAAGAGGATTTCTATTTGCTGGATTTTATATGTTTTATAGGTTTTATGCATTGAAGATTCTCATGTGCTGCTAAGAGCATCAATGAAATGTTTAGGTCTTACGTATAGGAAGGGATGAAATGGATGGAATGATCTCACCATGATATGGAAGCATGAGTAATATCCCAATGGATATGTATGAAGTGTATGGTGGTAAAGATGCGAAGGATGAGGTATTTGGTGTGTTATTTCTGGGCCATAGTGATTCTTCCTACATGACCAACTTATGCAGGAATTATAAAATCCTATACATCTCAAAAAAGGGAATTGTGGATTACCCCTAATGAAGTGGCATCAAGAAATGGATCATAAAATTGGGTATAACACATTGATGCTTCCCATTTTAAGGGAAATGTTTGGGGATTATACATGGATGTTTCTTGTTGAACATGTTGGGGTTTACCCAAGGATGCAAAGTATATGATGGTTGGATGTCAGGGTCATTTAAAACTAGTCAGACAAGGTGATAATTTCTCTGGGTGAGAAACAAGGGGAAGAAGTAAACCTAAATGTTGAGTTGTGAAGTATGCCCCAATAAGAGATGGTGTGAGGATTATCCATGAATGATGCCCGAGTAAGAATTCCTTCATTATAAGGAGGATTAATAATTTTTGAAGAAGATATCATTTTATTTCATGCATACACAAAACATCATACTAATTTTGTTTTCAAATTATTCATAAAATCTACTAGATGTGGGAATGGTGGAAATTCCAAAAGGGAGAAAGACAGAGTAGTGAGAGCATGAGAGGTAAGAAGGTTCCCGGTTTCCCAAAATTGTCTCATCTTATGTGAATGATTTCATTACAGGGGAGGAGGTTCTTATTATAGGTCACTCATACATGGGGAAATCGTGAAATTTTTTCATAGGGTTAGATCACATCGAAACATAAAATGTTAATGATGTGAGTGATACTATGTTTTTTATCCTGTTTTTCAGACATGGTTGAATCACCCCTCTTTCCTTGGGCATAAAAAATTGCTTATCATCAGCCCCTGTGAGGAGAATGAGTTCAATAATTCTTTGTTTTAACACTGCATAGTATTTATCAATCATGAGGAGCCCACTAACATGACTATAATGACAATAAAGAGGCAATAACATACATATCCTAAAAATGAAAAGGTGAATTGGAACCTCAGGACACTCTTGAAGTGATGTGGGTTATAAAAAATGGTGAAATACGTCACATAAGAACTGATGGTTCATATGATCGAATCATGAATGCGGGGTAAGGCATAGAGGACTCAACCTTCTTCATTAGATGGTCCTAGAATGGGGGAAACATGGAGAGGAGAAAGTGGTTATACATGAAAACCATAGAGAATCATCGAGATGTGATTGATGAATCTTAAGTTCTTCATGGTGGATATGAGATTTTTGATGAAAGAGGCCATGTTAAACATAGTGTCCCTTCATTGGTACAGTGTCCATACAAGGGAAAGGAGACCATCGTGAATACTGAATGGTTTATAAAATCCTCAACTACCACTATGTTGATTCTTCATCTGTGAAGCGTTTTGGCCTTAATTATGGGAATCCCCAATTTATGGGAAAGAATTTAGGAATAGGGGAAACATGTTTCTCTATTACTGTATAACTTAGTTGATATTTTTGTTGGTTCATGATTTTTAGGGGGCTTAAAAAATTGAGAAAAATCTGTAAGATAAGTGGTTTGATAGCATTCCATAAGCTTGAAATCATGTGGGAATTTATAGGCAATAGGTCTCAAGATGATAATATATGGTTTGCAAATCAAATGTGGGATCTATTAAAGGGTTCATCTATTTTGGACATGCGATTCAAATCATCCACCCTTATTCTGGTGGTAGAGCACCATACGACACACTACAACCTGTCGGAACATCATGTGTTTGGGAAGGGTGAGGGGTGTCTACAATGGGTCATCATGAATTAAACCCTTAAGAGTTAGTTTGGGGTTTTTTGGGCCACAATTTTATTCTAAATGGTCATGGTCTCCCACAATTAATTACAAGGAACATAGTACGGGGCCGAAAAATGATCTACATAGAATGGGAGTTGATGGGTAAAGTATGGAAAAATTCTGAGGGAGGGTCTCTCGAAAGTTATTAAATTTGACCGCTTTTATTAATGCCTATAACAGTTGTCACTCGAGATTGTGTTCCATTAATATCACTAACATGAAGGACCACGTGATGCACTGGTGACCATATATTGATAAATATATCCATTCATGGACCTTCCAAGTAGAAAAAATCACATTAAGAATGAATGTGTTTCACCGCTTTTGAAAATATCATCACATTCTCGATCCTTTATTTTTAAACACATCCTTTCAAAATAGGAATTTCACTTTTCGATTTGATCATTGAATTGATAACTAGACATGGAAACCTAGTATACCATGAATACCTCATCATGAACTGGAATGTTCAACTTTTGAGATTTGTGAGAATCATTTTACAAATCAACTTCTGAAATGACTTCTTTTATCCAGTTTTAAAAAAATTAATAAGCCATATATTTAATGAACAAAAAAAATGATTCATAGAAATACTATACTAATTCTAATTTATTTTCATAAATGGTGGAAAACATCATGATTGTGGAAGATTACTAAATCTCTTCAAACAATTAATCATTTCCCTGGAATCTATTAGAGCCATTGAAATAGTACCCTTTGAGATAGTGATTTTTTCTATACAAATTTTGGATTAGAGACTACATATTCATTCTGTTATCTGGTAGGGATAAACCAGCCTAATGGTTTAGAGGCACACAAGGGTAGTACTAGTGGTAAAGGGTCATTGATGGCCACATTTGGAAGGATCAGTCACCCATAATGACTGAATATCTCTACAACCACATCAAAAATATCAATAGGGATATCCATATGGGAATGCAATCCCTACATCATTACATAACGATCAACAAGGTGTTATTTGGAAAACTAGGAATTTGGATCAAATTATATCTTGAATTTTCATTATGTTGGAACCTTCATGGATGAAGGGTCCTAGTCCTACTATGTATGAGCATCCTACATAGAGTTTTGGGAAGAGATGTGGTGGTTAGGCATATACTAAGAAGAATGGGATTCTCATTTCATGTATAAAATCTGTAATATATCATTCCATAAATATTTATTTCATTTTATCTAGGGTCTAACACATTTATTATACACCACGCAGAGGTCAACATCAGATTTTGGGAGCATCATCATTGTTCTAGAATCGGTATTCATGGTTAAATGTATGCCAAATTTCTCTAGGTAGAGAATGTGTGGGATTATGTAGAACAGTTCCCACCTATATAGAAGGTTATCGTGAATCATGTTTAGGGGACTGAGAAAGATTATACATGGATGATAGATGTCAACACCATGAAATGGTTAATATATTTCCAAAACGTTTGATCTGAGGATCTATCAATTGGTGGAGAACTAACATTGAATATGTTGAAATGGATACACACCAATCTGAGTGAAATCTATCAAGGAATGGAGGCCTCTTTCTGAATGATATTGGAAAAGAGTAAATGGTAGTTGTGTGGGTATAACATCAAAACTGGGCTTCAACACATATTTTGGTTTTCCATATTCATTATGGAACACATCTTCCTGGGGATGCTTTCGGTGAGGGATGAGAAAATGGGGATGAAGCTGAGGGAATCATATTGGTGGCTCTGCTGGCGAGGGGTAAGTATTTCAACCTGATGCTCCCAATGTGGGTGAAGCCACACAGGGTACATTTGAACTTTGATGAGGTGATGGCACAGATGCACTTATGTGGTCCATTCCACATCCTGTATAGCTTGGTATCCATGATCATGGGAGTCTATAAGTGTCCAAACCCTAACTCATGTGCAACTACAATTATCCGAACAATGATTCGAAATTTCCAGGGGTGTTTCCCATTTAATTTGGTCTTGTTGGTGGTGATGGGAATGTTTAGGCTAGAATAAAAATTTAAATCGCACCCATTTCCCCTACATATGGCGGTGTAGTCTAATGATAGTACATGTACCAATGAACAATGAACATATCTTTTGTCCGGCCACAGTGGGGTACTAGTGGCGCGAGATGAAAGTGAGACAGACTATTTATCATACAACTTTCATCAGTTCATCAAGTCATTCATATGAATTCAATGTATTTCTCTAAAGCTATAATCAAAGGTTCCTCATGAGTTCCATCTATATATGATGTGTATTCTCAGAAGAATGTTTACATGAGAGGATGGGAAAATGAGGAATGAGATTCCACCATCCATCGCTGCATTCATACGAATCAATGAATATGAAAAGATATGGGTATCAAAATACACATAGAAAATGATAAGGCAACATAACCTATATTATAATTAATGGTTGATCCATTCACGATGGGGATGAGGCATGTGAGTGGCTGGAGTACATTATTGCAGAAATGATGACTAGGGAGCCAGGGTAGTAGTGGCTGGGCCATTGGTCTCTGGGCCCACACTAGAAAGGGGAATTGAAGGAAGATAAGAAGTCTTAAGAAGAACTAAATTCATGGGAAGGTGTTCCATAGATTAAGGAGGGACCGGAGAAGAAGGGGACCTATCCAGGGGGTTGCATAGGGTATTCTTCCAGGCCCCTAGGAAGTAGTTGTAGTATGTGTACATTCATAAGGATTATTCCTTTCTTGAATCTTCGGAAAACTAGCGCGTGTAGATGAAATTATATGGATTTCATGGGTTGTGGGACAATATCAAGAGATGAAAAATGAGATTTCCCATGATCACCCATCCCATGGTTGCTTCCCTCATATTCGAAGAAGAAGGGGAACATAACACCGTAGAGCTGGAATACCTATTGCCTTATTGGGTTGTTATTTGTTTGATGACAGGTCGAGTGACAAAATTTCGTGACATGAATTCCACTCCACAGCTTTTAGAATTTGATATTCCCTTCTATTTTACCTTTTTGAAGGGATCAGATTAATATTTATGAGAAGATTCCTGTTAGTGGATCCCTTTAGAGGATAGTGAAATAACAACCTCCTTAGTGTAAATCACCAAACATATTTGTGTATAACTTATCATAGTTTTTCTATTGTTGAAAATTATATAAAACATTAAATATATCAATAAACTATATAATTATTATTGTTGGAAGATCTTTTGTCATGGGAACCTTGATGGTATGGAATAAAGAACAACAACAATAATCAAGGACCATGCTCTTGGGCCCTATTTGGGGATGAAGTATTTGCAAGGATAGTTGGAGTTAGGGATGTAAGATAAGTAACATCAGAATCCCAAAAACACCGAATAATCCAGGGTTTACACATAATATAAATATAACATTGATGACCCTAAAGACCTATCTATTTGGGATAGGCTTTTCTATGTCCCCCATATCTATAGAGTAACACTAGTCCTTTACCGACCTGACATGAACCTTTTCTAAAAATCAATGGGTGTATCGTATCCCTAGATATTATAAGTGAATAGTGAATTTTGGGTACCTGTTTTATATGGTGTACCAACACATATGGAGGTATTCATCCAAGTGGACGAACCCATGACCTATATTAAACATTCATTTTTAATTGTGAGTGATTTCACAAGTGGGGTGACACTCGGCGATGACATAGAAAATATTGTTGAGGTGAGATATAGCATGTAAGACAAAACTATTGGCATGGATCATACCCCATCAGATATATTTAATGGAGAGGATCCTTCCAATGAATTTGGTGCTCCATTTCTAGAGTAGGTTCTAATATATTCCAATGATCTAGATGAATACAACCCCGATATGGTCGAGTAGAGTCACCTCATCTAATGTTGGGTGTGGAAGTGTGTCAAATGTTTCATTCATGAGAACCTGGTTTCACACCTAGTTAGACGTATGAGTTCCATTTACCATTGTCTATAGAACTTCAATGCTGGGGGGAGGACTCTCGAGGTCATCATGTGATGGTTCATGATTACCATGATGAGAAGGTGCTGGAAGGAACCCAACAACTAGATATCATGTGGTTTCACTAGAAATATGTAAAAATGATATTGATATAGAATTCTAATCCATAAATGTGGTTCCTAGATGAAAAGATGATAGAGAATTACACCTTCATCATCACTCAATCAGAACATTTCATTCAAATTGGGCCCCAACTATTGGAGTCCCATGAGAATATATGGATGGTGTTACACCAGGTTGCCAATATCAAGGATGAAAAGGACAAAGAGTAGGTCTGGGATGACTATATCCATTAAAGAAAAAATGAAAAGGCAATATAACTCAGAATGTGGAATATGAATATGAATGTGAATTTAATTTATGAATGTTGGAGGATCTAGAATAATAAATTACCACAATAACGCTATAAAGGGAATTGTTCCATAACATAAAATTATATGGTTTAAGAACATACAATTTGATTATACATATCTCATTCTTTACAATAATTATGTCGTTTCTATAATATTTGTGAGGAATATAATTGCTAATCCTTAAGATCATGTGGGTCATGCCCAGTGGGAGAAACAATAGACGACCACATAATAGTTCACATTGTATGAGAGTGTCCGATAATCCTCAAACATCAGAAGTTGGATATAGTTGACCTAGCATCTGTGGAATTAGGAATTGAGATATGTTCATGCTGGAGAATAAGTATTTGAGGCCATCTAATTTATTTTCAAAATATGCTCTAATGGATGAACGTGATAATTCTAGGGGCATTATAATCGATCCAAAAAAGTGGGATGATGTGTCTGAATCATGATTCCCTAAATTAGGATGATTAGGTGTATGGAATGGTGGAGCAAGATGAACAATGACCATGTTTTAAAGACAACACATCTACTATTATCCAAAAAATGGAGGCAAACATTCATGGGTCAACCACTGACCAAGTTCAAAACACAAGAACATATCTCAAAATTTCATCTGATGTTTTCGGGAATATAAGACCCGAATGACATGTGAGCCCATGGTTCCATGGGTCTATAATGTTAGGTATTCTCTTCATATATTAAATATTATGAGTATTTAAATGTGGGGATTGAAAATAATGGAATCATGTTATGGAATTCTCGAATAAATTATAACACTCTTGGAATGATGCCACCATGACATAGAGTACAATTGTATAGGTGAACAAGTCCAATCAAAGGTCAAACCCAAATACATGGGAACCTTAATATTGGTTATTAAATGATATTATGAAATCAAAACAATATGACATATGGCCAGCATCATAAAATGACCCCTCATTTGATGGATTAGATAGCTTTATAGTTTTACATCATTAAACTGATAATGATGAAGAAACATTTTAATGGACTATGATTAGGATCATACATGATATAGTTAAGAGTCCTATGAAAAAAATATTCTCATATATTAATATCAATCCTAATGGATCTTGGAACAAAATTTAAATAATTGTTTCCACAAAAGTGGGATCTTAGTTTTTATCCATACAGTTTTGGATTTTGGAATAACTAGGAAATCATCGTTGGCGGGCTAGAGTGATAAGATCTAACATTAAAGAGGACCTATGAGGCACACCATCACACCACATTGTCGTAGGGATTAATTATCACATGGTATTATTCTAATGGATATTGGAAGAATGATTCTGGTTTATGGTCATTGAGTATGGTGCAATGTTACCTTGTGTGGCTCAACCACATCAGTACCCACCCAACCAGCAATCCTAAGATAATGTGATCCATTTCTCATTTTGGAATAATGGAACGATACAAAGGGGTTATCTGACATGACATTGATCACATTGGAGTAGATTCCAATGGTAAAGGAATTCCAAGAAGACATATGTACAAGGAAAGGAGTAATGTGCCTTATTTCAAGATTAGGACATGTGGTAAATGACATGAAGGGGAAGGTCTTTAACCATTTTCAACAGATGGTGACATTGACCATGTCAGTTATGTATGTGGTTATAAAATAAAATTTTGAATATTAATCATATTTGAATCATAGGATCTATAAATGTTTTTACCTCATATCAATTGTGGGTGTTGTCCATAAAACCGATGGTGTTCCAAATGTGGAATGAAATTGAGCCATTAGGGGTCATCCATCTAAAATTGTAATGAAATGGAATACCAAATAAATAAATAATTTATATGTGAAATGAATCATAACAGAATGATGAATCCAAAAATGGATAATTCAAGTAGTTAAACCTCATTTCACTCTAACTATTTGAGTTTCAAATAGTTTAAGGACATAATGAATAGACCATGAATAAATGGTGTGTTAAATGCTGATCATGTTGTGTGAATGTTAAAAACTGATGTGACTGATAGATGTGGTGTCCCTACACATTGTGAAAGGAATGTAACACTAGATTCACATTGTTTAAATTAATACAATCAAGAAAATATTTTAGGTCTAGGGGCCGATGGTTTGAAGTAACATGTGGTTGGGAGCAATGCATTTTATTTGAGAGATGGTATGCTTCCCATGGCGATGGGAATCAATCCACACATAATTCTGAAACATAGTGTGGTTGGAGACTGATACTAGTGGGGGAAATCCTCTATGCTGAGGGAAATAAGTCATCCCATAATTACCATGGAGCATCCCTAACTTTTTCTTTGAATGATTTCATTTCTACAGAATGTGTTGAGGATGATGGGTCTTATATTAAGGTCATGGATATTAGATGGAGAAGGGTATCTCAATTTGAAATGTGTATTATGTGTTATGGAAAAGACTATGTGAATGAGATCGAAAGAGGCTCTACAAAACATGATTCCTCCCATAAGAAACGTACATACAATTTAATGTCACGATGCATAGACTGTAGGATCTCATTTTATTTTCATAAAGATTAGACCTTTTGGAGGAGGCCCCCAAAACTGGTACATTCGGTGCATATGTGTAATAAATCTAATGTGAACAAGGACCCAAGAGATTTTTCAATTCAACATGTTCCTAAAGAAGACGTGTACATAGTTTATATTACTAATGTCTGGACATGGACATCTCGTTAAATGTTGTATATCAAGGAGTGAATTGAGATATTTCTCAAACTCTTATGTGTAGTGTGGAGTAATGACAAACCCTTTATGAATCATCCAGAAGGGGGAACAACATCAATACACATATTCTAGATAAAATAACACATATACAAAAATGTGATGAAATGTTGAGTATGTTCATGCCATAGTGCCAAAATTTTTATGTATATGTGGTAGGCCCCATAGGTGAAATAAATGGACATCACTGCATAACCCATAATTATATGAATAATTCCAAACATATTTCATAGAAATGAAATCTACCCACATTTGTATAATATATACATAGATGTGGGTATTTTTTGTGTGTTACGACCATGATATAGAATCTAGGAACCACTAAGTATCATCGTTCGACATGAATCAATCTGTATTTAGAGATTGGGGATTGAATGGTAGGAATCCCATATTGGTGGAAATTTCATCTCAGGGGATATCATCATGGATATATATAGATTAACTCCATAAAACATGGACAATGATTGTTACATAGTTTATGTTCGTGCAACCAGGACACTGATTGTTATGATGTTTAATGTTGTTCATCTCAGACCATAGGGTATATTATACTATTGACAATGTGTTCATAAAAACACACAGTACAACATTATGTTCTCATAAAAGTGAATATCTATATTTAAAAGTCATTCAACTTGTATTATAGGGGTTGAAAATGGTTTATGCTCATAATTAATAGACCTTTTTCAATTATATTAGGGTCATGTTTCATAGACCATTAGCACATAGTTTATAGTCATGTAGCTTTTACCAATGGGTGCATTTTCTAAAGAGGGATAGGTAGTGTGATGACATGAAAAACATGATGATAATGAGTTCAAAGAAGTCCTAACACCACACAAAAAATCCTGAATATGAAATTTCACATTTTTTAATGTCATGATTCATTTACCACAGCTAGGATATTTAACGTAATTTATCTAATACTATAATAAAGGGGGTATCTTATAAAGTTCACATATGTAGAAAAATAGAAACAAACCCTCGTGAATATGGGAATGTGGTGTTAAATACCATTGAACATATTTATAAGGAATACCCACACACATTTTAATGTCTTAATGTTTGGACTTTAGAACCCACATTAATGTAATGTTCCTAAGGAATGGATCCTCCTTATGATATGTACTTCTTTGGGAATTTTAATTTATTGGAGGAGTGATGTTATCCCTATACATGGTGATAGCAGAGTATGCAATAATGGAATAGAAGTTTTGAATTATTTATAGTCCTTCCCCCTGGGGATCCAACATTGGCGGATTCCTAACTGTAATAATAAGGATCAGAGACCCAAAACAATATATCCATGGAGGAAGGATTAGAGTCGAATCATCATGATAAATTATACGACTATTTTTTTCTGGTTCCTCTATATATTATGTGAGGATAAATTGAATTTATGTGAATTGATTCCTCTTCAACTAGACAATACAATACTATCTTGTCTGATGCCTAGTGATCATGGACAAATATTTGGATAAATGGTAACTCAATATCGATGAGACTGATAACCATTGTTCCATACACCAGTGAATATGGAGTCACCTGGGTGAAATACTGACTCATCACTTGATAACCCCCTAGGTTTTTGGGGAGCATGTGTGGACAATTTATCTTGTTATGGACCACCACCATCTACAAAATTTTAGATAGGGTCCTATTGAATTTTATGATCTTTCCACTGTCTTGTCCATGATAACGAGTGTCATGGATGGACTGGATGTTGTTCTGGCTGAGTCCGCATGGATAATGGGGCCATTGTTAGTGAGAATATCATGAGAAATTTTAATTTGTTGGATGATATTGGATATCATCAAATTCATAGTTGATCAGACCCCGAATTCTTTGAGGGATATTTCTCTAAAAAGTATGAGATTGAATCCATTAAGAACATAATTATGATTCATTAGAGAGTTAATCCTGGTAGATATTGATCCATGACGCCGATTCACTAGAATACACTTGTCCAAGAGTATGTTGAAGTATTTGGGATTGTTAGTGACCGATTAAATTTTTTGGCATGGATCTAACATTAATGGATCCATTTTCAAGCTCGATGTTGTCATGGTCAATGGTGGGAAAGAAGTAGTCTGGACATTGAATTTAGTTGGAGAGCGTCAAACAAGCTTGGTGAGCACCAAAATACCCATTATGAAATTATTTTATAATATGGGGTACCACATCTCATTGAATTAAAATTAGGTCAATTCCATCCAGTGAACATATTTAGAGAGTCATTTTTGAGTTTGGGCCCAATCTAGAGGTTAATTTGAGCTCTGCATCTATAGATTCATACATGCGTTGATTTTTCCAGTGGGTGAACACCATGAATGAGATCCTCAATGAAGGGAGTTATTGAACAAGAGGATTATTCCATTGAAGTGTGATCCAGAGGCCCCGATAGGAGAATATCTATAGTCATGTGGTTCACCTATTTTCCATAATCCTCATATGAAATGATAGGAGTGATGAATCATTGATCTTCCACAAGAATTAATTCGTTATCCTAGTCAGGATCTACCAGAGAAGATGCTAGAAAGGATAGGTCATCAGCATGACCATTATGTGAATGGGGAACATGAGTCACCTAGAGCTCACAAGGGTACTAGGACATCTACTAGACACCATGATTGAGATAGAGAATTGAGTTCATATTTCTGAAGATATAATCACTATTGATTTGGTTGATTACAATCTCATAGTCTTCCTTCACATGATAATGGAGAACATCAATAATGATCCCTAGCCTGAGACTAGTAGTTAGTTCCTAATACTCTTCATCATTCATTTATAACCTTCTAAAATCATAAATGTTATTGGGAAGGGAAACCTGTGCAAGATTGTTTATGATGATTTCGAAGCATATCTGTTGATATTGGGATCAGTGAGCCTTGTACTGATTGGCCTCTATAAGACACCACCGAAATATATCTTCCACCATGGAAATGTTTTATCTAATGATAGTATATCATTATCTATGAAATCGACATCTAAATGCCCTTCTTCGGGGTATAGTTGTGTGAACATAATATATATTAATGTTTGAATCTTAACTACCTTTTGAGGAATTATCCTGATGCCGAACTACAGAAGAATAAATACCAAGTTCATTAGATGAAACATCAACATTGGGAGATTCAGAATATATATTATATGATTCCTGTGGAACACCATATGTAAATCATTATGCCACAAATAACACCACTACTTCTATAATATGAAACTAGTGTAAGGAAGCTATTTTTTGTAGGATATTATTAAGACTTTATGTTAAGGATCATATAGCTGTTAAAGTATAAATAGATAATTGTCCATTCATAGATCATTTGAGGGGTAAATGAACCAAGGTATCATTCCAAGAAGGTCACAAAGGGTACCAGAGGGTTCTTTGAAATGGGTGGCATCAGAACCAAAGGATATAATAGTTATTACATTTTCCCATCAATCAAGGTTCCGAAATGTTCCTCTTAATGGTAGGAAACACCATTAATCAGGATACACGAAAATGAATTACCCATTATAGGATGATTCATGATTAATAAATTCATGCATGTAAAGATACCATGAATTCATCGTATCTCCAAGAGGTTTCATGGAATATGCATCTTACTCATAGCATTGATCTTAATAGAGATGATCTCAATGCGTCTATATCTATTAATGAAAGTGAAAATTATTTAAGTGGATACCCTGAATCCTCATTTCAAGGGGTTCACCTTAAAAATATAAGATACTTGAAATCTTAACACATTATCAAGGCCTATGATATTTTTCTGACATTTGTATGATTTTACATTTAAATCATATATGTATCATTACACTAGTTTCTTGATGATCATTTTGATGATGTGGTATATAGATCACTAATTAGTAGACCAAAAATTATTTAGATAAAAAGGAATAATATGATAACATAAAGTTCCTTATGGAACTATGATGTTTGTAGAATACTCAAATTTAGGGGAAACCACAATTTCGTTATACCATCCGAATACTTCCATGAAAGAGAAATCCAAAAACCCAGATTTTGCATTTATTAACAAATTTTTCATGGGATGGAGAAATCATACTTCAAACAGTTGAATTGAGATCCTAGATGTTGATATAGAAACTGATTTTTGTATTATTCATCCTAAATCAAATAATGTTTGAAATCCATATATGGTACTGAAATTCCTTAATGAAGTTGGACCCGATAATATTGTCAACTTTATCCTTGACAATCAAACATTGAGAGGGGTGCATTTTTTTGGGGCATTCCTGAACCTGAAATGTAACACTGGGGGACCAATATGGTGGATGATGACATGATTGTCAGGACCTGCCATCACTTGAGTACTGTGGTCATAAACATAAAGGTGTTGCTTCAGGATGTTCACGTACTACTGATGTTCCTCTGTAAGAATGGTTTTATGAATCTGTGTTGGCATTAGATCATCCTAGGTGTTGAGGATCACATGAAATACCTCATAGACAATGTTTATGATTCCATCCTCAAATTAAATAGGGTTATCTTATAGGCCCTCTTCATCTTCTAATGTAGGGGGATCAATAGAAGTATGAATTTATTCTAGGATGAGTGTGATTGAGGGAAAAATGGTTCCTACATGAGTGATGATGGAATCCTCATTGAGAGAATCTAATCTACTAAAACCATATCAATAAAATAATTCAATCATATTCTAATACGTCTTAGACCACATGGTCCATAATTTATATCAAAGAAGTGGTGACAGGTTGTTTTCTGGTTGTTCAACATAGCTCTATGGAACAAGTGAGTTTGATTAAATAGATTATCCATGGGTAAAGAATCTTGGAACATGATAGGTGTTGGGGTTCTGGAGATACATGATCATGACCTTTGTAGGAGTATGCAGTTATCTTCTGATGTTATTTATACTTATGGACGTGGAACCCTTTCCTCCCAGAAATGATGAAGAAATTCCACATGTCCGGTGCTGTAGCATTGATACATTGAATAATTTGGAAAAATTATTCATCTAAAAATGTACACATTATGGCTATGAAATAGGTGTTCCCAACCGCATTGGTATTCACCTACATGTACTTGATATTATAAAGTTTGAAATTTGTAATGAGGGTTTCATAGGAGTTGAAGGGAGACACATCACATTGCAGTTGGATTAGTCAAATATTATGGGATTAAATGATTCATTAGTGATATGATGAGGGAACTGATTCATGTAGATGAAAATGGTGAATAACAAGAAACACATTGTAATAAATATCAAGTGATTCAAACAAAAATTATGTTATATCTTCCATACCATATAATTTGATCTTTAATCAAATCCTACCACGTGGTTTTTGTTCCATCGGGACATAACCCAAATTCATTAGGTCATAGGGGTCAAGTATAATTTAGTATGACATAGCCTACGAACCATTCAGGTTAGGATGAGATCGATCTTCAAACTTATGGTAAATAGACAATGATATACCTTTACTACATTGAACTTACCAGTCACATACAGTGGGTGGATGTTACCATGCATGAAGTATCCCACATCTTCTATAGAGAAACGGTTGAAAGCATGGTATTTTTTTTCCTTACCTACTAATCATTTAATGAATAGGCTACTAAAAAATCTTTATCAAAATTGAGGTGTATTTTCATGGTTTATATGAACTCTTCACTCGTTTATTCAAACATATAGAGGGAATCAATGATTGGTATCTTGGTAGAAATGTTTTAATAGTGAATATACACATAATAAATCCAGTATAAGAGAACATTTCTTCCCACAAGAGGCCACTTTATGATGGAGAGTATAACATGCACTATAAGATTAACCATAGGATTATAGTTGGTGTTGGGAAAACTCATATGCTAATCCTGAAAACTACCCTAAAATTATACTGGATGATTTTCGGCTGACTAAGGCATGATTTTAGATTAACACTTTCTATATCAATGTGATGGTTTCTATTCTACCAGATCAATTAGTACGGTCAATAGTTGAATCTAGTAGATAGGGTTGGAGAGATAGTGTCTACTGATCTTTGTGAATCACTTTCTATTTGGTTTTAATGGAATTCATTACCTGACATGCACAAATGCAATGATATATCATTTGGTTTTTCAGACCTCAAATCCTTCTTTTATGTCATTATCTAGTGACACTTAGAGTTCTCGCCTATTATTATTTTTCATCGAGTATTTGTAAGGGTCCAAAAATTTGGCTGTATTTAAAATGACACACTCCTAATCATCCTTTGAAGAGTATTTGTGTTCATGAGAGGACATTGTGTGGGAGTAACCTATTCAGAGGCAGGATGTCATCAAATGTATGTGATGGTTTCTTCCCCGATTGTGGAATTTTCATTATATAGAATCATTGGTGCCTAGTCCTGTAGGATACATAACAATAATATGTGGGCTCCAAAGAAGTTGTAATTGAAGGTAAAATGACTCTAGAAAGTTCAATAAATCCTAAACGGGCATGGATGACATCTTGGGTGTGAGAGACTACCCTATGGGAAATCCAATGGTCATACTTCAATGTCTTATTGTTGGAAAGTCGTTTGAGTTCACCAAATCCCTCATTTTTACTACTGGGTTTAGTGGAGATGTCTACTAACTATTCAGAGACTCCTCCCAACTTGAATACAATAGTATGAACATGATCATAGAGCCAATAATTGAACACATATGATCCTTTGATGGTATATTCAATGATACTGTTGTAAGGGATAATGTCGATAGGATTAGTGAGGTCAACCTCATGTAGCTATCTCCTCTCTCAAAGAATCATGCTCACCTGTTCCAAGGAACTATGTTAATAACTATGAATATTAGCGTGGTTCTATTAGCAATAGGTCTAGTGTCTCATGGGCCCCTATATATAAGTTTGTGATAGTATCATCCATTGTTGAGGTTTTTGAAGGTGTTGGAATTGGAATGAGATGAACTTTCATTCCCTTATTCCCAAAATCCACTATGTTATGAGCCATATCAATGAAATCCAGGAATCCACCAGGGAAATTTTGATATAGGAGGGTGGGATCCATTTTAGTTATGACATTTCCAATGTAGATCCTTATTTCATGATCCAGTTTTATTGGCATGTTGAACGAATACGTGATGCAACTCCACCTAGTGCTAATGTACGTGAAATGCTCATCTAGAAATTTCATTCACAAGATGAGTATAGAATGACATGTATTGTGTGTAGTGGATCACAAATAGTGAGGAAATTTTTAATGTAGATATTTCTAGTAGGTGGTAGACCCAATGGGTACTAGAAATGAAAAATGAACACAAGACATTTCAATGTCTGAATAATATAATAGATCTTGGTTGCTTCCGTCTTCTCCTAGTCCCCAACATTGTCCCACATATATAGATGAAGTGTATAAGATTATAGATTGGGCCACACATCCTATTAAAGGAAGAGTAGGTTGGATTGTGGAAATACATGGGTTATTCTATATCATCCACCCATACAGTATACAGATTTATGTCAGGTGGGATTTCCACATGTTTCATTTCAAAGGCTTAGAGTCATGTAATGGGAGAAACAATCAGTTTTTCATTACTTGGATTCCTATCATAGTGACTGTTCGTAGACACATAGAAATTGACAAGATAATAAAGAATAGAATATGTCTTTGTGATTCATGGAGATGCATGAATATGATCTTGTAGATTAGCATGATATGGTTCATTGAGGATATTCTCAAAATATTTAGGATTGATTGGATATGAAAACCATAGTTTATTGTTGTAATATCTAAACTATGATCTCTTTTATTATGCAGGATCAACAAGATCGACTGGGGGAAACTAGTCGCTGATGAATTGATGCTTTCCCGACATCCCTAGGGGAGGAAGTGAAATATCATTTTTAGGGGTTCCAAATTATGGGCACATTTAATAAACAATCTCATTTATAATTTGTTTCTGATTTTCCATCTACTATCACCGAGTGTCCATAGTGATATCATCTTCTATAATTTGCGCAACATTAGGTGTACCCAAGTGAATTCAATTTACATTACCCTTATTAATATTCTGATTGACATGAAAAGACAGAGATGGATCTCCATGGCCGAGTACATTTTTTGTTTCATCGTGAGGGAACCATTGTGAGAAACCATTAGATAATTTGCAACCCCAGTAGGTTGGTTCCCTTCTTGCTGTCCAATGTCGATTTTCCCATTCTTGAAAATGTGAGTTCACCCATATTCTTTGTGATAATACCTAGGGGTGTCCCCAATATCCCCATCATGATTCCACGTGATATGATAGATGTGGTGAGAGCCGTACTATCCCCAAACCTGAATCATTATATGCATGGATGCTACTTTAATGATTCAGCAGAGAATTATAGAGCCCTGTACACATATTTTATGACTAGTATGGTGGTATTCAAGTGATGTAGGATGATGTGTCATTGGGAGTGCTTCTATTTGAACTGTGTGAAATTACATGTCAATCTCATTAATGTGCTTCTGGAATTAGGGAGAGGATAACTCTTGGCCAGGAATGTAAATTTGTACACACATATGGTTTAAAAAAAGAAATAGACATAGTCATGAGGGAGGGTATCTGCACTGTCAAATTCATGAACTTTATTCAGGTAGAAAATTTTTGACAGCTGCTTAGTGGATATAGTATCTTACATGAATCATTATTTAGAGGCAGGACGTGGCTCATACACGGTCCATTCTCTGATAATTTCTAGAAAATAAATGTACACCCATAGGGATGTCAACCATAATTGTTTTGGAATATTCGGTGAAGAGGCCATTGAAAGAACTAATTCATCACTACATGATTATTCTTCTCTTATATGGGATGATGGACACATCATCAAATTCTTATCAGATGGGGTGATTTCCCCTACCTCATGTTTTTGGGAATAAACAGTCATCTAGGGGTCCACTAGGTCCAAATCGTCTATCATTTCCCAAAATAATAGTCTAGGATCACAAGTGGAGCTAGGGTGTAAAACTATTGACGATAGAGAATACTAGATGGAAAGACCCTATAAGGGATCTGATTCATTATCCACCAACATTACCTAGTGACTGGATTTTTTTATATTGTGAATCTCACCAGTTGGGATGATGAATCTCACTAGTCGAGCTCATTCCCATGACTCTGATAAAAATGATTAGTGTGAAGGTTCCATTAGTGATTCCCATTAATATTCAAAGTACAATAATTGAACAAGATAGGATATAAATTTCTACCTCTTGGATTTATATCTTCAGTGGTGATGATTCTCTCTTTTTACCAAGGATGGATATTTATGGAAGGGAACTTTTTTATAATGAGGAGTACCTTCGTGATATTTGTTAATGGGACATGTAGGACTTGTACATTGATTTTTCCAAATATGGGTATGAACTCTATATCAGTAGTAATTTGGAACATACTGAAAAACACAATGTTGGTTGTGATTGTATAGAAAATTATATCTTGGTGGGTAGAAGTTCTAGGGGGATTTGCATTGATCAATATGGACATGGGGATGTTATTTTTGTGGAGAAGAATGTGTAAGGGGAGGGAATATATACATATCACTGAATGTGTGGGAAGGAACATTACTAATGTTGTTATGAAATACACTATATTTGAATGTGGTATATGTGGGACCTTTGGGATGGATGATGTTGATGCCAAAAGAGGACTTTTATACTGATCATCGATGAAGTGGAAAATACATCCTCTATGGTTGAGGATGGGGAAGAGAGAACATATTCTTGAGATGAGGGTGTCATGAAGACTACCTTAAAATTAATGGATTATGATATTAGGAGGAACATCATATCAGGAACCAATGGTATGTGGAATACCCTCACACTAGATGTCGATGAAATATGGAGGACCTTCAGTTTGGCCAATTCTGGGAACACATGTAGGACCACCATGTTGTGTGTTAGAGTGAGGAGGACCGCTGATTTGGTTAGTAACTACAGAGGGATGGGATCTATAATTTGTTTTATCATCAACAACTACTCATAAAAGATACTGAGGACCCCATAATTGAATGTTTCAACCAAACCTTCCTATGAGGAGGTTAAGGTCTTTATCCCAAAAGGGAATGGAACAACCACTTATCTATACTGGAAGGGACCTAGTAGAATGCACCAGGGGTGACATGATCCACAGAAGGTGTGTATGAAGATTAAACTATGAAGGTATTATGTTAATCATTTTCCCAAAGAAGGTGTTCATTCAGTTGAATAGGGGCAGGAAGAGTAGGGAAATAGTCCCCCTATTCATCAGCCTACAAGTTTGGCCCTTGGTGGAATTGATGCGGCCTTTTGGGAGCCCTCATCAGTGACTCTTGAGAAATGAACAATTCTAAGATAACACAAGATATACATACATTTTCTCCATAGTGTATATAAATGATGGATAAATCTAGGGAGAGTCTCTCTAAGAGTTTCATCCTTAGAGTGGGGAGTATCAGCTCACATGAGAAGTTCTTGGGGGCGGTGGTTTCTGTGAGGCACCAAAACCTTCATTTCCTAAACATCAATATCCCTCATGTGAATTAACACCACATGTTCATACCTTAAATGGGGTGGGGGAGGGTTACATCATCCTTAAATGGACAATTTTAGAGGGTGATATGGAGCTTGTGCGCCCGGTTACATATGGTGTAGTGGATAACACGAAGGAGTTGGTGTCATGTGGGATTCCGAATTGGAATTTCTCCAAGACCAACATCTTCGGGAATTGACTAAAAATATTCATACATATTGGTACCTTCAATGAATTATGGTTCAATTATAAATATAGATAAAAATAAATAAATTCACAATTAACTTGAATCATATAAACTTCAACAGTTGGAGAGAGAGTTCCATGTTGATGATGTTCCAGATATGAATTCCCAAATATTCACTACCCAAATATCCAGTGAGTTCCACTTCAGGACCACTATTTTTCATAATCAATAATTGTTCCATATATCTATATATTTTAATATGCTTGTATATGGATCTGATTACCATCAAGGACAATACACATGGTCATAGTAGAAAATAATTCATTTCAGGATCACCATTTGTTTCTGACTCATTCGTTAGGGAATTCCACCTATCATTCCATTATGATGTTGGTATTGAATTTTTACAATTCATTTACACATTATAAAGGTGGGTGACATCCATCAAATTCATTTCAGATGTGTAGTCCATGATGGAAGTATGATTATTGTATTTTGGTTCCTCTATCAATGGATTTTTGCATGGAATTTTCCACTTTTTCTGAGTCTCCAACAACAATTAAGGCACATTCAAGAAACACATTCTTGATGCACTATATTTGTGGATTTCGGTTAATTATGATTCATAATTATGAAAATTACATTGTTTTTTATAAGGTAGAAATCATCATTCAAAATTTTATTTATGTTGGGAATCACTATATTGTCTGGATGCTGGAGCAGTGGTCACCTATATTCTTATTCATGAGATGGTATCTGATAGAGTAATTTTGGATGTGGAAAATATAGAAACCCATGTTGATCATATGATATAAAATTCCAATGGAATATCATATTAGGTTTTCCTTAGTCCTCTCATGTTTTAAATGAGGTGGTGGTGTGACTTGTAATGAGTTTAACTTATTACAATGACAAAATGAGTATGATGAGAATTCCCTATAGAGGAAGATCGGAGAGGTAAGTCTATATGAGGTAGAACATACTTGGATTATTGATGGATGGATTAGAAACCCTCATGGAGATATATTTATGATGTATTTCCCATAATTGGATGATTTCACACTTTGAAGGTTGATCGTGAAACCCTTGAAGGTCGATCAGGGAGGTGCACCCTAAATAATGGGGATTCATTGATTATAGTAGGTCAATATTGAAGCTCATAGATGTGTCATGTGTATCCTACATAGATTAAAGGGATAAAAACCCAAATTATTTTAGGAAATGTTTGGGTATTACCCAATGAGAGATTCCATTCCAAAAAATATTTTTTACTTTTTTGGATTGTATGGATTGTATGAGGCTTATGTGTGGGAGCTTACCAATGATCCTAAGAGAAGTGATAACATGAATATAGATTACTTTTAGGTGTGGCCCAACTGGGTGGAATAAACTCATCAAGATGTGGAGGCATTGTTAAAATCAGGAAGGATATGGATAATGTTTTGGTGGAATATATGGAATAGAAGAGGTATTTGGGGGTGTCATGTTTTCACCTTAATGATTATTCCTACATATCCATCCAAAGAGGAAATGATCAATGTACATGATGTCCTATAAGGGGAATTGGTTCTTACACCTGAAGAGGTGGTCTATGAAAATGTATAATTTTGTTATAGATTATTCATGTATGTTTCCCATTTTATGGGAATTGGTTTGGGATAAAACAGGTAATCTCCCCATATAGAAGGCTGTGAAGTTGATTAAGTATAAGGAATTATCATTGAACAATAAGAGTCATACACATGAAACCAAACCATATATAGGTTGGATTCCATGGTCATTTCTATACTCTATAAACACATGAGTCATGTTTGATGTGAGAAATAACAGGGAACCATTATCATGACTATCATGTCACCAAATATATGAAAAAGAGATATGGTGAGGGTATTAAAAATATATGCTGGATGAGAAAGACAAAATGTTGTATGAAGAAGATCTGATTATGTGTGAGGAATATATCATTAAATTGTATCCATACGTTGATAATCCTAACATTGTGTGCACAAATTATGCATTGAAACTTCCCATGGAAGGAATGGAGACAAAGACCAATAGCAGAGGGATAAAGGATTTAGATCATAATATATGGGAAGGTTTGTAGATCCCACAACTTATTTGATCATATACAGATTGTGTCATTCCATACGAAGAGGATCTTATTCCATTAAAGTCATATATAGAGTAATCATGAACTTTTCACATAGTGTGATACAATAGTTTAACATCTTGTGTTGAGAAAATTCATGATATGCAGTTTTACATATGATATCTAAGATAAGTGGGATTCCCCATCACCCCATGGGCTTATATAAACATTTCCCATCAATAACTTGGAGGTGTTGTCTTAAAAATAATAGGTTTTAGTGGTGTGTATTAGTAATCACTCATGATGTCTATGTTACTGTGATTATGATGAAAATAAATAGAGATTATTGTACCTTTTTTGAAAAAAATGTTGAATGTAACACCCCAAGATTTAATATCAAGTTATCTCTTTAAAGTAATTCGGTAGCATGCGATATACGCAACACAAAGTTTGAGCAAACCATGAATAAAAAAAATAGTCGTTAAAAAAGAGGTTATGAATATTATTAATTGAATTTTAAATTTTATATACTATATTTAATTTTAGCATTCGTATTATTTGTTTTTTAGACATAATATAAGAACAAATTCAAATTTTCAGATAAAAGATGTTTTTAAAAAAAACTATTTTACCGCCTTTTAATTGAGATATTTTTATATCCATTATTTGACACTATTGTGAAATAAATTTCAAAAAATAAACATCTTCTATAGAACACGGTTATTAATATTTAGTTTTTAAATTTTTTTGTTTTTAAGATAACATTGCAATTTTGATGAATAGTGAAAAATACAAAATTTTAATTGAAAAAATCTTTCTAAATAAATCTATTTTATAGTGTTAAATTATACATTTGAATGGTTTTTAAGATTAATTAGATTATATTTTTATCATTTAATACTAATTCGGTCATTGGAATTAATGTAACATTTAAATTGGACATAAACACAAATCAATCATTTGATAGTTTTTTTACTTCTCAAAAACCCGCTTTCTGGTTTTGACAAAGGGACTTAATATTAAATTAATAAATGAAAAATCTATTTTTTGAATTTGGTAAAATAAAAATAATTTATCTATTGTAATATCAAAATCATATTCGTGTAAATTTTGGGTATTTTTCTGTAAACATTCAATTTTTGATTAATAGTGAAAAACAATCGTTATTGTTGAAAAACAATTTTTTAAATTATTATTTATTTTATTTTAATTTATATTATGTAAAAATAGATACATAATACCTATATAAGTAAAATTTAATTCATTTTATTCAATTTAAAATAGTTTTAGACGTATAAAACTTAATTCATCTTTTTAACGTCTTTTACCCAATTTCTAGGCACACTGGAAAATTTGCATAAAACATAAATTAACCGATTCTGTGAATGTAATTTCAAAAATCTGATATTTAAAATTAAATAAATATGAAAAATATGGTTCTATAGGATGAATGTCATTTTTGGTCAGTAGTAACATTTGAATTTTATTTACTATGATTAAAAGTTAATAAGGAAATTAAATGTAAGAATGATATTATAATTACCCTAACACATGTCATAATTATATTGGACATGTTTATTTATACAAAAATCAATTTTAGAAATTATATATGATCCATTTCGTCCCCATGGATTATATTTGAGAATTTATTTTTATTTATTTAATGGAGAGTTAAAAGTGTTAAATTCAATGTTTATTAACTAAAACATTTTTAATATAGTGTTATACATAAGATAAATTCAACCATACATATTCATTAAAATTCAAAAAATATTCCCTACAGAATGATACTTTATTAATTTTTTTAATACATTAAATAATTACATTTATTTATGACACAATGATAATGATGTAATTACCTTATTATTGAATGATTAAAATAAATGATATTATAATTATTAACATAATTTTAAAATGATACTTTTGATGTATTCCATAAATTTTATATGTTAATATTACATGATATGGTTGATAAAATAATTGTTTTTTGATGTGATGATGATTTAGGACTTTCACAAAAAAAACAAGTACTAAACCGTGTCAAAATTGGCATTAATTAGTTTTATAAACAAATACTATATTAATAATTGATATAATATTCCTAAAAATATAATGATCAGATATAGGACATAGATATGGATATATATATCAATATTTTACCACATGGTGTTCACTTGGATTTTTATTGTCTATTTAGTAACCATTTATTATAATAATACAAGAATACATGGTAAAAGTTAAACTATTTTACTATCAGATAAATCTAAAAGATAATGTTACTATAATAACCAAAACCTATCTAAAACGTATTGGTTGAGATGTTTTATACCCATACCCATATTATCCTCTAAATAAATCCTTTTGTAACTAGTATTAACTGAATATTATTGTTAAATAAAATAATCATTCATACTTTTCTAAAAGTGACCCACACCTCCTTTATAAAAGGGTACATACCCTTATTATAATTTCACACCTCTAATATCTTTTGGCTCATCTAACCCCTGGTAAAATGTTCTCCCAAATAAATTACAATCAAATTAGAGTCCCTACTTTGATCATAAATCCATCTTATAAATCCCTTTTGATCAAATCAAAAGGAAACCCCCGAAAGAGATGTAATAATTTAATCACCTCTTTAAATGTTCATTTCTTCATCAACTTCCTCTTTATTTGTTGTTTCCATACTCAAATAATAACTCCAGTAACTTCTATATACTGAGATGTTTTTATAAATATGTTACATCAATATTCATTATTGTATGCATCCTAATAATGACAAAATCACCATTTGTGTGTACATACGGCTTATCATCTCCACGTCATAGAGTAGTTTGTTATTAAACACATCAATATTTGTATTGGTATAATAATTAGTATAAATTATGTAAATAATAAATATAAAATGTTAATAAATCTTTATATCTAATATATTATTCAATTACATATGATTTCTCCATCAATAGAATGATATCATCACTTGTGCATAAGTATGGTTTACCTTCTCCACGACGCGATGAGATTCACATTCATCATTCAACGATGATTATAAATATATATATATAGATATAATAAGAATGTAATATATTACATAATAGTGCTACTAGATATATATATATATATCTCATTCACTTACTTCCATTCAATATGATAAGAAAACGGAAACAATGTTTATGCTTACGTATGGCCTACCCTCTCAATAAACGGTTTTATCCATTTAAAATATAAATATATTATACATACATATTTTATTGATTATATATTTTACATAAATAATGATTTGTAATCTTGAATCCATTAAATAATGATATATGTCATATGATCAGGAATAACAAGTTAAAACATGTCTGATAAAGAAAGTTGTTATTAACAAAAATGTTATTTTAACATTGAAATTATTATTAAATGTGTAGTATAAATAGATAAATCATTTATGTATGATATTATAAATATTAATATGGTTGTTTTATATTTTAATAAAATACAATTTTCATTATACAAGATGTTAAACATACCCTCAACCTAAGGAAACTATAAGGTAATGTTTATTTCCTCAATCTCATTATTATCTGACATTCTTTATTTGTAAGTATTTAATGGTACATTTTTATGATCCCTTTCATTGTTTCATAAAAAAAAATTCCTACTAAATATTTAAAGGTCTTTTTGGAAGTGACTCCTTACCAATATCATCATTTTAGATATTTTAATGATTTATATTTCTAAATCTTTTTAATTACTATCCACGTTCTATAAATGATTTTATTGATTTATTTTTATGGATTTAATTGTTTTAAAATATAAATTCATTTCAAAATCGTTAAAATTTTATTGGAAACATTTATTGAAATATCACTTTTAAATTTAATTCCACTATAAATGGATGAATTTTTATTGACTTCACAAAAGGGATATTCTCTCAAAGAGTTTTACTGATCATTTTGAACTATGTCGACATTCGTTACTGGATATTATTCTTGATTTAGGATGATTTATTAGAATAAAAGTTTCCATGTTGTATTGATTGAATTATAGTATGTTTTACTATGGAGGTGCTATTTGAATACCATTCATGTTTTATTATCAAAAGTACTGAAATTTCATATGCTAATTTTAATACGAATGATTATGTAAAGATTCAAAATTTTCATATGAGGAATGAAATATGCTTAGTAATGATGGGTGGAGCCTGTTATAGCTCCTTGATGCATCAGTAGGTATAATGAGGAAAACTAGTTCCTTGGAAGAAGGTCTTGACCGGATTTCTATTTTTTGTCTTGGCATGTGGCCTTGACTATGTGGTTATGAAGTCTAGGAATAATTATTCCCTAGTTAAAAAATTAGGTTTACATGTGATTATTCTATTAGTAGAATATTCATGTTCCTGTTTATATGGTAATATATAATTTATGTTTTACATATTATGTTAAGGTTTATGTTTAAAAGTATATTTTTTTAATTACACATCTTTCCTTAAATTTTTATATCTTATGATAAAATTATTTACAATTACAATGTTTTATTTTCCCATGATTCCATGGAATGTATTGTGGTTGATATGAAGGGTTAATCTTGGATAATACTGGCATTATCAAAATATTATTTATGTTATATTTTACATTTAATTATGTAGTGTTAAATTCATGTATATAAACTATTTTCAATGATATCTAAATTGTTTTTTACTTTGAGACTTGATTCATTGTTATCATTCCAATGTATTAAAATAATTAACCAACTCTAGTTAACTGGGGTTGAGGTGTTCTAGTGAACATGAATTGTTTTGGTACACTTAATGTGGAGTGGTACAAGGGAAAGGGTATAAGAAGTCACATAAGGACTAATAGTGAATTTTAACCTCTCAAGGATTGGATGAGAGGCTTGGGGCACTCAATCCTTATAAATAGATGTCAGAAAAATTAATTAAACATTGAGAGGACATTGAGTTGGGATTTTTGAAGTAGAGGTCCTCAATATGATTTGATTTTTGATGATCATGTTATTCTCAATGTATAAGTACATTTTGAAGAAAGGCGCTTCATGAAACATGGTGACGCTTCCATAGTAAAAAGTCTCGGACCATGATTGGAGTTCATCATGATTGAGGAATGAATAATGAGGTCTAATGTACACACAAGGTCCTTCATACTCCATGAAAGGAATAATCATTCCTTAAGGGAATCACCACCTTATGTGGATGTATCTTGGAAAATAGAATACATGTTTCATGATACATGTATAACTTTGAGGGTCCATTTATAGTTTGTTTGGGATGATCATGGTGATCCATGAGTAAATAGTAATATAGATGTTGAATGGTACTATTCTATTCCACAAAGTCAGATGAGTTGGGTATTTATAAGATAAGGGTCTCACAATTCTAAAATGTTGTTTGATAAGAAAAGGTGAGATTTTCAAATAGGTGCGGTCGCGATTGACTCAAGAAGAACTTCATCCACCATTATCATGGGTGAAGAGTACCATCATATTACTATAGTGCTCAATTAGGGATTATTGTGTTCACAGAGGGTTGGGGTATCCTAGATGGTGCATCATGAATCAGACCCTTAAGAGTGATTTTTGGGCAATTTGGGCTCACATTCACATCCAAAGAGAAATGGTCTACCTTGAATATTCACAGTTCATGTAATTTAGTTCCATCAATGACAAAAAAACAATTGAAAACAAATCACTAATAATATTATACATAATAGAAAGTTCCCTATAATTTATTAGGATTACTCCATAATACAATTCATCATATCACATGAGCGTAAGCATAGTCCAATATATTGTGGATCTTCGTATTTCCATCATATCATCATTTGGTCGATTTTTGGATTATCTTTTAGATGTTTATATAGGGACACAGTCTACTAATACATTCATATTACATGTTTTTATGTTACTATTAAATATAATAAACATTGACTCATAAAGATGATAAAAATATAGTTCAATTGGAATCAAGTAACACAATCATATTAATATAAGAATGTTCTTCAATTACACCCATAAATATCTTCCTATTTATTACTCATCACAAACAGACCGTAACAAAACATTTTTTCATAACTTGGTAAAAGGAAACTTATGAAAGGGTGATATAGAGGACTATTTAAGAGTAAAGAAAGAGATACAAATTTATAACATGATTTTAATTATATGGCAACATGAGAATGAAATTTTAAAATCACGCCCTTCATATAAATGATAATACTCATGAGTCATGGAATAATGAATGGGAGATCATAATACATGAATCATAACAAATGAAATGACATGATACATGAGAGAGAAGAAAAAATTATAAGACATTGAATTTTATTATACTTGTCATATTCTAAACTTTTGAAAAAGATTCAAAAGAAACAGGTTCAATCATTAAGTTTTGGACATGAAATCAGGCCCTTGAAAAAACTTATGGACCTGAAAGCGGCTCCGAAAATAAAATTTTGGACTTTAAAGATAAGTACACTCCTAAAAATGTGAAAAATTTATATATTTTTCTCATAATACATTGAAAACATTATCTAGTTTAAAAAAAACATTTTGAATACGTAATCAGGCTCCCAAATAACATTGATAACATGTAATCATGTTCAGACATAAAATATTTAAATTTTATTTCGAATCACACATTACAATATTAACATGCAATTATGTTCACAAATGAAATATTAGGCATGTAATTAGGATTATTCATATCATGTTGAACACAAATTTATGTTAAATCCTAAAATATTTACTCATGAGTTATACATATACAGAAATTTTATTTTATAGGGACATAGGTCCCACCAATATCATAATGAAAACCATTTTATGATATCCATAATATAATATAAATTCATCATATCTTAAAAAATGAAATGAAATGAGTTTCATAACAACTTCCTCACACTATAATCTATATAAAAGAGAATGGTTTCATAATTGTTTTTCACTACTAAACCTGAAAAATTCTATTAATGAATAATAATGGAACCCTTGGATCTTATCCTAGTAATATATATGTTTCATAAATTAATAACATCTTATATGGATTTTTTTAATGATAATTAAAATGAAATATTTCTTGGAGAAGATAAATTTTCTCTTCATATCGATTTTTTATAACTATTTATTTTCAAAATAATTATTGATGAAAATAAAAAATGACCAATTATTAAGTATTAATCAATGAAAATAATAGTCATAAATATGGGATGTTTTTTTTCATGTCGTAAATGTTGAAAATATATATATTTTTCATTTTTTTTGTTTTATAATTATTGTAATTTTTTTGAAATCTACATCAATATTTATTAAATTTCATCGAATAAAGTCATACAATAGAAATAATTTAATATAAAATTACTTGGATAAAAAAATATTTAAAACCAATTTAGAAAACATATTATTTGAATGAAAATAGATTTATGATTGAAGAAATTAATAAATAAATATTTTCATAAAAAATTATAAATTATATTAATTACCAATAAGTGGAAAATGGTACTATTAAATCAATATATAATTAATTAATATAGGTGAAAATAATATATTATTTAATTGAGATATGGATGATAAAAATTATCACTAGAAATATAATCATTCACAATACACATAAATGATGAGATTGTTACATATATTAATTATGACGCTTGTAACATTCAATACTAATCCTTTTGGAGTAATAAAATAAAATGGATGTGAAAATATAATTATGATATATTTATTCATGATATTACATTTACAATGGGATTAATAAACTCTTCTTAAAATAATATAGGTGCATAACAACACATATGTCTCAATAAGGGAAAATTGAGACGAAAATACCTTATCACTTAAGAAATAGTTTGATTAATGACCCCCCTATAAATTTTTAATAAAATAATAAACTGAATATAATTTAATAAATGTAAGTCAAGATAAATAATTTCAATGTGAATGTATATAAACTACCAATATAAAAATGGGGTCAATTTGCATATATCTCTTATAAATA
Organism: Viscum album; assembly: GCA_963277665.1. NCBI lineage: Eukaryota > Viridiplantae > Streptophyta > Magnoliopsida > Santalales > Viscaceae > Viscum > Viscum album. The sequence goes on from OY728158.1 coordinate 1,598,345,161, forward strand.
AATTAGTCATTGGGAATCCCTTAAATTAAGTATCAAGATACTTCATTCGTGATTCAAGCTCATGTAAAATAAATAAAATTTTATTATATATATATTAATATAAAAAATATATATAATACCATAAATGATATACTTATGAAATTGTTTTACCATGTTAATAATAATCCAATGTATAAGTAACAATTTAAGAAATACATTCTTTTTTCGAATCTTTTTTGATTTCTTATCATTTTTCCTATAAATATTATAAAGGCTGAATATATTTAATAATGGAAACCATGATATATAAATCATATATCATTAATATATATATATATATATATATATATATTATAGAGATAGAAAATAAAATTCACATTTCATGGTCGTATGTACGCATAAACATTGTATCCATTTTCATAACGTGTCAAATGAAATATAGGTAAATTAAATATTATAATTATATAATATGTTTTATGTAATATATACCACATATTTTATATAAAACATCCTTATTACGTTACACGTAAATCATGAATTAATCAATGACTTCAGGAGGCATTAGTCCACCAAACACATGGGTGAATGTATCATATTAAAAATGGAAATATGATTGTTTTTGAAATATAATAATTATATAATTACAATAATATAATAAATATCATATATAAATATTATAATAACACATTATTTTACGTATTTAGATATGGTATTTCAAAAACATATTACATAGGTCTGTGAGGCGGTAGACATCCATTTAGATGAACGATGATTTCACAACACCTTTGATGGAAGTGGATAAGGTGGTAGGTCATTAAATTAGCCTAATTGTACGTCATTATACAGAATATATTATGTTTATTATATCATAATATTTTAATAATAAATTATTTAGGGGTATGAATAAATAAAAAATCATTGTTGAGCATCACCACTTCATTGTGTATCCTATTAAAGATTGAAACAAAATAATTTAAAATTTTGATTTATGTCCAAAATAAGACTTCTAGGATGATAGGTGAGATGTTAAGAAGTTATATAGACAGGTAATATCATATACAAAGGGATAAATTATTTGAAAAAAGAAATAGAGGACATATCCTCTTAAATTTGTGGTGAGTAGAAAAACTGTAATTTGTTTGGAGGAAAGATTTCCTCCCATGTTTTTTTTCAATTCAAAATAATCGAATCATAGATACACCTAGATAATATAATATATAATTTCCAAATGTGTGAAAATAATAGTATTCTGACATTTTAGGTCATTATTTAACCATATATTTTTATTTTATCCATCTAGAAAACTTATTTTTATAATTACCAGAAAAATATGTATTACTATTTTACTATTAATATTGTTCAAAAAAATAATCTTTCCTTAAAATATATTGTAATTTATTATTTTTAAAAATATCTTATTCATTTGTAAAAATTATATCCATTGTAGTTTAATATTTTAATTTAAAATTAATAAAACATGCGTTATGAGAAATAAGAATTTTAATGAGAAAATGTTCAAAAGAATACATTGTTTTTATATCATAATTTAATAAAATGATGATTAAAATGAAAATTATTTTGATTAATATATATATATATATATATTATAATATTACATTAAATAAAATATAAAATAAAATTAAACATTAAAATTATTTTAAATGAAAAGGTTGTTTCCAATAAAAATTCATTATTTATGACTGTTCATCAAAAAATAAAACTTTTGAAAAATACCCCCAAAATTTTAATATAGGATAAATTTTTTATTCCAATTTCAAAATATAATTTTAATTTAAGAAATAAATATTTTAAAATATTAATTTAAAACAATACCCATAAATACAATAAATATTTTTTTTGAAGAAATGTATTTTTCAAGCACAATATGATATTATAATAACTCTTTGTATAAAAAAATAATGTTTTTAATAAAAATTAAAATATATTAATTTGGATTTAAATGTTTTTTTAAAATAAATTATTGCAGTTTATTTTAATTATTGAAAATTGAGAAACATTATGTACTTTAAAATTGTATTTAGACAACCCTCTTTTTAGGTCCAGAAAAATATACTAAAATATAATATAAGGTTGTTTTAGAAGTTATTATGTGGGTTAAATATATATAAATTAAAAATATTTTACTTTAAAAAATATAACATCCCTATAAGAAACTGGTTCTTATTCTTGAGGTACGGGTTTCTTCTTTTCCTTTTTCATTTGTTGTTTTTGAGAAAAAAAAAGGAAAATGGGGAAAAATACCAAATTTTTTGGTACACACCGTGTACTTTTCCACACGCCGTGTACTTTGTCCGTGTGCGATGAGTACACAGGTCGTATAGACCTACCGGTGACGAAATGGTTAAAAACCGACTACACGCCGTGTAGTGGGTATTTACACGCCTTGTAGTCTATTAGTAGTTGAATAGTAAGGCGGTGAAGGTAGCTGCCAGCTGAGCGACAGTACACACTGTGTACCCAGGTAATACACACCATGTACTCATGTCAGCAAGTGAACAGTGTCATGCTGGCATGTAGCCTCTAGAGGAATAGTTAAATGATGAAAAGCACTCACCTTTTACTTGATAGTACATGTTGTGCAGTTTGTTTGTTTGTTTGCTTAAAATGGGAAGTAGCCTCCTCTATTCTTAGAGGAAGATTAGAACCCCATAGGGGAGATCAGAAAGATGTCCAAGGATTTGGAGATCACCCGTTCACACACGGGGAACCTAATTACTTCACTCTCAATCTCGTTTGGACCGTATGGGTAAGACCTCTCTTCTCCTGACACTGTTCTTGCCAATTCTTTCTAGAGGATGTTTTATTTACATTTGAACAAGAATTCTCTTATCCCTGATCTATATCATTGTTGGACGATTCATGAGGCGTTGTTCATTAATACCGATTATGGGTGACGAGGTAGGTGGTCTGGTGTTTAAATTCCAACTACTGTGCATTTTTGTGTGCCATTGTGCTATGAACCCATGTTTGGAGTGTCGTACGGATAAGGCCTTGGCTGTTTTAAATACCTATAATTGTATAGGTATTTTCATATTTGCGATACCTGGAATAAAAATTTATATATCTTCTTTTACATGGAAGATCCAATCAGTATTCCACTAGCCTGATTCACTCCACAATATCAAATGATCCAACAAACATTTGAACCAACATTCCCTACCATTGTATCCTTCGGTGACCCAACCAAGTTGACACCCAAATAAATAAAAAATCACCATATATAAACTCTTTATGGTCATCTCGGTGAAATTTAATACACATTATTCCTTATCTGAGTAAAAACTATATCTTTGTGAAATAGAAGAACATTCTCTAGCATATATTATATGAAACTCGGTCCTAACAACTCTTTCTCAATATCCTCCATCTAGTATAGTGATAATCGACATGGTCAAACAAAAACAACATCATATGGTTACACCAATATAGTTTCTAGATATATACTGTTATAGAAAAAATCCTATAAATCCATGAAATTAATTCAAGACCCAGCGATGTAAAGAACAAATGCCCACATAATATATTCATGCAATTTTATAATATTCTCTAGAAACCCATATGTCTTTGTGTGGAAGCATATTTATATAATACTTGTGTACTGAGTGCCTTTAGTAATCCATGAATGAACAATGAACTGAAGTATGAGACATGATTTGGCACTATAGTTCATGGAAGAATATGTAGTGGAACTATCTCCAAAACATAAAAATCTCACAATAACTCCACTATGAAATATTCCCATATACATAAAAATGAACTATCATAATCAATCGATCAACTATAAGCCAGATATAATCATTCTTACAAAGTGTATTTGGAAGACCCACCAAAATTACAATGTTCATTTCATCTCACATACACTATAGAATGAGAAAAGATTGTATTGGACGACATGGTCATTGGTGCTCCTCATTCACCAATAGAAAGGTGATGTATCGTTTCATAAACCGTGCTAGATCCGTTTTTATTCCCGAACACCAAGAATTTCAACATATTTAATGGATAATTTTGGTCACACCTAGATGTACATCCTACTTGGAGGCATGAAATTAGTTTATAAGTTCCTCTTACATTCTCATAGGAACAAAATCCTGATTTCTGACATAGATGGTATCTTCCTCATTTAATCTACAATATGATAGAGACTCCCCACCTTCAAGGAACTCCCCCTGGGTCCCAAACTCTAGATACCCATTCCACCAATGAATAATTTGGCTTAATAGTATTGAATCCACTAAAAATTATGTGAGAGTCATCCTCTCCAGACACTCTTGAACAACCACAAGAATTTCAGTTAGTACTCTCATTATTTACCACTCAACAATAGACTCCAAAATTACATGGCTCTTATTTTTTCAACTAAAAGCATCAACCACACTATTTCATTTCCTAGAAATATATTCCAGATAATAATTAAAATATTTCATATACTCAACTCATCTACTTTTGAAAATATTAATATATATATGTGAGAATATATACCTTAACCTATTTTAATCGGTATACATCATAAATATCATGAAAGATAAATAATTCCTCTTACACATACGAGCATAATCCACTACCGCAAACTTGAAGTCATGCATATGGTTGATCTGTTCATATGAGATCAACTACTAGGACACATATGCTACAAATAGTTCTCCCTAATTCAAAACTACTCCAAATACAATCCCACATGCATCAAAATACACTATATACTCTTTAACTAGATCGAGTCGAATTGAGATTAGTGATGATGTCAAGAGATTTATCAAATCTTGGAAGGAAATCTCAAAAAAATATGACCATCCAATTTTTTTGCATTTCTTTGTCAAGCAGGAGTGATGTGAAACCAAACACAAAAGTCTTCAGTGATCCTCTACTAACATCAAGATGACCCCAGAAACCTATGGATATGGTATATATTATTGGGATTCTCCATGTAAACAACTACCTCATCCTTCTCCAGATATACTGACACAACATCATCCATGATAAGGTTCTATACGGAGTGCAGCTGATCAATCCAAAATTGGGACTTAGATAACTTTTGGTATTTCTGATGCACTCTCAGTGAACTTAGGATGATGTAATGGTGATCGTATTGATCATTATGTGTATTAGACTACACTATGATATCATTAAAACACAACTAAAAACATATCCATGTATACATGGATGATTCTGTTCATCAAGGCCCTAAACACTTTTTGTATGTTCCTTATCTCAAATGACATTACGATGAAATCATATTGGCCACAACATCTTCTTAAAGAAGTTAATAATATATTATAATTCTAAAATGTCAACAGATTAGACCCAGATCACAAGTCAGTCATTGGGAATACACCTGATCCTCTCATCTGGTCAAATAGATCATCGATACACAAAAGAAGATACTAATTATTTGTAGTATTATTTTTCAATATTCAGTAATCGACACACAATTAAAAAATCATATCATATTTCATCGTAATGTATACAGGTGATCCCCAAGGTCATGTTCTCATATAGATAAATAACCCATACTCAAACACCTCCAACTAAGTATTGAGCTATTAAAGAATTATCATTGTCATTTTTATGGTGGAATAAATATTATCTTAGCACTAACATGAGTTCAATAGTGAATTTGAAATATCTCTCGTGTGGTAGCCTGGACAATTCTTTTGAAAAAACATCATGAAATTATTCCACAAACTATGGAAAGATATCCGGCATTACACCTTCATCGTCTTGAAATAAACTATATATATGGGCTATGATATCTCCTAGTTGGTGAGTATTGTAACTTCTCATCCTTCTTATATATATCATTCCCCTATATTAGAAGATTTTTCACCCATAGTATATTGAATGGTTACACTTCTATTGTATTAATAAATGTGGGTTATGTATGCCACTGGCTAGTCCATACACATAATTAGGTCGAATCCTAACAGTTCAATGACATGAAAATCTGATAGAAAAGGTTACACCCTATATTCAAGAGAACATTTAATCCTAAGATATATATCTTTAGACCATACCCTGAATGGTGTATCAATAGTCCCCATCCCACTCACAAACTCCACTTCATATCTCAAAACATTAACATGTTTTTCAGATATAACGTAATGAAATGTTCTAGTATCAAATAAAAAAAATTGAAAACACACAAGTTACAAGAATAGTAACTCTCACTTATGAAGGTCCAACCTCTCTATTTTCACGTGTATTCTGCACCACATGTAGTTTTCCCACTACTCTTCCCTATGATACTATCTAACTACCCCCAGTTGTATCACTCTAATGATATGGATGATACCTCTCATAATCCCCATATCCACATTCTATCCCTCCTCAGACAATATAACTAAAACTACCCAACTCATATGGTGTATAATATCCCCTCCCTGCACCCTAGTTATATCTAGAACCTACATCATTCATCTTTTATCGTTATGTCCAATAGAACATCTATATATGCCTAATCTTAGTGAAATACTAGAGCTTGGCTAGTGGGTATGGATAATGTTAATAATTGTGGATTTTCCTTCTACACTAATGAATGATCACTCCAGTATGGTACTATGAAACTTACCATCAACTCTGAACCATGTTCATTAAACTTGGTTGGATATGGTTTTCATAACTGAACCTCATTCCCTTGAAAGCCACGCCTTAGGATCATCAATAAAAACAAAATTCCCAGTACATGAAGCCTTCTTTTGGTTCACATTAGCTATGAGAGCCTCATAAACACCCTAATAAAAAATAAATATTCAAAATATGATTAGATGGGAGTTAATCATGAAATTAAGTACATCCTAATATAATATATCTTTAATTGTCTCAACTCGTGTCAAATCTTGAGAAAAACTATATATGTCTATATATCATAGAACATAATCTGTCAATCAAAATTTTCCCTGATTCTATTTTAAGAACTCCATTCCTCTCTCCTACCTCAAAATCTCTAGATAATATTAATATGACAACAACTATAATATGATCATCCATAACATGCCATAAGTATGTATTGATTGTACCTGAACATCCCATCAGTGCTTCATTGATCCTAACTGAATATAAGCATCCAATATAACCCATCCCAATAAAAGTTTACATATGTTCATGTATCTTCTTGGTAGAATCAACCCAGAATATATCTCCCTCAGGTCCACCCTATTCGAAAAAAGTCAGAATGAGCTATAACTAAAACTCTATCATAAGGGAACACATTATCGTTTCAACCTATAATTGTTATTTCCCAATGAATTTCATTATTTATTAAAATATATCTAATATCATCTCCCTAACTTCCCCACATGACATGATCTGTTCTTTAGGTTCAATCACTAAAGGAACATTCATTTCAATGCCCCTGTTCATCATCTCATCAAGTGTCATCTTGAAGGAATATTTTAAATAATTAAAAATAAACTCTTAGTCCTCATCAAACAACATATCAAATTTAAAAAATAGTAATTATCATATAATTAAACAAAATTACTTTTCCCAAATATCAACATATGGTTAAAAATGGGGATCTAAAATTATCATTAACCATGATACACGTTGAAAATTATTATCAAATGTTATTACCATTATCATCTCAATTTTCTCATTTAGGCACCAAATTATTCATTGTATTTTATCATTTTGACACTTCTAATTTCATGATAATCACCATTTTTAAATAAATTTCACATTTAATGAAATGCATAAAATTTTTAACAACTAACCCAAAACTAATTTTCTTGTGCATTCTTAAAATTATGAAAGTCAAAAAATAATCATCAGTACATAGAATGAAACTTGTAGACTCAAATCTGAGACATCTTAGTCGATGATTAAAATATCAGAAACTCTAAAAAATCAACATCACACAACAAAAGTATCACCCAATTTTAAATAATACATAAATGTAACAAAAAACTACAATAAAAACAATCAAAACCTATGTACATGGGTTCTCCCCAACATGGGGTTAAAAATACCATGATCATGATCATAAACATACCCTAAAACATCATATTCTCTTTTATACCATTAACAAATAGTTAAAAAAGAAAAAAGAGAACTCATTTGATAAGTGTATTTCATATATTGCCTTAGGTACGACATAGAGGTGACTCAAGATGGCCAGTCGCAGTACCTATAGCGTGCCTCCTCATATACTAGAGGCTTCCGACTAGTAGTGAGGGTCTAATAAGTCAACCATGGGGAGGCTATACCCACTTTTATAAGTAAACAACATTAGAAAAAAGAAAATTTTGGGAAAATATATAACCATAAGAGTTATAGATCTCAGTATAAACAATGTTGGAAATACATTATCCAACTAAAATAGAAAACATACAATGATAATGTATGTGTCATGTGTCTAAAATGAAATCTCAATAATATATACTCAAATGACCCCAATGTCAGTATCAAACCACGTCTTGTTCCCACATCTATGATCTATCCCCAAATTAACTATCTATCCTAGGTCATATTCCATAAACATGTCCCACAACAATAATGTCTATTTAGGTAATGATCAGGTTGCCTGAGAAGGGTGTGAGTTTTATATATTAGGCCACCACCAATGAAGCCTTAAACAAAACCCAATCATACAATAGTGTATGATAATTTATAATCAAATATTAAAATGAATAAATATATATTTATCACATTTTCATGTATCCATTACATAGACACCTTAACAGCAAGGTTATAGAGGACACCCATACCACATGCTATAGTTGGCTCATGTCAGAGCCCGAACTATTCTAAGGTAGTATCATATCGTCACACCTTCATTGGATAATAATGAAACCCAAAGTATTCAAACGTGATATCATATATCAATACCAGATTTGGCACATTCTAGAACCAGAATTATTCTTATGTTTAGCCATAACTCCAAGTACTTATGATACGATTCATTGAATCAATTGTGATTTACCATGTAACCCAAATTAAATTCATATACAAAAACACCATGTTACAATTCTTAATTATAAATATAATTAACATGATCCCATTATATCACTCACAAGTACCATTATAATGTTACCATTTATACTACTCAATTGAATGACCATCATCCCATTACTTTTCTAAAAAGTACAATGAACATGTTATAGATTATACATCAAAAATGGATGACCATGATAACATTCCATTAAAAATAATTAAATTATAAATTAATTATTCAACACGAATTTCATTACTAATTAAAAAATTATTTTATAACAAGAGTAAGCCTGAATAATACCCAATTAATTCTTTCAACCCCATTAATTAATTAATAAATTAATTATCTCAAGTGAAACATAACAATATCATATAGTTAATTATAAAATTAATTGTCTCATGAAATAATCCCAATATATCATAAATAATTAAATCATTACCTATCTCAATTAATAAAATTCAATATATTGTGTTTAAATTTTGATTAATTATCTCAAACCATATATCATAATATCTCAATATTAATCACGAATTAATTATCTAAATTTTACATATATATATGTAATAATTAATCCTCTAATTAATTAACTAAATTAATGGACAGAAAACCTCATAATTAACTCCCAAATTAAATATCAATTTCAAAAAAATCCAATTAATTAATTTTCCAAAACATTAAGAATTAATATTTCTAATCTTGACCAAAAAGACTAAAACATTAATAACAATATCAAAATGAAGACTATAGGGATTGAGTATTAGGCCACCAAACCTAATCATCGAAGATCAATCAACAAATGGAATTCTTCAAAATTTTGTATCTCAAAGACATAGATTGGGTTTTTTATTTAAAACCACAATTAAAGATCGAATTCATTATGATATAACAAATATATATCTATATCTACAACCATATATCTATATATCACCAAATAGTGTTAGACGTAAAAAATAATGGAAAAATTCTAACAAAAAAAATAAATGAATAACAGAGGATGAATGGTAATGTGTCGAGATGAGATCCACTTATAGAGAGAGAATAATATCCTAAAATTGGGCATTGAATTGTGAAAAAGAGATTTTAGACGACCTTTAAATCACTATAGAGATATCAAAATAAGTGAACATAATCCTTGGGTAAAATAAATACAAAACTATGTGTGTTCTGAGGGATTTTGTGATTTTAATATAAATTTTTAGTCCAAGTAAAGAGTCTTACACATGTTCTTTGGTAGAGGTGCACTGTTTTCCCTAACCATCCACTTACTGTGTGATTTTTGTTCTAGGGGTTAGAAATTTTTATTTTTTGTGCACACTATTTTTGTGTTCTTGTTCCATCCATAAAAACCCTTACAATCCTGGGATCACGGTTTACTATACTGGGAACATAGTTTTCTCTTGCGATGATCCAGCCATACATAACCCAAATTCACCCATATTTCTTAATTTTCACCCAAACACACCCCATGGTAAATCCCAAACAAAATTTACTTCAATAAATAAATTACTCAAATTTATGATTGATACAACTTTAGAAAATTAATGGATCCTTCAAAAAATATTTGGTAATTTTAATTACATAAATTTTTCATAGGAAATTAATGTTTACATTTTTGTTATTTTTCACTACTCAATAAAAAATCCATATTTTATAGAAAATAAAAAAATATCATTATATGTTAATTTTTATATGATCACATAAAAAATGAATAACATTTTTTCAATTATATTTTCTAACAGAAGTATTTTTATTTTGTCATTAAAATAAATAATTGTTTTTATGAATACATACTTTCGATGAATACAATTTCCTTAATTTTTTTTTCTTTATTTACTATGTATTTAAAAATTAATTTTGTTTCTGAAATATATATATATTTTTTATAATATATTTAAACTATTCATACTTATGTACTTTACATATACATTATAAAATTAGGATTTCACAATTCACTCATTCTTGGTGTCAGTTGTCATATATAATTTCAAAAAACTCATTATTGCATGTTGTACAATGTAGTATCTGTGTTATATATAACATAATATATACTTAGTATTGTTTTTGGAACATAATTTAAATATGAATAAATTCAATTGATGAAATATTCCAAAATATTGTTGTGTTGCATTTCACCCCCTATAAAATAAAATTGTCCCTTGAAAATTGACTCAGTCATAAATATTTAACATTGGAAAACATCTTCATAGAGGCCCTCATCATAAATCTATATAGTTAAACTCCCTTTAAACATGAAATTTTATAAATATAAAAGTTTCCAAAAGAAACTCATTATTGGATTTCCCTAATAGAGATAATTTGTGTGAAGTGAAAACTAACAACCAAATATTGATGACAAGTGATAGACAATATTTATAACAAGAAAATGGGTGATCCTTAGAATGTTACTGTCAATAAAACCTAAAATCAAATAATTGTGAAAAGGGAAATTAATATCATCAAAAACTAACATATTGGTAAAAATTGTAATTCATGACCCTTCTATAAATATCCGTGAATTCATTTTTCATCTAGACTGAGAACATATGAAAATGTACATACATGGCATATTTCTATTTCATAGGAAAAATTTCAAACACTGGTCTTGCCTTGTTCAATTTCAACATAATATCATTCCCAAATAATTTATGGTTATTTTTAATTCTCTAGGCACTAAAGGATCATAAAATACCTTAATTAAAATGATTATCTAATCCATTTATCATTATTTTTTATAAATAATGTTATTAACAAATATTCATATGTTAAAATAATACATTAATTGATGAAACCTCTTATAATGCTCAAAATAGACCAGTCCCGAAATTTATAATTCTAAATACCTTCAAAAATACAAAATATAAATAAAGGTTACTAAACATCTCAAAATAAAATTATCATTATTCCCTAAAACAACTTGAAATATATCTAAATTGAAATATAAAAAACAAGTGAATAACTTAAGCATGTATTCTCCTCAAATATGGTATTAACCTAAAAATCTATACATCACAATTGAAAACATATATTATTCCACATTAAATACCTAAATCAATTAATACTTGATATATTTTTTAAAACCAACTTTTTTTAAAATACATCAATTCTAGGATAAGAAAATTTATAAAAATATTTAATAATTTACAAGGTAATCTATACTATCAAATTTCCTAATTCATATACAACATCTATTATCCCAATATTATTTCTCAACATACAAAACATATTAAGGGTCATATAAACATATTAAAAATAACACCATTCAATTAAATAACATTTCAAGTCCATTAGTACCATTTAATGTTTTTTTCTAAATCCATTAGGAAAAATATATACTGAACAATAGTAATATATTTCATGAAAAATTTAATACAATAATTCATCATGTGTTCTCTTGAAACAATGTAACGACCTTATCTACCCTAAATCATTTTTAAATACATAAATTATTCCACATTTCTAACATAAAAAACAAATTATTGGATATATTCTTTAATAACATAACTATTGTGAAGTCTATAATTAATAGCATAAACTATATTTCAAAAAAGAAATTAATAAATGGAACAGTAATCTGTATTATAAAAATTATTTAATCATATAAAATATATTTTTATTTTATTATCATTATATAAACATTTGAAATAAATTTAGGGTAATATTCCCTTAGTCTAAATAACAGGATAAATTTGAATAACATTTCATGTCCATCAAAATGATTAAATAAATATTTTTATTCCTGATAGAAAAGACTTGTACTAAAAAAATGTTATATATTTCATTATTAAGATAACATAATCCTAGATGTCGAAAACAAAATTTTCCCATCCTTCCATATCATTGATTGAGCAGGAATAAGTCCTTCAATGGTTTAAAAGTTAATTCTTATGTCATATCATTGAGTTTGATATTGTCATTGTTTTCGACAAATAAGAAATTGAACTCGACAAAAATGTTTCACTATATGACCTTCTTTTCCACAAAGATAACATATTCCACTCAAATTGAGAAGTTCATCTTGGTTATTCTACCCACATTTTTTACTTGAAATAAGATGAATCTTCATCCATCTATTTCAATACAATAAAATATTAATAAATGTTATTATTTTCCTAATTTAACACTTTAAGAATCACACTTAATTTCTCACTGATATTCATATATCATTATAAAAGATTAACAGTACTCAAAATATCTATACATTGAGTAACATTCCCATTTGGATTCCAAAATAACTGAATATTCAATCAAATTTAGTTTTAAAATGAATTATTATTGTACCATTAAATGACTAAAATAAAATATAATATTTTTAGTAAACATTTACATAGTTGGAAACCACATGATCTTGATAAATCACTTATTGAATGTATAAATCATGTAAAATTATTTTTACTCTATAACCCCTTAGGATTTTCATTGTTCATTCATAGTCATCACTTATTTAGATCCTTTTTGATGGTTCATAAATAATTTATTAATTATAAATTCATATCATCTGAGAGTGTCATACTATTTATAAACAAAGGCCCATTTGCTTGTACAAGGTGGTGATCATGTCCAGGAAAATGAAAAATTTTCAAAGTATTAACCCTAGGTTCATTAATTATAGGGACACACACATGATGTATCATTATGGGGATATAATACCTTGGAAACCACATTCTATATTCTTTAAGAAAATTCCATGAAATTTTCCTATATTTTAAATCTACCTTTGATATATCCTTAGAAATATCCCTATAAATATCCTCCAATATATCCCTTTTTTTTCTAATCCTAGTTTCAAAAGGTTAAATAATTGTTTCTTTTGATACCAAATATAGTGACCCATGATTCAAATATATGTATATTACATCTTTGTAAATGATTATTCAACACATTACACACACACATGCCCAAGCACCATAGTAATTTAGTTCCATTGGTATGATGGAAGAAAATATTTTTAATTTATAAGATATATAAAATTTATACCGTAAATTTATCCCCCTTTTAGAATTCATCACAACCACACCTTACCTAAACCATTTTTCATATCCTAGGTAAATAAATGAAATGAATCAATTAGACTAGATTCTCAGTATGGGTAAACAAGAGATATATGTAAGCATGACATGAGAATAAGTTTATATGAAGATGAGAATAACTTTTAAAAATCACACCTGGTATATCAAATGTAATAAATATTTTTCACAAAATAATCATCGGTAGTTTATATTAAATGATTAATAATGAAATCAAAAACATGATCCATGAGTTTAAAACATTAATGTGACACATATATTTTTTGTATATTCGTAATCCTATAAACTATTGAAGTTGGTAAAACTGAAAAATGTTCATGAATTATGTTATGATCAATAAATCATGATCTTGAATAAACATATGGACTCTCAACTAGGTCAACACATAATATTATGAAAATGGATGATATGTCCAAACATTACATAGAGAACATTAAATTAAGTTTACACATGCCATTATGAACATGTAATCTGGTTCATAAATAACACTTTGAATCAGGAATGTCATTCATCCAAAAAAATTTGAACATGTAATTTGGCACATTCCTAAAATTATGAACATGTAATTAGGTTCATACATCAAATTTGTAATATGTAATCATGTTTATATACAACATTGTTAATATGTAATCATGTACCAAATAACATTATGAACATAAAAGTTTCTTCACACAAAACATATTTTATGAAGAGTTATCCATATTTTCACAATATATTGTAATGTTATATATGAAACCCAAAAAAATAATGAAAACCATATTTTTACATGTTGTAATATCATAAACATTCATAATATCACAACCCAAAATGTAAAAATGGGTTTCATAAACATTTCGACATATCATAACTTTTAGAAATGATAAAAGTTTCATAATCCTCATTCCAATATATACATAAATCATTGAATAAAATTATATGAATTGTATCTTTTATTAATATCCAATCAATGCATAAGTTTCATCAAATTATATCATCCTAGATGGAAAATGAATTTCAATGATAAATCACATAGAATGTATCTCAAGGAATGTACAATTTCTTAAAAAATAACTTCTTAAAACTATAAATTATAAAAAAATATTTTTCATTAAAATTTAATATTTAAACATATATATGAATTCGATGAAAATAAATGACATGTTGATCGGATTTTTCAATCATTCTATGCATGATAAAAATAATAATTCCTTTCATTTTTCTGGTAAAAGTATAAAAAAAATTTCTAACACTATATGAAGATTCCATTATAAAAAAATTTAAAAAGTAAAATTTGTTTATAAATAAAATTTGAAAATATTTTTTGAATATTAAATAATTCTTGAAGACTTTTTTAGAAAAAATGGATTTGAATGACAATAAATTTCATAGTTATGAGGGAAATAAAAAATGGAATTTATTAAAAAAGAATTCCCATTTCTATTATGTAAAAAATAGAAAAATAAATATTAATATTACCTGATTATATCTTGAGTAAACATATGATAAGAAAATTCACGAGAATCATGAGTTATTTATCGTAACATTTTTATTATTGGAAATATATTCTTAAACTATCCCAATAAATGATGAGATTCTGAGATAAAATCCTTTACACTTTTTTAACATTTAATCATATGTCCCATGAAGTCATAAAATAATTGAACATGAAATATAATGAGAGTAATAGTATTCATGATGATACATTTGAATGATGGTGTACAAAAACCTAGTAAAATAATAAAGTATTGTAATATAACATGTGACTCCATGTAAAAAAATTGATGAAAAAATCCCATACCTCTTACGTAATATTTTGAATATTAATCACAAATGAATGAAAATATAAAAATAAACAATAAGTACATTGAAAATAATCATATTTATGATATATATTGTCTTAGGGGTATTATAAACACTTCATTAATGAACCATTTCATGCATCAACATATGACTCCATGAATCAAATGTGAGACTAAAAATCCATTACCTTATGCGTCAAGATTATGAAAATATGTTCAATCCATCTGTATAATAATGTATGTTTATTATAATAAAATTATGGAAGCTTATACAAACACAAACACAGACACAAACACGTATATATATATATCATACAATATATGACATAATTATGAAATTCTATTACCTTTTGTTAAAAATTCGTTGATAATGTCACAATACGTGTAATAATTACTTTATTTCTCATATATTATTTTATATTTATTCTTGGTCATATTATGTTTATAATTGTATCAAAATATCCAAAATTCATAACATCATATAAATATAATATATATTTTTAAAATATTTATTTATAGATATCAATTGACAATAGAGATTGAAAATTATATACACAGTTCAGGAAGACAATAGGCCATGAAAAGACATGAATACTATTTCCATTACTCCTAAATATTGGAAGAATGAATGGAAAATGAAATATTATCATTAAAAATTTATTTTTATGACATATATATCACATATTTTATTAGTTCAATTTTATTACATTCCATGTAATTAGTGAATGAATCACATTTCATCATGAGGTTGTAGTCCTTTTAAACAAGACTGACATTATCAAACTCCAAAAAAATTGGATGAATGAAACTGTATGTGATAATAAATTGTAGAAGAAAAAAAATAAATTAAATATCATATACAAATGTAGTTTAGTAGTCCCAAATGACCACTGAGATGTAGTAGTTAATTAGTTATTCCCTTTTTGAAATTTTTTCATTAGAATTCATCACAATGAACGTTTTATTGTTCTAAGTCCACATTGAGATATATCTCAATCTCACACAATATGTCGAAATAATAAATTTTATCACATAAAATATTATTTACATGTTTTATTATATATATATATATTTTCCTATTTGTGTAAGTAAATCCACCCAACATGGGTTCTCCACTATATAAGAAGGTGATTTCAATAGATATTACAGAAACTTTTTATATTCCCAAGAGGTCATTCCTCCAGTTATTCCCATTTCTATACCCCATCATCCAATTATAATACATTATATTGTTTGGGAAACCAATTTTTATTACTCATACTTCTTATAAAATATTTAGATACCAAATCCTTGAACCTCTTTTGCAACTAGCTAGACACCCAAAAAACAAGCTTCTTTTTCTAACTATTTTTAATCAACAAATAGAATAATATTATAATTATTCTATATTATTTTCAAAAATAGGAAATATAACTCTATACATGACTATACTATATTTGTTTTACTGGTTTAAAAATTTGATATCTTTAACAGTTTCATGAATTAAGTTAGCTGGTCATGAAACTTGTTCACAACTGCTATTGATCGATCTTGTTCTTCTCATATTACAGAATACTCAAACCATACAATCTTATCTTGAAGTATATTTTGGAATCATCTCATTCAACTTCTGATAATTATTGAATGATAATATATTCCTCACATTATGTCATGGGAAATGATACTTCCTAAATATGATGAATCCCCAGTCTCAAAAAATGTGTGCAAGTGATGCACAAAAGTTAATTAAAATTATTATATGGATGTTTAATCTTGTAAAACTAAAAATAATATATATTATGACTATACAAAAATATATGGCCTAAAATAATGAATGCTTCTTGTAATTCCTAATAATTTACTTTTATCATTCTGAGCACTACATTGTAAATACATAACAGTATATGATAAATTTTTTATTATCGTATAAAATTTTTATAGAATATAAATTCTGATATGTCTTGTAATTTTGTTTCTCAAATTGTTCTCTCATTATACTAATTGATGAATTGTATAGAAATTCTCATTTCAATTATCAATATATTAATAAAATATTATGATATTTTTTACCAATGATAATAAAATTATCATAGTATAACATATACGACAAGCCTCATATTATTGGACTACTCCATGATTCATAGAATATTGATTCTTCAAAATTTTTTGAATTATTTTTTCATCTATGTGGAAATATTGTTATGAAAATTACAAAAAATTTAATTTCGCAATGAACGTAAATTGTATTGATAATAGAATATATTTTCACCTCACAAATCATGTAAAACAATTTTAATTTTTGGATTTTTAGTCCATTAATAGTAGAACAACCTGCATTTTAGAATAGTACTAAAAACAATTTGAGCTTACAAAATCAAGGAACACATCTCCATAAATTCTAAATTCTTATTATATGGGCTGTTATTAATAGGAAATTAATTGAGGTCAATCAACCAATAAATAAAAAATTCTAATTGATGAATGAGGCAAGTGTTTTTAATGTATTTCATCTACTGTAGTGACTTTTATCCAAAAAATAGTTCATCAATACATATATTGTGTACCAAATACTTAATTATCTATATATAATAAATTTATAAAACATTATATACCACTATTCAGGCCTTTTATCTTGGTAATAGTTTCATTTATGAACTACTATCATCTTTGTATCATTCAATATTATGTTACCAAAAAACACCATAAACCATGTCTAATAACCACATACTATATGGAAATATGTATACCATTAACACACATCACTAATTCATTACAGAACAACATTTGTGAATAAAATTGAAATTACATTCTTGGACTCTCCTCATGTATTCATCGGCAGACTATTCTTTCACATAACACTCAACTATGCACTATTTTTCTTTGTAACATACTACCTACTGGTTTCTAATGCCAAAACTACTTCATCAACATTTGTAAATGACTTTTCCTCAATATAGCTTTTAATCATGTAAATGATAATTCCTATCCAAAAACCATATCTACATGGTATCTTCTACCTGACATTCATCTCTACAAATATACATTTCAATGTATTCTTCAAAATATAAAATCATTTTGTATTCCTCATAGAAAAATATTCTTTTCCAAATTATAGTCTAAAATGTTTTCATGGATGATCTAGTAAAGAGAATTATTTCATTTTTTGGTGGTAGTTCTATAGACCCAAGACCATGAAGACTATATTTAAAAAGGTTTTTAAGATAGAGGATAATGAAATCCACCCACAAAAATATGACGACTCAGATTTAAATAAAATAATAAATCATATGATTAACAATATTTTGTCTTTTTATTTGATGATTGAATTCTATTCTCATAGTGACCATCATAAATAGATAATGACCTCCAATTTCAGAATCCTAAAAAATCATGTGATCGTTTTTTATATTTCAGGATAGGAATGAAGGTGACACCCAGAACCCCATGCACACCCCATGAGCTAGTGACCCAATAAGAATCATCCAATCTTATGTGTGTCTACATGAAATCACTCATCATGCCTTAAATATGGACACCCCAATATATCGTAGCCGTTTTACCTCCTATTTCACTAATGGGATGGCTTTTCTCTCAAGCTTAGGTGAGGATGACTCTCATGTTCCACAATGTTTGTGTTATTCATAATATGGTCCATTGTATATTGGGATGACAAATATATTTACATTATAGAAATAATAATATACATTTATTTATATGTCATTGTTCAACCAAAAATTAATTTTCTTCCCATATACTCCAGATTCTCATCTGCACACTGAAATTCATATTGTATGATTTTCATTAATCATCTAAAAATTATTCTAACCACAATTTCATTGTTGAAACATGATATGGATAGTAAAGATCAATAAAAAAGGTCACATTAATATGAGGAATATTTTTCCATGCTTGACATACAACAATGACAGGAATAATACAACAATCAAGAACATGTTCTCCTTGATTAAATGAATCAAAAGAGAGATGATGCATGCATAAAGGGCTCTCAACCTAGGGTTTCCTCTCCTCTCGTCACCGCCGGCTTCTTCGATGTGAGTGGTGCGACGTTCCTTCCCTTTCTCGGTGGTTTTGTTGGTAGCCCTATACTGCAGTGGTGGTTTGGTGGCTCCTTCGACATCGTGGGTAGCCTGATTCGCTTGATTCCCGCCTCTTCGGATAGGGTTTCAATCGGCGGTGCGGTGCCCCTTCGTGGATGCATTCATATGCTTGCAGTCTGTGGGTCTACCTTTTCTCCAGTGAGCAAGTTGGGGTTTTACCATGTCTGATGTGGTCGTTCTGTTTGGTGGCGATGAGACCCTCTGATCAACAATAGAGTGCGCTGTGGGATTTTTCCTTTCTTCTCTTATTAATGTCCCTATGTGGTGTTGAGAATTGCAATGATTTTCTGATGGAAGACATTGATCTGAAGCTGCGGGTTGGGGTTCCATCTTCGGTTTTTGGTGTTGGTTAATCCATATTTTTCGCTTTAATTTTTCTATTTTTGTGGATTCATGATATTTTTTTGAGTCACTTCATTAACGTTTATAGGATTATGTTCATGGATGTATAGTTGCATGGTGTTGTTGTGTATGTGGTTTTCATGGCCTGTTTGATGATTTTTGCATTCGGATCTGCTGATTCTGGTGATTTATGGCATGGGACAGAGACGACTCCCTGGTGGTTGGGTTCACCAAATTTATATTCTACTGGGATGCTTGAATGATGGATGCAGACTCAAGGACGTTGTGCATTAAGAGGCACATGGCGTACAACGTTTCTATTTTGGGTTGATGCTGCTTGTTTTTGAATTTTGAATTAGGATTTTGGATGTGTTTTCTGGATTTCGGAAGGTTCAATGTCTATATATGGTTACCGAGAACCCAAAAACCTGTTATTTGAAAATGAAACAAAATGACTTGTAGTCAATGAACATGTTCTCCTTCATCTATCACTTGGTATTTGCTTTTGATACTTATTAAATTTATAATTTCAAAATTTTACTACCCCATATTGAAAACAAATTGAAACTTTATGTTGTTCTTCTCATCTCATATCTATTCACAAAAAGATCTCCTTATTAAATGAATTTTTTGATAAATTATAATTAAAGAATTGTCTAAAATGGTTCTCTTAATATAGAAACATTAGTTAAAAACTCTACATATATGTGGTCTTGAACAATTTTAAAAACAATATAGTAACATCTATGAATTTATAAATAATCAATTAAATAAAATTCATGTGAAATCAGGATCCTAAATTATGAGTTACTCTTTTTAGATAGTTTAACTAGTCTGATTTATTAATGAATTGGTATATCCTTACCAAACCACAAAAAACTGATTAGAAAATTTGATATAAATATATAATAATTAAAAAATATAGTAAAACATTAAATACCCATGGACAATGACTATTAATTCATTTAGAGTATCTATTTTTGAGTGGATTTCAAAAATCATTAAATTATCTTTACTAGAATGCACATAAAACTACAAATATATGATGTTGTTTAATGCCCTACTTTCTGAATTGTCTACCACTAAAGGATAATAGGATTATAATATTCATGAAATTTCATGTATTAATGAATTTATTTAAATAACATCCCATTTGAGGATACACCATAATAGAATTCTTTGTGACGATGTCTAATTTTGACATGTTTTATATATCCATTGCATCTTGAATATCCGAAAACTCATTGATACTCATGTTCTCACAAAAATATCATGATAATCCATTAAATCATTGAATTATAACAATATTAAATACGTAATAATATAAGGGAATAAGGTAGAGATACTTTTTTTCAATGTGAAAAATACGTTTGTGATGGTCTCACAACCATTTTCTCTACCTTGTCCAGTATTGATGCTTCCAAAACTAAATTTTTAATTTGATTTATAGTTTGGTAACATAGATATTAACACAAATTTCATTTTATTGTGTGATATGGTTATCCTCTATTCATTTAAAATGTTATAGGAATATTTTGATGCAATCTTCACCCTTTTCAAGACATCTTCTTATAATGTCGGTTTAGTACATAAACATATTCCATTATAAATCACATTAAATAATATACTAAGATGAAAACATTTAAATACATGAGTTTTAAATTGTTGAAAATGCTTCTAAAATTTACCCTCTTCATGTGGATGTTTTATTTTAGATTTATAATAATTTTTTTATGTTTTTCTCTTAACTATATGGATTTCTCTAAACCATCTAGAATAATCTAATGAATCTCTTCAAGAATTCTGAAATCTTATTGGGTTTATAGAAGGATTATAATGATTTATTTTATTTATATCATTATTTTGAGATTAATCACTCCTAGTAATATGTATGGGCTTTGTTTTTTCTAATATTTATAATGTATTGTGTCCAGAAATAGATTGTCCAGAAACTTACAAGGACTAATATTATTTGTATTTTTATTATTTTCATGTTTCTACCCAAAAGTTTCACTTATTAATTATTTGGAATTCTCTTCCGATAATTCCTGGAAAAATTATGATATTTAAATTCATCAATTTTTACGGATAATTAATTGTAAGAATCAGAGACATAAATAAGAAAATCAAATATTTTATTTCCAGAACGTTTTTTCCTAATTAATTAATTTTGTAGGTTATATTTTATGGTATTATGTACCATAATTAAATGATGGTTTGTTTAATATAATGTAATTCATTTTATGAAAAATTCATATCACAATGCCAGAATCTGTTGTATCTCCAACATTGACCAATAATCCCTGATCATCTTTTATTTTCTGAATTATGTCTATAATATCTTGCATAATTCATTTCAGTCTTCTTCACTGCCATTGGATAACAGTAGAGAACCGACAATTATAAATCATATTTTATCCGCCATTGAAAGAGTTTTACCCTATTCTTTATTTTTTAATCCTTATTTATATACAATTTTAATTTAATCCTACTCTTTTTGTAAAAATTGATTTATAAAATTTATTACATTGTGATATATGTGATAAATATATATTTAAAACTTCTTTAAAAGGATAATTATACGATGTAATGAACATATTCCCAAATTAAGAATATTCATTAACAGTATAATCCTTAAATGGGAATTGTGTGTTTGTAGAAGAATAAATGTTTTACTGTGAAGTCTCATCATACGTATTTTAATAATTTTCCCATTGAATTTTCAACTCTCAATATCTCATGCTAAGGGAATCCATATGATATTGAAAAATTAAAAATTTACATAATAATAATACGCCATCTCCTCACCACTCACTCAGTTCAATACAAACATTTGATTAAGAAACGACTTATTATAATTTGATACACTTTTATTTGACATACAATTTAGAATTATTTAGTTTAAAAAATGTATTGTTCCCCTCCTTCCACCAGGTCTATGAGAGTGATTTGCTTTTTAAAACTTTTATATAGTTCAACCTAAAATTTTTATACTTCTTTTTATATTTTCTCTTTATCAAAATTATGTCCCTTGATAGTAATAAAAATACACTTAAACATTTTCGTGAACGTTATTCCCAAGTTCTTCAAATTCAAAATAAAGATATCCAATAGATTCATTATCCACACAACATGAACACGATTCATTAGTGGAATAATAAAAAATAATAATTACTACTTTTAATACTATGATTAAATTTATTTAGTGGTAATTACATGTTATAAATTATAATGTTCTTTAACATCATCTACACTATTATCATCTTATTCATATGAGTGTTGGTAAAACTCCAATTATTTTTATCATCATCCAAAAATTAATTTTCTTTCATGTGAGGTATCATAATAACTATTGGAGAAGTACAATTCATAATATATGTTAATAAAATATTTATTAAATTTTCAATATTTAGAGGATATCATTTTTTGATACCATTAATTGTGAAGTATACCAGATTGAACATGAGAGGGGGAGGGGGTGAATAAATTGTTTAATTTTTGAAAATTCATTCTTTTTTATTTAAACCTAAGGAAGATGTTACCTTTCTTGATCCACTCAGGGGTATTTCATATTCGCAAATCATATGTACAAATAATCAATGAGATAAAAACACATGGTATTTACATGTTTTGGTACAAATACCCACTCATATTTGTGATGGTTAATCGACCAAACATAGATTATATACTATATATGACGATGATTATAAATGATATGGAATCAATTGTTTATATGAAAAAAATATTGATCCTCCATTATATCTAGGTTACACAACATCAAATCCATCTCTTATACCATATATGGTTAGACACTCAAATATTCATATTTGATCTTTCTTATAGGTTGTTTAGAATCCCCATTTTTTAGTCTCCTTAATAACTGTTTAGACACCCCAATCACATGTTGTCACGAACCAACCTGGGTCAACCCTGAATCGGTCACCCATGTCAGCCCGCGCCATGGCCCGAGGGTTGGTCCCTATCCTCACGGGCTGGAAACTAGTGCCCAACGTCAAAACTAAATAGGTGGGAACTATTTGGACCATAAAAGAAAGACAAATAAATTAATAGGCTAAAAAAAGAGAAGGAAAACACGCAGTGGTAAGAATACAAGACTACACATACCTCCACGTTGCCTCTTGGTCACCTGCAACAACTAGCAGTTTGCCTCACACGGGAAGATGAAACAAGAACCTGAACCAAACAACTAGACCAGCATTTGAAAAGGTAAGGTAGGCATGAGCATTAAAATGATCAGTAATAATTCCAAAAATGAACTACATAATCCAAGCATTTTCCAGTTCAAAAATAACCCAATAATACTAGTTTGAACTATAGTTATAAAAATAAAGTTTTTATATTAGACTGCATTTTGTTAACTAACAATCACAAATCCATTTCTCTTATAATTCCAAAAAAAAAGAAATAGAAAACAATAGAGGAGTTCACAAAAACCTTTCCAAAAAAGTTACTTTGAAGTTCATTTTTTTAAAACCAATTGTATTCACAAAACTTTTCCAAGAAACACTGAAACCAAGTTCAAGTTTATGATTCCACACACATCAAGGGAAATGGTACTAATAGTGCTTGTATTAAAGGATCACGGAAAACATAGGAACTCAGAGGAATACCAGAATTTACCATACATGTGACTAATCCTGAAGACATGCCTACTCTCGATGACGTCATAATGCCCTAATGCTCGGTATATCCCTACATGTCCTAGTTGAGGTGCCCAATCCCCATAGCAACAATAACTCAGTATTCCCCTGCTATGGGGCCACTAGCCAGTGCATTATCTAAACTAGTGCATTAATCATTCTCAGTAAACCTGCTTGTAATGCTATGTTTCCAAGCCATGTTCACAATTAGATGTGCCACACATTCAAATAATAAGCTGTATATATATAATAAATGATGCAACACAATCCAGCACCTCCCCGACCACCTCATGGTTAGTACCATGCCTTGAAATAAATATTCTCAAAGGGAGGCCCATACCGAGGACCCTCCTGTCACATGATTTAATGACGGGGCAATGGGCCGAACCGAAGAGGGGTTTTCCAAACACATAGTTTCAATGATGTCAAACTGGACTTTAGCTTCACAACGCTCATCATTTTATCAAAACATTTATTAATCCATTCGAAACAACCAAAAATACTATCTTTATACCAATGTGGCCTAATGACCCCTTAAATAAAACATTTACCAAAAACCTTCCCAATTTTACTTTAAGTCATGTTAAAAGTACAACACCTATAAAAGTTCCAAACAGGCTTTGACTTCCACTATCACCAGAACACATCCCAAAATTTAAAAACACCCCCTTTCATCCTCCAACAATTCAACCTAGCATGTTTACAGGGTCAACCGGGCCAAACCAAGAGGAATACTTCAAAACCAACCAAAAATTTTGAATCCTAAGTTTATAAATACAATCTTTGATTTCAACCCAAAAAAACCCATATCACTCAATACCACACAAGTTTATAAACTAGAAGCATGTTTTTAGACAAACACCAAACCACAACCCGGGAAACCACCTCATTTCATTTATGAAATCCAACACATTTTTCAGAACAATTTAACAAAACATTTTTATGGGGAAAACCCCACCAAAACATCCAATTTCACCCAAAAAGAACAAGTGGAAATTTACAAACACCAAAGGCATCATACAGAAGGCCTAAACCACGATTCATGTAAACCCTATCTTTAACAACACCAAATAATATTTTAACAAGACAAGAAGCTTTAAATAGGTTCCATGAAGAGGAATAACAAGATAATAATATAACTAAAACCACAAGCATCATGGACAACCAATGGAAATTAAATGCATGGATTTTCCTACCTCGAACAATGGTCATGCTTTCCTTTCTAACTCAAGCAACAACTCACTCACCCACACAGACATTAATATATATATATATATATATATATATATATATATATATATATATATATATATATCTTTAAACTGATGCATGTGTTCCCCGCACCATGAGGGAACATGCACACAGAAGACCCATATATCTATACATATCTATACATTGGAATATGCGTGCGCGCCTTCAAAACCAACAACAACTCCTTACGATAAATTACCAGGACTAAAAAACACCAGAAATCCCTAAAATACAATTACTGCAAACAATGAAATCAAGATACAATTAAAAATACATCCATACAAAAATCACAAAGTTCACAAGTAAAACTCAAATCACAAATTAACCAAGTTTTTTATAAAGAAAAACTAAGGGAAACACCCCCAAAATTGTATCAATTTATTTTAAAATCTTATATCACAATTTATAAACATCCCAAGTTCAAAAACACATAAACATAATTAATGAATCATCCCAATGTACAATTTTTTATAAAAAATTAAACAATTCCAAAGAATCACAAAAAGCTACAAGAGAAAACCATAAAAATGCGAATTACATTTTAAAAATCGTCAAAATAATATTGGTCGCTTAAACATGAAAATCAATTTAGACACATGTTGAAATAAACCAGGAACCTACTCATTACATATTATTAACCAATTCTAAAAAAAATTATGAACTTTTTAGTAATATAATTAAGAACATAACAAAGCTAAAATACAAGTTTTAAAATAAAAAGAAAGTGCTCTAACATTAGTGGAGTGCTCCGAAAAAGAAACGTGAATTCACCTTCCTCGGAGGAGCGCGAATACAATCGCGCATCAACAGAAGGGGGAAAAGAACATTGCAGACCCTTCGCATACCTAAAAAATGGGGAACAAACGCAAATAAAAATCCCTCGGTTAGGGTTTTTCCAATTCAAAGAAAAACCTAAAAACATGAAAAAGAAAGATTCTTGAGAGGGAGGGGGAGTCGCACCTATTGAGGGCGGTGCTGCCAAAGCTGGTGGGGTCGGCCGGAGCTGGAAGGGTCGGCCAGAGCAGGCGAGGTCAGCCGGAGGTCAGGGGGCCGGGGTGGTCAGACGACATAGGGAGGAGCAGGTGCGTGTAGCGGTGAAGGGAGGAGGAGGCTGGGAGGGGGTTGTGACTTAGAGAGGAGGATGGGAGGCGGTCGCGAGCGGGGGGAGATCTGACAAGCGGGGTGTGTGCGTAGGAACATACTAGGGGGGGGGTAGATTTAGGGTTTAAAAAACAACATAATAAAAATAATAACAACAACCACAATAATAATAATACTAATAATAATAATAGTAAATAAACTAAAACCACACCAAAAATAGTATTGAAAATGTATTTCACACTTGTTTTATCTTATTTTTAAGAATAATAATATTAAAGAAAGTATAATAAATATAATACTAAAAAAATTTATTAATAATAATAAAAATAATAATAAAAATAATAATTACAATTAAATTATGATTCATTAATAATTATATTAATAACAAATTTTAGACAACTAAAATATTATTCACCATTTTTAATAATAACATTATTACCTACATAATAATTAAGTATTATAATTACCTTTTTAAACATTTTACTTATTTCATTTGCATTAAATATTATTTCATTTGATCGATAGACACCTGCACGACACCTGATCTGATCGCACGGCTCCCGCCCACCGTGCGGTGACCACACACGGGTCTGAAACCCGCTAATAACATCAATGCTTCAAAAAAATTCTAACACAGACCCAAACCTAACTATATCTAAAAGATACGAGACTAAGAGGAGAATGAAATAATAGGCATCTATGGTCAAGGTGTGAAAATTCTCCCCACCACAAACACTTTCTCCCCCTAAAAAGTCACCGTGCCAATAGTTGACACAACTTGAGTTCATGACCAGGAAAAATCATATAGAACCAAGATCCTCTGGGTTACCATTCCCAACAAACGTCACACTCGACCAAATTAAAGAAGTCCACTTACCGAGATTTAGGGGAGAACATGAGACAATTCTCCCCACCACACATATTTACTAATACAGAAACCCTTAAAACACAAACATACCACCACCCATGGGGAAACATGAGAACTCCCAAACAAAACTCATCCCAAATCAACGCTAACAGAACAACTCCACCACTAGCATTTAAAACCTTTACGAGGAAAACAAACAAATCGGGGTACCAGGATGGAGGAAACCCCAACAAAACCAAAACACACTAAAGTAAAACACATGGATAGGTTCCTAAAATAATAAGGGGACTAGAAACACTACACATTAATATATGAAACCAAACATTCCCCTAACAAAATCAATTGAGACATACTCAGAATCAGAATGGGCCTGCCATTCCCTAGACCGACTCTCTTGAAAAAACACAAATAATTTAAATGCCACATTTAGAGTAGATGAGGCCACATGGATTGCGGTACAAGGAGATCATTAAAATACAACAACGAGGATGAGTTTACAAAGACAACAATAATCGAACAAGAAGACCTTGGATATTTCTATATAAAGTTACAAACATGATCTGGGTCGATGTTCCACATGCCCTTGACAACTCCTGACTATGCACTTTCTTTAACTCGAGAACTGTGGTTGGGGACCTTATGGATGGAGCATCTCCTACCTCACAGTCAAGAATTTTAATCCTATGGTCCCTAACTTCTTCCGCTCGAATGACACTTCTTCCAAAACTCTCATCGGTGCCCCAAACAGCCGCACGGTAGAAAGACTTCAGAGGGATGCGACAAGGCGACTTAAAATTCCTTAATTGGCCACACTAGTGGCATGTGTGAGAACGGTCCAACAAACATGGATTCAGTATATACAAAGGTCCTTGCCAGAAGATGAACCTCCACAAGAGCCATCCCCAACCAACTCCAGCTGGACTCTAACGACGATGAGACATCCCAACTTTACTAGTCCAAAACTAAACCCTCAACTAACTCTGTGATGGTATGAACCTTATCAACCCTAGGAGTTCCCAACAATCCAAAGTCAAGTTATCTTTTTGAACTATACAATTTCCTTTAACAGACATTGATTACCTCAATATGAAGGCAACAAAAATAAAGAACTGGAAAATGGGCATAACCCATTAACAACTTTTGGAGTCTTCCTGGGTGGTATAATCAAAACAACAATGAAAACACCACCATAACAGGTCATCAATCAAAAATTCAATCAAAGAAATAACACAATCCAAATAAAAACAGGCCCATAATCCAGTCATACAAAAACACAAGAAAAAATCATGTCTCCAAAACCATAATTTCTTCAAAAATTTTAAAACCCACCTATGATACCTTATGAACCGTCACACGTGTGTTCATTCAATCTCTCTCATATCCTTTTCAAACAAGTGCCACATGAACTTTCCATACATAACCATGCATGTGTGACCCTCTCTAACGTGTTCCATGGTTCAAACACTTATTTTCCTTACGAAATCCAAACACATACCATGTTGTTCTAAAGAGATACACTTTATCTTTTAAAAGAAACATTACTAATTTCAAAAACAATTTGGAAGAAACCCCATTTTATCATTTCGAATCACAATCATTTTCAACAGACACTCACATTTACCGAGTCCATAATGAAAAAAATGAACTATAAACTATCGGTAAGAGGAACTAGTGTCTGTGCCACACCCAACGACATGGTGGTGAGCCATGCCCCAAGTAAGGACTAACTCTAAGAGGACCATAAACTAGCACTTGGACTCCACAAGGGTCACCAACCCATGTGAGGCCGTAATGTGAACTGATTCTCCCCCATTTCCATCCCAAAATCCAACACAACCAAAGACAAAAGAATCAAATCCTAGACTAACCCTAGTAATGTAGGTCTCGTTGCGACTGGTGGGGATCGGGCACTGACCCGTAACCTACCTCATGAGCCCAAACAGTCCTCGTCTCCTTCTACCAGAAACCCCAAATAATAAGAACCTCCCTATGATACCATTTGGTCATGAACCAACCTGGGTCAACCCTAAACTGGTCACCCAAGTTAGCCCGTGGCATGGACCGAGGGGCGTTCCCGATCCCCACGGGCTGACAACTAGTGTCGGGCATCAAAACTAAACTGGTGGGAACAATTTAGACCATAGAATAAATACAAATATATTAATAGAGTAAAAAAAGAGAAATAATCCACTTAGCCGCAAAAAACCAAGACTGCACATACCTCCATGTGTCCTATTGGTCACCTCCAACAACTAACAGTCTTCCTTGTAACGTGCCAGACCTGGATAGCCACCCGAACAGTGCCGATCGGGTCGGGTGTCACTACCTTAGGCGCACCTCCCCTGAACGCCAACGGCTGCCGACTAGCAGCGAGGGTCTGAATAGTTATAGTGGGGAATCTATACCCTATTGGAGGATCATAGTAAGGGTACTAGTCCGAGTATAATAGTAAAAATGCAAGGGAAAGAAAGACTCGGCAGACTCGAACCAGACCCGCAGAGCGGAAGCATATCCAATATCAACAAACAGCGTAAGAAATAATTATAACAGCAGTGGAAATAAACACTACAGCATGATGATAACATATAACTACTACTGAACAATAAAACATGCATCCAAAGAAGGTCAATATACAAAAGCATGCCAATGGCTAACCAACAGTAGATATAACAAGTAAGCATGCTGATACAGAAAATTAAACACAACAAGTAAACCCCAGCTAGGAATGACCTCAATGTCTGTACCATCTCCATGCAACAACTAATGTAACCCAGCTCCTGAAGCTGGCCCCTTTACTGCACATAAATCCGTGAAGTCTGCACACGTCCCGAAGGGCTTGTTCAGGGTGTGAGACAAATCTCAGTAGGATACCACCCAACGGTGCGTACCAAATATATGGGTTTAAGAAGTCATGCATTTACCAGGAAAGAAGTAGTCAGTACAATGCAAAAATAAATTCAGACTCCACTGGTTCTCAAGAACTACCATGGAGTGTCACCTACTTCGGCCAACGCCGGAATCTCTGTCATGTAACTCGACACCGTGTGCCACCTGACACCTCGTGTCTCAAGTACCGACGTCCCGAAGGCACACCCCAAATAGTAACCCGACAAAAAGTGCCTCCTAACACCTCGTGTCTCAAGTACCGACGTCCCGAAGGCACGCCCAAAAATAGTAACCCGGCACCATGTGCCTCCTGATAGCTCCTGTCTCAAGTACTGACATCCCGAAGGCACGCCCACAAATAGTAACCGGGCACCATGTGCCTCCTAACACCTCATGTTTCAAGTAACGACGTCCCGAAGTCATGCCCATTTCTTTAAGGCTCCTCACCTCCCACGCTGCTTTCTATGACAAGTATCCCCATTCAAAAATACCTAACCGCAACTACGAGGGCCTATACCCACATGAGTGGTCAAAACCACATCATCACAGAGTATCTCTGTGTGCACACTACTCAAAGTCCCGGTGAGCAGTAATCACCAAAATAGTCCTAACCCACCAAAACATCTGACACCTCATGTCCCTGAGACCATGTCGCTCAAGTTCGATGGCATCTCCACCCTAGTATCTCGGGCCATCCCCAACCTGACAGTCATACTGCCTCAACCGACGTCCATGACGACCAATCACGTGGTCAAAACCACCCAAAGTAACCCGGGAAAAGCCCTAACCTGTGATCAGCATCACACAAATGTAACCGGGCCAAGCCCAACACAACCCAAAGGGGTTCAGCAGATGCAATCTAGAAATTCCATATATAACATGTTTAAAAAAACATAAACCACCAAAAAAAACTAACTAGTTGAATTGCACTATACCAGGAGCTATCCCATACCAGCACTGAGGTATTAAATTCCTCCAATAATTATAACAAGCTTAAATAATTTATACTAACTGTATAACACAATAACATTGCGATTAAAAACATTTTGGCGTTCCCCAGCCAAAATACCCCAATGAGCCACGACCCCTCACCCGGCCCCGCTCACGGAAACTGGAAACCAGGCATACCCAAAGGCATCCCAGAGCTCCCCTAAACAATACAGTATGAAAAAGAAGATAAAATGGGTCCCTCTCAAAAATACCTGAAAACGCGCCAAATCCGCATCACCCAAACAACCACGAAAACACAAAATGAGGTATGCACCACCTACTCGAGACTCGCATGATGGTAATCCTCCGGTAAAACCTTCCAATTCGGTCTAAAACACGGTAAATCTACAAAATATTCAAAACCCCTCAATAGGGTATAACACGTTCTAGAATGAAAATCAGAAAAAACTACCAAATAGGAATTGAGGCATTACCAAGGGGGTTCCAACACACTAATCATCGATCGAAACAGGTCTCAGACGGATGATCGAGAGGAGAAATGGGGTTCAACTAGCTTGGATCATGTATCCGGACAGAGGAGGGCTGTTCTGCATAAAAAATGAGGCTACTGCCTGAATTAAGCAAAAAAAAAAAGAAATTACACGACGTGTACTTTAGGACTACACACCGTGTATATTTCATTTAACAATTCAAAAGACGGCCGATTCCGCCGACTTACTTTCTGAACCTACCGACATGAGTAGACGGTGTGTACCTCTGGGTACTCTGCATGTAATAGGTTCCTCTTCTCTTCCTCGCCGACATACCCACACACCATGTCTCTCCCTCACACACGGCTAGACTACACGGTGTATCCAAAGGGAACACGGCGTGTCCCAGGTTCATACCCGGCCAACGGCCTACACACCATGAATGGCCTCACACAGTCGGGGGTCTACACGGCGTGTTCAAAACTACACGCCGTGTAGTAAGAAACTACTACACGGTCACCACACGACATGTACTCGGCGAGCACACGGTCGACCACTCTCCTAGACACACACAGTGTGTACTTAATGTACACGGCATGTAGTCTGTAAATTTCCAGAAACATCCCATTTTATCCAGTTTCCTTGGAAAGAAGTTAAAAAAAATTCAAACAGGGTCGGGATTTTGCCCCATTCTAAAAACCAGGGTTCTTACAAACTCTACACCTTAACGTATCTCGTCCCCAAGCTACCAAAAGAAACACAGAGATGGCACTGAACACACTCATCCCAGTTAAACAAGCCAGACTACCCTGGTCTCAAAGGATCTAGATAAATTCCTCAAGGGGGCTCCCCAACTTAGGAATCACCTTACCCAGTCTCAACCCAACAAAACATAAGCAAACATGGTTTACTAACCTGTTTTCAGGAAGCAAAATACTCCCGTGATGCATCGTCACCCCTGCACCTCATTGGTGCTCCTTTGTCGCTTCCAACACCCAAAGTATCCTGCACCACATCAGTGTCCGCCTCCATGAGGTCCTAGTGCCTAGCACCTCATGTAACCCGCATCCATGATTCCCTGATGCCCACGACACCTCAAGTGACCTTCATATATGATGCCCTGATGCCCACAACACCTCATGTAACCCACATCCACGATGCCCGGATGCCATGCATCTCATATATATATATATATATATATATATATATATATATCACGCACCCGAAATGGTGCCAACCCACTGACTAGCATCTAGTCAGTCCACATAGATCCTATGCAATTCATGCACTCAAAATAGACATACCTCTACAGGTCATTCCAAAATGGAAACATGGAGTTCATGATCACATCGCGGTGTACCTCTAACCATCATCGGCTCACCAGCCTGCTCATCCTATGGTAGCTCCACGGCGTGCATCTGGCCTAAAACACAGCTGCCCAACGCCTGACCTCCCTGCGGTGCTGCTCCAGTCACCAGCCACTGACCCCTGAGTTGGGTCCTGCTGTCTCTGTCATGGCCTCCGCGCACAACTGAACCTCGACTAGCCTCTCCGGGTACCGAACCTGAACCAACTCCAGACGATGTAGTCTATCCTGGTCCTTGCCTCCCGGCTATCTGAGAAAACTGCCTACAAAACCTCTCCAGATGCCCGTCCTGTCCACATTCCCGACACTCCATTGGAGGCATGTCACACTGTGCCCGAACATTTCCCAGCTGTCCACACTGGAAGCAAATCACTGAAGAACTCCCACGAGGTGGTCTAGCTGAATCCCTTGCCTGACTAACATACTAGAACTCATCTCATCCTCACTTCCTGCTTTCTGAACCGTCAACTAAAGCTGTCATCCTGCCCAACCATGATTTCTCCATCTCGTTTCCCTCAGCTATAAGCGCCTGATTCACCACCTCAGAGAAAGAACACAGCCTGAAAATGTTCACCTGGACCCGAATGCTTAGTCCCTAGCCATCCTCGAAGCGCCTTACCCTAGCTGCATCA
Organism: Viscum album; assembly: GCA_963277665.1. Classification (NCBI taxonomy): domain Eukaryota; kingdom Viridiplantae; phylum Streptophyta; class Magnoliopsida; order Santalales; family Viscaceae; genus Viscum; species Viscum album. The sequence goes on from OY728158.1 coordinate 1,598,379,517, forward strand.
TCACTCACCATACCAGGTGAAAAGTGAGACAAATCTCTGAAAGTAGTTTCGTAGTCCATGACAGACATGTCCCCCTTCTGAAGACTAGAGAACTCCCGAGCTCTCTCGGCCCTCAGTGTCTCCGGGTAGAAGTGCTCAAAGAACCTAACCTCGAAGTCCCTCCATGCCAATCCCTCATGTCTACGATCCTAAACCTATACATCCCACCAACGCTTCACCGGACCTCTCAGCATGTAAGTCACCAGCTTGACGCCATGCCCTGGAGGCGTCTCGAGCTGCTGGAATATCATCTGCAAACTCTCTATCCGGTTCTCAGCCTCCTGCGGACCACCATCTCCCTGAATAACCGATGGGTGCTGTGACTAGAACTCCCGCGTCAAATACGCCATAGAAGGCTCTGAACCCTGAACGCCACTATCAATCCACTGCAAGACGTGTACCAGGCTCACCTGGAGCAGCTCGTTGAGCCACGACCCGAACGATGCCAAACTCGGCTACTTTCCTGCCTGCACTGGATCCTGAACCTGATCTTGTCCCTAAGCTTGTACCTGCGGCTCATGCTCTGCATGTACCGAATTCTCACCCTGATCCTGCGGAACTGTTCCATCTCCTGCCTGAGGCTCCGTCGATCCGTGAAGGATTAACCCGCTGAATACCATATATGGTAAGACAATCCACATATATATAACAATAAATTCGACGCGGATAAGGAAAGTAGAAAAAGGCAGTGCATAACAACTACCCTTACTCCCCCTCAAAGCAACCCATGCCCTCACTGCATCCCGACCTCATGGCCTCATTACCCGCTCAATAGAGAAAAGTTCCGATAGTACCTCGGGCCATGCCCGTCCTGACAACTCATGTTGCCTCAGACCGATGACCGAGTCTCCCAATCCTGACAGTTACACTGCCTCAGTCATAGTACATGCCTTCACTCATAAGAGTCAGCCCCAAAACCCAGCCACATGAAATTATACAAAAAATAAATTCTGGCATACACATTGCAACAACTAGCAATTCTATCAGGAATTTCACCATTTTACATTTCAAAGTAGATAAAGAATGGTAATTGATTTATTTTATTGACATGGTATTATCAATTCACAAAGCATACACACAATTATGAAATTGAAATACCCTAAAAATGTGCCTATCAAAATCCAATCAACAAGCCATGCCATACCGGGACAAGGTCCAATTATCCCTTACCACACTGGGTCAAGGGTCACATATCACAATGAAGAACATCGCACACCAAGTGAGCCACCGAGGTGGAAATCGTATAAACCGTAATCTGAGAAAAAGCAAACAGCAATTCACACCCATGGAAACTAGGTCAATCCCTCGTACCTGGGGCTGCAGGCACCCAAGCACAAGCTAAAAAACCCAGTCCCAGTAACCACAACTTATCTCCAGTCTACCATATCCAAAATAGTAAAACCAGCAGAAATAAAAAGAGAACACTCAATCTCATTAGTATCCAGAAAAACACTGCTACTAAATCCTTGCCGAGAACTCCTCTGATACCACTTTGTAACGTCCACGACCCGGCCAGCAACCCGAACAGTGCCGAGTGGGTCGGGTGTCACTACCTGAGGCACAGCTCCCCTGAACGCCGAAGGCTGCCGACTAGCAGCGAGGGTCTGAATAGGTATAGTGGGGAGTCTATACCCTATCGTAGGATCATAGTAAGGGTACTGGTCCGAGTATAATAGTAAAGATGCAGTGGAGAGAAACACTCAGCAGACTCGAACTAGACCCACAGAGCGGAAGCATATCCAAAATCAACAAATAGCGGAAGCAATAATTATAACAACAACAACGAAAATAAATACAATAGCATGATGATAACATGTAACTACTACTGAATAGTAAAACATGCATCCAAATCAGGCAAAAAAATGGTGCTAATGGCTAACCAACAGTAACTAAAACAAGTAAGCATGCTGATACAGAAAAGTAAACATAACAAGTAAACCCTAGCTAGGCATGACCTCCAGGCCTGTACCATCTCCATGTAAAAACTAACGTAACCTAGATCCAGAAGCTGGCCCATTTCCTGCACGTAAATCCATGAAGTGTGCATGCGTCCCGAAGGTCCCATGTAGGGTGTGAGACAAATCTCAGTAGGATACCACCCAACGGAGCATACCAAATACATGTGTTTAAGCAGTCATGCATTTACCAGGAAAGAAGTAGTCAGTACAATGCAAAAATAAATACATAATCCACTAGTGCTCAACAGCCACCATGGATTTTCACCTGCTTTGGCCAACGACGGAATCTCTATCGTGTAACCCGGCATCGAGTGCCACCTGACACCTCGTGTCTCAAGTACCAACGTCCCGAAGGAACACCCCAAATAGTAACCCGGCTCCATGTGCCTCCTGACACCTCGTGTCTCAAGTACCAATGTCTCGAAGGCATGCCCACAAATAGTAACCGGACACCATGTGCCTCCTGGCACCTCGTGTCTCATGTACCGACTTCTTGAAGGCACGCCCGCAAATAGTAACCCGACACCATGTGCCTCCTGACACCACGTGTCTCAAGTACCGACGTCCCGAAGGCACACCCATTTCCGGAAGGCTCCTCACCTCCCACGTGGCTTTCTATGGCAAGCACCCCCAAACAAAAATACCTAACCGCAAATATGGGGGCCTCTACCCACATGAGTGGTCCAAACCACCTCATCACGAAGTATCTCTGTGTGCACACTACTCAAAGTCCCGTTGAGTAGTAATAACCAGAATAGTCCTAAGCCACCAAAAATTCTGACACCTCGTGTCCCTATGACCATGTCAGTCAAGTCTGATGGCATCGCAACCCTAGTATCTCGGGCCATGCCCAACCTGACAGTCGTACTGGCTCAAATTGACATCCATGACGCCCAATCTCGTGGTCGAAACCAACTAATGTAACCCGGGAAAAGCCCCAACCTGGGATTAGCATCACTCAAACGTAAACGGGCCAAGCCCAACACAACACAAAGGGGTCCAGCAGATGCAATACAGCAATTTCATATGTAACATGTTTAAACAGAAAAAACATAAACCAGCAAAACAAACTAAACAGTTGAATTGCACTATACCAAGTGTTGTCCCATAACAGCACTGAGGTCTTAAATGCCTCCAATAATTATAACAGGCTTATATAATTTAAACTAACAGTTTAACACAACAATATTGCAATTAAAACCATTTTGGCATTCCCCGGCCAAAATGCCCCGATGAGCGACCACCCCTCACCCGGCCCCGCTCACGCAAACTAGTAACTGGGCATACCCAAAGGCATCCCAGAGGTCCCGTAAACAATACAGTATGAAAAAGAATATAAAATGGGTCCTGATCAAAAATACCCGAAAATGTGCTGAAGCTGCGTCACCCAAACAACCACGAAAACACTAAATGAGGTATGCACCACCTAACTGAGATTCACACGATGCTACACCTCCGGTAACACCCGCCAATTCAGTCTAAAATGCGGTAAATCTAAAAAAGATTCAAAACCGCTCAAAGGGCTATAACTCGTTCTAGAATGTAAAACAGACAAAATAGACCAAGAGGAATCGATGCCTTACCGAGGGGGTTCCAACACACTAATCAGTGATCAAAACGGGTCTCAGACAGACGATCGGGAGGAGAAATGGGGTTCGGACGGCCTGGTTCGCGTATCCGGGTGGAGGAGGGGTGTTCTGCCTAAAAAATGAGTCTACTGCCCGAATTAAACGAATAATAGAAAGTACAAGGCGTGTACTTTTTGACTACCCACTGTGTATATTTCATTTTACTGGTCAAAAGACAAATGATTCCGCCGACTTACTTTCCGAACCTGTCGACATGAGTACACGGCGTGTACTAGGTTCCTCTTCTCTTCCCCGCAGACATACCCAAATTCCATGTCTATCCCTCACACACGGCTAGACTACACGGCGTGTCCAAAGGGAACACGGCGTGTCCAAAGGGAACACGGTGTGCCCAAAGGGAACACGGTGTGTCCCAGGTTCTTACCCAGCCAACAACCTACACACCATGTATGGCCTCACACAGTCGGGGGTCTACACGGCGTGTTCAAAACTACATGTCGTCTAGTAAGAAACTACTACACGGTCACCAAACGGCATGTACTCATCTAGAACATGGTCGGACACTCGCCTAGACATACATGGCATGTACTTAAAGTACACGGCGTGTAGTCTGGAAATTTCCAGAAACATCCCATTTTATACAGTTTCCTCAGAAACAAGTCAAAAAAAATTCAAACAAGGTCATGATTTTGACCCGTTCTAAAAACCTCGGTTCTTACAATCCTCACACGGGAATACAAAACAAGAACCTGAACTAAATAGTTAAACCTTCATTTGAAAATGTAAGATAGGCTTGAGAATTAAAATTCTCAGTAGGAATTCCAAAAATGGACCACAGAATTCAAGAATTTTCCACTTCCAAAATAGCCCAACAATACTAGTTTGAACTACATTTATAAAAATAAGGTTTTCATATTACACTGAATTTTGAAATCTAACAATCACAAATCCATTGCCCTTATAATTAAAAAACAAGAAATAGAAAACAAAATAGGGGCTCACACAAACCTTTCCAAAATAGTTACTTTGAAGTTCATTTTTTTAAAACCAATCATATTCATGAAACATTTCCACGAAACACTAAAACCAAGTTCAAGGTTATTATTCCACACACAATAATGGAAATGCTACTAATAGTGCTTGTATCAAAAGATCACGGAAAACCCAAGAACTCAGAGGAAGGCTAGAACGTACCATACGCGTGACTCATCCTAAAGTCATGACTACTCTCGATGACGTCATAATACCATAACGCTCGGTATATCCCTACATGGACTAACCGAGGGACTCAATCCCCATAGCAGCAATAAATCATCATTACCCTGCTATGGGGCCACTAGACAGTGCGTAATCTAAACTAGTACAGCAATCGTTCTCTGTAAATGCCCTTTCTATGCTAAGTTTTTGTGCTATGTTCACAAAGAGGTGTGCCAAACATTCGAAAAATAAGCCGTATATATATATATATAATCAAGTATGTGACACAATCTGGCACCACCCCGACCACCTCAAAGTTAGTCTCATGCCTTAAAATAAATATTCTCAAAAGGAGGACCATACCGAGGACCCTCCAATCACATGATTGACAGATGAGGCAAGAGGCCCCACCAAAGAGGGGTTTTCCAAAAACACAGTTTTCAAGATGGAAATGGACCTTTAGCTTCACAATGCTCATCCTTTTATCAAAACATTTATTAACCCATTCAAAACAACCAAATATACTCTCTTTTTACCAACATGGCCAAACAGAGCATTAAATTAAACATTTACCAAAAAACTACCCAATTTTACTTTAAGTCAAGTTAAAACAACAACACCTAAGAAAGTGCCAAATGGGCTTTGACTTCCACTTTCACCCAAACACACCCCAAAATTTACAAACTCCCCCTTTCATTTTCCAAAAACTCACCCTAGCATGTTTCCAGGGCCAACTAGGCCAAACCAAGGGGAATAATTCAAAAAAAACCAAAAAATTTGAATCCAAAATTTATAAATACACCCGTTACTATCAACCCAAAAACACCCATATCACTCAATACCACACAAGTTCATATACCAAAATTTATTTTTTTAAAAACACCAAACCAAAACCAGGGAAAAAACTACCTTTCATATTCAATATCCAAAACATTTTTTAGACCAATTTAACAAAACAGTTTTATGGGAAAAACCCCACCCAAACATCTGATTTCACCCAAAAAGAACAAGTGGAAATTTAGAAACACCAGAGGCATCATATACAAGCCCTAAACCATGATTCATGTAAACCCTATCTTTAACAACAACAAATAATTTTTGAACACCACAAGAAGCTTTATATAGGTACCATGAAGAGGCATAAAAAGTTAATAATACAACGAAAACCTCAAGCATCAAGGACAAACAATGGAAAGTAAATGCATGTATTTTCCTACCTCGAACAATGGTCAGGCTAAGCTTTTTACCTCAAGTAGCAGCTTTCTCGCACGCACGAACTTCCACACACACAGATATATATATATATATATATATATTTAAAATGATAAACGTGTTCCCCACGCCATGAGGGAACGCACACATAGAAGACACATATATCTATACATATATATACTTGGGAATATGTGTTCGCGCCTTCAAAACCAACCACAACTCCTTACGATAACTTCATGAGACTAAAAAACAACACAAATCCCTGAAATAAATTTAATCCAAACAAAGCAATCAAGATACAATTCAAATGCCAAACCTACAAAAATCACAAAGTTCATAAATAAACACAAATCACACTTTATCCATTTTTTTATAAAACAAAACTAAGGGAAACACCCCCAAAATTGTATCAATTTATTTTAAAAGCTTATATCAAAATTTATCAACACCCCAAGTAAATAAACACATAAACATAATTAATGAATCATGCTAATGACCAATTTTTTTAATCAATTCAACAATGCTGAAGCATCACAAAAAGATAGACGAAAAAACCATAGTGATACGAATTACATTTTAAAAATAGTCAAAATAATATTTTTCACTTAAACAAGAAAATCAACGTACAAACATGTTGACATAAACCAGGAACCGACTCATAACATATTATTAACAAATTCTAAAAAAAATTATCAACCTAATAGAAAGCTAATTAAGAACATAACAAATATGAAAAACACGTTTTAAAACTAAATTAAAGAGCGCAAACATTAGTGGAGTGCTCTGGAAAAAAAAATATGCGAATTCACCTTCCTCGGAGGGGTGGAAATACAATCTCACCTCAATGGAAGGGGGGAAACATTTCGAACCCTTTGCATACCTAAACAAATAGGGTCACACACAAATAAATAGCCCTCGGTTAGGGTTGGGCCATCTCAAAGGAAAACCCTAAAAACATGAAAAAAAGGATACCAGAGTGGGGGTGAGTCGAATTGGTTGAGGGTGCTATGGCCAGAGCTAGCGGGGTCGGCTGGAGTTTGCGGGGTAGGCCGGAGCAGGTGAGGTCTGCCGGAGGTCAGGGGGCAGGGGTGGTTGGACTGCGCAAGGAGGAGTAGGGGTGGGCGGTGGTAAAGGGAGGAGGAGGCTTCCACTTAGGGAGGAGGAGGTCGTGAGGTGGACACAACCAGAGGGAGCTCGGGTGAGGGTGGCACAGGTGTAGGAACAAACCAGGGGGGCACTGCGTGATTCCGAGGGGGGGTGTCGCTGGTAAGGGGAGGGGGAGGTTAGATTTAGGGTAAAAAAACAACAACATAATAATAATAACAACAATAATAATGATAATAATAATAAATAAATAAACTAAAACCAAACAAAAAATGATCATAATAATATATTTCACTCTTTTATTTCTTATTACTAAGAATAATCTTATTAATAAAAGTTAAATAAAAATAATACTAATAAAAATTTAATAAGAATAATAAAAGTAATAATAATAATAACAACTAAAATTAAATTACGATTCATTATTAATTATATTAATAACAAATTTTAGATAAATAAAATATTAATCACCATTTTTAACAACAACATTATTACCTACATCATAATTAATTATTACAATTATATTTTTAAACATTTTACTTATTTGATTTGCATAAAACATTATTTCATTCGATCGATAGACACCTGCACGACACCCGAAACCCACTAATAACATCAAAGACTCAAATAAAATTCAAACGCGAACTCAAACCCAACTCAGTCAAAAAGATTTGCGACCGAGAGAAGAATAAAATAAATGGAATCCGTGGTTGGGGTGTGATGCATACTCTTTTTTCATAATGTCGTCGATCCAAAAGTTGTATGACCATTATATTATTCCAGTTTCATAGAAAAACATGAAATATAACATTCTCAATGTTTTTATTGGATATTTTAAACTCATTTATAGTTTCATTATCATAAATAAATTTATAAATTAATATTATGATCTTAAAACTCGTTCACATTAGATCTAGGATGATCTGGGTCATCTCAAATTACTAAATTTGTAGATATGACAATATTATTCAGACAAATATTATCGATTAAATATCTTCAAATATTAATCATTAATGACAATCAGATATTCCACAAATAACTGCTTATGTAATTATTTTCCTTCATCTAATTAATTCTCCCATAAATCAAATTGTGCAAGTGATGCACACAAATTATACAATATTAATTTATGTAACATTAAATTTAAATAAATATTAATAATTTTTATTATGAGTATCATATATAAGAAATAATTTAACCATGAATATATCATTGAATTTTGAATAGTTTACTTAGATCCTTCTGATCTCAAAACTATGAAAAATTCAAACAGTACTCTTAATTGATCCTTATCACATCAAATGATCATAACATTAAAATTTTGATATGTCATGTACTTTTGGTGCATATATTTGACACAAATCATACTGATCCTCACATTATATAATACTCTACTTTTAAATTCCATTTATATAAGTCAAATAATATTTTATATTGTTTCATGTTTTTGGAAATGGACATAAGATAACATTAATGATGAGTCTCTTACTGTTGGACCACTCCCTTAATTTTTAGAAATCAATTTCTTTAACATTCTATGAATTATTAATATATATATATATATTGAAATCCATTATTTCAGTCAAATAATTTTTAGACAAATATCACTTCACATGTATATCAATTTCTATTGTATTTGTACCACCCAATGATTTTATGGTACATTTGTTTAACAAAATATAAATTTGTTAGCTTCTCTTGCACGCAATACTGAGTTCCAAAACACCATGATCTATAATAAAATAGCCTTTAAAATAGAAAGAGTTAAAAATATTATCCAAATTATATACAATATAATATTCAAAATTAATTTTTTTTTATATATGAGATATGAAAAAATATAATAAAACCACATTTTTCATCCAAAACACAATTTTTCCGCCTTTTGATGGCTCATCCATATGAAATCTATGTTTAGAGTCATATATAAGTTAACTTTTTAAATTTATTTTTATTATTTGGATTTAAGTAATCAATTTTTTATTTTCATGAGTTCTTGGTATATTTCGATAAATTTCATATTTTGTTTAATAGTGAAAAATAATACAATTTAATTCAATATATATTTTTAATTTAATTTATTTATATAAATATATTATAATTTGAATTAATATTATTGTATAGTAAGATTATTTTTTATCACCCAAACCAATATAGTTCATTGGAATCAATTTCAAATTGAAATTATATATAGAAACATTTCATTCATTTGAATATTTCACATTAAAACCCCACATTTTTGTTTCGTTTGTGGAATTAATTTAAAATATAATTTCATAATTTTTGTGAATTTAAATAGGTAAAATGGATTCAATATATGTTTTAATTTTTTCAAATTTATTTCATATGTTTAATTTCACTTTGTTGTATTAAAAAGATACCTTGGTAATAAAAATATTTACCATTGTTATGGTATAATTGTGACAAGGTTTAATGTTAAAATGTTAAACTATAAAATACCTAAATATTAAAACAATAATTTTTTTTTGAGGTGTGAATGCACCCTAACCATTATAAAAATAGTAATTTATATTATTATTTTTTGAAATTAATTCCACCTCATTGTGGATACGCTATAATATAAAATTATCTATAATTTAATCACTTGAACACGTCTCTCCTCAGGTATAAATACCACCCATCACCTACCGATGTCTTCCAACATATCCCTATAGATCCTCAAATATATGAAACAAAATATTTGAATCTCTCTCCATATGTCCACGTTCCATTGACCTCACAAAAAAACCAAATCCATGGTATCCATGATTCTTTCACAGATATGATTTTCAAGAGGTAATTTTTTCAATGTACATATCTTAATTTCTTTTCATTTTAAAATTTCTCATATCCTCCTTCATCGATAAATGATTTATAACTATAATATATATATATATATATAATATTATTATGTTGTAATAGAATACCTCAAATCCATTTATTTTTTCACCGCCTCTTATTCGAATATTCCAAATTTTTTTCCATGTTACGTCATTTAAATGACAACATGAATATTGTTTTTATTATTCATTCAATTAACGCATTAAATACATGTTCTCAAATTTATTTTATTGGTAAATAGTATTTATATTTTTTTAATTTTGGCCTATTTCATATTGTTTAAATTTTACATTAAACAAACCTCCATGCTATCCATATTGTGGATATATGATAACATCATTTGAGGTCGTGTGGTCATCTGCCCCCTCAATGTGATGTGACTCATTCATAGAATAAATGGATCATATTAAGGAATAATTATTAAAAATATGTATCATATATCATGTATATATGATAGTGTAATTATAATATATATTTATTTCATTCACTTTTCAATATTTTCATACGATATTGATATTAAAATATCGTTCCTGAGTACGTATGACCTATTGTATCATTGTAAAGTGTATTTTATTTCCTACCTCAAAACATTATAGATTATTATAAGTAAATATATACTCAATATATAAGATAATATGGTCATGGATTAAATTATGGTGTTGGTGAAATCCTGATCTATGTAATAGAATTAGAAAATAACAATTCAAAACATACGTGAGAAAACTAGGTGATTAACACCTGAAATAGTGAAAAAATGAATGATTGATACCAATTATGTTATAAGATCCAACAAGGAGACAATATAGAATATTGTAAACATGATTATGGGAGTATAATTAGTTATTATTTATCTTTCAAACATTATACAACGTGATAAAGGATGATCACTCAACAATAATCACAACATAATGGGTAATATCGCTATTTCATTAATCTCAGAGATTGTTTATACATAAGTATTTATTAGAAAATATTTATCATCTATTTGAATTTTAATTTAAAAAATCAAAATTATTATTTTAAATGTATTATGTAAGGGAATATTTAACTAAGACATCTTGCTAAATTTTTCTAATATTTATCCTCTAAATTATTCTCATTCATGTCCATCTTCAAAAAATGTGACTTATGGGAAAATTTACAATGGAAAGAATATTTATAATTGTTAATATTTGAATTCATCTCAAATTTTTCAACGTGGAATGGGGCAAATTGACTCAATAACATGTTTTTGAAAGCTTCAATTTATAAATTTTGGGCTTTTGAATGAATTATTTCAAATAAAACATGGCATTTTTCTCAAGAGATTTTAATGGTGTTTAATAGATTTTTTTCAACTATGTCAACATCATTTATTATATTTAATTATTAATTGATATTGTTTGTTTATATATCATAAAATACATTACTTAATGTTTTATTATATAATTGACTATGGATGTGTTATTTTGATAGCATTCGTGTTTTATGGTTACTGTATTAACATTTAATATTCTAATTTTAATATGAATGTTTTTGTTTTTAATGTATCACCCGTTTAATATGAGGATTCTATTGGACTTATTGTGTGAAGGGAGGGTCTGGTTATATCCCCTTGATTCATCTATAGGTCCCATTAGATGAAATTATTTTTCAAAACAATCATTCAAAATTGTTTTCCAAGAATATTAACATTGTCATGATGATAGATCTTGACAAAAATAAAATTGGGTTTCCACCGATAGACAAAAAATGTAATGAGCATAGATCATGACAGTAGAAATATGAAGAATAAATCTTGATATTTTATAAATCATTCATTTTTTGTTCCCTCATTATAATATCATGTAATTATATTAAATATGATTAGTCAACTAGTATGATGACTCTGGTTCTTTTATATGGTAATATTTATTCTATCAATATTATGAAGATGATGATGATTAAATGAATTTTGTTTAAGCTATACATATTTCTATGATGTTTCTCATTATTTATTCATAAAAGTATTTGTTGTTCACTTACTCTTACTGAGCATTTGAGATCACACATTTTTTATTCATTATCTTCCAAGGATTCCAAGTGGTTCATTTTTACTGATATGTAGGGTTAATCTAAGAGAATAAGTGAGTTCCCACGGGATTATCTATGATTTATTTTAGGTATTTAATATTAATGTAAGTTTCATGTATCTAATCATCATTCCAATATTACCTAACTGATCGGCCAATTGGTCTAAGATTCATTGTAATCAGGTTAATGTATTAAAATAATGCAGTCACTCTGACCTTCTATAGTAATGGAATTTTGGTTTGTATCAACGACAATTTATAACCAGCTATGGGAATTCGTGTTAGAAAAAATCTTACATTATTTTACATAACACTAATATAGAATATATGAATAATCATATATGAACAACTGAATGAAACCATGTTTATATTTTTAAGACTAGATACACATAAAAATTTCAATTTAGGTTATGAATTTCACATGTTGTGAGAATATATATAATTATATAATCTAATATAAACTATTTCTTTATTTATAAATGGATACTAATGGATGGAATGTAAACTATGTAAACTCAATTAATCCATGTAGATATTTCTCTCCTTTGAAATATAATAATAGTGGAGTTGGTGATAGACTAGTGCGGAAGAACTTATAACCATACTGAGAAAGCTAGATTGGGTTATGAATAATAACCTTACCTTTATGTATATCCTCGATCCACAACACAGATTATAGAGACCATAGCCTTATACATATAAGATTACACGATATTAGGAATAATTATACATTAGAGTACCAACCAAGGATCGTAATTTGTAGCGACTTGAAAGAAATGGTACTGAAAACTAAAAAAATAAAACTAAATAAAAAATTACATTATTTAAATTCAAATTGAGATCACAACATTCATTGTTCCCAAACATCTGCATAGGTTACCGTAAGGAACACAAGAACAAAGGAATTATCTAAATATCCAAGTAAGGTAATAACAATGAGAATGAATAATTATCACATTGGATAAAAGAAATGACATGATAATATTAAAAGGCAAGTAACATATGGAATAATAATATATAAACATGCAATTATATGAACATAGAGTCATAATATTTAGGAATCATCATAAAAAATAACATTATCACGAGTCAAGGCTAACTGTCTAGACCGTTGCATAGGGTAGCACAATCCAAGGCTAACCACCCGGACCATCGCACATGGTAGCACAAAACAATGCTAACCTCCAAGAACATCATACATAAAGCCTCATGAAAATTAACATTACCAAATTCATTGGATATCTATCTGGGTGCCCCCATCATAAATTTTAATGAATATGTTTTCCACACAAAGAATCATACATAATAAATCTCTCAATAACACATTTGTTACCTAGGGAAATAATTGGGTACCACAATCATGTCATAAAGCATAAAAAATGCACATATCATAAATGTATCCACAAAAAAAAAAGAAACCAAAATATACAAGTAAAATAATAAGGACTAAATTTCATGTATCATGGTAAGATATTTCTGGTAGATGTTACAACCAGTAACAAATGTATTTAAAAAAAATTAGCATTACAATAATTTTATATAGTTTTACGGAAAATACTATAGTGAATTTAAAATAAAATTGTTAACAATAAATTATATAATACCAGAAGATATCGAAGAATTTTTTCACAATAATAATACTTATTTTATAAAGGAAAATGGTGGATTAAAATAGAATATTCATTTAATTTTAAATCGAGTAAGAATTCTGGTTGTTTCCTCAAAATTGGTTTGCTTATCGGAAAGTATTGATGAGGTATTCACAGAGGACATGTATATCCCCAAAAAATAATGATGAAAGAAAAATGATAAATGAATTTTTTACATGTACAAATCAATTATAATATTCAAATAAAAATTTAAGATATCTTTATTTTTATTAATAGATGTTAAGGAAACCCGAAGGTCCAAAGTAGGTTTGGGTAGAATCCTTTAAGAGTTATCACCATGTTATTCAGTATACATCAGATGGATTAATGAGATATAAATGGATTTATAATCACCTATAAATCACTACACAATTATGTTTAGGTGAAAAATCATACCCCATCATTAGGGATTACACATAAATGTGCATAACATAAAGGATATTATTGAATAATAGTGAATTAGAGAGGATACCTTACATTATTCCTGAAGGTGTTCTTCCTATGATCTTAATGACCAGAATAATCATATTGGGTTCAATAATTAATAAATCAAGAGCATATAATATATGAAAATGATTTAGTGTATGTTTTTTTTGTTCATTCATGATCTTTTTTATTGGTTAAGTTGTTCAATTTCATTGTTTGGGTCCATTTGATTTCTTGGTTTTAGAGATCAGTTTACTTATTTCCATGAACATAAAATCGGGTAATATGGTAATGTTTTCCCTAAATTGGAGTTTAATGAATATATAAATGGTTACATGTTTGTATATTTAATTTATTTTGTTATACAAAATTTTAATCATTACAAAAAGCAGTAGTGATATCATTTTGGGTATATTGGATATTTTTTATCTCTAGAAACTCATTTTTCATTAGGATTTAATAGCATGGGTACAAAAATATATTATACCCTTAAATAGGATATAATACATAATAATCTAGTTCAACTATAAAAAATGGTTTCCTAACTAGAATTAAATATGGTAAATGAAATTTAAATCCCATCGTCCTTCGATGTGGTTAACTAAAAAATCTTGGATGGTGTGTTTAATACTAGTATAAATGAAGTGTAAAAGGAGAGATAATAATAACATATTACATTAACATAAAAACATCATAGTACATGTATGGTACTAGAGTTTTCATATCATTTTAATTTGAAGTGGTACAGATATAATAAAAACAATTGTATTTGAAATGAAATTAAAATAATTGGATAGAGAAATTTACCTCTTGAATAAATCTTGTTTTAGAGCATCTTAAATTTATGGGATTAGATATTTTGAGTGTACTAAGGGAAATTAGATTTTTGATAAGAGCATTGGGACAGATTTGGGTAGAATTAAACAAGTCACAATGCATTAAACGAGTGAAGTGAAGAGTTAAGGAGGGGTGGTATTTATAGTGGAGGAGAAGAGGGTTTTCGTAATATTTATTTCCATGGTTTATTTATTTAACTAAAAAAATAAATAGAGATGATTCCATGATAGAAAATAGTAATATTTACATTTGAGTTTGTACCAAAAGAGATTCTATTTGAATTACATCATCCATGACCATATAGATAATGTATTTAGCTTAATTTGCAACTTATTGTGTTTTTCTATCCATGAAAAATTCATGTATTTTTAAAAAATCCCAAAATTCACCATACTAATTTTTTAAGTTGTAGAATCCAAATATGAACCCCATTTGTCCAAAAAATCTAAATATAATTTATTTTTTTTATTAAAATTATCATTTACATGAGAAATACATATTTTGAAGCAATAAATGATTTTTAAATGTTTTCTAAAATTACATATGGACTTATTTAATTATCTTAAAACCATAATACATAAAATTTATAATTTATGAACAAATTTGAGGAAAATACATTTTTCATTAAATTAATTAATAAAATTTCATTAATTCTTTATCACTTAAAAAATACCAATAATTTTACAATGGTTATATTATCACTTATAAGATGCCTAACTATTATGTATACATTCAAGGATTATGTTACTATTATTTGAGAGGATATAATAGTCATAAGAGTCATATTAGTACTCATAATTGTATGTTCCAATTCATATTGGTAGGTTAATATTCACACAAAAAATATACTTTTCTTATCGGACTACAAAAATATTAATGATCACAATTGTGTATATCAGATTTTCAAAATTAAAATAAAAAAAGTTGCAATATTATGTTTAATGGTCACGTTGTAATTATTAGTTCATTGTTTTGAGATTTTATTTGATTATATTTCATAATCATGATAATCAAATTTCTATTGATAAAATATCGTGTCATTACATTATAATTCCCTTATTTAATTTCACCCTTGAACTCTAGTTGTACATCTTAATCCATAAACAGGTGCATGTAATTTTTCGTTCATTTCCTCCTCCAGTATCCATGTAGCCATTTCATAATTATTGTACCACAATAATACATATACTAGTTGATTAGTTTTGTTGCGTAGAACATTATCACTTTGATCCATAATATTCACTTGCAACCCTTCATAAAGAAAAAACATTCTACAACTATACCATCTATGAAGATAGTACATGTGAAGGGTTTGGTATGTATTTACTTAAGAGGGATAAATAGAAGACATTGTGTACATTGGACAATGCATGTGGAAGTGACAGTCGATATGCCACATCTCTGACTCGATCTAGGATCTCGATGGGGCTGATGAACCTAGGAAATAACATTACCTTTTTCCCAAACCTCATGATCTTATTATATGGAAATTTTCATAGAAATACAATGTATCTAGCATTGAAATCAAGGTCTCACCGATCATTATATTGATAAATTATTTTCTACTTTGGGATTCTATGGTGAGCTGCTGAATGGTTTTCATCTTCTATACCATTTCAGTGAATATTTTTTGTCCTTTCAGAATACCCTCACTGACATCATCCCAACATGCCAGTGATCTATATAGTTTAAAATAAATATATTTGTATGGTTCCATTAAGATTATCAAGTGAAAACTATTGTTGTAGAAGAATTCAACTTGTGGAAGATGTCAGTCCCATCCTCCTTTGAATTCCATAGAAAATGCTCTTAAAAATCAACCAGTGTTTGAATAGTTTTCTCATATTTTCCATAATTTTGAGAAATATAGGCTATAATGATATTTAGTTCAATGCATAGATCATGTCGGAGTCCTTTCAAGAACATCGTTGTGAATATCAGATCATTGTATGATACAATATATTTTGGTACTCTATTCAGACTTACCACCACATTAGAATATATATATATATGTTGATGTTGACCCAATGAGATGTACTATAGAATCACGACAAAGTGAGTAGTCTTTGTAAGATGATCAACACTGACCCATATAGAATTGTTCCCTCAATATGTCCTTTGATGTCTAGTGACAATGTCCATGATGATGTTCTCCACTTCCATGTTCTAAAGGTTAGTGGGGAATCATCCCCCTCTACATCTATCATAAATTCATCACTTATTAACATATCGATAACTTTGATGTATATTAAACAATCTACTTTGTCATATTGTACCTTCAAAAGTTGTCCTAGAGATCACGATATATCTTTATGCTCCCTGGGTGAATAGAGAATGATGAGCTATGTACATCATTCAAAATCTCCTACATTATCCCTTTATCGAATAATACAAATAATCATGACCCACATATTTCAACTCTTTCTTCATCATGTACAAACTCTTTTGATTTTACATTTCTAATTTCTTTCACCCTTTTTAGAATTTCTTCATCTTTTCAATGAGAATCATTTATTTTCTCTGTGAGGTACGGTTAAGAAATCATTTTCAAAAGGATTGACGATGTTCCTACCTTAATAATTCTCTTGTCCACCCTATGAAAATATATGAAGGTCAAATACTTTTCTACTCTAATCATTGATAATGATTCATGATCCATTCTACATAAATCATCTACCACCTAATTTTCCTTACGGAGATCATAGTGGATTCAGAATTCATAATTTTTAATGAGATCCAACCTTCATTACTGGTTCACATTAAGGTATTTTTGTGTGAATATATATTTGCGACTCTTGTGATCAATTTATATCTCAATCTTCACCCCATATGAATAAACCATCCTTATTTTTACTAAAATATCAAAACTTTCAACTCTAAATCACGTGTATGATATTTTTTCAAAAGAATTTTTAGCTTCCTTGAGGAACGGGTTATCACAATGTCATTTGGAACCATGACACTTCATAATCCCTCATTCTATGCATCACTATTCACCATAATGATTTCTACACTTTTTGAGAGTTTGAGTACATGGGTGATGATTTTCCTCTTTTTTAAATCCATAAACTAGTCATCACATTACTTAGTCTAGAAAAAAATTACCCCATTCAGTGTTAGAATTGTAATTGGATTTTAAAATCATGAAAGTTTCCTCACAAATCATTGGTAATACCTGGATAGAACCAGAATGCTTCGGATCTCCATTAAAGATGCTGGACTAGACAACTCTTCAATCACATTTGTCTTGGATGGGATGACATATATCTATTTGGTTGCGATAACATGCCCGGTAATTATACATCCTACATCCAGAACTATTATTTAATGGATTTTTCATATAGTTTATCCCTTTGTAAATACTTCATCACTATGTTAAAATGTTTATCATGTTCCTCCATGATCATTGTGTATATTCAAAAGTCCAAAAAATTGACTACCACAAATATGTCGAGGTAGTGTCTAATGAAAATATTTATTAAATAGATGAACATTTTGGGAGCCTTTGTGAGCCCAATGGGAATCAATATGAACCCATAGTGTAAATACATGGTTCGAATGGTAGTCTTCAGAATATCTTCCTTCCTCACCTTAAATTTGAGATATCTCAACTGAAGGTCCACTTTATAGAAATAACTGGCCCAAAAAATTTGATCAACCTATTCATCTATTCGAGGTATGCGATACATGTTATTTATTTCTATTTTCATTAGCACACTATAATCAATGAAAATTAACATAGAATCATACTTCTTCATGATGAAGAAGACTAGTGATCCCCATGGTTATGCACTTAGGCTTATAAAACCCCTATTCAAATTCTCAGGTAACATCTTGTTTATATCCTTGAATAATATGATGGTTATTATATAAGGCTTCATTGATATTGGTAGAGACTCAGGAAGATGATCAATTCAGAACTCAACATCTTGGTTAAGTGGAAGGCCAAGAAACCCTTTTGGAAATAAATTAGTGTAACCCCTCACTATTGGAATGTCCTGAAGCATTATTCAATCCATTGTCTCAAACATTTTAGATATGAATTATTATTCATATGGTATCTGTATCCAACCCTGAAAAGATGATTTTGAATGGACACTCAACATCCTTCTTACACATGAAAATAATTTTATGAATTTTCTGGTTGTGAAGTGTGGTCTACCTATCCAAATAGCTGACCTTGGATTTTCATTATGACCGTCAATCCATGCACAAGATAGTGTCGAAATACAATAATGGATGTATTATGAGATTTCATTAGAAGTTCATTCCACAAACATTATGTAGGGAGTAGTTAAGAACAATGGATGAAATAATTTACCCATTAACTATGCTCACAGATAACATATCCTCCCAATTTTTAGATGCTCTTTGAATAGTTCTAATAAACATTCATAATATGAAAGAATGTTTAGAACATGATTCAAACAGTACATTTACTATTCATGTATGAATAACAAGTGTACCTGTCCCCATTTTGTTTTTCGGCTCCACCCCAACAGTAGTTATAGCATAAGACCTTCCTTGTTGCCTTATATGTTACTTCTTATTGCCTCTAAAAACCCTCATCTTATGGAAATTTTTCTGATAATTCCCTTGATCTCTGATGTTGTAACACTACACTACAAGCTGAGTGTTGATTCGTATCATCCTTTCATCTCCCACATTAGTTTGTTTATTATATATCTTCTGCAGTTTTAACCAGTTGATCCAAATTTCCACATTTGAATCTATTCATCGTTCCCATTAGATAGTTCCCAAGATGCTTCTTCCAACATTTTTTACACATGTGATGATCAAGCTTAATTCCATTGTGGAACTTATTTGTTGGACCACCAACATTAGATTCTATTTTCCTCCTCTTGTTATCGGGCCCATGATATCATTGAGAGTCCCAGATCTTCATTTCATCATTGAGGGAAAAATATACAATATCCTCATAAATATCAAAGTCTTGAATCACTAACACATTTTATAGACTCATATTTAGTAAACTAGATAAGTGATCCTTCTTGCTTTCAGTGTTCAAAAAAAATCAAGAGGTGTAACTTTGAAGCCTTGTGATTTTTTATTCACAAACCCTATTGGACTCATATTCCATCAGCTTTAAACAGAGGAACACTTTTTTTATTTTTGAGACAAATGGGTTCAGGGGAAATATTTATTGAAAAACATTTTCATCAATTCCTCCCATTAAATGGAATCAATTTTTCTTAATGCTTCGTATTATATATTATTTTCCGCCACTGATCAGCTTCCCCATAAAAACGATAGACCACCATTACGAATTTCTATTATTTCGAGAATTGGAGAACACAAAATATAATTTTAATGGATTTAATCCACTATTCAGTGAAGAGGGTATCAAAAGATCCACAAAATATGGGATTACTTTTCCACAAAAAGGATTCAACTAAAACAATATAATTACATAGATGATCTGGGAGTTCAACATGATTCATGTTATTATTAATAACTTGATCAAATTGAGAACGTACTATAATGATGTTTTGAGAACCCATTCCCATCATATCTTGAATATAATTAGTCAATATTCACATTCCCAAACACATAGATTGTTCTCACAGGTTCATCTATTTATCTCCATTAATAAAGAAAAAGAACATACAATAAGAGGTATTGAATACTTTGTTATTGAGAATAAAAAAGAAACATTTAACATTTAAGGATAAACTTGAATAGGGGAAGTATATCATTACTTTTGATGCCCTTTGTTTCAATCCAGGTAACCCATGATCTATTTCTTAAATTATATTCTTATGATTTTTTTCCTTAATAACTAATTTCACTAATCTCATGAATTTACAAAAGAATATCACCCAATAGTTTCAAACAATGAGTAATTCAAGGCCCTATTCCTTACACCAGTTCCAGTTTGATTCTAGATCACTGTGGTAATTTCTAGTTTTACCCCTAAATACATCTATGCAAGATCCATAACTACCTATTTGTATCCAGACAATGATTTATTTTCTTGATAATCCATTTACTACATACTTACCCAAATATAGGGACGTATTCTCATATTTAATCTCATCATTATCGTTATAGTAAAGTTGTCTATTCCATGTATCCAAGAATAACGTGAAAAACATCTAATACAAACTATTGGAACTAATAATTTTACATATAACATTATATAATTTTAAGAATAATTATACATCAAATTAAAAGCCAAGGATTTTACTGCCCCGTGTCTTGGATGACTATGTACATAAAACTGAAAGCATGGAACTCAGTTAAAAAAATTCTTTATTTAATCTTAACATTTTCTTCCTAACATCCATTGTGATCAATAATATGTATAAGGTAACCTAGGGGACATATGAACAAAATGATTATCTAAATTTCCCGGTATGGGAATAACTATAAGAACAAAGGATTATCACCTGGAATAAAAGGAATGCCATGATGATATAAAGAGGAATGTAACATATAGGATCATAACATATAATCATGGAATAATATGAACATGGATTCATCATATTGTGATAGAAACATAAAACATGGGTATATTACATGTCAATGCCAACCTCCTAGACGGTTTCACATGGTAGTACAATTCAGGGCTAACCACCAAGAATGTTCAACATGGTAGCACAAGCCATGGATAACCGCCAAGATCATCGTGCATAAAATCTCATGATTCTAAAAATTACACAATTAATTATGGAACTATCTTGGGGAAATTTTTTAACATTTCATGAATATTTTTTCCAAATAATGATTAATATATAATCAATCATACTTAAATTTAAGGGTTACCTATGGAATGAATTGGGTATGGAAATCTTGTTATAAATCAAAACAAATTATCGTATCATAAAAGTGTCCAAGAAACAATATATATATATATATATATATATATAAATTCATAATGAATAAATAGGTATGTATCATGGTAACTAATTTCAAGTATAAGTGACAACATTTCATAAATGTATTTATGAAATTATTTCATGAAAACATTTTGTGATGATCTAAGGGAAATACTATAGAACCATTAAAATATAAAAGAGAAGAATACATTATATAAAACCACAAGTGAAACTATAAGGTTTTCATAATAAAAAATTATGATATTAATAATACAATGGTGGCTTAAAACAAAATATTGAGTGAACGTGAAATTGGGTACGAATTTGGGAAGTTCCCTTAATATAGGTTTTCTTAACTTGAAGTATTGAGGATAGAATAACTTAAAAACATGTATATTCCAAAAATATAACAATGAAAGGGTATTGAAAAGTTATTTTTTCACATTTACACATCATTTATAATATTCCAATAGAAAATATAACTTCATTTTGGTAAATGGATGATAAAGCTACCTGAAGGAACAAAGGATGATAGGTATTATCCAAACACAGGTAATTGACATGGTATTAGGTGTACATAATAGGTCTCAAATAGATGGAAAGTGGTTTATCATCACATATAAATCACGAGGGAAGGATGGGGTGTGTTATAAATCATACCCCATAAATTTGGATTACACATAAGAAAGTTATAATAATGAAGACATTCTGGAATAAAGGTGGAATTGACAGGATCCCTTACCATATGTCTGAAGGTTCTCTTCCCTTGATCATAAAAACCCAAATAATAAAATTAGGATCATTAATTAATAACTACCAAACCTCTTCACTTTGTAAATGATTTATTATATCCTTTTTGTGTTTAGTAATTATCTTTTTGATGGGTTATGCGGTTCAATTTCATTTTTTGGGTCAGTTTATTTTCTTGGGTTTTACGATCAGTTTACTTTTTTAATTAATGGAGAATCATGAAAAATGGGGATGGTTGTACAAAGTTGGAGATATATTTTACTATTAAACATTATGAATGTTACATGGTTTTAAATTTAATTTCATTACTTGATGTTATGTTGAATCATAATAAAAATCATTAGTGAAAACTACTTGGGTTTATTGGAAGGTTTTTTATCACCATGAACTCATTTTGAATTATAAATTAATATAAAGTGTAAAAAAATGATTATAGAACCGTAAAATAGATATATTACATAAATATCTATTTTATCTATAAATAAAAACGTTTCATTACCAGAATTTATGACTGTGAAAATATTGAAAACCATTTGTCCTTGAATGTTGTAAATTAACACATTGTGGATAGTGTCTTTACTACTAGTATAAATGAAGAGAAAAGGATAGATGATAATAAAAAATTCCATTGTCTTAAAAAGGTTATAGTACATGTAAGGTTCTAGTTTTTTCATATCATTTGGACGAGGAGTGTATAATATAGAAAATAAATCAAATGAACACAAAAAGAAAGTAAAATAATTGAAATGAGGAATTGATCTCTTCAATCAATATTCTTTGAGGGCCTCTTAAGGGGATATGATTTGGACTTCTGAAGAGAATACCAGATTTTGGATTTGGGATAGGTGCGTAAAGAGTGATCATCATATAATTTAGGAAACGAACAAGGCATGAGATGAGTGATGAGAATAGGTAAGGAGGTGTTGTATGTATAGTGTAGGAGAAGAGGTTTTTCATAATATTTAATTCTTTAGATTATTAATATCCATAAAGACCATAAATAGTGATGGTTCCTTGTCCAAATATAGGAATAAGTTCATGTGAGTTCGAACCAAATGATATAAAATTAGAAAAACTTCATCCATAATGCTATAAATAATTTATTTAGATTAATTTTAAAATTATTGTATTTTACTATTCATATACATTCATTTATTTTATAAAACCCCAAAATATTTACCGTGCCAATTTTTTGATGTGTAGAGTCCAAAAATGACCTCCATTTATAAAAAATAACTTCCAAAATATAATTATTATTTTTTTAATTATTACCATAATTTACATGAGAAATAAATATTTTAAAATTATAAATGATTTTGTAATGTTTTAAAAAATAACAAAAGGTCATTAAAAATAATCAAAAATATCAAATACAAAAAATTGAGAATTTATAAATAGATTTTAGGAAAGTAAAATTTTATATAAATTAATTAATTATTTTTTAATAATTATTTATTACTTATTAAAATAGAAATAATTTTACTATTATCATATTATCATTTATCAGATGCCAATATTTTATTTATGCAGCCAAGTGTGATGTTACTATTATTTTGTACAATTTAATATTATAAGGGTCATATTACTATTCATAGGGTTGTGTTATGATTCATATTGGTAGGCTTCTATTCACATAATATTATAGTTTGACTCATCAGACTCCGAACAGTGTACTGATCGCAACTTTGTAAGTCATATTTTAAAAATTCAAATCACAAAAGTGACAATATTATGGATAAAGTTCACAGAATCTATAGTAGTCCATTTTGTTGTGATTGTATGTGATTATATGAAAAAATTATAAGAAATGTATTTTCATTGGAAAAACATTGTGCCGTTATATAGAGGTTCAATGTTAGACAACTTCACGAGATAATGACCCCAAAGATTCAATGGGACTATAAATCCATTTGTAGTTGATAAAAAAATTAGTTAATTATATAAGATATTCATTCATTGGTATGAAACTAAATGGATAAGGATGACATGGTAGTTTGTTATATCTCTAGAGATATAGAACAATGGTGGTCAATGATTCAAAACATAAAGGATTTGGATGAAATAAAAATCATGGTATGGAAGGTTTTTAATGAAATTTTCATTGAAAAATATTACAATCATGAACAGAGAGCTGATACAAAGAGGTTGTTTTAGAGTCAAATAAAAAAAATGAAGATGAAATTATTGTGATATATGAGGAAAACATTACATGGTTACCAAGGCATTATACAAACTTTATACAAATCACAAGAAGTAATATATATTTTTTCATTAATGGGTTAAAAAATTTCTCCAAAAGGATTTTTTCGCTTAATAATTTTGATCATATGAAGATATAGTATCATTATCTATCAGGAAAAAGAAACAATACTATAAAAAATTTGACATTGATGGTAATATTGAGGAGAATACAATTATAGTACAAGGGACAAATAAATGGAAGAAGGGAAATATATATTTTATGAGAAGTGATAATTTAGGAAATAATCGCTCTAGTAAGTGATTGAATAGATTTGTTGTTTATCATTTGTTTGAAGATAAGGGTCACCTAAAAAAGGAATGTGAACAGAATAAAGAAAAGACTGGTATTTAGTGTTTCAACTATAGTGAAAGGGGAAAATACACAAATAAATTTCCTAATCCTCAAGGAAATAAATCTCATTAAGATCAGTGGGATCAAGGGCGATCCTCTATTTTTATAATAGATTAAAATGAATAATTAATGTATTTGTGTTTTTGGGATTCTAGTATTATTTAATTTGAATATTTTATTAGCAATGTAAAGGTTAGAAGGATTATAGAATATATAATAATTGTAGTATAGATATTCTTCTTTAAGGATTTTTATGTATGAATGTTTTCCTTATGGTTTTAATGTGAGGATGTTATCCATATTTTTTTATGTGATAATAATAGTTATGTTTGAAGAAAATTTGAGGATAAAATTGTTTTTGAAATTTAGAGACATTTTTTGACTTCTAATTTGGACAAAAGTATTTTATAAATATCATAATTTTGAAATGGAGTGTGATTATCATTGGATTTCATTTTTTGAGGATAATTTATGATTTATTAAATATTATTTCCAACCATTATCATTTAAGTGAAAATTTAGAAGATGAGAAGAATACATGATGTGCCTATGATTTTTCAAAAGTGTTTCACGGGTAAAAATATATTTATATTTAACATACATTTCAATGTATATGGTATTAATTGAAAATAAATCCAAGCATAACAAAATTATGATATTATTCATATGTTCTGGAAATAATTCAATTTAGTTCTTATCAAAATTACAAAAATAATTAATTAAATCTATGGAATAGATCTTGAAACCAAAAATCCTATCATAGAACTTTTTACAATTTATCAAACAGTCATCTAGATCATCATATATTAATTTCTTTTTAACTTTTAACATTATCATAACCATGTTCACTATCACACTCCATCAAAACATGATGGTTATATTTTTTTCATATCCATGTTTTCTAACATGAAACCCTTGTAAGTGTTATCACTGGTAACCTTCATTGTTATCATTCTTTAGGTTAAATTGGAACATTAATCAACCCATGTATTGATGTGTAATTTTAATAATTGAAATTAAAATAGTATAAAATTTGGTACCGTAAAAAATTATCAAAATTAAGAGGATGCTATTTATTGAATTGGGTGAGAATGAACCACAACAAGATTTTATGGTATATTTTCATTAACTAAATATATATTTAATGTCATGTGTTACACACAACAACATGTTCATATGAACCATGATAAATTATAACATACTAGTGAAAATATAAATATTGAATAGTATGGACCACATTAGAAACAATTTATTGTTTAATAATCATTTTAGGTGTTTTCAAAATATGATAAATGAACAAATCTGAAAAACTTTTGTTTTTTCAAAAACACAATTCTTCACCTTTTGATGGTACACCCATTTTAAATATATTTTTGACAAATTTAAAAGTTAAATTTGAAAAAATATTTTTATTCATTGGATGCGGGACATAAAAATTTATTGGGTTGAATTTTTTGTAGTATTGCGATAAATTTCATATTTTGGTGAACAATTACAAATACTATATTTTTATTCATAACTAATTTTTCATATTATTTTATAATATTCATATATTAACCTTTTAATATATTTTACATTATAATTATATTTAGTTTTTATCAGTAAAACCCATATATGTCAATGGAATCAATTTTCAGTTGAAAATAGATATAAAAACATTGCAATTTTTTGAATGGTTCACTATAAAAACCCAATTTTTCATTTTGTATATGAAAGTAATTTTAAATACCATTTTACAAATTATTTGAATGAAATTATGTTAAATGGATTCCATATTAGGAATTATAACATCCTAATTAGGTTTTATGTTCAACTTCATTATTAGGTATAAAATAGTTACCATGGTAAAATTTAGTTACCATTATATTGGTTAAATTTTGACAAGGGTAAATGTTAAATTGTAAACGAATAACATCACTAAATATTTCACCATTTATTGGATAGTTGAGGTGTTTCTTGATTCTAAATATCCTAAAAACATCAATTGAATCTCTTATTCATTGAAATTAAGTCCACCTCAATGTTTTTATCTATAAAAATAACATAATCAATAATTTAATCACTTGAACCCACCTATCCTTAGGTATATATACCACCCATACCCTAACCATTTTGACCAAAAATACGTATAGATACAAAAATCTCTTAAAAATCGTCTCATATTCACTCTATCCACATTCATGATATTTTGGTCTCACCAAATTCCCAAATCAAATGTCCTCAAGAATATTTCAAGTAGGTCATATTTACGAGGCAATTTATTCAATGTACATCTCTTAATTTATATTCTTTGTATACATTCTCTTAAACTCCTTGAATGGTAAATTCATGATTACTAGATAATCATGTATATACTTGAGTTTTAGTTTTTAATAAAATATGTAATTTTTTTCAAATCTCACCTCATCTTTTTCAACAAATTTTTTTCCCAAGTTATGGTAGTTAATCAACTATGTGAATATTGTTCTTGTAATGCTTCCTTTATTTCCATAATTTCTTATCATAAAACTATTTTTATGGAAATGTAATATTTCAGTATGTACATTATATCCAATATCATATTTTTGATTTTTTATATTTAACATACATTCATTCTTTTCATATCGGGGATATATGGTAACACCATTTTTAGAAGTGTGGACTACTGCACTACCCAAGGAAAGTGATTAGTTCACACTAAAAATGGATCATATTAACAAAATTAATATATTTAATGTATATAACATATATTTGATATTTTAATTATAATAAAATATGTTTCATTCACTTTTCAATATTCTAATAAGACAAATAAATGAAAGTAGCGTTCATGCATACATAAGACCTACCATCTCCATGCAAAGTGTATTTCATTTCTTATTTGAAAAGATTATAGATTATAATAAATAAATATGTAATAAAATATATAAGATAACGAATTCATGGATTAAATTTTGGAGATAATGAAATCATGATCTATGTAAAAGAAGAAAGAAATACCTATTCAATACAAACATGGGAAATCATGGCGATTAACACCCGAAATAGTGAATTAATGAATAATTGTTAACAAACAGGTAGGAAGATATTATAATGAATTGTAAAAAAATTATAAACATTATTATGGTATAATAATAAATTAGTATCACTATTCAAACCATTATACTTGAGGTTATAGGATGATCACCCCAATGGAATCACAATGTAAGGGTTAATTTTTCTATCTCATTATTTTCTGATTTTGATTATGAAAATGTATTTATTGGGATATATTTATCATCCATGTCTATGATTCTTAAGAAGAAGTTAAAAAAGAATCTTTTAAAGGTATTATATAAGTGACTCTTTAGCTAATATATCATTTTAAATGTTTCTAAGATTTATTCCCTTAAATATATCTCATTCATGTTCGAGTATACAAAATGGGTTTATGGATTAATTTATATGGACATGTATATTTATAAATGTTAATTTTAGAATTCTTATAAAATGGTTATTTGTACTATGGGACACATTTATTGGAAAATATATTTATAAGAGGAATGATTTTTTAATGTGTGTTTTTAAAATATTAATTGAATTAGAAAAAGCTAGTTTTCTATTGAAAAATTAATGGTTTTTAATATATTATTATAGTCTATGCTACGATATTTTTTGGATTTTATTCTTATTTGACGTAAGTAGTTTATGGAATATTCCATTATTATTGATGTGTTTATGATATATTTGATTGTGCCTATGTTATTTCTGAACCATTCATGAATTATGGTTAATGTATTAACATTAAGTATGCAAGTTTTAAAATTAATGTGTTTGTCATTTATGTCTCACCATTTTCATAAGGGGAATGTAATAGAAATAGTATGTGATTGTCAAGTCCTTCTATGGCCACACATTGCATAGTAATGTATCATGATATAGAATTAGATGAAAAAACCCTTTACGTTTATTTTCAATGTTTTTTATTGTTATTCGGAGGATAGATCATGACACAAATCAATCGGGATTCTACACACTGACATAAACCACCATAAGGGTATATCCTAATACTATTGTAATGTCTCAGTTCTAGGTGCCACTCAACGGGTGCCCTGAACCAGTTTCTACACGTGACCTCAAGCGCATTTCCCCAAAGGCCAGAGGCTACCGTCTAGTAGCGAGGGCCCAGGTCTGATAGTGGGGAAACTATGACCTCATTTGTCAAAGTGTAGCGCAGCGGAATATAATCAAAACATACCGCAACACAGGAAGCAGTAAACCATACACAAATGAAACAAACAACTGCAGTAGATATCACCAACCAGATATATAGATATGATGCAACATGTCTCCAATTCTGAGAAAATGGCTAGAACATGTTACAAAGCTGTACAACACAACTGATGTACAAGTACATAAAAGAAAAATAGAACAGCCTGCGACATCGCGAGCCAATGCTTGGTCCCAGGCTCTCCTACACTCCAGCAGCAATCAAGTACCTATATAAGGACCCTTTCCCTTATATACACATGCAACAACATAATCTGTTTGGTCTGAAAAGTGTGACCCAAACAGGGTGTGAAAAATAAATTCCCAGTAGGCACCCACCAAAGGCCTGTGCTCTACTGTGTATAAGCATGCAACAACAGTGTGAAATAGTAAATGCAATAAAGTAAGCAGATCTGAAATGTAACTAACTTAAAAATTAAATTTCCATTTTATTATTTGGTTAATCCATTAAATATTAGAAATCACCACAGTTCATTTCGAAGTAAATAGTCTACGTCCTCAGGCAAGAAAAACCTTACACTTAGGTAAGCAGAATCCCACCCGCAGGTAATTTCCCTCAGGAATATAAGAATATCTCCCTCATAGATTTCCCTCAGGTGTATCAAAATCTCACCCTCACGCATTTCCCTCAGGCGTATCATAATTCTCTCCCTCAAGCATATGAAGTTTCATAGTCAGGAACATCAGTCAATCCCTCATCCTCGAAAGGTTTCCCTCTAGAGAAATAGAACATCACCCCTCAGGCTAATACAGTCACACCCTCAGGATATAGTAAACACATCCCTCATGCATATGTAACCAGGAAATTCCCAACATATAATCATGCAATTTATGTACAATTACTCTCATGGAAAAAGTAATTAATAATTTACACATGGCATACCCTCTCGTATCCTGGCCAAATTGATAAACAGAGTAACACACCCCTCGGGATGGTCCTAGATCCAAGAAATGATCATAACCAACATTTTATTATCATAATTAATCACCAATTCAATTCTAGGTGTTTAATATAGCAATGGCCTCATCCATACGACACCCTATCATGGGTTTGTGGCACAAAAACACACAAAACACACGACAGTTGGAAAATTTTACACCAAGCAACCTACCTTATATGCCAACGAGCGCTATACACGAACGTCGGTTCCAGAAACGCCCAAGAACGACGTAGATCTGACGATGAATAAAACTAATTTAAACGTAAATAAATTTCCCTTGGGAAATAATTGGTATGAACGACTTAACGAGAGCGGAGGGATTACTTGTGCGGTTCCAACGAGATCGTCCGAGGCGGAAATGGATTCCAGATGAACAGCTGGCAGATCTTCAAAGGTTCGGTCATCCCCTCCCGCTCCTTCCCATGGTTATAAGCCTTCCCTATGAACAAGGGAGTCTACTTCCCATTTTAAGTGGAAAAAAGCACACGACATGTACTTCCAAGTACACGACATGTACTCCTCAGTTTTTTTATCTGTTCCTCTCACGGCTTTCCACCAGCATGGCACTATTCATCTGCCTACATGACTACACGGCGTGTCTCGTTGAGTATATGGCATGTTCTGTCACACAGGTGGACACCGCCTTACTATTCGCCTGCCGACTAACTACACAACGTGTATAGGACCACTACATGGCATGTAGTTGGTTCCTACACCCATCGTCCCCAGCACAGCCACACGCCCTATGTACTTACCCCACAAGGCCAAAAGTACACAGCATGTGGAAAAAGTACACGGCATGTAATTTCCAAAAATTATAATTTTCCCCATATTCCATATTTTCTAAAAAACAATTAAGGAAAAAAAAAGAAGAAACTCATACCTCAGAAACAAGAACCGGGTTCTTATAGACTTTCCCCCTTTAAATCAATTCGTACCCGAATTTCACTTACAAGGGTGGAGAAGATATAGCGGTGAACAACTCCATCCAATGAGCACGTACATCGGTCTCCCACTCCCAGGTTTCGTCCTACACTCGGCCATGCTTCCATAGCACCCGTATGAGGGGAACTGACTGGCCTCATAGAACCTTCGTGCTCCTTTCAACGATACGAATCAGATTCTCCTCGAAGGACGCATCTCATTCCAGCTCAACCTCCTCTGGCTGAGAAACGTGAGACGGGTCTGAATGATAACAGTGCAACTGAGATACATGGAAGACATCGTGCATGGCCTGATACCTCTATGGTAACTCCAACTGATAGGAAACTAGACCGACTCTCTCCAGAATCTCAAATGGCCCCACATACCTCGGTGAATGTTTACCCTGTCTCCTGATCCGCTTGTGTCCCAGCCTCGGTGAAACATGTTAGAAAACCTAATCCCCGACCAAAAACTCCAAAGGTTGTCTGAGGCAATCAGCAAAAGATTTCTGATGATACTGCGCAGTAGCCATCTGCTCCTAAATCAACTGGACCTTATCAGAAGTCTCCTGCATAAGACATGGTCACAATAAAGCTACCTCACCCGCCTCTAACCAGCACAATGGTGACCGGCATGACCTACCGTATAAAGACTCATATGGTGCCATTCCAATAGTCACCTGAAATCTATTGTTAAAGGAAAACTCGACTAGGGGTATATGCTTCTCCCAAGATCCCCCAAAGTCTAGAACGCATGCTCGTAGCATGTCCTCAAGAACCTGTATAGTACGCTCTGATTGGCCATCTGTCTGAGGGTGGTATGCTGTGCTCAGAAGCACATGTGTACCTAGTTCCCTCTGGAAACACAACTAGAAACGAGACGTAAAATGGGCATACCTATCGGAAATGATATAACAAGGAACCCCATGAATATGTACGATCTCTCGGATGTACAACTTCCCGAGATCGTCAACACCGATGGTCTCCTTGATCGTTAAAAAGTGAACTACATTCATGAGTCTGTCCACAACAACCCACATGGCATCATTGCCTCGAGGTGACCATAGAAAACCAGTAATGAAATCTATCTCAACATCATCCCATTTCCACTATCGAATGGGTAACTGCTGTAACAGCCCAGCTGGTCTCTGATGCATTGCCTTCACCTGGTGATAGGTGGAACATCTCGTCACAAAACCAGCTACTTCTCTCTTCATACCTAGCCACAAGTACTGACGTCTCATGTCTTAGTACATCTTGGTAACCCTAGGATGAACTGCCCTAGCTGAAGCATGATAGTCCTGCATCATCTCCTCACGTATATCCCCAAGAACCCATACGCATCCATGGAAACACAGAACTTCATCATCGCATATCGTCCAACCAGGAGGAGTGTCCACACTTTCCACTGACTCCTGTAGAACTCGGCCTTTTGAACCAGATAGTTGTCTCATCCACACTCTATCCAGGAGATAGATGTCACAGGTAACAATTTAAGATAAGTATACCCCTGAATATCATGCACCTCCAAATGCATCTTAGAGAACAAATCCATGAGCTGCCACTCACCACTGGCCTCCTGCACTGCCTGTATATGAGTCTTCCTGCTTAGGGCATCAGCTACTGCATTACCTTTACCAGGTGTATAGGCAAGCTCAAAATCGAATGACTGTAGGTATTCGACCCACCTTCGCTACCTAAGATTCAAGTCACGTTGAGTAAACATATACTTGAGACTTTTATGGTCGGTAAAGACCAAAAAACGTTCTCCCAACAGATAATGTCTCCAACAATGCAACACATGAACAACTGCAGCCAACTCGAGATCATGCGTCGGGTAATTCCTCTCATGTGGCCTCAATTGCCGAGACCCGTATGCAATAACTCGATCACCCTGCATGAACACAACTCCTAGCCCAATACTTGATGCATCATAGTAAACTGTATAGCTCTGCCCCTACTCCGGGAGTATGAGGATGGGTGCTGATTTCAACCTTCCCTTCAGGTACCGAAACACTGTCTCACAAGCTACCGACCAAACGAAATTCACAAGTTTCTTAGTCAAGCCCATCAACGGCGCTGCTAAGCGGGAGAAGTCTTGTATAAAACGCATGTAGTAACCAGCCAACCCTAAGAAACTCTGTATCTCAAACACGTTCTAAGGATGCTACCAGGAAACTACTACTCCCACCTTCTCTGGGTCTACTAATACACCTGCCTCTGAGATCCTGGTGTCTGGCTTCCACAGCCAAGACCACCATTTCTTCCTGCACGCCCTGACGTATTCCAGTTCCCCGACTGGTATGAAGCCACTGGACCTGCTCCTACACACGGAGTCTACACAGATCCCCTCTCACTACCACTAGTGGATACGCCCTACAAAAGCGCTGTAGATAACCCATCTTGCCGCAAGCTCAGTACTCCACTGTGTCTCGTGGACACTGCGGTTTCGTGTGCCCCTCTCTACCACACTGGTAGAACCTGATCGGGCCACCTGAAGAAGATGCATGGCATGAAATGATACCATGAGGGAAGTCCATCTGTCTCTTCTTCTTTCCAGTAGAAATAGTACCAGTAACTTGTGCTGAACCGCCCTGTCCCACACCATCAGATTCCCGTAGGTTCCTCTATGTAATCATCACCTGATTTACAATTTCACGTATAGTAGGCAACCTAAAAACATTCACCAGTGCTCATATGTCATACTAGGGACCATCCTCGAAACGTCTGGCTCTCAGCATCTCATCACCTACTAGCATGGGTGCATAGCGCTAAATCTCGTTAAAGCGAGCAGAATAGTCCATTACCGATATATACGATGTAATGAACATATTCCCAAATTAAGAATATTCATTAACAGTATAATCCTTAAATGGGAATTGTGTGTTTGTAGAAGAATAAATATTTTACTGTGAAGTCTCATCATATGTATTTTAATAATTTTCCCATTGAATTTTCAACTCTCAATATCTCATGCTAAGGGAATCCATATGATATTGAAAAATTAAAAATATACATAATAATAATACGCCATCTCCTCACCACTCACTCAGTTCAATACAAACATTTGATTAAGAAACGACTTATTATAATTTGATACACATTTATTTGACATACAATTTAGAATTATTTAGTATAAAAAATGTATCGTTCCCCTCCTTCCACCAGGTCTATGAGAGTGATTTTCTTTTTAAAACTTTTATATAGTTCAACCTAAAATTTTTATACTTCTTTTTATATTTTCTCTTTATCAAAATTATGTCCCTTGATAGTAATAAAAATACACTTAAACATTTTCGTGAACGTTATTCCCAAGTTCTTCAAATTCAAAATAAAGATATCCAATAGATTCATTATCCACACAACATGAACACGATTCATTAGTGGAATAATAAAAAATAATAATTACTACTTTTAATACTATGATTAATTTTATTTAGTGGTATTTACATGTTATAAATTATAATGTTCTTTGACATCATCTACACTATTATCATCTTATTCATATGAGTTTTGGTAAAACTACAATTATTTTTATCATCATCCAAAAATTTATTTTCTTCCATGTGAGGTATCATAATAACTATTGGAGAAGTACAATTCATAATATATGTTAATAAAATATTTGTTAAATTTTCAATATTTAGAGGATATCATTTTTTGATACCATTAATTGTGAAGTATACCAGATTGAACATGGGAGGGGGAGGGGGTTAATAAATTGTTTAATTTTTGAAAATTCATTCTTTTTTATTTAAACCTAAGGAAGATGTTACCTTTCTTGATCCACTCAGGGGTATTTCATATTCGCAAATCATATGTACAAATAATCAATGAGATAAAAACACACGGTATTTACATGTTTTGGTACAAAGACCCACTCATATTTGTGATGGTTAATCGACCAAACATAGATTCTATACTATATATG
Organism: Viscum album; assembly: GCA_963277665.1. Lineage (NCBI taxonomy): Eukaryota > Viridiplantae > Streptophyta > Magnoliopsida > Santalales > Viscaceae > Viscum > Viscum album. The sequence continues at coordinate 1,598,414,645 of OY728158.1, forward strand.
ACGATGATTATAAATGATATGGAATCAATTGTTTATATGAAAAAATTATTGATCCTCCATTATATCTAGGTTACACAACATCGAATCCATCTTTTATACCATATATGGTTAGACACTCCAATATTCATATTTTATCTTTCTTATAGGTTGTTTAGAATCCCCATTTTTTAGTCTCCTTAATAACTGTTTAGACACCCCAATCACATGTTTTCACGAACCAACCTGGGTCAACCCTGAATCGGTCACCCATGTCAGCCCGCGCCATGGCCCGAGGGTTGGTCCCTATCCTCACGGGCTGGAAACTAGTGCCCAACATCAAAACTAAATAGGTGGGAACTATTTGGACCATAAAAGAAAGACAAATAGATTAATAGGCTAAACAAAGAGAAGGAAAACACGCAGTGGTAAGAATACAAGACTACACATACCTCCACGTTGCCTCTTGGTCACCTACAACAACTAGCAGTCTGCCTCACACGGGAAGAAGAAACAAGAACCTGAACCAAACAACTAAACCAGCATTTGAAAAGGTAAGGCAGGCGTGAGCATTAAAATGATCAGTAAGAATTCCAAAAATGAACTACAGAATCCAAGCATTTTCCAGTTCAAAAATAACCCAATAATACTAGTTTGAACTATAGTTATAAAAATAAAGTTTTTATATTAGACTGCATTCTGTTAACTAACAATCACAAATCCATTTCTCTTATAATTCCAAAAAAAAGAAATAGAAAACAATAGAGGGGTTCACAAAAACCTTTCCAAAAAAGTTACTTTGAAGTTCATTTTTTTAAAACCAACTGTATTCACAAAACTTTTCCAAGAAACACTAAAACCAAGTTCAAGTTTATGATTCCACACACATCAAGGGAAATGGTACTAATAGTGCTTGTATTAAAGGATCACGGAAAACATAGGAACTCAGAGGAATACCAGAATTTACCATACATGTGACATATCCTGAAGACATGCCTACTCTCGATGACGTCATAATGACCTAATGCTCGGTATATCCCTACATGTCCTAGCTGAGGTGCCCAATCCCCATAGCAACAATAACTCAGTATTCCCCTGCTATGGGGCCACTAGCCAGTGCATTATCTAAACTAGTGCATTAATCATTCTCAGTAAACCCGCTTGTAATGCTATGTTTCCATGCCATGTTCACAATTTGATGTGCCACACATTCAAATAATAAGCTGTGTATATATAATCAACGATGCAACACAATCCAGCACCTCCCCGACCACCTCATGGTTAGTACCATGCCTTGAAATAAATATTCTCAAAGGGACGCCCATACCGAGGATCCTCCTGTCACATGATTGAAAGATGGGGAAAGGGGCCGAACCGAAGAGGGGTTTTCCAAACACATAGTTTCAATGATTTCAAACTGGACTTTAGCTTCACAACGCTCATCATTTTATCAAAACATTTATTAATCCATTCGAAACAACCAAAAATACTATCTTTATACCAATGTGGCCTAATGACCCCTTAAATAAAACATTTACCAAAAACCTTCCCAATTTTACTTTTAGTCATGTTAAAAGTACAACACCTATGAAAGTTCCAAACAGGCTTTGACTTCCACTATCACCAAAACACACCCCAAAATTTAAAAACACCCCCTTTCATTCTCCAACCATTCATCCTAGCATGTTTACAGGGTCAACCGGGCCAAACCAAGAGGAATACTTCAAAACCAACCAAAAATTTTGAATCCTAAGTTTATAAATACACCCTTTGATTTCAACCCAAAAAAACCCATATCACTCAATACCACACAAGTTCATAAACTAGAAGCATGTTTTTAGACAAACACAAAACCACAACCCGGGAAACCACCTCATTTCATTTATGAAATCCAACACATTTTTCAGAACAATTTAACAAAACATTTTTATGGGGAAAACCCCACTAAAACATCCAATTTCACCCCATAAAGAACAAGTGGAAATTTACAAACACCAAAGGCATCATATACAAGGCCTAAACCATGATTCATGTAAACCCTATCTTTAACAACACCAAATAATATTTTAACAAGACAAGAAGATTTAAAGAGGTTCCATGAAGAGGAATAACAAGATAATAATATAACTAAAACCGCAAGCATCATGGACAACCAATGGAAATTAAATGCATGGATTTTCCTACCTCGAACAATGGTCATGCTTTCCTTTCTAACTCAAGCAACAAATCACTCACACGCACATACATTCATATATATATATATATATATATATATATATATATATATCTTTAAACTGATGCATGTGTTCCCCGCGCCATGAGGGAACATGCACACAGAAGACCCATATATCTATACATATCTATACATTAGAATATGCGTGCGCGCCTTCAAAACCAACCACAAGTCCTTACAATAAATTACCAGGACTAAAAAACACCAGAAATCCCTAAAATACAATTACTAAAAACAATGAAATCAAGATACAATTAAAAATACATCCATACAAAAATCAAAAAGTTCACAAGTAAAACTCAAATCACAAATTAACCAAGTTTTTTATAAAGAAAAACTAAGGGAAACACCCCCAAAATTGTATCAATTTATTTTAAAATCTTATATCACAATTTATAAACATCCCAAGTTCAAAAACACATAAACATAATTAATGAATCATGCCAATGTACGATTTTTTATAAAAAATTAAACAATTCCAAAGAATCAAAAAAAGCTACAAGAGAAAACCATAAAAATGCGAATTACATTTTAAAAATCGTCAAAATAATATTTGTCTCTTAAACATGAAAATCAATTTAGACACATGTTGAAATAAACCAGGAACCTACTCATTACATATTATTAACCAATTCTAAAAAAAATTATGAACTTTTTAGCAATATAATTAAGAACATAACAAAGCTAAAATACAAGTTTTAAAATAAAAAGAAAGTGCTCTAACATTAGTGGAGTGCTCCGAAAAAGAAACGTGAATTCACCTTCCTCGGAGGAGCGTGAATACAATCGCGCATCAATAGAAGGGGGAAAAGAACATTGAAGACCCTTCGCATTCCTAAAAAACGAGGAACAAACGCAAATAAAAATCCCTCGGTTACGGTTTTTACAACTCAAAGAAAAACCTAAAAACATGAAAAAGAAAGATGCTTGAGAGGGAGGGGGAGTCGCACATATTGAGGGCGGTGCAGCCAAAGCTGGTGGGGTCGGCCAGAGCTGGAAGGGTCGGCCGGAGCAGGCGAGGTCAGCCGGAGGTCAGGGGGCCGGGGTGGTCAGACGACGTAGGGAGGAGCAGGTGCGGGTAGCGGTGAAGGGAGGAGGAGGCCGGGAGGGGGTTGTGACTTAGATAGGAGGAGGATGGGAGGTGGTCGCGAGCGGGGGGAGATCTGACGAGGGGGATGTGTGCGCAGGAACATACTAGGGGGGGGAGTAGATTTAGGGTTTAAAAAACAGCATAATAAAAATAATAACAACAACAACAATAATAATAATACTAATAATAATAATAGTAAATAAACTAAAACCACACCAAAAATAGTATTAAAAATGTATTTCACACTTGTTTTATCTTATTTTTAAGAATAATAATATTAAAGAAAGTAAAATAAATATAATACTAAAAAACTTTAATAAGAATAATAAAAATAATAATAAAAATAATAATTACAATTAAATTACGATTCATTAATAATTATATTAATAACAAATTTTAGACAACAAGAATATTATTCACCATTTTTAATAAAAACATTATTACCTACATAATAATTAATTATTATAATTACCTTTTTAAACATTTTACTTATTTCATTTGCATTAAATATTATTTCATTTGATCGATAGACACCTGCACGACACCTGATCTGATCGCACGGCTACCGCCCACCGTGCGGTGACCACACACGGGTCTGAAACCCGCTAATAACATCAATGCTTCAAAAAAATTCTAACACAGACCCAAACCTAACTCTATCCAAAAGATACGAGACTAAGAGGAGAATGAAATAATAGGCATCTATGGTCGAGGTGTGAAAATTCTCCCCACCACAGACACTTTCTCCCCCTAAAAAGTCACCGTGCCAATAGTTGACACAACTTGAGTTCATGACCAGGAAAAATCATATAGAACCAAGATCCTCTGGGTTACCATTCCCAACAAACGTCACACTCAACCAAATTAAAGAAGTCCACTTACCGAGATTTAGGGGAGAACATGAGACAATTCTCCCCACCACACATATTTAATAATACAGAAACCCTTAAAACACAAACATACCACCACCCAGGGGGAAACCTGAGAACTCCCAAACAAAACTCATCCCAAATCAACGCTAACAGAACAACTCCACCACTAGCATTTAAAACCTTTACGAGGAAAACAAACAAATCAGGGTACCAGGATGGAGGAAACCCCTACAAAACCAAAACACACTAAAGTAAAACACATGGAGAGGTTCCTAAAATAATAAGGGGACTAGAAACACTACACATTAATATATGAAACCAATCATTCCCCTAACAAAATCAATTGAGACATACTCAGAATCAGAATGGGCCTGCCATTCCCTAGACCAACTCTCTTGAAAAAATACAAATAATTTAAATGCCACATTTAGAGTAGATGAGGCCACATGGATTGCGGTACAAGGAGATCATTAAAACACAACAACGAGGATGAGTTTACGAAGACAACAATAAGCGAACAAGAATACCTTGGATATTTCTATATAAAGTTAAAAACATGATCTGAGTCGATGTTCCACATGCCTTCGACAACTCCTGACTATGCACTTGCTTTAACTCGAGAACTGTGGTTGGGGCCCTTATGGATGGAGCATCTCCTACCTCACAGTCAATAATTTTAATCCTATGGTCCCTAACTTCTTCCTCTCGAATGACACTTCTTCCAAAACTCTCATCGGTTCCCCAAACAGCCGCATGGTAGAAAGACTTCATAGGGATGCGACAGGGCGACTTAAAATTCATTAATTGGCCACACTAGTGGCATGTGTGAGAATGGTCCAACAAAAAATGGTTTCAGTATATACAAAGGTCCTTGCCAGAAGATGAACCTCCACAAGAGCCATCCCCAACCAACTCCAGCTGGACTCTAACGACGATGAGACATCCCAACTTTACTAGTCCAAAACTAAACCCTCAACTAACTCTGGGATGGTATGAACCTTATCAACCCTAGGAGTTCCCAACAATCCAAATTCAAGTTATCTTTTTGAACTATAAAATTTCCTTTAACAGACATTGATTACCTCAATACGAAGGCAACAAAAATAAAGAACTGGAAACTGGGCATAACCCATTAACAACTTTTGGAGGCTTCCTGGGTGGCATAATCAAAACAACAATGAAAACACCACCATAACAGGTCATCAATCAAAAATTCAATCAAAGAAATAACACAAGCCAAATAAAAACAGGCCCATAATCCAGTCATACAAAAACACAAGAAAAAATCATTTCTCCAAAAACATAATTTCTTCAAAAATTTTAAAACCCACCTATGATACCTTATGAACCGTCACACGTGTGTTCATTCAATCTCTCTCATATCATTTTCAAACAAGTGCCACATGAACTTTCCATACATAACCATGCATGTGTGACCCTCCCTAACGTGTTCCATGGTTCAAACACTTATTTTCCTTACCAAATCCAAACACATACCATGTTGTTCCAAAGCGATACACATTATATTTTAAAAAAAACTTTACTAATTTCAAAAACAATTTGGAAGAAACCCCATTTTATCATTTAGAATCATAATCATTTTCAACAGACACTCACATTTACCGAGTCCAGAATGAAAAAAATGAACTATAAACTATCGGTAAGAGGAACTAGTGTCTGTGCCACACCCAACGACATGGTGGTGAGCCATGCCCCAAGTATGGAATAACACTAAGAGGACCATAAACTAGCACTTGGACTCCACAAGGGTCACCAACCCATGTGAGGCCGTAATGTGAACTGATTCTCCCCCATTTCCATCCCACAATCCAAGACAACCAAAGACAAAAGAATCAAATCCTAGACTAACCCTAGTAATGTAGGTCTCATTGCGACTGGTGGGGATCAGGAACTGACCCGTAACCTACCTCATGAGCCCAAACAGTCCTCGTCTCCTTCTACCAGAAACCCCAAATAATAAGAACCTCCCTATGATACCATTTGGTCATGAACCAACCTGGGTCAACCCTAAACTGGTCACCCATGTTAGCCCGTGGCATGGCCCGAGGGGCGTTCCCGATCCCCACGGGCTGACAACTAGTGCCGGGCATCAAAACTAAACTGGTGGGAACAATTTAGACCATAAAATAAATACAAATATAATAATAGAGTAAAAAAAGAGAAATAAACCTCTTAGCCGCAAGAAACCAAGACTGCACATACCTCCATGTGTCCTATTGGTCACCTCCAACAACTACCAGTCTTCCTTGTAATGTGCCAGACCTGGCTAGCCACCCGAACAGTGCCGATCGGGTCGGGTGTCACTACCTTAGGCGCACCTCCCCTGAACGCCAACGGCTGCCGACTAGCAGCGAGGGTCTGAATAGGTATAGTGGAGAAGCTATACCCTCTTGGAGGATCATAGTAAGGGTACTGGTCCGAGTATAATAGTAAAAATGCAGCGGAAAGAAAGACTCTGCAGACTCGAACCAGACCCGCAGAGCAGAAGCATATCCAATATCAACAAACAGTGGAAGAAATAATTATAACAACAACAGTGGAAATAAACAAAACAGCATGATGATAACATATAACTGCTACTGAACAGTAAAACATGCATCCAAAGAAGGTCAACATACAAAAGCGTGCCAATGGCTAACCAACAGTCGATACAACAAGTAAGCATGCTGATAGAGAAAATTAAACACAACAAGAAAACCCCAGCTAGGAATGACCTCAATGTCTGTACCATCTCCATGCAACAACTAACGTAACCTAGCTCCTGAAGCTGGCCCCTTTACTGCACGTAAATCCGTGAAGTCTGCACGCGTCCCGAAGGGCTCGTGCAGGGTGTGAGACAAATCTCAGTAGGATACCACCCAATGGTGCATACCAAATATATGTGTTTAAGAAGTCATGAATTTACCAGGAAATCAGTAGTCAGTACAATGCAAAAATAAATTCAAACTCCACTGGTTCTCAAGAACCACCATGGAGTGTCACCTACTTCGGCCAATCCCGGAATCTCTGTCATGTAACCCGAAACCGTGTGCCACCTGACACCTCGTGTCTCAAGTACCGACGTCCCGAAGGCACACCCCAAATAGTAACCCGACAAAAAGTGCCTCCTAACACCTCGTGTCTCAAGTATAGACGTCCCGAAGGCACGCCCAAAAATAGTAACCCAGCACCATGTGCCTCCTGACACCTCATGTTTCAAGTAACGACGTCCCGAAGTCATGCCCATTTCCTTAAGGCTCCTCACCTCCCACGTTGCTTTCTATGACAAGCATCCCCATTCAAAAATACCTAACCGCAACTATGAGGGCCTCTACCCACATGAGTGGTCAAAACCACATCATCACAGAGTATCTCTGTGTGCACACTACTCAAAGTCCCGGTGAGCGGTAATCACCAAAATAGTCCTAACCCAAAAAAACATATGACACCTCATGTCCCTGAGACCATGTCGCTCAAGTTCGATGGAATCGCCACCCTAGTATCTCGGGCCATCCCCAACCTGACAGTCATACTGCCTCAAACCGACGTCCATGACGACCAATCCCGTGGTCAAAACCACCCAAAGTAACCCGGGAAAAGCCCTAACCTGTGATCAGCATCACACAAATGTAATCGGGCCAAGCCCAACACAACCCAAAGGGGTTCACCAGATGAAATATAGAAATTCCATATATAACATGTTTAAAAAAACATAAACCACAAAAAAAACTAACTAGTTGAATTGCACTATACCAGGAGCTATCCCATACCAGCACTGAGGTCTTAAATTCCTCCAATAATTATAAAAAGTTTAAATAATTTATACTAACTGTATAACACAATAATATTGCGATTAAAAACATTTTGGCGTTCCCCAGCCAAAATGCCCCAATGAGCCACGACCCCTCACCCGGCCCCGCTCACGGAAACTGGAAACCAGGCATACCCAAAGGCATCCCAAAGCTCCCCTAAACAATACAGTATGAAAAGAAGATAAAATGGGTCCCGCTCAAAAATACCTGAAAACGCGCCGAAGCCGCATCACCCAAACAACCACGAAAACACAAAATGAGGTATGCACCACCTACTTGAGACTTGCATGATGGTAATCCTCCGGTAACACCTGCCAATTCGGTCTAAAACACGGTAAATCTACAAAAGATTCAATACCCCTCAACGGGATATAACACATTCTAGAATGAAAATCAGAAAAAACTACCAAATAGGAATTAAGGCATTACCGAGGGGCTTCCAACGCACTAATCATCGATCGAAACAGGTCTCAGATGGATGATCGAGAGGAGAAATGGGGTTCAACTAGCTTGGCTCATGTATCCGGGCAGAGGAGGGCTGTTCTGCATAAACAATGAGGCTACTGCCTGAATTAAGCAAAAAAAAGAAATTACACGACGTGTACTTTAGGACTACACGCCGTGTATATTTCATTTAACAATTCAAAAGACGGTCGATTCCACCGACTTAATTTCCGAACCTACCGACATGAGTAGACGGTGTGTACCTCTGGGTACTCTGCGTGTACTAGGTTCCTCTTCTCTTCCTCGCCGACATACCCACACACCATGTATTTCCCTCACACACGGCTAGACTACACGGTGTATCCAAAGGGAACACGACGTGTCCCAGGTTCATACCCGGCCAACGGCCTACACACCATGTATGGCCTCACACAGTCGGGGGTCTACACGGCATGTTCAAAACTACACTCCGTGTAGTAAGAAACTACTACACGGTCACCACACGACATGTACTCGGCGAGCACACGGTCGGCCACTCTTTTAGACACACACAGTGTGTACTTAATGTACACGGCATGTAGTCTGTAAATTTCCAGAAACATCCCATTTTATCCAGTTTCCTTGGAAAGAAGTCAAAAAAAATTCAAACAGGGTCGGGATTTTTCCCCATTCTAAAAACCAGGGTTCTTAAAAACTCTCCACCTTAACATATCTCATCCCCAAGCTACCAAAAGAAACACGGAGATGGCACTGAACACACTCTTCCCAGTTAAACAAGCCAGACTACCCTGGTCTCAAAGGTTCTAGATAAATTCCTCAAGGGGGATCCCCAACTTAGGAATCGCCTTACCCAGTCTCAACCCAACAAAACATAAGCAAACATGGTTTACTGAACTGTTTTCAGGAAGCAAAATACTCCCGTGATGCATCGTCACCCCTGCACCTCATTGGTGCTCCTTTGTCGCTTCCAACACCCAAAGTATCCAGCACCACATAGGTGTCCGCCTCCATGAGGTCCTAGTGCCTAGCACCTCATGTAACCCGCATCCATGATTCCCCGATGCCCACGAAACCTCAAGTAACCTTCATCTATGATGCCCTGATGCCCACAACACCTCATGTAACCCACATCCACGATGCCCGGATGCCATGCATCTCATATATATATATATATATATATATATATCACACACCTGAAATGGTGCCAACCCACTGACTAGCATCTAGTCAGTCCACAGAGATCCTGTGCAATTCGTGCACTCAAAATAAACATACCTCTACAGGTCATTCCAAAAAGGAAACATGGAGTTCATGATCACATCACGGTGTACCTCTAACCATCATCGGCTCACCAGCCTGCTCATCCTATGGCAGCTCCACAGCGTGCACCTGGCCTGAAACACAGCTGCCCAATGCCTGACCTCCCTGCGGTGCTGCTTCAGTCACCAGCCACTGACCCCTGAGTTTGGTCCTGCTATCTCTGTCATGGCCTCCGCGCACAACTGAACCACGACTAGCCTCTCCGGGTACCAAACCTGAACCAACTCCAGACGATGTAGTCTATCCTGGTCCTTGCCTGCTGGCTATCTGAGAAAGCTGCCTAAAAAACCTCTCCAGATGCCCGTCCTGTCCACATTCCCAGCACTCCTTTGGAGGCATGTCACACTGTGCCCGAACATGTCCCAGCTGTCCACACTGGAAGTAAATCACTGAAGAACTCCCACGAGGTGCTCTAGCTGAATCCCTGGCCTGACTGACATACTAGAACTCATCTCATACTCACTTCCTGCTTTCTGAACCGTCAGCTAAAGCTGTCATCCTGCCCAACCAGGATATCTCCCTCTTGTTGCCCTCGGCTATAAGCGTCTGATTCACCACCTCAGAGAAAGAACACAGCCTGAAAATGTTCACCTGGACCAGAATGCTGAGTCCCAAGCCATCCTCGAAGCGCCTTACCCTAGCTGCATCATCACTCACCATACCAGTTGCAAAGTGAGACAACTCTATGAAAGTAGTTTCGTAGTCCATGACAGACATATCCCCCTTCTGAAGACTCGAGAACTCCCGAGATCTCTCGGCCCTCAGTGTCTCCGGGTAGAAGTGCTCAAAGAACCTACCCTCGAAGTCCTTCCATGCCAATCCCTCATGTCTACGCTCCTAAACCTGTACGTCCCACCAACGCTTCACCGGACCTCCCAGCATGTAAGTCACCAGCTTGACCCCATGCCCTGGAGGCATCTCGAGCTGCTGGAATATCATCTCCAAACTCTCTATCCGGTTCTCAGCCTCCTGCGGACCACCATCTCCCTGAATAACCGACGGGTGCTGCGACTAGAACTCCCGCGTCAAATACGCCATAGAAGGCTCTGAACCCTGAACGCCACTATCAATCCCCTGCAAGACGTGTACCAGGCTCGCCTAGAGCAGCTCGTTGAGCCACGACCCAAACGATGCCAAACTCGGCTACTTTCCTGCCTGCACTGGATCCTGAACCTGATCTTGTCCCTATGCTTGTACCTGCGGCTCATGATCTACATGTACCGAATTCTCACCCTGATCCTGCGGAACTGTACCATCTCCTGCCTGAGACTCCGTCGATCCGTGAAGGATTAACCCGATGAATACCATATATGGTTAGACAACCCACATATATATAACAATAAATTCTACGCGGATAAGGAAAGTAGAAAAAGGCAGTGCATAACAACTACCCTTACTCCCCCTCAAAGCAACCCATGCCCCCACTGCATCCCGACCTCATGACCTCCTTACCCGCTCAATAGAGAAAAGTTCTGATAGTACCTCGGGCCATGCCCGTCCTGACAACCCATGTTGCCTCAGACCGACGACCGAGTCTCCCAATCCTGACAGTTACACTGCCTCAGTCATAGTACCTGCCTTCACTCATAAGAGTCAGCCCCAAAACCCAGCCACATGAAATTATACAAAAAATATATCCTGGCATACACATTGCAACAACTAGAAATTCTATCAGGAATTTCACCATTTTACATTTCAATGTAGATAAAGCATGGTAATTGATTTATTTTATTGACATGGTATTATCAATTCACAAAGCGTACACGCAATTATGAAATTGAAATACCCTAAAAATGTTCCTATCAAAATCCAATCAACAAGCCATGCCATACCGGGACAAGGTCCAATTCTCCCTTACCACACTAGGTCAAGGGTCACATATCACAATGAAGAACATCACACACCAAGTGAGCCACCGAGGTGGAAATCGTATAAACCGTAATCTGAGAAAAAGCAAACACCAATTCACACCCATGGAAACTAGGTCAATCCCTCGTACCTGGGGCTGCAGGCACCCAAGCACAAGCTAAAAAACCCAGTCCCAGTAACCACAACTTATCTCCAGTCTACCATATCCGAAATAGTAAAACCAGCAGAAATAAAAAGAGAACACTCAATCTCATTAGTATCTAGAAAAACACTGCTACTAAATCCTTGCCGAGAACTCCTCTGATACCACTTTGTAACGTCCAAGACCCGACCAGCAACCCGAACAGTGCCGAGTGGGTCGGGTGTCACTACCCGAGGCACAACTCCCCTGAACGCCGAAGGCTGCCGACTAGCAGCGAGGGTCTGAATAGGTATAGTGGGGATTATATACCCTATCGGAGGATCATAGTAAGGGTACTGGTCCGAGTATAATAGAAAAGATGCAGTGGAGAGAAACACTCAGCAGACTCGAACCAGACACACAGAGCAGAAGCATATCCAAAATCAACAAATAGCGGAAGCAATAATTATAACAAAAACAATGAAAATAAATACAATAGCATGCTGATAACATGTAACTACTACTGAATAGTAAAACATGCGTCCAAATCAGGAAAAAAAAATGGTGCTAATGGCTAACCAACAGTAACTACAACAAGTAAGCATGCTGATACAGAAAAGTAAACACAACAAGTAAACCCCAACTAGGCATGACCTCAAGGCCTGTACCATCTCCATGGAAAAACTAACGTAACCTAGATCCTGAAGCTGGCCCATTTCCTGCACGTAAATCCATGAAGTCTGCATGCGTCCCGAAGGGCCCATGTAGGGTGTGAGACAAATCTTAGTAGGATACCACCCAACGGTTCATACCAAATACATGTGTTTAAGCAGTCATGAATTTACCAAGAAAGAAGTAGTCAGTACAATGCAAAAATAAATACATAATCCACTAGTGCTCAATAGCCACCGTGGATTGTCACCTGCTTTGGCCAACGACGAAATCTCTATCGTGTAACCCGGCATCGAGTGCCACTTGACACCTCGTGTCTCAAGTACCGACGTCCCGAAGGAACACCCCAAATAGTAACCCAACTCCATGTGCCTCCTGACACCTCGTGTCTCAAGTACCAATGTCTCGAAGGCACGCCCACAAATAGTAACCCGACACCATGTGCCTCCTGGAACCTCGTGTCTCACGTACTGACTTCTTGAAGGCACTCCCACAAATAGTAACCCGACAACATGTGCCTCCTGACACCACGTGTCTCAAGTACCGACGTCCCGAAGGCACGCCCATTTCCAGAAGGCTCCTCACCTCCCACGTGGCTTTCTACGACAAGCACCCCCAAACAAAAATACCTAACCGCAAATATGGGGGCCTCTACCCACATGAGTGGTCCAAACCACCTCATCACGAAGTATCTCTGTGTGCACACTACTCATAGTCTCGTTGAGTTGTAATAACCAGAATAGTCCTAAGCCACCAAAAATTCTGACACCTCGTGTCCCTATGACCATGTCGCTCAAGTCTGATGGCATCGCAACCCTAGTATCCCAGGCCATGCCCAACCTGACAGTCGTACTGGCTCAAATTGACATCCATGACGCCCAATCTCGTGGTCGAAACCAACTAATGTAACCCGGGAAAAGCCCCAACCTGGGATTAGCATCACTCAAACGTAAACGGGCCAAGCCCAACACAACCCAAAGGGGTCCAGCAGATGCAATACAACAATTTCATATTTAACATGTTTAAACAGAAAAAACACAAACCATCAAAACAAACTAAACTGTTGAATTTCACTATACCAAGTGTTGTCCCATAACAGCACTGAGGTCTTAAATGCCTCCAATAATTATAACAGGCTTATATAATTTAAACTAAATGTTTAACACAACAATATTGAAATTAAAACCATTTTGGAATTCCCCGGCCAAAATGCCCCGATGAGCGACCACCCCTCACCCGGCCCCGCTCACACAAACTAGTAACTGGGCATACCCAAAGGCATCCCAGAGGTCCCGTAAACAATACAGTATGAAAAAGAATATAAAACGGGTCCTGATCAAAAATACCTGAAAACGTGCTAAAGCCGCATCACCCAAACAACCACGAAAACACTAAATGAGGTATGCACCACCTAACTGAGATTCGCACGATGCTACACCTCCGGTAACACCCGCCAATTCAGTCTAGAACGCGGTAAATCTAAAAAAGATTCAAAACAACTCAAAGGGCTATAACTCGTTCTAGAATGAAAAACAGACAAAACAGACCAAGAGGAATCGATGCCTTACCGAGGGGGTTCCAACACACTAATCAGTGATTGAAACGGGTCTCAGACAGACTATCGGGAGGAGAAATGGGGTTCGGACGGCCTGGTTCGCGTATCCGGGTGGAGGAGGGGTGTTCTGCCTAAAAAATGAGTCTACTGCCCGAATTAAGCGAATAATAGAAAGTACACGGCGTGTACTTTTGGACTACCCACTGTGTATATTTCATTTTACTGGTCAAAAGACAAATGATTCCGCCGACTTACTTTCCGAACCTGTCGACATGAGTACACGGCGTGTACCTCTGGGTACACGGCGCGTACTAGGTTCCTCTTCTCTTCCCCGCAGACATACCCAAATTCCATGTATATCCCTCACACACGGCTAGACTACACGGCGTGTCCAAAGGGAAAACGGCGTGTCCAAAGGGAACATGGTGTGTCCAAAGGGAACACGGTGTGTCCCAGGTTCTTACCCGGCCAACAGCCTACACGCCATGTATGGCCTCACACAGTCGGGGGTCTACACGGCGTCTTCAAAACTACATGCCGTAAGAAACTACTACACGGTCACCAAACGACATGTACTCATCCAGCACATGGTCGGACACTCGCCTAGACATACATGTCATGTACTTAAAGTACACGGCGTGTAGTCTGGAAATTTCCAGAAACATCCCATTTTATACAGTTTCCTCAGAAACAAGTCAAAAAAAATTCAAACAAGGTCATGATTTTGACCCGTTCTAAAAACCTTGGTTCTTACATTCCTCACACGGGCAGACAAAACACGAACCTGAACTAAATAGTTAAACCTGCATTTGAAAATGTAAGGTAGGCTTGAGCATTAAAATTCTCAGTAGGAATTCCAAAAATGGACCACAGAATTCAAGAATTTTCCACTTCCAAAATAGCCCAATAATACTAGTTTGAACTACATTTATAAAAATAAGGTTTTCATATTACACTGAATTTTGAAATCTAACAATCACAAATCCATTGCCCTTATAATTAAAAAACAAGAAATAGAAAACAAAATAGGGGCTCACACAAACCTTTCCAAAATAGTTACTTTGAAGTTCATTTTTTTAAAACCAATCATATTCACGAAACATTTCCACGAAACACTAAAACCAAGTTCAAGGTTATTATTCCACACACAATAATAGAAATGATACTAATAGTGCTTGTATCAAAAGATCACGGAAAACCCAGAACTCAGAGGAAGGCTAGAATGTACCATACGCGTGACTCATCCTGAAGTCATGACTACTCTCGATGACGTCATAATACCATAACGCTCAGTATATCCCTACATGGACGAACCGAGGGACCCAATCCCCATAACAGCAATAAATCAACATTCCCCTGCTATGGGGCCACTAGACAGTGCGTAATCTAAACTAGTGCAACAATCGTTCTCTGTAAATGCCCTTTCTATGCTAAGTTTTTGTGCTATGTTCACAAAGAGGTGTGCCAAACATTCAAAAAATAAGCCGTATATATATAATCAAGTATGCGACACAATCTGGCACCACCCCGACCACCTCATAGTTAGTCTCATGCCTTAAAATAAATATTCTCAAAAGGAGGACCATACCGAGGACCCTCCTATCACATGATTGACAGATGAGGCAATGGGCCCCACCAAAGAGGGGTTTTCCAAACACACAGTTTTCCAGATGGAAAATGGACCTTTAGCTTCACAATGCTCATACTTTTATCAAAACATTTATTAACCCATTCAAAACAACCAAATATACTATCTTTTTACCAACATGGCCAAACAGAGCATTAAATAAAACATTTACCAAAAAACTTCCCAATTTTACTTTAAGTCAAGTTACAACAACACCTAAGAAAGTGCCAAATGGGCTTTGACTTCCACTTTCACCCAAACACACCCCAAAATTTACAAACTCCCCCTTTCATTTTCCAAAAACTCACCCTTGCATGTTTCCAGGGCCAACTAGGCCAAACCAAGAGGAATAATTCAAAAAAAACCCAAAAATTTTGAATCCAAAATTTATAAATACACCCGTTACTATCAACCCAAAAACAGCCATATCACTCAATACCACAGAAGTTCATATACCAAAATTTATTTTTTAAAAAACACCAAACCAAAACCAGGGAAAAAACTACCTTTCATATACAATATCCAAAACATTTTTTAGACCAATTTAACAAAACAATTTTATGGGAAAACCCCACCCAAACATCTGATTTCACCCAAAAAGAACAAGTGGAAATTTAAAAACACCAGAGGCATCATATACAAGCCCTAAACCATGATTCATGTAAACCCTATCTTTAACAACAACAAATAATTTTTGAACACCACAAGAAGCTTTATATAGGTACCATGAAGAGGCATAAAAAGTTAATAATACAACGAAAACCTCAAGCATCAAGGACAAACAATGGAAAGTAAATGCACGTATTTTCCTACCTCGAACAATGGTCAGGCTAAGCTTTTTAACTCAAGTAGCAGCTCGCTCGCACGCACGAACTTCCACACACACAGATATATATATATATATATATATTTAAACTGATAAATGTGTTCCCCACGCCATGAGGGAACGCACACATAGAAGACACATATATCTATACATATATATACTTGGGAATATGTGTTCGCGCCTTCAAAACCAACCACAACACCTTACGATAAATTCATGAGACTAAAAAACAACACAAATCCCTGAAATAAATTTAATCCAAACAAAGCAATCAAGATACAATTCAAATGCCAAACCTAAAAAATCACAATGTTCAAAAATAAACATAAATCACACATTAACCATTTTTTTATAAAACAAAACTAAGGGAAACACCCCCAAAATTGTATCAATTTATTTTTAAAGCTTATATCAAAATTTATCAACACCCCAAGTAAATAAACACATAAACATAATTAATGAATCATACTAATGACCAATTTTTTTAATCAATTCAACAATGCTGAAGCATCACAAAAAGATAGACGAGAAAACCATAGTGATGCGAATTACATTTTAAAAATAGTCAAAATAATATTTTTTTCACTTAAACAAGAAAATCAACGTACAAACATGTTGACATAAACCAGGAACCGAATCATAACATATTATTAACAAAATCTAAAAAAATTATCAACCCAATAGAAAGCTAATTAAGAACATAAAAAATCTGCAAAACACGTTTTAAAACTAAATTAAAGAGCGCAAACATTAGTGGAGTGCTCTGGAAAAAACAAATATGAGAATTCACCTTCCTCGGAGGGGCGGAAATACAATATCACCTCAATGGAAGGGGGGAAACATTTCAAACCCTTTGCATACCTAAAAAAATAAGGTCACACACAAATAAATAGCCCTCGGTTAGGGTTGGGCCATCTCAAAGGAAAACCCTAAAAACATGAAAAAAAGGATACCAGAGTGGGGGTGAGTCGAATTGGTTGAGGGTGCTATGGCCAGAGCTAGCGGGGTCGGCTGGAGTTTGCGGGGTAGGCCGGAGCAGGTGAGGTCTTCCGGAGGTCAGGGGGCAGGGGTGGTTGGACTGCGCAAGGAGGAGTTGGGGTGGGCGGTGGTAAAGGGAGGAGGAGGCTGGGAGGAGGCTTACACTTAGGGAGGAGGAGGTCGTGAGGTGGCCACAACCGGAGGGAGCTCGGGTGAGGGGGGCACAGGTGTAGGAACAAACCAGGGGGGCACTGCGTGATTCCGAGGGGGGGTGTCGCAGGTAAGGGGAGGGGGAGGTTAGATTTAGGGTAAAAAAACAACAACATAATAATAATAACAACAATAATAATGATAATAATAATAAATAAATAAACTAAAACCAAACAAAAAATGATCATAATAATATATTTCACTCTTTTATTTCTTATTACTAAGAATAATCATATTAATAAAAGTTAAATAAAAATAATACTAATAAAAATTTAATAAGAATAATAAAAGTAATAATAATAATAACAACTAAAATTAAATTACGATTCATTATTAATTATATTAATAACAAATTTTAGATAAATAAAATATTAATCACCATTTTTAACAACAACATTATTACCTAAATCATAATTAATTATTACAATTATATTTTTAAACATTTTACTTATTTGATTTGCATAAAACATTATTTCATTCGATCGATAGACACCTGCACGACACCCGAAACCCACTAATAACATCAAAGACTCAAATAAAATTCAAACGCGGACTCAAACCCAACTCAGTCAAAAAGATATGTGACCGAGAGAAGAATAAAATAAATGGCATCCGTGGTTGGGGTGTGATGCATACTCTTTTTTCATAATGTTGTCGATCCAAAAGTTGTATGACCATTGTATTATTCCAGTTTCATAGAAAAACATGAAATATAACATTCTCAATGTTTTTATTGGATATTTTAAACTCATTTATAGTTTCATTATCATAAATAAATTTATAGATTAATATTATGATCTTAAAACTCATTCACATTAGATCTAGGATGATCTGGGTCATCTCAAATTACTAAATTTGTAGATATGACAATATTATTCAGACAAATATTATCGATTCAATATCTTCAAATATTAATCATTAATGACTATCAGATATTCCACAAATAACTGCTTATGTAATGATTTTCCTTCATCTAATTAATTCTCCCATAAATCAAATTGTGCAAGTGATGCACTCAAATTATACAATATTAATTTATGTAACATTAAATTTAAATAAATATTAATAATTTTTATTATGAGTATCATATATAAGAAATCCTTTAACCATGAATATATCATTGAATTTTGAATAGTTTACTTAGATCCTTCTGATCTCTAAACTATGAAAAATTCAAACAGTACTCTTAATTGATCCTTATCACATCAAATGATCATAACATTAAAATTTTGATATGTCATGTACTTTTGGTGCATATATTTGACACAAATCATACTGATCCTCACATTATATAATACTCTACTTTTAAATTCAATTTATATAAGTCAAATAATATTTTATATTGTTTCAAGTTTTTGGAAATGGACATAAGATAACATTAATGATGAGTCTCTTACTGTTGGACCACTCCACTAATTTTTAGAAATCAATTTCTTTAACATTCTATGAATTATATATATATATATATTGAAATCCATTATTTCAGTCAAATCATTTTTAGTCAAATATCACTTCACATGTATATTAATTTCTATTGTATTTGTACCACCCAATAATTTTATGGTACATTTGTTTAACAAAATATAAATTTGTTAGCTTCTGTTGCACGCAATACTGAGTTCCAAAACACCATGATCTATAATAAAATAGCCTTTAAAATAGAAAGAGTTAAAAATATTAGCCAAATTATATACAATATAATATTCAAAATTAATTTTTTTTATATATGAGATATGAAAAAATATAATAAAACCACATTTTTCATCCAAAACACAATTTTTCCACCTTTTGATGGCTCATCCATATGAAATCTATGTTTAGAGTCATATATAAGTTAAATTTTTAAATTTATTTTTATTATTTGGATTTAAGTAATCAATTTTTTATTTTCATGAGTTCTTGGTATATTTCGATAAATTTCATATTTTGTTTAATAGTGAAAAATAATACAATTTAATTCAATATATATTTTTAATTTAATTTATTTATATTAATATATTATAATTTTAATTAATATTATTGTATAATAAGATTAGTTTTTATCACCCAAACCAATATAGTTCATTGGAATCAATTTCAAATTGAAATTATATATAAAAACATTTCATTCATTTGAATATTTCACATTAAAACCCCACTTTTTTGTTTCGTTTGTGGAATTAATTTTAAATATAATTTCATAATTTTTGTGAATTTAAATAGGTAAAATGGATTCAATATATGTTTTAATTTTTTCAAATTTATTTCATATGTGTAATTTCACTTTGTTGTATTAAAAAGTTACCTTGGTAATAAAAATATTTACCATTGTTATGGTATAATTGTGACAAGGGTTAATGTTAAAATGTTAAACTATAAAATACCTAAATATTAAAACAATAAATTTATTTTTGAGGTGTGAATGCACCCTAACCATTATAAAAATAGTAATTTATATTATTATTTTTTGAAATTAATTCCACCTCATTGTGGATACACTATAATATAAAATTATCTATAATTTAATCACTTGAACACGTCTCTCCTCAGGTATAAATACCACCCATCACCTACCGATGTCTTCCAACATATCCCTATAGATCCTAAAATATATGAAACAAAATATTTGAATCACTCTCCATATGTCCACATTCCATTGACCTCACAAAAAAACCAAATCCATGGTATCCATGATTCTTTCACAGATATGATTTTCAAGAGGTAATTTTTTCAATGTACATATCTTAATTTCTTTTCATTTTAAAATTTCTCATATCCTCCTTCATCGATAAATGATTTATAACTATAATATATATATATATATATATATAATATTATTATGTTGTAATAGAATACCTCAAATCCATTTCTTTTTTCACCGCCTCTTATTCCAATATTCCAAATTGTTTTCCATGTTACGTCATTTAAATGACAACATGAATATTGTTTTTATTATTCATTCAATTAACGCATTAAATACATGTTCTCAAATTGATTTTATTGGTAAATAGTATTTATATTTTTTTAATTTTGGCCTGTTTCATATTGTTTAAATTTTACATTAAACAAACCTCCATGCTATCCATATTGTGGATATATGATAACATCATTTGACGCCGTGTGGTCATCTGCCCCCTCAATGTGATGTGATTCATTCATAGAATAAATGGAACATATTAAGGAATCATTATTAAAAATATGCATCATATATCATGTATTTATGATAGTGGAATTATAATATATATTTATTTCATTCACTTTTCAATATTTTCATACGATATTGATATTAAAATATCGTTCCTGAGTACATAAGACCTATTGTATCATTGTAAAGTGTATTTTATTTCTTACCTCAAAACATTATAGATTATTATAAGTAAATATATACTCAATATATAAGATAATATGGTCATGGATTAAATTATGGTGTTGGTGAAATCCTGATCTATGTAATAGAATTAGAAAATAACAATTCAAAATATACGTGAGAAAAGTAGGTGATTAACACCTGAAATAGTGAAAAAATGAATGATTGATACCAATTATGTTATAAGATCCAACAAGGAGACAATATAGAATATTTTAAACATGATTATGGGAGTATAATTAGTTATTATTTATCTTTAAAACATTATACAACGGGATAAAGGATGATCACTCAACAATAATCACAACATAATGGGTAATATCGCTATGTCATTAATCTCAGAGATTGTTTATACGTAAGTATTTATTAGTACATATTTATCATCTATTTTAATTTTAATTTAAAAAATAAAAATTATTATTTTAAATGTATTATGTAAGGGAATATTTAACTAAGACATCTTGCTAAATTTTTCTAATATTTATCCTCTAAATCATTCTCATTCATGTCCATCTTTAAAAAATGTGACTTATGGGAAAATTTACAATGGAATGAATATTTATAATTGTTAATATTTGAATTCATCTCGAATTTTTCAACGTGGAATGGGGAAAATTGACTCAATAAAATGTTTTTGAAAGCCTCAATTTATAAATTTTGGGCTTTTGAATGAATTATTTCAAGTAAAACATGGCATTTTTCTCAAGAAATATTAATGGTGTTTAATAGATTTTTTTCAACTATGTCAACATCATTTATTATATTTAATTATTAATTGATATTGTTTGTTTATATATCATAAAATACATTACTTAATGTTTTATTATATAATTGACTATGGATGTGTTATTTTGATAGCATTCGTGTTTTATGGTTACTGTATTAACATTTAGTATTCTAATTTTAATATGAATGTTTTTGTTTTTAATGTATCACCTGTTTAATATGAGGATTCTATTGGACTTATTGTGTGAAGGGAGGGGCTGGTTATATCCCCTTGATTCATCTATAGGTCCCATTAGATGAAATTATTTTTCAAAACAATCATTCAGAATTGTTTTCCAAGAATATTGACATTGTCATGATGATAGATCTTGACAAAAATAAAATTGGGTTTCCACCGATAGACAAAAAATGTAATGAGCATAGATCATGACAGTAGAAATATGAAGAATAAATCTTGATAGTTTAGAAATCATTCATTTTCTGTTCCCTCATTATAATATCATGTAATTATATTAAATATGATTAGTCAACTAGTATGATGACTTTGGTTCTTTTATATGGTAATATTTATTCTATCAATATTATGAAGATGATGATGATTAAATGAATTTTTTTTAAGCTATACATATTTCCATGATGTTTCTCATTATTTATTCATAAAAGTATTTTTTGTTCACTTACTCTTACTGAGCATTTGAGAGCACACCTTTTTTATTCATTATCTTCCAAGGATTCCAAGTGGTTCATTTTTAATGATATGTAGGGTTAATCTAAGAGAATAAGTGAGTTCCCACGGGATTATCTATGATTTATTTTAGGTATTTAATATTAATGTAAGTTTCATGTATCTAATCATCATTCCAATATTACCTAACTGATCGGCCAATTGGTCTAAGATTCATTGTAATCAGGTTAATGTATTAAAATAATTCAGTCACTCTGACCTTCTATAGTAATGGAATTTTGGTTGGTATCAACGACAATTTATAACCAGCTATGGGAATTCGTGTTAGAAAAAATCTTACATTATTTTACATAACACTAATATAGAATATATGAATAATCATATATGAACACCTGAATGAAACCATGTTTATGTTTTTAAGACTAGATACACATAAAAATTTCAATTTAGGTTATGAATTTTACATGTTGTGAGAATATATATAATTATATAATCTAATATAAACTATTTCTTTATTTATAAATGGATTCTAATGGATGGAATAGAAACTATGTAAACACAATTAATCCATGTAGAGATTTCTCTCCTTTGAAATATAATAATAGTGGAGTTGGTGATAGACTAGTGCGGAAGAACTTATAACCATACTGAGAAAGCTAGATTGGGTTATGAATAATAACCTTACCTTTATGTATATCCTCGATCCACAACACAGATTATAGAGACCATAGCCTTATACATATAAGATTACACGATATTAGGAATAATTATACATCAGAGTACAATCCAAGGATCGTAATTTGTAGCGACTTGAAAGAAATGGTACTGAAAACTAAAAAAATAAAACTAAATAAAACATTTCATTATTTAAATTAAAATTGAGATCACAACATTCATTGTTCCCAAACATCTGCATAGGTTACCGTAAGGAACACAAGAACAAAGGAATTATCTAAATATCCAAGTATGGTAATAACAATGATAATGAATAATTATCACATTGGATAAAAGAAATGACAAGATAATATTAAAAGGCAAGTAACATATGGAATAATAATATATAAACATGCAATTATATGAACATAGAGTCATAATATTTAGGAATCATCATAAAAAATAACATTATCACGAGTCAAGGCTAACTGTCTAGACTATTGCATATGGTAGCACAAGCCAAGGCTAACCACCCGGACCATCGCACATGGTAGCACAAGACAATGCTAACCTCCAAGAACATCATACATAAAGCCTCATGAAAATTAACATTACCAAATTCATTGGATATCTATCTGGGTTCCCCCATCATAAATTTTAATGAATATGTTTTCCACACAAAGAATCATACATAATAAATCTCTCAATAACACATTTGTTACCTAGGGAAATAATTGGGTACCACAATCATGTCATAAAGCATAAACAATGCACATATCATAAATGTATCCACAAAAAAAAAACCAAAATATACAAGTAAAATAATAAGGACTAAATTTCATGTATCATGGTAAGATATTTCTGGTAGATGTTACAACCAGTAACAAATGTATTTATAAACAATTAGCATTACAATAATTTTATATAGTTTTACGGAAAATACTATAGTGAATTTAAAATAAAATTGTTAACAATAAATTATATAATACCAGAAGATATCGAAGAATTTTATCACAATAATAATAGTTATTTTATAAAGGAAAATGGTGGATTAAAATAGAATATTCATTTAATTTTAAATCGAGTAAGAATTCTGGTTGTTTCCTCAAAATTGGTTTGCTTATCGGAATGTATTGATGAGGTATTCACAGAGGACATGTATATCCCCAAAAAATAATGATGAAATAAAAAGGATAAATGAATTTTTTACATGTACAAATCTATTATAATATTCAAATAAAAATTTATGATATCTTTATTTTTATTAATAGATGTTAAGGAAACCCGAAGGTCCAAAGTAGGATTGGGTAGAATCCTTTAAGAGTTATCACCATGTTATTAAGTATACATAAGATGGATTAATGAGATATAAATGGATTTATAATCACCTATAAATCACTACACAATTATGTTTAGGTGAAAAATCATACCCCATCATTAGGGATTACACATAAATGTGCATAACATAAAGGATATTATTGAATAATAGTGAATTAGAGAGGATACCTTACATTATTCCTGAAGGTGTTCTTCCTATGATCTTAATGACCAGAATAATGATATTAGGTTCAATAATTAATAAATCAAGAGCATATAATATATGAAAATGATTTAGTGTATGTTTTTTTGTTCATTCATGATCTTTTTTATTGGTTAAGTTGTTCAATTTCATTGTTTGGGTCCATTTGATTTCTTGGTTTTAGAGATCAGTTTACTTATTTCCATGAACGTAAAATTGGGGAATATGGTAATGTTTTCCCTAAATTGGAGTTTAATGAATATATAAATGGTTACATGTTTGTAAATTTAATTTATTTTGTTATACAAAATTTGAATCATTACAAAAAACATTAGTGATATCATTTTGGGTATATTGGATATTTTTTATCTCCAGAAACTCATTTTTCATTAGGATTTAATAGCATGGGTAAAAAAATATATTATACCCTTAAATAGGATATAATACATAATAATCTAGTTCAACTATAAAAAATGGTTTCCTAACTAGAATTAAATATGGTAAATGAAATTGAAATCCCATCGTCCTTCAATGTTGTTAATTAAAAAATCTTGGATGGTGTGTTTAATACTAGTATAAATGAAGTGTAAAAGGAGAGATAATAATAACATATTACATTAACATAAAAACATCATAGTACATGTATGGTACTAGAGTTTTTATATCATTTTAATTTGGAGTGGTACAGAGAGAATAAAAACAATTGTATTTGAAATGAAATTAAAATAATTGGATAGAGAAATTTACCTCTTGAATAAATCTTGTTTTAGAGCATCTTAAATTGATGGGATTAGATATTTTGAGTGTTCTAAGGGCAATTGGATTTTGGATAAGAGCATTGGGACAGATTTGGGTAGAATTAAACAAGTCACAATGCATTAAACGAGTGAAGTGAAGAGTTAAGGAGGGGTGGTATTTATAGTGGAGGAGAAGAGGGTTTTCGTAATATTTATTTCCATGGTTTTTTTATTTAACTAAAAAAATAAATAGAGATGATTCCATGATAGAAAATAGTAATATTTACATTTGAGTTTGTACCAAAAGAGATTCTATTTGAATTACATCATCCATGACCATATAGATAATGTATTTAGCTTAATTTGCAACTTATTGTGTTTTTCTATCCATGAAAAATTCATGTATTTTTAAAAAATCCCAAAATTCACCATAATAATTTTTTAAGTTGTAGAATCCAAAAATGAACCCCATTTGTCCAAAAAATCTAAATATAATTTATTTTTTTAATTAAAATTATCATTTACATGAGAAATACATATTTTGAAGCAATAAATGATTTTTAAATGTTTTCTAAAATTACATATGGACTTATTTAATTATCTTAAAACCATAATACATAAAATTTATAATTTATGAACAAATTTGAGGAAAATACATTTTTCATTAAATTAATTAATAAAATTTCATTAATTCATTATCACTTAAAAAATACCAATAATTTTACAATGGTTATATTATCACTTATAAGATGCCTAACTATTATGTATACATTCAAGGATTATGTTACTATTATTTGAGAGGATATAATAGTCATAAGAGTCATATTAGTACTCATAATTGTATGTTCCAATTCATATTGGTAGGTTAATATTCACACAAAAAATATATTTTTCTTATCGGACTACAAAAATATTAATGATCACAATTGTGTATATCAGATTTTCAAAATTAAAATAAAAAAAGTTGCAATATTATGTTTAATGGTTACGTTGTAATTATTAGTTCATTGTTTTGAGATTTTATTTGATTATATTTCATAATCATGATAATCAAATTTATATTGATAAAATATTGTGTCATTACATTATTATTCCCTTATTTAATTTCACCCTTGAACTCTAGTTGTACATCTTAATCCATAAACAGGTGCATGTAATTTTTCGTTCATTTCCTCCTCCAGTATCCATGTAGCCTTTTCATAATTATTGTACCACCATAATACATATTCTAGTAGAGTAGTTCTGTTGCGTAGAAGCTTATCACTTTGATCCATAATATTCACTTGCAACCCTTCATAAAGAAACAAAATTCTACAACTATACCATCTATAAAGATAGTACATGTGAAGGGTTTGGTATGTATTTACTTAAGAGGGATACATAGAAGACATTGTGTACATTGGACAATGCATGTGGAAGTGACAGTCGATATGCCACATCTCTGACTCGATCTACGATCTCGATGGGGCTGATGAACCTGGGAAATAACATTACTTTTTCCCCAAACCTCATGATCTTATTATATGGAAATTTTCATAGAAATACAATGTATCTAGCATTGAAATCAAGGTCTCACCTATCATTATATTGATAAATTATTTTCTACTTTGGGATTCTATGGTGAGCTGCTGAATGGTTTTCATCTTCTATACCATTTCAGTGAATATTTTTTGTCCTTTCAGAATACCCTCACTGACATCATCCCAACATGCCAGTGATCTATATAGTTTAAAATAAATATATTTGTACGGTTCCATTAATATTATCAAGTGCAAACTATTGTTGTAGAAGAATTCAACTAGTGGAAGATGTCAGTCCCATCCTCCTTTGAATTCCATAGAAAATGCTCTTAAAAATCAACCAGGGTTTGAATAGTTTTCTCATATTTTCCATAATTTTGAGAAATATAGGCTATAATGATATTTAGTTCAATGCATAGATCATGTCGGAGTCCTTTCAAGAACATCGTTGTGAATATCAGATCATTGTTTGATACAATATATTTTGGTACTCTATTCAGACTTACCACCACATTAGAATATATATATATATGTTGATGTTGACCCAATGAGATGTACTATTGAATCACGACAAAGTTAGTAGTCTTTGTAAGATGATCAACACTGACCCATATAGAATTGTTCCCTCAATATGTCCTTTGATGTATAGTGACAATGTCCATGATGATGTTCTCCACTTCCATGTTGGAAAGGTTAGTGGGGAATCATCCCCCTCTACATCTATCATAAATTCATCACTTATTAACATACCAATAACTTTGATGTATATTAAACAATCTATTTTGTCATATTGTACCTTCAAAAGTTGTCTCAGAGATCACGATATATCTTTATGCTCCCTGGGTGAATAGAGAATGATGAGCTATGTGCATCATTCAAAATCTCCTACATTATCCCTTTATCGAATAATACACATAATCATGACCCACATATTTCAACTCTTTCTTCATCATGTACAAACTCTTTTGATTTTACATTTCTAATTTCTTTCACCCTTTTTAGAATTTCTTCATCTTTTCAATGAGAATCATTTATTTTCTCTGTGAGGTACAGTTAAGAAATCATTTTCAAAAGGATTGACGATGTTCTTACCTTAATAATTCTCTTGTCCACCCTATGAAAATATATGAAGGTCAAATACTTTTCTACTCAAATCATTGATAATGATTCATGATCCATTCTACATAAATCATCTACCACCTAATTTTCCTTACGGAGATCGTAGTGGATTCAGAATTTATAATTTTTAATGAGATCCAACCTTCATTACTGGTTCACATAAAGGTATTTTTGTGTGAATTTATATTTGAGACTCTTGTGATCAATTTATATCTCAATCTTCACCCCATATGAATAAACCATCCTTATTTTTACTAAAATATCAAAACTTCAACTCTAAATCATGTGTATGATATTTTTTCAAAAGAATTTTTAGCTTCCTTGAGGAACAGGTTATCACAATGTCATTTGGAACCATGCCACTTCATAATCCCTCATTCGATGCATCACTATTCACCATAATGATTTCTACACTTTTTGAGAGTTTGAGTACATGGGTGATGATTTTCCTCTTTTTTAAATCCATAAACTAGTCATCACATTACTTAGTCTAGAAAAAAATTACCCCCATCAGTGTTAGAATTGTAATTGGGTTTTAAAATCATGAAAGTTTCTTCACAAATCATTGGTAATACCTGGATAGAACCAGAATTCTTCGGATCTCCATTAAAGATGCTGGACTAGACAACTCTTCAATCACTTTTGTCTTGGATGGGATGACATATATCTATTTGGTTGCGATAACATGCCCAGTAATTATACATCCTACATCCAGAACTATTATTTAATGGATTTTTCATATAGTTTATCCCTTTGTAAATACTTCATCACTATGTTAAAATGTTTATCATGTTCCTCCATGATCATTGTGTATATTCAAAAGTCCAAAAAATTGACTACCACAAATATGTCTAGGTAGTGTCTAATGAAAATATTTATTAAATAGATGAACATTTTGGGAGCCTTTGTGAGCCCAATGGGAATAAATATTAACCCATAGTGTAAATACATGGTTCGAATGGTAGTCTTTAGAATATCTTCCTTGCTCACCTTAAATTTAAGATATCCAACTGAAGGTCCACTTTATAGAAATAACTGGCCCAAAAAATTTGATCAAACAATTCATCTATTCGAGGTTTGGGATACATGTTATTTATTTCTATTTTCATTAGCACACTATAATCAATGAAAATTAACATAGAATCATACTTCTTCATGATGAAGAAGACTAGTGATCCCCATGGTTATGCACTTAGGCTTATAAAACCCCTATTCAAATTATCAGGTAACATCTTGTTTATATCCTCGAATAATATGATGTTTATTATATAAGGTTTCATTGATATTGGTAGAGAATTAGGAAGATGATCAATTCAGAACTCAACATCTTGGTTAAGTGGAAGGCCAAGAAACCCTTTTGTAAATAAATTAGTGTAACCCCTCACTATTGGAATGTCCTGAAGCATTATTCAATCCATTATCTCAAACATTTTAGATATGAATTATTATTCATATGGTATCTGTATCCAACCCTGAAAAGATGATTTTGAATGGAAACTCAACATCCTTCTTACACATGAAAATAATTTTAGGAATTTTCTGGTTGTGAAGTGTGGTCTACATATCCAAATAGCTGACCTTGGATTTTCATTATGACCGCCAATCCATGCCCAAGATAGTGTCGAAATACAATAATGGATGTATTATGATATTTCATTAGAAGTTCAGTCCACAAACATTATGTAGGGAGTAGTTAAGAACAATGGATGAAATAATTTACCCATTAACTATGCTCACAGATAACATATCCTCCCAATTTTTAGATGGTCTTTGAATAGTTCTAATAAACATTCATAATATGAAAGAATGTTTAGAACATGATTCAAACAGTACATTTACTATTCATGTATGAATAACAAGTGTACCTGTCACCATTTTGTTTTTAGGCTCCACCCCAACAATAGTTATAGCATAAGACCTTCCTTGTTGCCTTATATGTTACTTCTGATTGCCTCTAAAAACCCTCATATTATGGAAATTTTTCTCATAATTCCCTTGATCTCTGATGTTGTAACACTACACTACAAGCTCAGTGTTGATTGGTATCATCCTTTCATCTCCCACATTAGTTTGTTTTTTTATATATCTTTTGCAGTTTTAGCCAGTTGATCCAAATTTCCACATTTGAATCTATTCATGGTTCCCATTAGATAGTTCCCAAGATGCTTCTTCCAACATTTTTTACACATGTGATGATCAAGTTTAATTCCATTGTGGAACTTATTTGTTGGACCACCAACATTAGATTCTATTTTCCTCCTCTTGTTATCAGGCCCATGATATCACTGAGAGACCCAGATATTCATTTCATCATTGAGGGAAAAATATACAATATCCTCATAAATATCAAAGTCTTGAATCACTAACACATTTTATAGACTCATCTTTAGTAAACTAGATAAGTGATCCTTCTTGCTTTCAGTGTTCAAAAAAAATCAAGAGGTGTAACTTTGAAGCCTTGTGATTTTTTATTCACAAACCCTATTGGACTCATATTCCATCAGCTTTAAACAGAGGAACACTTTTTTTATTTTTTAGACAAATGGGTTCAGGGGAAATATTTTTTGAAAAACATTTTCATCAATTCCTCCCATTAAATAGAATCAATTTTACTTAATGCTTTGTATTATATATTATTTTCCGCCACTGATCAGCTTCCCCATAAAAACGATAGACCACCATTACGAATTTCTATTATTTCGAGAATTGGAGAACACAAAATATAATTTTAATGGATTTAATCCACTATTCAGTGAAGAGGGTATCAAAAGATCCAAAAAATATGGGATTACTTTTCCACAAAAAGGATTCAACTAAAAAAATCTAATTACATAGAAGATCTGGGAGTTCAACATGATTCATGTTATTATTAACAACATGATCCAATTGAGAACGTACTATAATGATGTTTTGAGAACCCATTCCCATCATATCATGAATATAATTAGTCAATATTCACATTACCAGACACATAGATTGTTCTCACAGGTTCATATATTTATCTCCATTAATAAAGAAAAAGAACATACAATAAGAGGGATTGAATACTTAGTTATTGAGAATAAAAAAGAAACATTGAACATTTAAGGATAAACTTGAATAGGGGAAGTATATCATTACTTTTGATGCCCTTTGTTTCAATCCAGGTAACCCATGATCTATTTCATAACTTATATTCTTATGATTTTTTTCCTTAATAACTAATTTCACTAATCTCATGAATTTACAAAAGAATATCACCCAATAGTTTCAAACAATGAGTAATTCAAGGCCCTATTCCTTACACCAGTTCCAGTTTGATTCTAGATCAATGTGGTAATTTCTAGTTTTACCCCTAAATACATCTATGCAAGATCCATAACTACCTATTTGTATCCAGACAATGATTTATTTTCTTGATAAACCATTTACTACATACTTACCCAAATATAGGGACGTATTCTCATATTTAATCTCATCGTTATCGTTATAGTAAAGTTGTCTATTCCATGTCTCCAAAAATAACTTGAAAAACATCTAATACAAACTATTGGACCTAATAATTTTACATATAACATTATATAATTTTAAGAATAATTATACATCAAATTAAATGCCAAGGATTTTACTGCCCCGTGTCTTGGATGACTATGTACATAAAACTGAAAGCATGGAACTCAGTTAAAAAAATTCTTTATTTAATCTTAACATATTCTTCCTAACATCCATTGTGATCAATAATATGTATAAGGTAACCTAGGGGACATATGAACAAAATGATTATCTAAATTTCCCGGTATGGGAATAACTATAAGAACAAAGGATTATCACATGGAATAAAAGGAATGCCATGATGATATAAAGAGGAATGTAACATATAGGATCATAATATATAATCATGGAATAATATGAACATGGATTCATTATATTGTGATAGAAACATAAAACATGGGTATATTATATGTCAATGCCAACCTCCTAGATGGTTTCACATGGTAGTACAATTCAAGGCTAACCACCAAGAATGTTCAACATGGTAGCACAAACCATGGATAACCGCCAAGATCATCGTGCATAAAATATCATGATTCTAAAAATTACACAATTAATTATGGAACTATCTTGGGGAATTTTTTTAACATTTCATGAATATTTTTTCCAAATAATTATTAATATATAATCAATCATACTTAAATTTAAGGGTTACCTATGGAATGAATTGGGTATGGAAATCTTGTTATAAATCACAACAAATTATCGTATCCTAAAAGTGTCCAGGAAACAATATATATATATATATATATAAATTCATAATGAATAAATAGGTATGTATCATGGTAACTAATTTCAAGTATAAGTGACAACATTTCATAAATGTATTTACGAAATTATTTCATGAAAACATTTTGTGATGATCTAAGGGAAATACTATAGAACCATTAAAATATAAAAGAGAAGAATACATTATATAAAAACACAAGTGAAACTATAAGGTTTTCATAATAAAAAATAATTATATTAATAATAAAATGGTGTCTTAAAACAAAATATTGTGTGAACGTGAAATTGGGTAAGAATTTGGGAAGTTCCCTTAAAATAGGTTTTCTTAACTTGAAGTATTGAGGATAGAATAACTTAAAAACATGTATATTCCACAAAGATAACAATGAAAGGGTATTGACAAGTTAATTTTTCACATTTACACATCATTTATAATATTCCAATAGAAAAATATAACTTCATTTTGGTAAATGGATGATAAAGCTGCCTGAAGGAACAAAGGATGATAGGTATTATCCAAACATAGGTAATTGACATGGTATTAGGTGTACATAATAGGTCTCAAATAGATGGAAAGTGGTTTATTATCACATATAAATCATGAGGGAAGGATGGGGTGTGTTATAAATCATACCCCATAAATTTGGATTACACATAAGAAAGTTATAATAATGAAGACATTCTGGAATAAAGGTGGAATTGACAGGATCCCTTACCATATATCTGAAGGTTCTCTTCCCTTGATCATAAAAACCAAAATAATAAAATTAGGATCATTAATTAATAACTACCAAACCTCTTCACTTTTTAAATGATTTATTATATCCTTTTTGTGTTTAGTAATGATCTTTTTGATGGGTTATGCGGTTCAATTTCATTTTTTGGGTCAGTTTATTTTCTTGGGTTTTACGATCGGTTTACTTTTTTTAATTAATGGAGAATCATGAAAAATGGGGATGGTTGTACAAAATTGGAGATATATTTTACTATTAAACATTATGAATGTTACATGGTTTTAAATTTAATTTCGTTACTTGATGTTATGTTGAATCATAATAAAAAACATTAGTGAAAACTACTTGGGTTTATTGGAAGGTTTTTTATCACCATGAACTCATTTTGAATTATAAATTAATATAAAGTGTAAAAAAATGATTATAGAACCGTAAAATGGATATATTACATAAATATCTATTTTATATATAAATAAAAACGTTTCATTACCAGAATTTATGACTGTGAAAATATTGAAAACCATTTTTCCTTGAATGTTGTAAATTAACGCATCATGGATAGTGTCTTTACTACTAGTATAAATGAAGAGAAAAGGATCGATGATAATAAAAAATTCCATTGTCTTAAAAAGGTTATAGTACATGTAAGGTGCTAGTTTTTTCATATCATTTGGACGAGGAGAGTAGAATATAGAAAATAAATCAAATGAACACAAAAAGAAAGTAAAATAATTGAAATGAGGAATTGATCTCTTCAATCAATATTCTTTGAGGGCCTCTTAAGGGGATATGATTTGGACTTCTGAATAGAATACAGGATTTTGGATTTGGGATAGGTGCGTAAAGAGTGATCATCGTATAATTTAGGAAACGAACAAGGCATGAGATGAGTGATGAGAATAGGTAAGGAGGTGTTGTATATATAGTGTAGGAGAATAGGTTTTTCATAATATTTAATTCTTTAGATTATTAATATCCCTAAAAACCATAAATAGTGATGGTTCCTTGTCCAAATATAGGAATAAGTTCATGTGAGTTCGAACCAAATGATATAAAATTAGAAAAACTTCATCCATAATGCTATAAATAATTTATTTAGATTAATTTGAAAATTATTGTATTTTACTATTCATATATATTCATTTATTTTATAAAACCCCAAAATATTTACCGTGCCAATTTTTTGATGTGTAGAGTCCAAAAATGACCTCCATTTATAAAAAATAACTTCCAAAATATAATTATTATTTTTTAATTATTACCATAATTTACATGAGAAATAAATATTTTAAAATTATAAATGATTTTGTAATGTTTTAAAAAATAACATAAGGTCATTAAAAATAATCAGAAATATCAAATACAAAAAATTGAGAATTTATAAATAGATTTTAAGAAAGTAAAATTTTATATAAATTAATTAATTATTTTTTAATAATTATTTATTACTTATTAAAATAGAAATAATTTTACTATTATCATATTATCATTTATCATATGCCAATATTTTATTTATGTAGCCAAGTGTGATGTTACTATTATTTTGTACAATTTAATATTATAAGGGTCATATTACTATTCATAGGGTTGTGTTATGATTCATATTGGTAGGCTTCTATTCACATAATATTATAGTTTGACTCATCAGACTCCGAACAGTGTACTGATCGCAACTTTGTAAGTCAGATTTTCAAAATTCAAATCACAAAAGTGACAATATTATGGATAAAGTTCACAGAATCTATAGTAGTCCATTTTGTTGTGATTGTATGTGATTATATGAAAAAATTATAAGAAATGTATTTTCATTGGAAAAACATGGTGCCTTTATACAGAGATTCAGTGTCAGACAACTTCACGAGACAATGACCCCCAAGATTCAATGGGACTACAAATCCATTTGTAGTTGATAAACAAATTAGTTACTTATATAAGATATTTCATTCATTGGTATGAAACTAAATGGATAAGGATGACATGGTAGTTTGTTATATCTCTAGAAATATAGAACAATGGTGGTGAATGATTCAAAACATAAAGGATTTGGATGAAATAAAAATCATGGTATGGAAGGTTTTTAATGAAATTTTCATTGAAAAATATTATAATCATGAACAGAGAGCTGATACAAAGAGGTTGTTTTAGAGTCAAATAAAAAAAATGAAGATGAAATTATTGTGATATATGAGGAAAACATTACATGGTTACCAAGGCATTATACAAACTTTATACAAATCACAAGAAGTAATATATATTTTTTCATTAATGGGTTAAAAAATTTCTCCAAAAGGATTTTTTCGCTTAATAATTTTGATCATATGAAGATATAGTATCATTATCTATCAGGAAAAAGAAACAATACTATAAAAAATTTTACATTGATGGTAATATTGATGAGAATACAATTATAGTACAAGGGACAAATAAACGGAAGAAGGGAAATATATATTTTATGAGAAGTGATAATTTATGAAATAATCGCTCTAGTATGTGATTGAATAGATTTGTTGTTTGTCATTTGTTTGAAGATAAGGGTCACCTAAAAAAGGAATGTGAACAGAATAAAGAAAAGACTGGTATTTAGTGTTTCAACTATAGTGAAAGGGGAAAATACACAAATAAATTTCCTAATCCTCAAGGAAATAAATCTCATTAAAATCAGTGGGATCAAGGCCGAGCCTCTATTTTTATAATAGATTAAAATGAATAATTAATGTATTTGTGTTTTTGGGATTCTAGTATTATTTAATTTGAATATTTTATTAGCAATGTAAAGGTTAGAAGGATTATAGAATATATAATAATTGTAGTATATATATTATTCTTTAAGGATTTTTATGTATGAATGTTTTCCTTATGGTTTTAATGTGAGGATGTTATCCATATTTTTTTATGTGATAATAATAGTTATGTTTGAAGAAAATTTGAGGATGAAATTGTTTTTGAAATTTAGAGACATTTTTTGACTTCTAATTTGGAAAAAGTATTTTATAAATATCATAATTTTGAAATGGAGTGTGATTATCATTGGATTTTATTTTTTGAGGATAATTTATGATTTATTAAATATTATTTCCAACCATTATCATTTAAGTGAAAATTTAGAAGATGAGCAGAATACATGATGTGCCTATGATTTTTCAAAAGTGTTTCACGGGTAAAAAAATATTTATATTTAACATACATTTCAATGTATATGGTATTAATTGAAAATAAATCCAAGCATAACAAAATTATGATATTATTCATATGTTCTGGAAATAATTCAATTTAGTTCTTATCGAAATTAAAAAAATAATTAATTAAATCTATGGAATAGATCTTGAAACCAAAAATCCTATCATAGAACTTTTTACAATTTATCAAACAGTCATCTAGATCATCATATATTAATTTCTTTTTAACTTTTAACATTCTCATAACCATGTTCTCTATCACACTCCATCAAAACATGATGGTTATATTTTTTTTCATATCCATGTTTTCTAACATGAAACCCTTGTAAGTGTTATCACTGGTAACCTTCATTGTTATCATTCTATAGGTTAAATTGGAACATTAATCAACCCATGTATTGTTGTGTAATTTTAATAATTGAAATTAAAATAGTGTAAAATTTGGCACCGTAAAAAAATATCAAAATTACGAGGATGCTATTTATTGAATTGGGTGAGAATGAACCACAACGAGATTTTATGGTATATTTTCATTAACTAAATATATATTTAATGTCATGTGTTACACACAACAACATGTTCATATGAACCATGATAAATTATAACATACTAGTGAAAATATAAATATTGAATAGTATGGACCACATTAGAAACAATTTATTGTTTAATAATCATTTTAGGTGTTTTCAAAATATGATAAATGAACAAATCCGAAAATTTTTTGTTTTTTCAAAAACACAATTCTTCACCTTTTGATGGTACACCCATTTTAAATATATTTTTGACAAATTTAAAAGTTAAATTTGAAAAAAGATTTTTATTCATTGGATGCGGGATATAAAAATTTATTGGGTTGAATTTTTTGTAGTACTGCGATAAATTTCATAATTTGGTGAACAATTACAAATACTATATTTTTATTCATAACTAATTTTTCATATTATTTTATAATATTCATATATTAACCTTTTAATATATTTTAAATTATAATTATATTTAGTTTTTATCAGTAAAACCCACATATGTCAATGGAATCAATTTTCAATTGAAAATAGATATAAAAACATTGCAATTTTTTGAATGGTTCACTATAAAAACCCAATTTTTCATTTTGTATATGAAAGTAATTTTAAATACCATTTTACAAATTATTTGAATGAAATTATGTTAAATGGATTCCATATTAGGAATTATTACATCTTAATTAGGTTTTATGTTCAACTTCATTATTAGGTATAAAATAGTTACCATGGTACAATTTAGTTACCATTATATTGGTTAAATTATGACAAGGGTAAATGTTAAATTGTAAACGAATAACATCACTAAATATTTCACCATTTCTTGGATAGTTGAGGTGTTTCTTGATTCTAAATATCCTAAAAACATCAATTGAATCTCTTATTCATTGAAATTAATTCCACCTCAATGTTTTTATCTATAAAAATAACATAATCAATAATTTAATCACTTGAACCCACCTATCCTTAGGTATATATACCACCCATACCCTAACCATTTTGACCAAAAATACGTATAGATACAAAAATCTCTTAAAAATCTTCTCATATTCACTCTATCCACATTCATGATATTTTGGTCTCACCAAATTCCCAAATCAAATGTCCTCAAGAATATTTCAAGTAGGTCATATTTACGAGGCAATTTATTCAATGTACATCTCTAAATTTATATTCTTTGTATACATTCTCTTAAACTCCTTGAATGGTAAATTCCTGATTACTAGATAATCATGTTTATACTTGAGTTTTAGTTTTTAATAAAATATGTAATTTTTTTCAAATCTCACCTCATCTTTTTCAACAAATTTTTTTCCCAAGTTATGGTAGTTAATCAACTCTGTGAATATTGTTCTTGTAATGCTTCCTTTATTTCCATAATTTCTTATCATAAAACTATTTTTATGGAAATGTAATATTTCAGTATGTACATTATATCCAATATCATATTTTTGATTTTTTATATTTAACATACGTTCATTCTTTTCATATCGTTGATATATGGTAACACCATTTTTAGAAGTGTGGACTACTGCACTACCCAAGGAAAGTGATTAGTTAGCACTAAAAATGGATCATATTAACAAAATTAATATATGTAATGTATATAACATATATTTGATATTTTAATTATAATAAAATATGTTTCATTCACTTTTCAATATTCCAATAAGACAAATAAATGAAAGTAGCGTTCATGCATACATAAGACTTACCATCTCCATGCAAAGTGTATTTCATTTCTTATTTGAAAAGATTATAGATTATAATAAATAAATATGTAATAAAATATATAAGATAATGAATTCATGGATTAAATTTTGGAGATAATGAAATCATGA
Source organism: Viscum album (assembly GCA_963277665.1). Classification (NCBI taxonomy): domain Eukaryota; kingdom Viridiplantae; phylum Streptophyta; class Magnoliopsida; order Santalales; family Viscaceae; genus Viscum; species Viscum album. The sequence continues at coordinate 1,598,453,088 of OY728158.1, forward strand.
TCTATTTAAAAGAAGAAAGAAATACCTATTCAATACAAACATGGGAAATCATGGCGATTAACACCCGAAATAGTGAATTAATGAATAATTGTTAACAAACAGGTAGGAAGATATTATAATGAATTGTAAAAAATATATAAACATTATTATGGTATAATAATAAATTAGTATCACTATTCAAACCATTATACTTGAGGTTATAGGATGATCACCCCAATGGAATCACAATGTAAGGGTTAATTTTTCTATCTCATTATTTTCTGATTTTGATTATGAAAATGTATTTATTGGGATATATTTATCATCCATGTCTATGATTCTTAAGAAGAAGTTAAAAAAGAATCTTTTAAAGGTATTATATAAGTGACTCTTTAGCTAATATATCGTTTTAAATGTTTCTAAGATTTATTCCCTTAAATATATCTCATTCATGTCCGAGTATACAAAATGGGTTTATGGATTAATTTATATGGACATGGATATTTATAAATGTTAATTTTAGAATTCTTATAAAATGGTTATTTGTACTATGGGACACATTTATTGGAAAATATATTTATAAGAGGAATGATTTTTTAATATGTGTTTTTAAAATATTAATTGAATTAGAAAAACCTAGTTTTCTATTGAAAAATTAATGGTTTTTAATATATTATTATAGTCTATGCTACGATATTTTTTGGATTTTATTCTTATTTGACGTAAGTAGTTTATGGAATATTCCATTATTATTGATGTTTTTATGATATATTTGATTGTGCCTATGTTATTTCTGAATCATTAATGAATTATGGTTAATGTATTAACATTAAGTATGCGAATTTTAATATTAATGTGTTTGTCATTTATGTCTCACCATTTTCATAAGGGGAATGTAATAGAAATAGTATGTGATTTTCAAGTCCTTCTATGGCCACACATTGCATAGTAAGGAATCATGATATAGAATTAGATGAAAAAACCCTTTATGTTTATTTTCAATGTTGTTTATTGTTATTCGGAGGATAGATAATGACACAAATCAATCGGGATTCTACACACTGAGATAAACCACCATAAGGGTATATCCTAATACTATTGTAATGTCTCAGTTCCAGGGTCCACTCAACGGGTGCCCTGAACCAGTTTCTCCATGTGACCTCAAGCGCATTTCCCCAAAGGCCAGAGGCTACCGTCTAGTAGCGAGGGCCCAGGTCTGATAGTGGGGAAACTATGACCTCATATGTCAAAGTGTAGCGCAGCAGAATATAATCAAAACATACCGCAACACAGGAAGCAGTAAACCATACACAAATGAAACAAACAACTGCAGTAGATATCACCAAACAGATATATAGATAAGATGCAACATGTCTCCAATTCTAAGAAAACGGCTAGAACATGTTACAAAGCTGTACAACACAACTAATGTACAAGTACATAAAATAAAAATAGAACAGCCTGCGACATCGCGAGCCAATGCTTGGTCCCAGGATCTCCTACACTCCAGCAGCAATCAATTATCTATATAAAGACCCTTTCCCTTATCTACACATGCAACAACATAACCTGTTTGGGCTGACAAGCATGACCCAAACAGGGTGTGAAAAATAAATTCCTAGTAGGCACCCACCAAAGGCCTGTGCTCAACTGTGTATAAGCATGCAACAACAGTGTGAAATAGTAAATGCAATAAAGTAAGCAGATCTGAAATGTAACTAACTTAACAATTAAATTTCCATTTTATTATTCGGTTAATCCATTAAATATTATAAATCACCACAGTTCATTTCTAAGTAAATAGTCTACATCCTCAGGCAAGAAGAACCTTACACTTAGGTAAGTAGAATCCCACCCACAGGTAATTTCCCTCAGGAATATCAGAATCTCTCCCTCAGGGATTTCCCTCAGGTGTATCAGAATCTCACCCTCAGGCATTGCTCTCAGGCGTATCATAATTCTCTCCCTCAAGCATATGAAGTTTCATAGTCAGGAACATCAGTCTATCCCTCATCCCCGAAAGGTTTCCCTCTAGAGAAATAGAACATCACCCCTCAGGCTAATACAGTCACACCCTCAGGATATAGTAAACACATCCCTCATGCATATGTAACCAGGACATTCCCAACATATAATCATGCAATTTATGTACAATTACTCTCAAGGAAAAAGTAATTAAAAATCTACACATGGCATACCCTCTGGTATCCTGGCCAAATTGATAAACAGAGTAACACACCCCTCGGGATGGTCCTAGATCCAAGAAATGATCATAACCAACATTTTATTATCATAATTAATCACCAATTCAATTCTAGGTGTTTAATATAGCAATGGCCTCATCCACACGACACCCTATCATGGGTTTGTGGCACAAAAACACACAAAACACACGACAGTTGGAAAATTTTACACCAAGCAACCTACCTTATATGCCAACGAGCGCTATACACGAACGTTGGTTCCAGAAACGCCCAAGAACGACGTAGATCTGACGATGAATAAAACTCATTTAAACGTAAATAAATTTCCCTCAGGAAAGAATTGGTATGAACGACTTAACGAGAGCGTAGGGCTTACCTGTGCGGTTCCAACGAGATCATCCGAGGCGGAAATGGATTCCAGATGAACAGCAGGCAGATCATCAAAGGTTCGGTCATCCCCTCCCGCTCCTTCCTATGGTTATAAGCCTTCCCTATGAACAAGGGAGTCTACTTCCCATTTTAAGTGGAAAAAAGCACACGGCATGTACTTCCAAGTACACGACGTGTACTCCTCAGTTTTTTTATCTGTTCCTCTCGTGACTTCCCACCAGCATGGCACTATTCATCTGCCTACATGACTACACGGCGTGTCTCGTTGAGTATATGACATGTTCTGTCACACAGCTAGACACCGCCTTACTATTCGCCTGCCGACTAACTACACAGCGTGTATAGGACCACTACATGGCATGTAGTTGGTTCCTACACCCATCATCCCCAGCACAGCCACACGCCCTATGTACTTACCCCACAAGGCCAAAAGTACACAGCATGTGGAAAAAGTACACGGCAAGTAATTTCCAAAAATTATAATTTTCCCCATATTCCATATTTTCTAAAAACAATTAAGGAAAAGAAAAAAGAAGAAACTCATACCTCAGAAACAAGAACCGGGTTCTTATAGACTTTCCCCCTTTAAAGCAATTCGTACCCGAATTTCCCTTACAAGGGTGGAGAAGATATAGCGGTGAACAACTCCAGCCAATGAGCACGTACATCGGTCTCCCACTCCCAGGTTTCGTCCTACACTCGGCCATACTGCCATAGCACCCGTATGAGGGGAACTGACTGGCCTCATAGAACCTTCGTGCTCCTTTCAACGATACGAATCAGATGCTCCTCGAAGGACACATCTCATTCCAGCTCAACCTCCTCTGGCTGAGAAACGTGAGACAGGTCTGAATGATAACAGTGCAACTGAGATACATGGAAGACATCGTGCATGGCCTGATACCTCTGTGGTAACTCCAACTGATAGGAAACTAGACCGACTCTCTCCAGAATCTCAAATGGCCCCACATACCTCGGTGAATGTTTACCCTGTCTCCTGATCCGCTTGTGTCCCAGCCTCGGCGAAACATGTTAGAAAACCTAATCCCCGACCAAAAACTCCAAAGGTTGTCTGAGGCAATCAGCATAAGATTTCTGATGATACTGCGCAGTAGCCATCCGCTCCTAAATAAACTGGACCTTCTCAGAAGTCTTCTGCATAAGACGTGGTCACAATAAAGCTACCTCACCCGCCTCTAACCAGCACAAAGGTGACCGACATGACCTACCGTATAAAGCCTCATATGGTTCCATTCTAATAGTCACCTGGAAACTATTGTTAAAGGAAAACTCGACTAGGGGTATATGCTTCTCCCAAGATCCCCCAAAGTCTAGAACGCATGCTCGTAGCATGTCCTCAAGAACCTGTATAGTACGCTCTGATTGGCCATCTGTCTGAGGGTGGTATGCTGTGCTCAGAAGCACATGTGTACCTAGTTCCCTCTGGAAACACTGCTAGAAACGAGACGTAAAATGGGCGTACCTATCGGAAATGATATAACGCGGAACCCCATGAATATGTACGATATCTCGGATATACAACTTCCCTAGATCGTCAACACCGATGGTCTCCTTGATCGTTAAAAAGTGAACTACATTCATGAGTCTGTCCACAACAACCCACATGGCATCATTGCCTCGAGGTGATCATAGAAAACCAGTCACGAAATCTATCTCAACATCATCCAATTTCCACTATGGAATGGGTAACTGCTGTAACAGCCCAGCTGGTCTCTGATTCTTTGCCTTCACCTGGTGATAGGTGGAACATCTCGTCACAAAACCAGCTACATCTCTCTTCATACCTGGCCACAAGTACTGACGTCTAATGTCTTAGTACATCTTGGTAACCCTAGGATGAACTGCCCTAGATGAAGCATGATACTCCTGCATCATCTCCTCACGTATATCCCCTAGAACCCATACACATCCATGGAAACACAGAACTTCATCATCGCATATCGTCCAACCAGGAGGAGTGTCCACACATTCCACTGACTCCTGTAGAACTCGGCCTTCTGAACCAGATAGTTGTCTCATCTACACTCTATCCAGGAGGTAGATGTCACAGGTAACAATTTAAGATAAGTATACCCCTGACTATCATGCACCTCCAAATGCATCTTAGAGAACAGATCCATGAGCTGCCACTCGCCACTGGCCTCCTGCACTTCCTGTATCTGAGTCTTCCTGCTCAGGGCATCAGCTACTGCATTACCTTTACCAGGTGTATAGGCAAGCTCAAAATCGAATGACTGTAGGTATTCGACCCACTATCGCTGCCTAAGATTCAAGTCACGTTGAGTAAACATATACATGAGACTTTTATTGTCGGTAAAGACCAAAAAACGTTCTCCCAACAGATAATGTCTCCAACAATGCAACACATGAACAACTGCAGCCAACTAGAGATCATGCGTCGGGTAATTCCTCTCATGTGGCCTCAACTGCCGAGACCCGTATGCAATAACTCGATCTCCCTGCATGAACACAGCTCCCAGCCCAATACATGATGCATCATAGTAAACTGTATAGCTCTGCCCCTACTCTGGGAGTATGAGGATGGGTACTGATGTAAACCTTCCCTTCAGGTACTGAAAGACTGTCTCACAAGCTTCCGACCAAACGAAATTCACACCTTTCTTAGTCAAGCCCATCAACGGCGCTGCTAAGCGGGAGAAGTCTTGTATAAAACGCACGTAGTAACTAGCCAACCCTAAGAAACTCTGTATCTCAAACACGTTCTAAGGATGCTACCAGGAAACTACTACTCTCACCTTCTCTGGGTCTACTAATACACCTGCCTCTGAGATCCTGGTGTCTGGCTACCAAAGCCAAGACCACCATTTCTTCCTGCACGCCCTGACGTATTCCAGTTCCCCGACATGTATGAAGCCACTGGACCTGCTCCTACACACGGAGTCTACACAGATCCCCTCTCACTACCACTTGTGGATACGCCCTACAAAAGCGTTGTAGATAACCCATCTTGCCGCTAGCTCAGTACTCCACTGGGTCTCGTGGACACTGCGGTTTCGTGTTCCCCTCTCTACCACACTGGAAGAACCTGATCGGGCAACCTGAAGAAGATGTATGGCATTAAATGATACCATGAGGGAAGTCCATCTGTCTCTTCCTCTTTCCAGTAGAAATAGTACCAGTAAATTGTGCTGAACCGCCCTGTCCCTCACCATCAGATTCCCGCAGGTTCCTCTATGTAATCATCACCTGATGTACAATTTCACGTATATTAGGCAACCTGAAAACATTCACCAGTGCTCAGATGTTATACTAGGGACCATCCTCGAAACGTCTGGCTCTCAGCATCTCATCACCCACTAGCATGGGTGCATAGCGCTAAATCTCGTTAAAGTGAGCAGAATAGTCCATTACCGACATATACGATGTAATGAACATATTCCCAAATTAAGAATATTCATTAACAGTATAATCCTTAAATGGGAATTGTGTGTTTTTAGAAGAATAAATATTTTACTGTGAAGTCTCATCATATGTATTTTAATAATTTCCCCATTGAATTTTCAACTCTCAATATCTCATGCTAAGGGAATCCATATGATATTGAAAAATTAAAAATTTACATAATAATAATACGCCATCTCCTCACCACTCACTCAGTTCAATACAAACATTTGATTAAGAAACGACTTATTATAATTTGATACACTTTTATTTGACATACAATTTAGAATTAATTAGTATAAAAAATGTATCATTCCCCTCCTTCCACCAGGTCTATGAGAGTGATTTGCTTTTTAAAACTTTTATATATTTCAACCTAAAATATTTATACTTCTTTTTATATTTTCTCTTTATCAAAATTATGTCCCTTGATAGTAATAAAAATACACTTAAACATTTTCGTGAGCGTTATTTCCAAGTTCTTCAAATTCAAAATAAAGATATCCAATAGATTCATTATCCACACAACATGAACACGATTCATTAGTGGATTAATAAAAAATAATAATTAATACTTTTAATACTATGATTAAATTTATTTAGTGGTATTTACATGTTATAAATTATAATGTTCTTTAACATCATCTACACTATTATCATCTTATTCATATGAGTTTTGGTAAAACTCCAATTATTTTTATCATCATCCAAAAATTAATTTTCTTCCATGTGAGGTATCATAATAACTATTAGAGAAGTACAATTCATAATATATGTTAATAAAATATTTGTTAAATTTTCAATATTTAGAGGATATCATTTTTTGATACCATTAATTGTGAAGTATACCAGATTGAACATGGGAGGGGGAGGGGGTGAATAAATTGTTAATTTTTGAAAATTCATTCCTTTTTATTTAAACCTAAGGAAGATGTTTCCTTTCTTGATCCACTCAGGGGTATTTCATATTCGCAAATCATATGTACAAATAATCAATGAGATAAAAACACATGGTATTTACATGTTTTGGTACAAAGACCCACTCATATTTGTGATGGTTAATCGACCAAACATAGATTCTATACTATATATGATGATGATTATAAATGATATGGAATCAATTGTTTATATGAAAAAAATATTGATCCTCCATTATATCTAGGTTACACAACATCGAATCCATCTCTTATACCATATATGGTTAGACACTCTAATATTCATATTTTATCTTTCTTATAGGTTGTTTAGAATCCCCATTTTTTAGTCTCCTTAATAACTGTTTAGACGCCCCAATCACATGTTGTCACGAACCAACCTGGGTCAACACTGAATCGGTCACCCATGTCAACCCGCGCCATGGCCCGAGGGTTGGTCCCTATCCTCACGGGCTAGAAACTAGTGCCCAACATCAAAACTAAATAGGTGGGAACTATTTGGACCATAAAAGAAAGACAAATAAATTAATAGGCTAAACAAAGAGAAGGAAAACACGCAGTGGTAAAAATACAAGACTACACATACCTCCACGTTGCCTCTTGGTCACCTGCAACAACTAGCAGTCTGCCTCACACGGGAAGATGAAACAAGAACGTGAACCAAACAACTAAACCATCATTTGAAAAGGTAAGGCAGGTGTGAGCATTAAAATGATCAGTATGAATTCCAAAAATGAACTACGAAAATCCAAGCATTTTCCAGTTCAAAAATAACCCAATAATACTAGTTTGAACTATAGTTATAAAAATAAAGTTTTTATATTAGACTGCATTTTGTTAACTAACAATCACAAATCCATTTCTCTTATAATTCCAAAAAAAAAGAAATAGAAAACAATAGAGGGGTTCACAAAAACCTTTCCAAAAAAGTTACTTTGAAGTTCATTTTTTTAAAACCAACTGTATTCACATAACTTTTCCAAGAAACACTGAAACCAAGTTCAAGTTTATGATTCCACACAAATCAAGGGAAATGGTACTAATAGTGCTTGTATTAAAGGATCACGGAAAACATAGGAACTCAGAGGAATACCAGAATTTACCATACATGTGACTAATCCTGAAGACATGCCTACTCTCGATGACGTCATAATGCCCTAATGCTCAGTATATCCCTACATGTCCTAGCTGAGGTGCCCAATCCCCATAGAAACAATAACTCAGTATTCCCCTGCTATGGGGCCACTAGCCAGTGCATTATCTAAACTAGTGCACTAATCATTCTCAGTAAACCCGCTTGTAATGCTATGTTTCCATGCCATGTTCACAATTAGATGTGCCACACATTCAAATAATAAGCTGTATATATATAATCAATGATGCAACACAATCCCGCACCTCCCCGACCACCTCATGGTTAGTACCATGCCTTGAAATAAATATTCTCAAAGGGAGGCCCATACTGAGGAACCTCCTGTCACATGATTGAAAGATGGGGCAAGGGGCAGAACCGAAGAGGGGTTTTCCAAACACATAGTTTCAATGATGTCAAACTGGACTTTAGCTTCACAACGCTCATCATTTTATCAAAACATTTATTAATCCATTCGAAACAACCAAAAATACTATCTTTATACTAATGTGGCCTAATGACCCCTTAAATAAAACATTTACCAAAAACCTTACCAATTTTACTTTAAGTCATGTTAAAAGTACAACACCTATGAAAGTTCCAAACAGGCTTTGACTTCCACTATCACCAAAACACACCCCAAAATTTAAAAACACCCCCTTTCATTCTCTAACCATTCAACCTAGCATGTTTACAGGGTCAACCGGGCCAAACCAAGAGGAATACTTCAAAACCAACCAAAAATTTTGAAACCTAAGTTTATAAATACACCCTTTGATTTCAACCCAAAAAAACCCATATCACTCAATACCACACAAGTTCATAAACTAGAAGCATGTTTTTAGACAAACACCAAACCACAACCCGGGAAACCACCTCATTTCATTTATGAAATCCAACACATTTTTCAGAACAATTTAACAAAACATTTTTATGGGGAAAACCCCACCAAAACATCCAATTTCACCCAAAAAGAACAAGTGGAAATTTACAAACACCAAAGGCATCATATACAAGGCCTAAACCACGATTCATGTAAACCCTATCTTTAACAACACCAAATAATATTTTAACAAGAAAAGAAGCTTTAAAGAGGTTCCATGAAGAGGAATAACAAGATAAAAATATAACTAAAACCGCAAGCATCATGGACAACCAATGGAAATTAAATGCATGGATTTTCCTACCTTGAACAATGGTCATGCTTTCCTTTCTAACTCAAGAAACAACTCACTCACATGCACATACATTCATATATATATATATATATATATATATATATATATATATATATATATATATCTTTAAACTGATGCATGTGTTCCCCGCGCCATGAGGGAACATGCACACAGAATACCCATATTTCTATACATATCTATACATTGGAATATGCGTGCGCGCCTTCAAAACCAACCACAACTCCTTACGATAAATTACCAGGACTGAAAAACACCAGAAATCCCTAAAATACAATTACTGCAAACAATGAAATCAAGATACAATTAAAAATACATCCATACAAAAATCACAAAGTTCACAAGTAAAACTCAAATCACAAATTAACCAAGTTTTTTATAAAGAAAAACTAAGGGAAACACCCCCAAAATTGTATCAATTTATTTTAAAATCTTATATCACAATTTATAAACATCCCAAGTTCTAAAACACATAAACATAATTAATTAATCATGCCAATGTACGATTTTTTATAAAAAATTAAACAATTCCAATGAATCACAAAAAGCTACAAGAGAAAACCATAAAAATGCGAATTACATTTTAAAAATCGTCAAAATAATATTTGACTCTTAAACATGAAAATCAATTTAGACACATGTTGAAATAAACCAGGAACTTACTCATTACATATTATTAACCAATTCTAGAAAAAATTATGAACTTTTTAGCAATATAATTAAGAACATAACAAAGCTATAATACAAGTTTTAAAATAAAAAGAAAGTTCTCTAACATTAGTGGAGTGCTCCAAAAAAGAAGCGTGAATTCACCTTCCTCGGAGGAGCGCGAATACAATCACGCATCAACAGAAGGGGGAAAAGAACATTGCAGACCCTTCGCATACCTAAAAAACGGGGAACAAACGCAAATAAAAATCCCTCGGTTAGGGTTTTTCCAACTCAAAGAAAAACCTAAAAACATGAAAAAGAAAGATGCTTGAGAGGGAGGGGGAGTCGCACCTATTGAGGGCGGTGCAACCAAAGCTGGTGGGGTCGGCCGGAGCTGGAAGGGTCGGCCGGAGCAGGCGAGGTCAGCCGGAGGTCAGGGGGCCGGGGTGGTCGGACGACTTAGGGAGGAGCAGGTGCGGGTAGCGGTGAAGGGAGGAGGAGGCCGGGAGGGGGTTGTGACTTAGAGAGGAGGAGGATGGGAGGCGGTCGCGAGCGGGGGGAGATCTGACGAGGGGGGTGTGTGCGCTGGAAAATACTAGGGGGGAGTAGATTTAGGGTTTAAAAAACAACATAATAAAAATAATAACAACAACAACAATAATAATAATACTACTAATAATAATAGTAAATAAACTAAAACCACACCAAAAATAGTATTAAAAATGTATTTCACACTTGTTTTATCTTATTTTTAAGAATAATAATATTAAAGAAAGTAAAATAAATATAATACTAAAAAATTTAATATGAATAATAAAAATAATAATAAAAATAATAATTACAATTAAATTACGATTCATTAATAATTATATTAATAACAAATTTTAGACAACTAAAATATTATTCACCATTTTTAATAAAAACATTATTACCTACATAATAATTAATTATTATAATTACCTTTTTAAACATTTTACTTATTTCATTTGCATTAAATATTATTTCATTTGATCGATAGACACCTGCACGACACCTGATCTGATCGCACGGCTACCGCCCACCGTGCGGTGACCACACACGGGTCTGAAACCCGCTAATAACATCAATGCTTCAAAAACATTCTAACACAGACCCAAACCTAACTCTATCCAAAAGATATGAGACTAAGAGGAGAATGAAATAATAGGCATCTATGGCCGAGGTGTGAAAATTATCCCCACTACAAACACTTTCTCCCCCTAAAAAGTCACCGTGCCAATAGTTGACACAACTTGAGTTCATGACCAGGGAAAATCATATAGAACCAAGATCCTCTGGGTTACCATTCCCAACAAACGTCACACTCGACCAAATTAAAGAAGTCCACTTACCGAGAATTAGGGGAGAACATGAGACAATTCTCCCCACCACACATATTTACTAATACAGAAACCCTTAAAACACAAACATACCACCACCCAGGGGAAACATGAGAACTCCCAAACAAAACTCATCCCAAATCAACGCTAACAGAACAACTCCACCACTAGCATTTAAAACCTTTACGAGGAAAACAAACAAATCGGGGTACCAGGATGGAGGAAACCCCTACAAAACCAAAACACACTAAAGTAAAACACATGGAGAGGTTCCTAAAATAATAAGGGGACTAGAAACACTACACATTAATATATGAAACCAAACATTCCCCTAACAAAATCAATTGAGACATACTCAGAATCAGAATGGGCCTGCCATTCCCTAGACCAACTCTCTTGAAAAAATACAAATAATTTAAATGCCACATTTAGAGTAGATGAGGCCACATAGATTGCGGTATAAGGAGATCATTAAAACACAACAACGAGGATGAGTTTACGAAGACAACAATAATCGAACAAGAATACCTTGGATATTTCTATATAAAGTTAAAAACATGATCTGAGTCGATGTTCCACATGCCCTCGACAACTCCTGACTATGCACTTCCTTTAACTCGAGAACTGTGGTTGGGGCCCTTATGGATGGAGCATCTCCTACCTCACAGTCAAGAATTTTAATCCTATGGTCCCTAACTTCTTCCTCTTGAACGACACTTATTCCAAAACTCTCATCGGTGCCCCAAACAGCCGCACGGTAGAAAGACTTCAGAGGGATGCGACAAGGCGACTTAAAATTCCTTAATTGGCCACACTAGTGGCATGTGTGAGAACGGTCCAACAAAAATGGATTCAGTATATACAAAGGTCCTTTCCAGAAGATGAACCTCCACAAGAGCCATCCCCAACCAACTCCAGCTGGACTCTAACGACGATGAGACATTCCAACTTTACTAGTCCAAAACTAAACCCTCAACTAACTCTGGGATGGTATGAACCTTATCAACCCTAGGAGTTCCCAACAATCCTATAACGACCCATACTTTACATACATTGTTAATACTTCAAAATTGAAGCACACTTATTACAACATATGACAAAACCACAAAGGACCGTATAGGTATAGTGTCTTTAGAAACTGGGAAACATAAACAACCGGTTCATAAATCTTCTACAGTGTCTCCCATTTATTTCATCATATCTAGGGTCCCTTTTAGCATATTCTACTTAATATCCATCTTCCTGACCTGGGGAAAAGAAAACATAAAAGGGTGAGCTCAAATGCTCAGCAAGGGCAAATAAAGGAAATAAAAATCATATCATATCTTTTTGAAAATCAAAACCTGCAAAAGAGATCATAATATCTTAACATGGAATAAATCATAGAAGTGAAAATGAGATCCCCATAATCATAACATAAAAATTGAAACTTTGTGGCATGCACACATAATCATGGAAAATCATTTCTTGTTAGTCATGACTCATCGCCATAACTATCTTAGTGGACAAAGTCCCTTTCTGAACCGTGTTCACTCCTCGTTTCAGTCCTGTATCACTGAACCGAAATAACCTTCCGTTCCAGCCATGTCTATCTCATGAGATATAAAATCTTTACCCAATGCATTGGAGGGAGATATAGGTCCCACCCATCTTATAATGAATCCTTTCTTATGTGTGCCACATAATCATAAATCATACATCATCGCATAACCCATGTAATAAAAATGGGATTCTTAAACAACATGACATCATAAAACAATTCATATAAGATAAAGGAATTCATAAAAATGTTTCCATCAAAACATAATCAAATCCATGTAATAATAGGGATAAAAACAGAACCCTTTATTATCTTAGATGGAAAATAATTTTGATAAAACACTTGAACTCCATTCATGAGGAAAATATCCTTTCTTCTTCAAAAACATTTTTCCTTTCATAACATGTCATACAAATTTAAAATAAAAGAATTTGAATAAACTTGAAAACTTGTAAAGGAAGCTTCTTGGAAATAATGTTTTAAAAATCCATTCATGTCGTATAAGTTAAAAAAAACATTCTTCGTACTTTTGTCGGAAAAGTCAAAAAGTACCTCGTATGAAAAACGACAAAAGATTCCTTTCATACATATTACTAAAAACTCACCGAAGGGTAAAAATGGATTTAAACAATTGTAGGTGGATGGAAATAATATTACATATTGATGAAACATGGACGTGGATGATAAAATACACCCCAGTAAATACTTACGAATAAACAATCTCAGATAAAAATGAGATTGTGATATTTCCCTTACCATAGGTCCAATTTTCTTTGTACGTGTCCGAAGCTCCTGTATAATGGTTTAAATAATGTTATTGACTTATTCCAGAATCATACATATTGATATGATATCATATATGGTCATATTCTTAGCTTCTTGATAGTAATATTTCATGGTTACTTGTTACTCGTGTCTTTATTGCCTTTTGTTCTTATGCGTGTTTTGCCGAATACATTCTTATTCTTCTTTTAAGGTTATAGATACCTTATATCCAGAATGGTATTAGTGTAACATATATCATATTTATTCATTCAATTCATTTATATAATTATTATGAAATGAAGATCATGTAGAACGAGTCGCATCACATCGTGGAGACGGTATTCCGTACGTACGCACGAGTGATGATATCATTCCTATGATCGTGTAATTGTATTGGTGTATATATATATTATTTCAGTATCAATATTACTTCATAATAATCATATATAGTTACTCATTACACCATTATACCCATCCTTGTAAGGTGATGGTGGAAAATAGATTACACCACGGCGTGGAGACGGTATTCCGTACGTACGCACGCGCGGTGATTTCATTTTTTCCGTAGGATGGATAGAAGGTGAATTAGGGTTGTTTCATATTTATAATAACATATCAGTATGTAAGTAATACTTATGTTATTACTTTATCATGAAACAACTAAAGAAGAAGAAGTTGAAGAAGAAAGAAATTGAAAAGATCGGTAATGGATATTACCTCTTCTTTGGAACGCCTCTTTGAATCCCCCACTTAAGGAACTAAGATTGGTCTTTGTAGAAGACCATGACCTCTAGGATTATTCTAGGGAAGTGGAGAGGAGAAAATGTCAGGGGTTGGCCGAGCTTGAGTGCTCAAATTGGTGTGAGGAGGAGGGGGAGGAGGTGCCCTTTTATAAGGGAGGAGAGGGGCACCTTAGGAATATCTCAAAATATTATTTTATATTAAAGTCAAAATCGGTTTATAATGGTTCCAAAGGGTCTTATTTCGAAGCTAAAGTGGGGATGGGTCGAAATCCTATCAACCAATAGGATTTAGACAAGTTTAGGGTATTATTTTAACCTTATCAATTAGATTTAACTCTAAGTTAATTAATTTAACTTTTACCGTGTCTTTTTGTTTTCTTTCACTATATGGTTAATACACTTACTATAACATGCCAAACGAACCCCAAATTGTTTATTATTAATATATATATCCTTATCTAAGTCATTTGGCCGAACCTTAGATTTTTAAGAATAAAATAACAATTAATAATATAATATTTGATTTAAAAACTATTTTGTGTCAATTTTGACACTATTTGATATATGATTTTTGTGAAAGTCATAACTGAATTATATGTTCGAACCAAGTTGATTAAATGAACATTAATATATCATAGTAACCTATAAAATTAGTTTAATTCATAAAAAGTATCAAATTACATTTATTTTGGTGTTTATAACATCAATTATGTCAATATTTCATTAATAAGATAATTACTGCATCATCATTGTGTCATAAATAAATTAAATTATTTAATGTATAAAAATTACAAATAAAATACCATTATGTAGGAAATCGTTTTATATTTCTAATGAACATTTATAGTCGAATTTATCTTATGTATAACCCCATATTAAAAATGATTTACTTATTAAACTTTGATTTTAACTATTTTAACCCTTCTTTAAATAAATTAATAATAAATGTCCTAATCTACTCCATGTGGGCCTAAATGGTCATATTTTATTCCTAAGTTTGGTTTTTGGTCGAATTACACTTGTCCAATAGAATTAGGACATGTTTTAGGGTAATATTGATATCATATTTACCCTTAGTTACCCTATTTACTATTAATCGCGGTAAAAAAAATAAAAAGTTACTATTCACCAAAAAATTATTTTCATCTCATTGAACCACATTTTAGTCCATGATATTAACCGTGTCTCTCGGATTTTCGAAATTCCATTCACAGAAGTGGTAAAATTAAGTTTTATTCAAAATTCTGTTTTTTAACCTACCACTTAGTGGTTTCACTATTCATCAAAAATTGAAAGTTTTCAGAAAAATACCAAAATTTCACCCTTGGATAATTTCGATATTATGAGTCCAAAAATGAAGTCCATTTTGAAAAATAAAATATATAAAATTTCAAAAAGTGGTTATTACTATTCATAACGGCTAGTTTTAATAGCATATTGTTGTTTAGTGAAACTCGGTTTTGCGTACGACGCAAGCTATTGAGGAAGGCCGTGATTGCGTGTAAAGCAAGCCAAGCAAGTGTTGTGTAGAAAAAGATTCTTTTGATGGTTTATATAACATAAAAGTCTCGGGTGTTACAAATCCAAAGTCAAGGTATCTTTTTGAACTATACAATTTCCTTTAACAGACATTGATTACCTCAATACGAAGGCAACAAAAATAAAGAACTGGAAACTGGGCATAACCCATTAACAACTTTTGGAGGCTTCCTGGGTGGCATAATCAAAACAACAATGAAAACACCACCATAACAGGTCATCAATCCAAAATTCAATCAAAGAAATAACACAAGACAAATAAAAACAGGCCCATAATCCAGTCATACAAAAACACAAGAAAAAATCATTTCTCCAAAATCATAATTTCTTCAAAAATTTTAAAACCCACCTATGATACTTTATGAACCGTCACACGTGTGTTCATTCAATCTCTCTCATATCATTTTCAAACAAGTGCCACATGAACTTTCCATACATAACCATGCATGTGTGACCCTCCCTAATGTGTTCCATGGTTCAAACACTTATTTTCCTTACCAAATCCAAACACATACCATGTTGTTCCAAAGCGATACACATTATATTTTAAAAGAAACATTACTAATTTCAAAAACAATTTGGAAGAAACCCCATTTTATCATTTCGAATCACAATCATTTTCAACAGACACTCACATTTACCGAGTCCAGAATGAAAAAAATGAACTATAAACTATCGGTAAGAGGAACTAGTGTCTGTGCCACACCCAACGACATGGTGGTGAGCCATGCCCCAAGTAAGGAATAACACTAAGAGGACCATAAACTAGCACTTGGACTCCACAAGGGTCACCAACCCATGTGAGGCCGTAATGTGAACTGATTCTCCCCCATTTCCATCCTATAATCCAACACAACCAAATACAAAAGAATCAAATCCTAGACTAACCCTAGTAATGTAGGTCTCGTTGCGACTGGTGGGGATCAGGCACTGACCCGTAACCTACCTCATGAGCCCAAACAGTCCTCGTCTCCTTCTACCAGAAACCCCAAATAATAAGAACCTCCCTATGATACCATTTGGTCATGATCCAACCTGGGTCAACCCTAAACTGGTCACCCAAGTTAGCCCGTGGCATGGCCCGAGGGGCGTTCCCGATCCCCACGGGCTGACAACTAGTGCCGGGCATCAAAACTAAACTGGTGGGAACAATTTAGACCATAAAATAAATACAAATATAATAATAGAGTAAACAATGAGAAATAAACCTCCTAGCCGCAAGAAAACAAGACTGCACATACCTCCATGTGTCCTGTTGGTCTCCTCCAACAACTAGCAGTCTTCCTTGTAACGTGCCAGACCTGGCTAGCCACCCGAACAGTGCCGATTGGGTCGGGTGTCACTACCTTAGGTGCACCTCCCCTGAACGCCAACGGCTTCCGACTAGCAGCGAGGGTCTGAATTGGTATAGTGGGGAAGCTATACCCTCTTGGAGGATCATAGTAAGGGTACTGGTCCGAGTATAATAGTAAAAATGCAGCGGAAAGAAAGACTCGGCAGACTTGAACCAGACCCGCAGAGCGGAAGCATATCCAATATCAACAAACAGCGGAAGAAATAATTATAACAACAACAGTGGAAATAAACACAACAGCATGATGATAACATATAACTGCTACTGAACAGTAAAACATGCATCCAAAGCAGGTCAACATAACAAAGCGTTCCAATGGCTAACCAACAGTAGATACAACAAGTAAGCATGCTGATACAGAAAATTAAACACAACAAGTAAACCCCATCTAGGAATGACCTCAATGTCTGTACCGTCTCCATGCAACAACTAACGTAACCCAGCTCTTGAAGCTGTCCCCTTTACTGCACGTAAATCCGTGAAGTCTGCACGCATCCCGAAGGGCTCGTGTAGGGTGTGAGACAAATCTCAATAGGATACCACCCAACGGTGCGTACCAAATATATGTGTTTAAGAAGTCATGCATTTACCAGGAAATCAGTAGTCAGTTCAATGAAAAAATAAATTCAAACTCCACTGGTTCTCAAGAACCACCATGGAGTGTCACCTACTTCGGCCAACGTTGGAATCTCTGTCATGTAACCCGACACCGTGTGCCACCTGACACCTCGTGTCTCAAGTACTGAAGTCCCGAAGGCACACCCCAAATAGTAACCCGACAATAAGTGCCTCCTAACACCTCGTGTCTCAAGTACCAACGTCCCGAAGGCACGCCCAAAAATAGTAACCCGAAACCATGTTCCTCATGACAGCTCCTGTCTCAAGTACCGACATCCCGAAGGCACGCCCACAAACAGTAACCTGGCACCATGTGCCTCCTGACACCTCATGTTTCAAGTAACGACGTCCCGAAGTCATGCCCATTTCCTTAAGGCTCCTCACCTCCCACGTTGCTTTCTATGACAAGCATCCCCATTCAAAAATACCTAACCGCAACTACGAGGGCCTCTACCCACATGAGTGGTCAAAACCACATCATCACAGAGTATCTCTGTGTGCACACTACTCAAAGTCCCGGTGAGCGGTAATCACCAAAATAGTCCTAACCCACCAAATCATCTGACACCTCATGTCCCTGAGACCATGTCTCTCAAGTTCGATGGAATCGCCACCCTAGTATCTCGGTCCATCCCCAACCTGAAAGTCATACTGCCTCAAACCGACGTCCATGACGACCAATCCCATGGTCAAAACCACCCAAAGTAACCCAGGAAAAGCCCTAACCTGTTATCAGCATCACACAAATGTAACCGGGCCAAGCCCAACCCAACCCAAAGGGGTTCAGCAGATGCAATCTAGAAATTCCATATATAACATGTTTAAGAAAACATAAACCACAAAAAAAACTAACTAGTTGAATTGCACTATACCAGGAGCTATCCCCTACCAACACTGAGGTCTTAAATTCCTCCAATAATTATAACAAGCTTAAATAATTTATACTAACTGTATAACACAATAATATTGCGATTAAAAACATTTTGGCGTTCCCCAGCCAAAATGCCCCAATGAGCCACGACCCCTTACCCGGCCCCGCTCACGGAAACTGGAAACCAGGTATACCCAAAGGCATCCCAGAGCTCCCCTAAACAATACAGTATGAAAAAGAAGATAAAACGGGTCCTGCTCAAAAATACCTGAAAATGCGCCGAAGCCGCATCACCCAAACAACCACGAAAACACAAAATGAGGTATGCACCACCTACTTGAGACTTGCATGATGGTAATCCTCCGGTAACACCTGCCAATTCGGTCTAAAACACGGTAAATCTACAAAAGATTCAAAACCACTCAATGGGATATAACACGTTCTAGAATGAAAATCAGAAAAAACTACCAAATAGGAATTGAGGCATTACCGAGGGGGTTCCAAAACACTAATCATCGATCGAAACAGGTCTCAGACAGATGATCGAGAGGAGAAATGGGGTTCAACTAGCTTGGCTCATGTATCCGGGCAGAGGAGGGCTGTTCTGCATAAAAAATGAGGCTACTGCCTGAATTGAGCAAAAATAAAAAAGAAATTACATGACGTGTACTTTAGGACTACACGCCGTGTATATTTCATTTAACAATTCAAAAGACGGTCGATTCCGCCGACATACTTTCCGAACATACCGACATGAGTAGACGGTGTGTACCTCTGGGTACTCTGCGTGTACTAGGTTCCTCTTCACTTCCTCGCCGACATACCCACACACCATGTCTTTCCCTCACACACGGCTAGACTACACGGTGTATCCAAAGGGAACACGGCGTGTCCCAGGTTCATACCCGGTGAACGGCCTATACACCATGTATGGCCTCACATAGTCGGGGGTCTACACGGCATGTTCAAAACTACACGCCGTGTAGTAAGAAACTACTACACGGTCACCACACGACATGTACTCGGTGAGCACACGGTCGGCCACTCTCCTAGACACACACAGTGTGTACTTAATGTACACGGCATGTAGTCTGTAAATTTCCAGAAACATCCCATTTTATCCAGTTTCCTTGGAAAGAAGTCAAAAAAATTCAAACAGGGTCGGGATTTTGCCCCATTCTAAAAACCAGGGTTTTTACAAACTCTCCACCTTAACGTATCTCGTCCCCAAGCTACCAAAAGAAACACGGAGATGGCACTGAACACACTCATCCCAGTTAAACAAGCCAGACTACCCTGGTCTCAAAGGTTCTAGATAAATTCCTCAAGGGGGCTCCCCAACTTAGGAATCTCCTTACCCAGTCTCAACCCAACAAAACATAAGCAAACATGGTTTACTAACCTGTTTTCAGGAAGCAAAATACTCCCGTGATGCATTGTCACCCCTGCACCTCATTGGTGCTCCTTTGTCGCTTCCAACACCCAAAGTATCCTGCACCACATCGGTGTTCTCCTCCATGAGGTCCTAATGCCTAGCACCTCATGTAACCCGCATCCATGATTCCCCGATGCCCACGACACCTCAAGTAACCTTCATCTATGATGCCCTGATGCCCACAACACCTCATGTAACCCACATCCACGATGCCCGGATTCCATGC
Source organism: Viscum album (assembly GCA_963277665.1). Lineage (NCBI taxonomy): Eukaryota > Viridiplantae > Streptophyta > Magnoliopsida > Santalales > Viscaceae > Viscum > Viscum album. The sequence goes on from OY728158.1 coordinate 1,598,473,447, forward strand.
ATCTCATATCTATATATATATATATATATATATATATATATCACGCACCCGAAATGGTGCCAACCCACTGACTAGCATCTAGTCAGTCCACAGAGATCCTGTGCAATTCGTGCACTCAAAATAGACATACCACTACAGGTCATTCCAAAAAGGAAACATGGAGTTCATGATCACATCGCGGTGTACCTCTAACCATCATCGGCTCACCAGCCTGCTCATCCTATGGCAGCTCCACGGCGTGCACCTGGCCTGAAACACAGCTGCCCAACGCCTGACCTCCCTGCGGTGCTGCTCCAGTCACCAGCCACTGACCCATGAGTTGGGTTCTGCTGTCTCTATCATGGCCTCCGCGCACAACTGAACCACGACTAGCCTCTCCGGGTACCAAACCTGAACCAACTCCAGACGATGTAGTCTATCCTGGTCCTTGCCTGTCGGCTATCTGAGAAAGCTGCCTACAAAACCTCTCCAGATGCTCGTCCTGTCCACATTCCCGGCACTCCTTTGGAGGCATGTCACACTGTGACCGAACATGTCCCAGTTTTCCACACTGGAAGCAAATCACTGAAGAACTCCCACGAGGTGGTCTAGCTGAATCCCTGGCCTGACTGACATACTAGAACTCATCTCATCCTCACTTCATGCTTTCTGAACCGTCAGCTATAGCTGTCATCCTGCCCAACCAGGATTTCTCCCTCTTTTTGCCCTCGGCTATAAGCGTCTGATTCACCACCTCAGAGAAAGAACACAGCCTGAAAATGTTCACCTGGACCCGAATGCTGAGTCCCAAGCCATCCTCGAAGCGCCTTACCCTAGCTGCATCATCACTCACCATACCAGGTGCAAAGTGAGACAACTCTATGAAAGTAGTTTCGTAGTCCATGACAGACATGTCCCCCTTCTTAAGACTCGGGAACTCCCGAGCTCTCTCGTCCCTCAGTGTCTCCGGGTAGAAGTGCTCAAAGAGCCTACCCTCGAAGTCCTTCCATGCCAATCCCTCATGTCTACGATCCTAAACCTGTACGTCCCACCAACGCTTCACCGGACCTCTCAGCATGTAAGTCACCAGCTTGACCCCATGCCCTGGAGGCATCTCGAGCTGCTGGAATATCATCTGCAAACTCTCTATCCGGTTCTCAGCCTCCTGCAGACCACCATCTCCCTGAATAACCGACGGGTGCTGCGACTAGAACTCCCGTGTCAAATACGCCATAGAAGGCTCTGAACCCTGAACGCCACTATCAATCCCCTGCAAGACGTGTACCAGGCTCGCCTGGAGCAGCTCGTTGAGCCACGGCCCAAACGACGCCAAACTCGGCTACTTTCCTGCCTGCACTGGATCCTGAACCTGATCTTGTCCCTAAGCTTGTACCCGCAGCTCATGCTCTGCATTTACCGAATTCTCACCCTGATCCTGCGGAACTGTACCATCTCCTGCCTGAGGCTCCGTCGATCCGTGAAGGATTAACCCGCTGAATACCATATATGGTCAGACAACCCACATATATATAACAATAAATTCTACGTGGATAAGGAAAGTAGAAAAAGATAGTGCATAACAACTACCCTTACTCCCCCTCAAAGCAACCCATGCCCCCACTGCATCCCGACCTCATGGCCTCCTTACCCGCTCAATAGAGAAAAGTTCTGATAGTACCTCGGGCCATGCCCGTCCTGACAACTCATGTTGCCTCAGACCGACGACCGAGTCTTCCAATCCTGACAGTTACACTGCCTCAGTCATAGTACCTGCCTTTACTCATAAGAGTCAGCCCCAAAACCCAGCCACATGAAATTATACAAAAAATAAATCATGGCATACACATTGCAACAACTAGCAATTCTATCAGGAATTTCACAACTTTACATTTCAAAGTAGATAAAGAATGGTAATTGATTTATTTTATTGACATGGTATTATCAATTCACAAAGTATACACGCAATTATGAAATTGAAATACCCTAAAAATGTGCCTATCAAAATCCAATCAACAAGCCATGCCATATCGGGACAAGGTCCAATTCTCCCTTACCACACTGGGTCAAGGGTCACATATCACAATGAAGAACATCACACACCAAGTGAGCCACCGAGGTGGAAATCGTATAAACCATAATCAGAGAAAAAGCAAAAAGCAATTCACACCCATGGAAACTAGGTCAATCCCTCGTACCTGGGGCTGCAGGCACCCAAGCACAAGCTAAAAAACCCAGTCCCAGTAACCACAACTTATCTCCAGTCTACCATATCCGAAATAGTAAAACCAGCAGAAATAAAAAGAGAACACTCAATCTCATTAGTATCCAGAAAAACACAGCTACTAAATCCTTGCCGAGAACTCCTCCGATACCACTTTGTAACGTCCAAGACCCGGCCAGCAACCCGAACAGTGCCGAGTGGGTCGGGTGTCACTACCCGAGGCACAGCTCCCCTGAACGCCGAAGGCCGCCGACTAGCAGCGAGGGTCTGAATAGGTATAGTGGGGAGTCTATACCCTATCGGAGGATCATAGTAAGGGTACTGGTCCGAGTATAATAGTAAAGATGCAGTGGAGAGAAACACTCAGTAGACTCGAACCAGACCCACAGAGCGGATGCATATCCAAAATCAACAAATAGCGGAAGCAATAATTATAACAACAACAACGAAAATAAATACAATAGCATACTGATAACATGTAACTACTTCTGAATAGTAAAACATGCGTCCAAATCAGGCAAAAAAAAGGGTGCTAATGGCTAACCAACAGTAACTACAACAAGAAAGCATGCTGATACAGAAAAGTAAACACAACAAGTAAACCCCAGCTAGGCATGACCTCAAGGCCTATACCATCTCCATCCAAAAACTAACATAACCTAGATCCTGAAGCTGGCCCATTTCCTGCACGTAAATCCATGAAGCCTGCATGCGTCCCAAAGGGCCCATGTAGGGTGTGAGACAAATCTCAGTAGGATACCACCCAACGGTTCATACCAAATACATGTGTTTAAGCAGTCATGCATTTACCAAGAAAGAAGTAGTCAGTACAATAAAAAAATAAATACATAATCCACTAGTGCTCAACAGCCACAATGGATTGTCACCTGCTTTGGCCAACGATAGATCTCTATCGTGTAACCCGGCATCGAGTGCCACCTGACACCTCGTGTCTCAAGTACCGACGTCCCGAAGGAACACCCCAAATAGTAACCCGGCTCCATGTGCCTCCTGACACCTCATGTCTCAAGTACCAATGTCTCGAATGCATGCCCACAAATAGTAACCCGACACCATGTGCCTCCTGGAACCTCATGTCTCATGTACTGACTTCTTGAAGGCACGCCCACAAATAGTAACCCGACACCATGTGCCTCCTGACACCACGTGTCTCAAGTACCGACGTCCCGAAGGCACGCCCATTTCCGGAAGGCTCCTCACCTCCCACGTGGCTTTCTACGGCAAGCACCCCAAAAAAAAATACCTAACCGCAAATATGGGGGCCTCTACCCACATGAGTGGTCCAAACCACCTCATCACGAAGTATCTCTGTGTGCACACTACTCAACGTCCCGTTGAGTAGTAATAACCAGATTAGTCCTAAGCCCCCAAAAATTCTGACACCTCGTGTCCCTATGACCATGTCGCTCAAGTCTGATGGCATCGTAACCCTAGTATCCCAGGCCATGCCCAACCTGACAGTCGTACTGGCTCAAATTGACATCCATGACGCCCAATCTCGTGGTCGAAACCAACTAATGTACCCCGAGAAAAGCCCCAACCTAGGATTAGCATCACTCAAACGTAAACGTACCAAGCCCAACACAACCCAAAGGGGTCCAGCAGATGCAATATAGCAATTTCATATGTAACATGTTTAAATAGAAAAAACATAAACCAGAAAAACAAACTAAACACCTGAATTGCACTATACCAAGTGTTGTCCCATAATAGGACTGAGGTCTTAAATGCCTCCAATAATTATAACAGGCTTATATAATTTAAACTAACTGTTTAACACAACAAAATTGCAATTAAAACCATTTTTGCATTCCCCGGCCAAAATGTCCCGATGAGCGACCACCCCTCACCCGGCCCCGCTCACGCAAACTAGTAACTGGGCATACCCAAAGGCATCCCAGAGGTCCCGTAAACAATACAGTATGAAAAAGAATATAAAACGGGTCCTGATCAAAAATACCTGAAAACGTGTTGAAGCCGCGTCACCCAAACAACCACGAAAACACTAAATGAGGTATGCAACACCTAACTGAGATTCGCACGATGCTACACCTCCGGTAACACCCGCCAATTCAGTCTAAAACGCGGTAAATCTAAAAAAGATTCAAAACCGCTCAAAGGGCTATAACTCGTTCTAGAATGAAAAACAGACAAACCAGACCAAGAGGAATCGATGCCTTACCGAGGGGGTTCCAACACACTAATCAGTGATCGAAACGGGTCTCAGACAGACGATCGGGAGGAGAAATGGGGTTCGGATGGCCTGGTTCGCATATCCGGGTGGAGGAGGGGTGTTCTGCCTAAAAAATGATTCTACTGCCCGAATTAAGCGAATAATAGAAAGTAAATGGCGTGTACTTTTGGACTACCCACTGTGTATATTTAATTTTACTGGTCAAAAGACAAATGATTCCGCCGACTTACTTTCCGAACCTGTCGACATGAGTACACGGCGTGTACCTCTGGGTACACGGCGTGTACTAGGTTCCTCTTCTCTTCCCTGCAGACATACCCAAATTCCATGTATATCCCTCACACACGGCTAGACTACATGGCGTGTCCAAAGGGAACACGGCGTGTCCAAAGGGAACACGGTGTGTCCAAAGGGAACACGGTGTGTCCCAGGTTCTTACCCGGCCAACAGCCTACACGCCATGTATGGCCTCACACAGTCGGGGGTCTACACGGCGTGTTCAAAACTACATGCCGTAAGAAACTACTACACGGTCACCAAACGACATGTACTCATCCAGCACATGGTTGGACACTCGCCTAGACATACATGGCATGTACTTAAAGTACACGGCGTGTAGTCTGGAAATTTCCAGAAACATCCCATTTTATACAGTTTCCTTAGAAACAAGTCGAAAAAAATTCAAACAAGGTCATGATTTTGACCCGTTCTAAAAACCTCGGTTCTTACATTCCTCACACGGGCAGACAAAACAAGAACCTGAACTAAATAGTTAAACCTGCATTTGAAAATGTAAGGTAGGCTTGAGCATTAAAATTCTCAGTAGGAATTCCAAAAATGGACCACAGAATTCAAGATTTTTCCACTTCCAAAATAGCCCAATAATACTAGTTTGAACTACATTTATAAAAATAATGTTTTCATATTACACTGAATTTTGAAATCTAACAATCACAAATCCATTGCCCTTATAATTAAAAAACAAGAAATAGAAAACAAAATAGGGGCTCACAAAAAACTTTCCAAAATAGTTACTTTGAAGTTCATTTTTTTTAAAACCAATCATATTCACGAAACATTTCCACGAAACACTAAAACCAAGTTCAAGGTTATTATTCCACACACAATAATGGAAATGCTACTAATAGTGCTTGAATCAAAAGATCACGGAAAACCCAAGAACTCGGAGGAAGGCTAGAATGTACCATACGCGTGACTCATCCTGAAGTCATGACTACTCTCCATGACGTCATAATACCATAACGCTCGGTATATCCCTACATGGACTAACCGAGGGACCCAATCCCCATAGCAGCAATAAATCAGCATTCCCCTGCTATGGGGCCACTAGACAGTGCTTTATCTAAACTAGTGCAGCAATCGTTCTCTATAAATTCCCTTTCTATGCTAAGTTTTTGTGCTATGTTCACAAAGAGGTGTGCCAAACATTCAAAAAATAAGCCGTATATATATATATAATCAAGTATGCGACACAATATGGAACCACCCCGACCACCTCAAAGTTAGTCTCATGCGTTAAAATAAATATTCTCAAAAGGAGGACCATACCGAGGACCCTCCTATCACATGATTGACAGATGAGGCAAGGGGCCCCACCAAAGAGGGGTTTTCCAAACACACAGTTTTCAAGATGGAAAATGGACCTTTAGCTTCACAATGCTCATCCTTTTATCAAAACATTTATTAACCCATTCAAAACAACCAAATATACTATCTTTTTACCAACAAGGCCAAACAGAGCATTAAATAAAACATTTACCAAAAAACTTCCCAATTTTACTTTAAGTCAAGTTAAAACAACAACACCTAAGAAAGTGCCAAATGGGCTTTGACTTCCACTTTCACCCAAACACACCCCAAAATTTACAAACTCCCCCTTTCATTTTCCAAAAACTCACCCTAGCATGTTTCCAGGGCCAACTAGGCCAAACCAAGAGGAATAATTCAAAAAAAAAACCAAAAATTTTGAATACAAAATTTATAAATACACATGTTACTATCAACCCAAAAACACCCATATCACTCAATACCACACAAGTTCATATGACAAAATTTTTTTTAAAAAAAACACCAAACCAAAACCAGGGAAAAAACTACCTTTCATATACAATATCCAAAACATTTTTTAGACCAATTTAACAAAACAGTTTTATGGGAAAAACCCCACCCAAACATCTGATTTCACCCAAAAAGAACAAGTGGAAATTTAAAAACACCAGAGGCATCATATACAATCCCTAAACCATGATTCATGTAAACCCTATCTTTAACAACAACAAATAATTTTTGAACACCACAAGAAGCTTTATATAGGTACCATGAAGAGGCATAAAAAGTTAATAATACAACGAAAACCTCAAGCATAAAGGACAAACAATGGAAAGTAAATGCATGTATTTTCCTACCTCGAACAATGGTCAGGCTAAGCTTTTTAACTCAAGTAGCAGCTCGCTCGCACGCACGAACTTCCACACACACAGATATATATATATATATATATATATATATATATTTAAACTGATAAACGTGTTCCCCACGCCATGAGGGAACGCACACATAGAAGACACATATCTCTATACATATATATACTTGGGAATGTGTGTTCGCGCCTTCAAAACCAACCACAACTCCTTACGATAAATTCATGAGACTAAAAAACAACACAAATCCCTAAAATAAATTTAATCCAAACAAAGAAATCAAGATACAATTCAAATGCCAAACCTAAAAAAATCACAAAGTTCACAAATAAACACAAATCACACTTTAACCATATTTTTATAAAACAAAACTAAGGGAAACACCCCCAAAATTGTATCAATTTATTTTAAAAGCTTATATCAAAATTTATCAACACCCCAAGTAAATAAACACATAAACATAATTAATGAATCATGATAATGACCAATTTTTTTAATCAATTCAACAATGCTGAAGCATCACAAAAAGATAGACGAGAAAACCATAGTGATGCGAATTACATTTTAAAAATAGTCAAAATAATATTTTTCACTTAAACAAGAAAATCAATGTACAAACATGTTGACATAAACCAGGAACCGACTCATAAAATATTATTAACAAATTCTAAAAAAATTATCAACCCAATAGAAAGCTAATTAAGAACATAACAAATCTGCAAAACACGTTTTAAAACTAAATTAAAGAGCGCAAACATTAGTGGAGTGCTCTGGAAATAAAAATATGCGAATTCACCTTCCTCGGAGGGGCGGAAATACAATCTCACCTCAACGGAAGGGGGGAAACATTTCGAACCCTTTGCATACCTAAAAAAATAGGATCACACACAAATAAATAGCCCTCGGTTAGGGTTGGGCCATCTCAAAGGAAAACCCTAAAAACATGAAAAAAGGATACCAGAGTGGGGGTGATTCGAATTGGTTGAGGGTGCTATGGCCAGAGCTAGCGGGGTCGGCTGGAGTTTGCGGGGTAGGCCGGAGCAGGTGAGGTCAGCCGGAGGTCAGGGGGCAGGGGTGGTTGGACTGCGCAAGGAGGAGTAGGGGTGGGCGGTGGTAAAGGGAGGAGGAGGCTGGGAGGAGGCTTCCACTTAGGGAGGAGGAGGTCTTGAGGTGGCCACAACCGGAGGGAGCTCGGGTGAGGGGGCACAGGTGTAGGAACAAACCAGGGGGGCACTGCGTGATTCCGAGGGGGGGGGGTGTCGCAGGTAAGGGGAGGGGGAGGTTAGATTTAGGGTAAAAAAACAACAACATAATAATAATAACAACAATAATAATGATAATAATAATAAATAAATAAACTAAAACCAAACAAAAAATGATCATAATAATATATTTCACTCTTTTATTTCTTATTACTAAGAATAATCATATTAATATAAGTTAAATAAAAATAATACTAATAAAAATTTAATAAGAATAATAAAAGTAATAATAATAATAACAACTAAAATTAAATTACGATTCATTATTAATTATATTAATAACAAATTTTAGATAAATAAAATATTAATCACCATTTTTAACAACAACATTATTACCTACATCATAATTAATTATTACAATTATATTTTTAAACATTTTACTTATTTGATTTGCATAAAACATTATTTCATTCGATCGATAGACACCTGCACGACACCCGAAACCCACTAATAACATCAAAGACTCAAATAAAATTCAAACGCGGACTCAAACCCAACTCAGTCAAAAATATATGCGACCGAGTGAAGAATAAAATAAATGGCATCCGTGGTTGGGGTGTGATGCATACTCTTTTTTCATAATGTTGTCGATCCAAAAGTTGTATGACCATTGTATTATTCCAGTTTCATAGAAAAACATGAAATATAACATTCTCAATGTTTTTATTGGATATTTTAAACTCATTTATAGTTTCATTATCATAAATAAATTTATAAATTAATATTATGATCTTAAAACTCGTTCACATTAGATATAGGATGATCTGGGTCATCTCAAATTACTAAATTTGTAGATATGACAATATTATTCATACAAATATTATCGATTAAATATCTTCAAATATTAATCATTAATGACTATCAGATATTCCACAAATAACTTCTTATGTAATGATTTTCCTTCATCTAATTAATTCTCCCATAAATCAAATTGTGCAAGTGATGCACACAAATTATACAATATTAATTTATGTAACATTAAATTTAAATAAATATTAATAATTTTTATTATGAGTATCATATATAAGAAATCATTTATCCATGAATATATCATTAAATTTTGAATAGGTTACTTAGATCCTTCTGATCTCTAAACTATGAAAAATTCAAACAGTACTCTTAATTGATCATTATCACATCAAATGATCATAACATTAAAATTTTGATATGTCATGTACTTTTGGTGCATATATTTGACACAAATCATACTGATCCTCACATTATATAATACTCTACTTTTAAATTCAATTTATATAAGTCAAATAATATTTTATATTGTTTCAAGTTTTTGGAAATGGACATAAGATAACATTAATGATGAGTCTCTTACTCTTGGACCACTCCACTAATTTTTAGAAATCAATTTCTTTAACATTCTATGAATTATTTATATATATATATATTGAAATCCATTATTTCAGTCAAATCATTTTTAGACAAATATCACTTCACATGTATATCAATTTCTATTGTATTTGTACCACCCAATGATTTTATGGTACATTTGTTTAACAAAATATAAATTTGTTAGCTTCTATTGCATGCAATACTGAGTTCCAAAACACCATGATCTATAATAAAATAGCCTTTAAAATAGAAAGAGTTGAAAATATTAGCCAAATTATATACAATATAATATTCAAAATTAATTTTTTTTATATATGAGATATGAAAAAATATAATAAAACCACATATTTCATCCAAAACACTATTTTTCCGCCTTTTGATGGCTCATCCATATGAAATCTATGTTTAGAGTCATATATAAGTTAAATTTTTAAATTTATTTTTATCATTTGGATTTAAGTAATCAATTGTTTATTTTCATGAGTTCTTGGTATATTTCGATAAATTTCATATTTTGTTTAATAGTGAAAAATAATACAATTTAATTCAATATATATTTTTAATTTAATTTATTTATATAAATATATTATAATTTTAATTAATATTATTGTATAGTAAGATTATTTTTTATCACCCAAACCAATATAGTTCATTGGAATCAATTTCAAATTGAAATTATATATAAAAACATTTCATTCATTTGAATATTTCACATTAAAACCCCACTTTTTTGTTTCGTTTGTGGAATTAATTTTAAATATAATTTCATAATTTTTGTGAATTTAAATAGGTAAAATGGATTCAATATATGTTTTAATTTTTTCAAATTTATTTCATATGTGTAATTTCACTTTGTTGTATTAAAAAGTTACCTTGGTAATAAAAATATTTACCATTGTTATGGTATAATTGTGACAAGGGTTAATGTTAAAATGTTAAACTATAAAATACCTAAATATTAAAACAATAAATTTCTTTTTGAGGTGTGAATGCACCCTAACCATTATAAAAATAGTAATTTATATTATTATTTTTTGAAATTAATTCCACCTCATTGTGGATACACTATAATATAATATTATCTATAATTTAATCACTTGAACACGTCTCTCCTCAGGTATAAATACCACCCATCACCTACCGATGTCTTCCAACATTTCCCTATAGATCCTCAAATATATGAAACAAAATATTTGAATCACTCTCCATATGTCCACGTTCCATTGACCTCACAACAAAACCAAATCCATGGTATCCATGATTCCTTCACAGATTTGATTTTCAAGAGGTAATTTTTTCAATGTACATATCTTAATTTCTTTTCATTTTAAAATTTATCATATCCTCCTTCATCGATAAATGATTTATAACTATAATATATATATATATATATATATATGATATTATTATGTTGTAATAGAATACCTCAAATCCATTTCTTTTTTCACCGCCTCTTATTCCAATATTCCAAATTGTTTTCCATGTTAGGTCATTTAAATGACAACATGAATATTGTTTTTATTATTCATTCAATTAACGCATTAAATACATGTTCTCAAATTGATTTTATTGGTAAATAGTATTTATATTTTTTTAATTTTGGCCTATTTCATATTGTTTAAATTTTACATTAAACAAACCTCCATGCTATCCATATTGTGGATATATGATAACATCATTTGAGGCCGTGTGGTCATCTGCCCCCTCAATGTGATGTGATTCATTCATAGAATAAATGGAACATATTAAGGAATAATTATTAAAAATATGTATCATATATCATGTATATATGATAGTGGAATTATAATATATATTTATTTCATTCACTTTTCAATATTTTCATACGATATTGATATTAAAATATCGTTCCTGAGTACGAAAGACCTATTGTATCATTGTAAAGTGTATTTTATTTCTTACCTCAAAACATTATAGATTATTATAAGTAAATATATACTCAATATATAAGATAATATGGTCATGGATTAAATTATGGTGTTGGTGAAATCCTGATCTATGTAATAGAATTAGAAAATAACAATTGAAAACATACGTGAGAAAACTAGGTGATTAACACCTGAAATAGTGAAAAAATGAATGATTGATACCAATTATGTTATAAGATCCAACAAGGATACAATATAGAATATTGTAAACATGATTATGGGAGTATAATTAGTTATTATTTATCATTAAAACATTATACAACGGGATAAAGGATGATCACTCAACAATAATCACAGTATAATGGGTAATATTGCTATGTCATTAATCTCAGAGATTGTTTATACGTAAGTATTTATTAGTACATATTTATCATCTATTTGAATTTTAATTTAAAAAATCAAAATTATTATTTTAAATGTATTATGTAAGGGAATATTTAACTAAGACATCTTGCTAAATTTTTCTAATATTTATCCTCTAAATAATTCTCATTCATGTCCATCTTTAAAAAATGTGACTTATGGGAAAATTTACAATGGAAAGAATATTTATAATTGTTTATATTTGAATTCATCTCGAATTTTTCAACATGGAATGGGGCAAATTGACTTAATAAAATGTTTTTGAAAGCCTCAATTTATAAATTTTGGACTTTTGAATAAATTATTTCAAATAAAACATGGAATTTTTCTCAAGAAATATTAATGGTGTTTAATAGATTTTTTTCAACTATGTCAACATCATTTATTATATTTAATTATTAATTGATATTGTTTGTTTATATATCATAAAATATATTACTTAATGTTTTATTATATAATTGACTATGGATGTGTTATTTTGATAGCATTCATGTTTTATGGTTACTGTATTAACATTCAGTATTCTAATTTTAATATGAATGTTTTTGTTTTTAATGTATCACCCGTTTAATATGAGGATTCTATTGGACTTATTGTGTGAAGGGAGGGGCTGGTTATATCCCCTTGATTCATCTATAGGTCCCATTAGATGAAATTATTTTTCAAAACAATCATTCAGAATTGTTTTCCAAGAATATTAACATTGTCATGATGATAGATCTTGACAAAAATAAAATTGGGTTTCCACCGATAGACAAAAAATGTAATAAGCATAGATCATGACAGTAGAAATATGAAGAATAAATCTTGATAGTTTAGAAATCATTCATTTTTTGTTCCCTCATTATAATATCATGTAATTATATTAAATATGATTAGTCAACTAGTATGATGACTCTGGTTCTTTTATATGGTAATATTTATTCTCTCAATATTATGAAGATGATGATGATTAAATGAATTTTGTTTAAGCTATACATATTTCCATGATGTTTCTCATTATTTATTCATAAAAGTATTTGTTGCTCACTTACTCTTACTAAGCATTTGAGATCACACCTTTTTTATTCATTATCTTCCAAGGATTCCAAGTGGTTCATTTTTACTGATATGTAGGGTTAATCTAAGAGAATAAGTGAGTTCCCACGTGATTATCTATGATTTATTTTAGGTATTTAATATTAATGTAAGTTTCATGTGTATAATCATCATTCCAATATTACCTAACTGATCGGCCAATTGGTCTAAGATTCATTGTAATCAGGTTAATGTATTAAAATAATGCAGTCACTCTGACCTTCTATATTAATGGAATTTTGGTTGGTATCAACGACAATTTATAACCAGCTATGGGAATTCGTGTTAGAAAAAATCTTAGATTATTTTACATAACACTAATATAGAATATATGAATAATCATATATGAACACCTGAATGAAACCATGTTTATGTTTTTAAGACTAGATACACATAAAAATTTCAATTTAGGTTATGAATTTCACATGTTGTGAGAATATATATAATTATATAATCTAATATAAACTATTTATTTATTTATAAATGGATACTAATGGATGGAATAGAAACTATGTAAACTCAATTAATCCATGTCGAGATTTCTCTCCTTTGAAATATAATAATAGTGGAGTTGGTGATAGACTAGTGCAGAAGAACTTATAACCATACTGAGAAAGCTAGATTGGGTTATGAATAATAACCTTACCTTTATGTATATCCTCGATCCACAACACAGATTATAGAGACCATAGCCTTATACAAATAAGATTACACGATATTAGGAATAATTATACATCAGAGTACAAACCAAGGATCGTAATTTGTAGCGACTTGAAAGAAGTGGTACTGAAAACTAAAAAAATAAAACTAAATAAAACAATTCATTATTTAAATTAAAATTGAGATCACAACATTCATTGTTCCCAAACATCTGCATAGGGTACCGTAAGGAACACAAGAACAATGGAATTATCTAAATATCCAAGTAAGGTAATAACAATGAGAATGAATAATTATCACATTGGATAAAAGAAATGACATGATAATATTAAAAGGCAAGTAACATATGGAATAATAATATATAAACATGCAATTATATGAACATAGATTCATAATATTTAGGAATCATCATAAAAAATAACATTATCACGAGTCAAGGCTAACTGTCTAGACCGTTGCATATGGTAGCACAAGCCAAGGCTAACCACCCGGACCATCGCACATGGTAGCACAAGACAATGCTAACCTCCAAGAACATCATACATAAAGCCTCATGAAAATTAACATTACCAAATTCATTGGATATCTATCTGGGTTCCCCCATCATAAATTTTATTGAATATGTTTTCCACACAAAGAATCATATATAATAAATCTCTCAATAACACATTTGTTACCTAGGGAAATAATTGGGTACCACAATCATGTCATAAAGCATAAAAAATGCACATATCATAAATGTATCCACAAAAAAAAAAGAAACCAAAATATACAAGTAAAATAATAAGGACTAAATTTCATGTATCATGGTAAGATATTTCTGGTAGATATTACAACCAGTAACAAATGTATTTAAAAAAAATTAGCATTACAATAATTTTATATAGTTTTACGGAAAATACTATAGTGAATTTAAAATAAAATTGTTAACAATAAATTATATAATACCAGAAGATATCGAAGAATTTTTTCACAATAATAATAGTTATTTTATAAAGGAAAATGGTGGATTAATATAGAATATTCATTTAATTTTAAATCGAGTAAGAATTCTGGTTGTTTCCTCAAAATTGGTTTGCTTATTGGAAAGTATTGATGAGGTATTCACAGAGGACATGTATATCCCCAAAAAATAATGATGAAAGAAAAATGATAAATGAATTTTTTACATGTACAAATCAATTATAATATTCAAATAAAAATTTAAGATATCTTTATTTTTATTAATAGATGTTAAGGAAACCCGAAGGTACAAAGTAGGTTTTGGTAGAATCCTTTAAGAGTTATCACCATGTTATTCAGTATACATAAGATGGATTAATGAGATATAAATGGATTTATAATCACCTATAAATCACTACACAATTATGTTTAGGTGAAAAATCATACCCCATCATTAGGGATTACACATAAATGTGCATAACATAAAGGATATTATTGAATAATAGTGAATTAGAGAGGATACCTTACATTATTCCTGAAGGTGTTCTTCCTATGATCTTAATGACCAGAATAATCATATTAGGTTCAATAATTAATAAATCAAGAGCATATAATATATGAAAATGATTTAGTGTATGTTTTTTTGTTCATTCATGATCTTTTTTATTGGTTAAGTTGTTCAATTTCATTGTTTGGGTCCATTTTATTTCTTGGTTTTAGAGATCAGTTTACTTATTTCCATGAACGTAAAATCGGGTAATATGGTAATGTTTTCCCTAAATTGGAGTTTAATGAATATATAAATGGTTACATGTTTGTAAATTTAATTTATTTTGTTATAAAAAATTTGAATCATTACAAAAAAACATTAGTGATATTATTTTGGGTATATTGGATATTTTTTATCTCCAGAAACTCATTTTTCATTAGGATTTAATAGCATGGGTACAAAAATATATTATACCCTTAAATAGGATATAATACATAATAATCTAGTTCAACTATAAAAAAATGGTTTCCTAACTAGAATTAAATATGGTAAATGAAATTGAAATCCCATCGTCCTTCAATGTGGTTAATTAAAAAATCTTGGATGGTGTGTTTAATACTAGTATAAATGAAGTGTAAAAGGAGAGATAATAATAACATATTACATTAACATAAAAACATCATAGTACATGTATGGTACTAGAGTTTTCATATCATTTTAATTTGGAGTGGTACAGATAGAATAAAAACAATTGTATTTGAAATGAAATTAAAATAATTGGATAGAGAAATTTACCTCTTGAATAAATCTTGTTTTAGAGCATCTTAAATTGATGGGATTAGATATTTTGAGTGTTCTAAGAGAAAATGGATTTTGGATAAGAGCATTGGGACAGATTTGGGTAGAATTAAACAAGTCACAATGCATTAAACGAGTGAAGTGAAGAGTTAAGGATGGGTGGTATTTATAGTAGAGGAGAAGAGGGTTTTCGTAATATTTATTTCCATGGTTTATTTATTTAACTAAAAAAATAAATAGAGATGATTCCATGATAGAAAATAGTAATATTTACATTTGAGTTTGTACCAAAAGAGATTCTATTTGAATTACATCATCCATGACCATATAGATAATGTATTTAGCTTAATTTGCAACTTATTGTGTTTTTCTATCCATGAAAAATTCATGTATTTTTAAAAAATCCCAAAATTCACCATAATAATTTTTTAAGTTGTAGAATCCAAAAATGAACCCCATTTGTCCAAAAAATGTAAATATGATTTATTTTTTTAATTAAAATTATCATTTAAATGAGAAATACATATTTTGAAGCAATAAATGATTTTTAAATGTTTTCTAAAATTACATATGGACTTATTTAATTATCTTAAAACCATAATACATAAAATTTATAATTTATGAACAAATTTGAGGAAAATACATTTTTCATTAAATTAATTAATAAAATTTCATTAATTCTTTATCACTTAAAAAATACCAATAATTTTACAATGGTTATATTATCACTTATAAGATGCCTAACTATTATGTATACATTCAAGGATTATGTTACTATTATTTGAGAGGATATAATAGTCATAAGAGTCATATTAGTACTCATAATTGAATGTTCCAATTCATATTGGTAGGTTAATATTCACACAAAAAATATATTTTTCTTATCGGACTACAAAAATATTAATGATCACAATTGTGTATATCAGATTTTCAAAATTAAAATAAAAAAAGTTGCAATATTATGTTTAATGGTCACGTTGTAATTATTAGTTCATTGTTTTGAGATTTTATTTGATTATATTTCATAATCATGATAATCAAATTTCTATTGATAAAATATTGTGTCATTACATTATTATTCCCTTATTTAATTTCACCCTTGAACTCTAGTTGTACATCTTAATCCATAAACAGGTGCATGTAATTTTTCGTTCATTTCCTCCTCCAGTATCCATGTAGCCTTTTCATAATTATTGTACCACCATAATACATATACTAGTTGAGTAGTTTTGTTGCGTAGAACATTATCACTTTGATCCATAATATTCACTTGCAACCCTTCATAAAGAAAAAACATTCTACAACTATACCATCTATGAAGATAGTACATGTGAAGAGTTTGGTATGTATTTAATTAAGAGGGATACATAGAAGACATTGTGTACATTGGACAATGCATGTGGAAGTGATAGTCGATATGCCACATCTCTGACTCGATCTAGGATCTCGATGGGGCTGATGAACCTGGGAAATAACATTACTTTTTTCCCAAACCTCATGATCTTATTATATGGAAATTTTCATAGAAATACAATTTATCTAGCATTGAAATCAAGGTCACACCAATCATTATATTGATAAATTATTTTCTACTTTGGGATTCTATGGTGAGCTGCTGATTGTTTTTCATCTTCTATACCATTTCAGTGAATATTTTTTGTCCTTTCAGAATACCCTCACTGACATCATCCCAACATGACAGTGATCTATATAGTTTAAAATAAATATATTTGTATGGTTCCATTAAGATTATCAAGTGCAAACTATTGTTGTAGAAGAATTCAACTAGTGGAAGATGTCAGTCCCATCCTCCTTTGAATTCCATAGAAAATGCTCTTAAAAATCAATCAGTGTTTGAATAGTTTTCTCATATTTTCCATAATTTTGAGAAATATAGGCTATAATGATATTTAGTTCAATGCATAGATCATGTAGGAGTCCTTTCAAGAACATCGTTGTGAATATCAGATCATTGTATGATACAATATATTTTGGTACTCTATTCAGACTTACCACCACATTAGAATATATATATATATATGTTGATGTTTACCCAATGAGATGTACTATTGAATCACGACAAAGTGAGTAGTCTTTGTAAGATGATCAACACTGACCCATATAGAATTGTTCCCTCAATATGTCCTTTGATGTCTAGTGACAATGTCCATGATGATGTTCTCCACTTACATGTTGGAAAGGTTAGTGGGGAATCATCCCCCTCTACATCTATCATAAATTCATCACTTATTAACATACCGATAACTTTGATGTATATTAAACAATCTACTTTGTCAGATTGTACCTTCAAAAGTTGTCTCAGAGATCACGATATATCTTTATGCTCCCTGGGTGAATAGAGAATGATGAGCTATGTGCATCATTCAAAATCTCCTACATTATCCCTTTATCGAATAATACACATAATCATGACCCAAATATTTCAACTCTTTCTTCATCATGTACAAACTCTTTTGATTTTACATTTCTAATTTCTTTCACCGTTTTTAGAATTTCTTCATCTTTTCAATGAGAATCATTTATTTTCTCTGTGAGGTACGGTTAAGAAATCATTTTCAAAATGATTGACGATGTTCCTACCTTAATAATTCTCTTGTCCACCCTATGAAAATATATGAAGGTCAAATACTTTTCTACTCTAATCATTGATAATGATTCATGATCCATTCTACATAAATCATCTACCACCTAATTTTCCTTACGGAGATCGTAGTGGATTCAGAATTCATAATTTTTAATGAGATCCAACCTTCATTACTGGTTCACGTAAAGGTATTTTTGTGTGAATATATATTTGAGACTCTTGTGATCAATTTATATCTCAATCTTCACCCCATATGAATAAACCATCCTTATTTTTACTAAAATATCAAAACCTTCAACTCTAAATCATGTGTATGATATTTTTTCAAAAGAATTTTTAGCTTCCTTGAGGAACGGGTTATCATAATGTCATTTGGAACCATGACACTTCATAATCCCTCATTCGATGCATCACTATTCACCATAATGATTTATACACTTTTTGAGAGTTTGAGTACATGGGTGATGATTTTCCTCTTTTTTAAATCCATAAACTAGTCATCACATTACTTAGTCTAGAAAAAAATTACCCCCTTCAGTGTTAGAATTGTAATTGGGTTTTGAAATCATGAAAGTTTCTTCACAAATCATTGGTAATACCTGGATAGAACCAGAATGCTTCGGATCTCCATTAAAGATGCTGGACTAGACAACTCTTCAATCACTTTTGTCTTGGATGGGATGACATATATCTATTTGGTTGCGATAACATGCCCAGTAATTATACATCCTACATCCAGAACTGTTATTTAATGGATTTTTCATATAGTTTATACCTTTGTAAATACTTCATCACTATGTTAAAATGGTTATCATGTTCCTCCATGATCATTGTGTATATTCAAAAGTCCAAAAAATTGACTACCCCAAATTTGTCGAGGTAGTGTCTAATGAAAATATTTATTAAATAGATGAACATTTTGGGAGCCTTTGTGAGCCCAATGGGAATCAATATGAAACAATAGTGTAAATACATGGTTCGAATGGTAGTATTCAGAATATCTTCCTTCCTCACCTTAAATTTGAGATATCTCAACTGAAGGTCCACTTTATAGAAATAACTGGCCCAAAAAATTTGATCAAACAATTCATCTATTCGAGGTATGGGATACATGTTATTTATTTCTATTTTCATTAGCACACTATAATCAATGAAAATTAACATAGAATCATAATTCTTCATGATGAAGAAGACTAGTGATCACTATGGTTATGCACTTAGGCTTATAAAACCCCTATTCAAATTCTCAGGTAAAATCTTGTTTATCTCCTCGAATAATATGATGTTTATAATATAAGGTTTCATTGATATTGGTAGAGACTCAAGAAGATGATCAATTCAGAACTCAACATCTTGGTTAAGTGGAAAGCCAAGAAACCCTTTTGGAAATAAATTAGTGTAACCCCTCACTACTGGAATGTCCTGAAGCATTATTCAATCCATTGTCTCAAACATTTTAGATATGAATTATTATTCATATGGTATCTGTATCCAACCCTGAAAAGATGATTTCGAATGGACACTCAACATCCTTCTTACACATGAAAATAATTTTAGGAATTTTCTGGTTGTGAAGTGTGGTCTACCTATCCAAATAGCTGACCTTGGATTTTCATTATGACCGCCAATCCATGCCCAAGATAGTGTCGAAATACAATAATGGATGTATTATGAGATTTCATTAGAAGTTCAGTCCACAAACATTATGTAGGGAGTAGTTAAGAACAATGGATGAAATAATTTACCCATTAACTATGCTCACAGATAACATATCCTCCCAATTTTTAGATGGTCTTTGAATAGTTCTAATAAACATTCATAATATGAATGAATGTTTAGAACATGATTCAAACAGTACATTTACTATTCATGTATGAATAACAAGTGTACCTGTCACCATTTTGTTTTTCGGCTCCACCCCAATAGTAGTTATAGCATAAGACCATCCTTGTTGCCTTATATGTTACTTCTGATTGCCTCTAAAAACCCTCATCTTATGGAAATTTTTCTCATAATTCCCTTGATCTCTGATGTTGTAACACTACACTACAAGATGAGTGTTGATTGGTATCATCCTTTCATCTCCCACATTATTATGTTTTTTTATATATCTTCTGTAGTTTTAGCCAGTTGATCCAAATTTCCACATTTGAATCTATTCATGGTTCCCATTAGATAGTTCCCAAGATGCTTCTTCCAACATTTTTTACACATGTGATGATCAAGCTTAATTCCATTTTGGAACATATTTGTTGGACCACCAACATTAGATTCTATTTTCCTCCTCTTGTTATCGGGCCCATGATATCACTGAGAGTCCCAGATCTTTATTTCATCATTGAGGGAAAAATATACAATATCCTCATAAATATCAAAGTCTTGAATCACTAACACATTTTATAGACTCATATTTAGTAAACTAGATAATTGATCCTTCTTGCTTTCAGTGTTAAAAAAAAATCAAGAGGTGTAACTTTGCAGCCTTGTGATTTTTTATTCACAAACCCTATTGGACTCATATTTCATCAGCTTTAAACAGAGGAACACTTTTTTTATTTTTGAGACAAATGGGTTCAGGGGAAATATTTATTGAATAACATTTTCATCAATTACTCCCATTAAATGGAATCAATTTTTCTTAATGCTTCGTATTATATATTATTTTCCGCCACTGATCAGCTTCCCCATAAAAACGATAGACCACCATTACGAATTTCTATTATTTCGAGAATTGGAGAACACAAAATATAATTTTAAGGGATTTAATCCACTATTCAGTGAAGAGGGTATCAAAAGATCCACAAAATATGGGATTACTTTTCCACAAAAAGGATTCAACTAAAACAATCTAATTACATAGAAGATCTGGGAGTTCAACATGATTCATGTTATTATTAATAACATGATCCAATTGTGAACGTACTATAATGATGTTTTGAGAACCCATTCCCATCATATCTTGAATATAATTAGTCAATATTCACATTCCCAGACACATAGATTGTTCTCACAGGTTCATCTATTTATCTCCATTAATAAAGAAAAAGAACATACAATAAGAGGGATTGAATACTTTGTTATTGAGAATAAAAAAGAAACATTGAACATTTAAGGATAAACATGAATAGGCGAAGTATATCATTACTTTTGATGCCCTTTGTTTCAATCCAGGTAACCCATGATCTATTTCTTAACTTATATTCTTATGATTTTTTTCCTTAATAACTAATTTCACTAATCTCATTAATTTACAAAAGAATATCACCCAATAGTTTCAAACAATGAGTAATTCAAGGCCCTATTCCTTACACCAGTTCCAGTTTGATTCTAGATCAATGTGGTAATTTCTAGTTTTACCCCTAAATACATCTATGCAAGATCCATAACTACCTATTTGTATCCAGACAATGATGTATTTTCTTGATAAACCATTTACTACATACTTAGCAAAATATAGGGACGTATTCTCATATTTAATCTCATCATTATCGTTATAGTAAAGTTTTCTATTCCATGTCTCCAAAAATAACTTGAAAAACATCTAATACAAACTATTGGACCTAATAATTTTACATATAACATTATATAATTTTAAGAATAATTATACATCAAATTAAAATCCAAGGATTTTACTGCCCCGTGTCTTGGATGACTATGTACATAAAACTGAAAGCATGGAACTCAGTTAAAAAAATTCTTTATTTAATCTTAACATTTTCTTCCTAACATCCATTGTGATCAATAATATGTATAAGGTAACCTAGGGGACATATGAACAAAATGATTATCTAAATTTCCCGGTATGTGAATAACTATAAGAACAAAGGATTATCACCTACAATAAAAGGAATGGCATGATGATATAAAGAGGAATGTAACATATAGGATCATAACATATAATCATGGAATAATATGAACATGGATTCATTATATTGTGATAGAAACATAAAACATGGGTATATTACATGTCAATGCCAACCTCCTAGACGGTTTCACATGGTAGTACAATTCAAGGCTAACCACCAAGAATGTTCAACATGGTAGCACAAGCCATGGATAACCACCAAGATCATCGTGCATAAAATCTCATGATTCTAAAAATTACACAATTAATTATGGAACTATCTTGGGGAAATTTTTTAACATTTCATGCATATTTTTTCCAAATAATGATTAATATATAATCAATCATACTTAAATTTAAGGGTTACCTATGGAATGAATTGGGTATGGAAATATTGTTATAAATCATAACAATTATTGTATCACAAAAGTGTCCAGGAAACAATATATATATATATATAAATTCATAATGAATAAATATGTATGTATCATGGTAACTAATTTCAAGTATAAGTGACAACATTTCATAAATGTATTTATGAAATTATTTCATGAAAACATTTTGTGATGATCTAAGGGAAATACTATAGAACCATTAAAATATAAAAGAGAAGAATACATTATATAAAACCACAAGTGAAACTATAAGGTTTTCATAATAAAAAATAATGATATTAATAATACAATGGTGTCTTAAAACAAAATATTGAGTGAACGTGAAATTGGGTAAGAATTTGGGAAGTTCCCTTAAAATAGGTTTTCTTAACTTGAAGTATTGAGGATAGAATAACTTAAAAACATGTATATTCCAAAAAGATAATAATTAAAGGGTACTGAAAAGTTAATTTTTCACATTTACACATCATTTATAATATTCCAATAGAAAAATATAACTTCATTTTTGTAAATGGATGATAAAGCTGCCTGAAGGAACAAAGGATGATAGGTATTATCCAAACACAGGTAATTGACATGGTATTAGGTGTACATAATAGGTCTCAAATAGATGGAAATTGGTTTATCATCACATATAAATCACGAGGGAAGGATGGGGTGTGTTATAAATCATACCCCATAAATTTGGATTACACATAAGAAAGTTATAATAATGAAGACATTCTGGAATAAAGGTGGAATTGACAGGATCCCTTACCATATGTCTGAAGG
Source organism: Viscum album (assembly GCA_963277665.1). Classification (NCBI taxonomy): domain Eukaryota; kingdom Viridiplantae; phylum Streptophyta; class Magnoliopsida; order Santalales; family Viscaceae; genus Viscum; species Viscum album. Next base: position 1,598,496,803 of record OY728158.1, read on the forward strand.
TTCTCTTCCCATGATCATAAAAACCCAAATAATATAATTAGTATCATTAATTAATAACTACCAAACCTCTTCACTTTGTAAATGATTTATTATATCCTTTCTGTGTTTAGTAATGATCTTTTTGATGGGTTATGCGGTTCAATTTCATTTTTTGGGTCAGTTTATTTTCTTGGGTTTTACGATCAGTTTACTTTTTTTAATTAATGGAGAATCATGAAAAATGGGGATGGTTGTACAAAATTGGAGATCTATTTTACTATTAAACATTATGAATGTTAAATGGTTTTAAATTTAATTTCGTTACTTGATGTTATGTTGAATCATAATAAAAAACATTAGTGAAAACTACTTGGGTTTATTGGAAGGTTTTTTATCACCATGAACTCATTTTGAATTATAAATTAATATAAAGTGTAAAAAATGATTATAGAACCGTAAAATAGATATATTACATAAATATCTATTTTATCTATAAATAAAAACGTTTCATTACCAGAATTTATGACTGTTAAAATATTGAAATCCATTTGTCCTTGAATGTTGTAAATTAACACATCATGGATAGTGTCTTTACTACTAGTATAAATGAAGAGAAAAGGATAGATGATAATAAAAAATTCCATTGTCTTAAAAAGGTTATAGTACATGTAAGGTGCTAGTTTTTTCATATCATTTGGATGAGGAGAGTAGAATATAGAAAATAAATTAAATGAACACAAAAAGAAAGTAAAATAATTGAAATGAGGAATTGATCTCTTCAATCAATATTCTTTGAGGGCCTCTTAAGGGGATATGATTTGGACTTCTGAAGAGAATACCAGATTTTGGATTTGGGATAGGTGTGTAAAGAGTGATCATCGTGTAATTTAGGAGACGAACAAGGCATGAGATGAGTGATGAGAATAGGTAAGGAGGTGTTGTATATATAGTGTAGGAGAAGAGGTTTTTCATAATATTTAATTCTTTAGATTATTAATATCCCTAAAGACCATAAATAGTGATGGTTCCTTGTCCAAATATAGGAATAAGTTCATGTGAGTTCGAACCAAATGATATAAAATTAGAAAAACTTCATCCATAATGCTATAAATAATTTATTTAGATTAATTTGAAAATTATTGTATTTTACTATTCATATATATTCATTTATTTTATAAAACCCCAAAATATTTACCGTGCCAATTTTTTGATGTGTAGAGTCCAAAAATGACCTCCATTTATAAAAAATAACTTCCAAAATATAATTATTATTTTTTAATTATTACCATAATTTACATGAGAAATAAATATTTTAAAATTATAAATGATTTTGTAATGTTTTAAAAAATAACAAAAGGTCATTAAAAATAATCAGAAATATCAAATACAAAAAATTGAGAATTTATAAATAGATTTTAGGAAAGTAAAATTTTATATAAATTAATTAATTATTTTTTAATAATTATTTATTACTTATTAAAATAGAAATAATTTTACTATTATCATATTATCATTTATCAGATGCCAATATTTTATTTATGCAGCCAAGTGTGATGTTACTATTATTTTGTACAATTTAATATTATAAGGGTCATATTACTATTCATAGGGTTGTGTTATGATTCATATTGGTAGGCTTCTATTCACATAATATTATAGTTTGACTCATCAGACTCCGAACAGTGTACTGATCGCAACTTTGTAAGTCATATTTTCAAACTTCAAATCACAAAAGTGACAATATTATGGATAAAGTTCACAGAATCTATAGTAGTCCATTTTGTTGTGATTGTATGTGATTATATGAAAAAATTATAAGAAATGTATTTTCATTGGAAAAACATGGTGCCGTTATACAGAGGTTCAATGTTAGACAACTTCACGATACAATGACCCCCAAGATTCAATGGGACTACAAATCCATTTGTAGTTGGTAAACAAATTAGTTACTTTTATAAGATATTTCATTCATTGGTATGAAACTAAATGGATAAGGATGACATGGTAGTTTGTTATATCTCTAGAGATATAGAACAATGGTGGTCAATGATTCAAAACATAAAGGATTTGAATGAAATAAAAATCATGGTATGGAAGGTTTTTAATGAAATTTTCATTGAAAAATATTACAATCATGAACAGAGAGCTGATACAAAGAGGTTGTTTTAGAGTCAAATAAAAAAAATGAAGATGAAATTATTTTGATATATGAGGAAAACATTACATGGTTACCAAGGCATTATACATAATTTATACAAATCACAAGAAGTAATATATATTTTTTCAATAATGGGTTCAAAAATTTCTCCAAAAGGATTTTTTCGCTTAATAATTTTGATCATATGAAGATACAATATCATTATCTATCAGGAAAAAGAAACAATACTATAAAAAATTTGAAATTGATGGTAATATTGAGGAGAATACAATTATAGTACAAGGGAAAAATAAACGGAAGAAGGGAAATATATATTTTATGAGAAGTGATAATTTAGGAAATAATTTCTCTAGTATGTGATTTAATAGATTTGTTGTTTGTAATTTGTTTGAAGATAAGGGTAACCTATAAAAGGAATGTGAACAGAATAAAGAAAAGACTGGTATTTAGTGTTTCAACTATAGTGAAGGGGAAAATACACAAATAAATTTCCTAATCCTCAAGGAAAAAAATCTCATTAAAATCAGTGGGATCAAGGCCGAGCCTCTATTTTTATAATAGATTAAAATGAATAATTAATGTATTTTTGTTTTTGGGATTCTAGTATTATTTAATTTGAATATTTTATTAGTAATGTAAAGGTTAGGAGGATTATAGAATATATAATAATTGTAGTATAGATATTCTTCTTTAAGGATTTTTATGTATGAATGTTTTCCTTATGGTTTGAATGTGAGGATGTTATCCATATTTTTTATGTGATAATAATAGGAACATTATGTTTGATGAAAATTTGAGGATAAAATTGTTTTTGAAATTTAGAGACATTTTTTGACTTCTAATTTGGACAAAAGTATTTTATAAATATCATAATTTTGAAATGGAGTGTGATTATCATTGGATTTTATTTTTTGAGGATAATTTATGATTTATTAAATATTATTTTCAACTATTATCATTTAAGTGAAAATTTAGAAGATGAGCAGAATACATGATGTGCCTATGATTTTTCAAAAGTGTTTCACGGGTAAAAAAATATTTATATTTAACATACATTTCAATGTATATGGTATTAATTGAAAATAAATCCAAGCATAACAAAATTATGATATTTTTCATATGTTCTGGAAATAATTCAATTTAGTTCTTATCGAAATTACAAAAATAATTAATTAAATCTATGGAATAGATCTTGAAACCAAAAATCCTATCATAGAACTTTTTACAATTTATCAAATAGTCATCTAGATCATCATATATTAATTTCTTTTTAACTTTTAACATTTTCAAAACCATGTTCTCTATCACACTCCATCAAAACATGATGGTTATATTTTTTTTCATATCCATGTTTTCTAACAGGAAACCCTTGTAAGTGTTATCACTGGTAACCTTTATTGTTATCATTATTTAGGTTATATTGGAACATTAATAAACCCATGTATTGATGTGTAATTTTAATAAATGAAATTAAAATAGTATAAAATTTGGTACCGTAAAAAAATATCCAAATTACGAGGATGCTATTTATTGAATTGGGTGAGAATGAACCACAACGAGATTTTATGGTATATTTTCATTAACTAAATATATATTTAATGTCATGTGTTACAGACAACAACATGTTCATATGAACCATGATAAATTATAACATACTAGTGAAAATATAAATATTGAATAGTATGGACCACATTAGAAACAATTTATTGTTTAATAATCATTTTAGGTGTTTTCAAAATATGATAAATGAACAAATCCGAAAAACTTTTGTTTTTTCAAAAACACAATTCTTCACCTTTTGATGGTACACCCATTTTAAATATATTTTTGACAAATTTAAAAGTTAAATTTCAAAAAATATTTTTATTCATTTGATGCGGGACATAAAAATTTATTCGGTTGAATTTTTTGTAGTATTGCGATAAATTTCATATTTTGGTGAACAATTACAAATACTATATTTTTATTCATAACTAATTTTTCATATTATTTTATAATATTCATATATTAACCTTTTAATATATATTACATTATAATTATATTTAGTTTTTATCAGTAAAACCCATATATGTCAATGGAATCAATTTTCAATTGAAAATAGATATAAAAACATTGCAATATTTTGAATGGTTCACTATAAAAACCCAATTTTTCATTTTGTATATGAAAGTAATTTTAAATACCATTTTACAAATTATTTGAATGAAATTATGTTAAATGGATTCCATATTAGGAATTATAACATCCTAATTAGGTTTTATGTTCAACTTCATTATTAGGTATAAAATAGTTACCATGGTAAAATTTAGTTACCATTATATTGGTTAAATTATGACAAGGGTAAATGTTAAATTGTAAACGAATAACATCACTAAATATTTCAACATTTATTGGATAGTTGAGGTGTTTCTTGATTCTAAATATCCTAAAAACATCAATTGAATCTCTTATTCATTGAAATTAATTCCACCTCAATGTTTTTATCTATAAAAATAACATAATCAATAATTTAATCACTTGAACCCACCTATCCTTAGGTATATATACCACCCATACCCTAACAATTTTGACCAAAAATACCTATAGATACAAAAATCTCTTAAAAATCATCTCATATTCACTCTATCCACATTCATGATATTTTGGTCTCACCAAATTCCCAAATCAAATGTCCTCAAGAATATTTCAAGTAGGTCATATTTACGAGGCAATTTATTCAATGTACATCTCTTAATTTAGATTCTTTGTATACATTCTCTTAAACTCCTTGAATGGTAAATTCATGATTACTAGATAATCATGTTTATACTTGAGTTTTAGTTTTTAATAAAATATGTAATTTTTTTCAAATATCACCTCATCTTTTTCAAGAAATGTTTTTCCCAAGTTATGGTAGTTAATCAACTCTGTGAATATTGTTCTTGTAATGCTTCCTTTATTTCCATAATTTCTTATCATAAAACTATTTTTATGGAAATTTAATATTTCAGTATGTATATTATATCCAATATAATATTTTTGATTTTTTATATTTGACATACGTTCATTCTTTTCATATCGTGGATATATGGTAACACCATTTTTAGAAGTGTGGACTACTGCACTACCCAAGGAAAGTGATTTGTTCACACTAAAAATGGATCATATTAACAAAATTAATATATGTAATTTATATAACATATATTTGATATTTGAATTATAATAAAATATGTTTCATTCACTTTTCAATATTCTAATAAGATAAATAAATGAAAGTAGCGTTCATGCATACATAAGACCTACCATCTCCATGCAAAGTGTATTTCATTTCTTATTTGAAAAGATTATAGATTATAATAAATAAATATGTAATAAAACATATAAGATAATGAATTCATGGATTAAATTTTGGAGATAATGAAATCATGATCTATGTAATAGAAGAAAGAAATACCTATTCAATACAAACATGGGAAATCATGGCGATTAACACTCGAAATAGTGAATTAATGAATAATTGTTAACAAACAGGTATGAAGATATTATAATTAATTGTAAAAAAATTATAAACATTATTATGGTATAATAATAAATTAGTATCACTATTCAAACCATTATACATGAGGTTATAGGATGATCACCCCAATGGAATCACAATGTAAGGGTTAATTTTTCTATCTCATTATTTTCTGATTTTGATTATGAAAATGTATTTATTGGGATATATTTATCATCCATGTCTATGATTCTTAAGAAGAAGTTAAAAAAGAATCTTTTAAAGGTATTATATAAGTGACTCTTTAGCTAATATATCGTTTTAAATGCTTCTAAGATTTATTCCCTTAAATATATCTCATTCATGTCCGAGTATAAAAAATGGGTTTATGGATTAATTTATATGGACATGGATATTTATAAATGTTAATTTTAGAATTCATATAAAATGGTTATTTGTACTATGGGACACATTTATTGGAAAATATATTTATAAGAGGAATGATTTTTTAATGTGTGTTTTTAAAATATTAATTGAATTAGAAAAAGCTAGTTTTATATTGAAAAATTAACTGTTTTTAATATATTATTATAGTCTATGCTACGATATTTTTTGTATTTTATTCTTATTTGACGTAAGTAGTTTATGGAATATTCCATTATTATTGATGTTTTTATGATATATTTAATTGTGCCTATGTTATTTCTGAACCATTCATGAATTATGGTTAATGTATTAACATTACGTATGCGAGTTTTAATATTAATGTGTTTGTCATTTATGTCTCACCATTTTCATAAGGGGAATGTAATAGAAATAATATGTGATTGTCAAGTCCTTCTATGGCCACACATTGCATAGTAAGGTATCATGATATAGAATTAGATGAAAAAACCCTTTATATTTATTTTCAATGGTGTTTATTGTTATTCGGAGGATAGATCATGACACAAATCAATCGGGATTCTACACACTGACATAAACCACCATAAGGGTATATCCTAATACTATTGTAATGTCTCAGTTCCAGGTGCCACTCAACGGGTTCCCTGAACCAGTTTCTCCACGTGACCTCAAGCGCATTTCCCCAAAGGCCAGAGGCTACCGTCTAGTAGCGAGGGCCCAGGTCTGATAGTGGGGAAACTATGACCTCATTTGTCAAAGTGTAGCGCAGCGGAATATAATCAAAACATACCGCAACACAGGAAGCAGTACACCATACACAAATGAAACAAACAACTGCAGTAGATATCACCAACCAGATATATAGATATGATGCAACATGTCTCCAATTCTAAGAAAACAGCTAGAACATGTTACAAAGCTGTACAACACAACTGATGTACAAGTACATAAAAGAAAAATAGAACAGCCTGTGACATCGCGAGCCAATGCTTGGTCCCAGGATCTCCTACACTCCAGCAGCAATCAAGTACCTGTATAAGGACCCTTTCCCTTATATACACATGCAACAACATAATCTGTTTGGGCTGGCAAGCGTGACCCAAACATGGTGTGAAAAATAAATTCCCAGTAGGCACCCACCAAAGGCCTGTGCTCAACTGTGTATAAGCATGCAACAAAAGTGTGAAATAGTAAATGCAATAAAGTAAGCAGATCTGAAATTCAACTAACTTAACAATTAAATTTCCATTTTATTATTCGGTTAATCCATTAAATATTAGAAATCACCACAGTTCATTTCTAAGTAAATAGTATACATCCTCAGGCAAGAAAAACCTTACACTTAGGTAAGCAGAATCCCACCCGCAGGTAATTTCCCTCAGGAATATCAGAATCTCTCCCTCAGGGATTTCCCTCAGGTGTATCAGAATCTCACCCTCAAGCATTGCCCTCAGTCGTATCATAATTCTCTCCCTCAAGCATATGAAGTTTCATAGTTAGGAACATCAGTCAATCCCTCATCCACGAAAGGTTTCCCTCTAGAGAAATAGAACATCACCCCTCAGGCTAATACAGTCACACCCTCAGGATATAGTAAACACATCCCTCATGCATATGTAACCAGGACATTCCCAACATATAATCATGCAATTTATGTACAATTACTCTCAAGGAAAAAGTAATTAATAATTTACACATGGCATACCCTCTGGTATCCTGGCCAAATTGATAAATAGAGTAACACACCCCTCGGGATGGTCCTAGATCCAAGAAATGATCATAACCAACATTTTATTATCATAATTAATCACCAATTCAATTCTAGGTGTTTAATATATCAATGGCCTCATCCACATGACACCCTATCATGGGTTTGTGGCACAAAAACACACAAAACACACGACAGTTGGAAAATTTTACACCAAGCAACCTAACATATATGCCAACGAGCGCTATACACGAACGTCGGTTCCAGAAATGCCCAAGAACGACGTAGATCTGACGATGAATGAAACTCATTTAAACGTAAATAAATTTCCCTCTGGAAAGAATTGGTATGAACGACTTAACGAGAGCGGAGGGCTTACCTGTGCGGTTCCAACGAGATCGTCCGAGGCGGAAATGGATTCCAGATGAACAGCTGGCAGATCTTCAAAGGTTCGGTCATCCCCTCCCGCTCCTTCCTATGGTTATAAGCCTTCCCTATGAACAAGGGAGTCTACTTCCCATTTTAAGTGGAAAAAAGCACACGACGTGTACTTCCAAGTACACGACGTGTACTCCTCAGTTTTTTTATCTGTTCCTCTCGCGGCTTCCCACCAGCATGGCACTATTCATCTGCCTACATGACTACACGGCGTGTCTCGTTGAGTATATGGCATGTTCTGTCACACAGCTGGACACCGCCTTACTATTCTCCTGCCGACTAACTACACAGCGTGTATAGGACTACTACATGGCATGTAGTTGGTTCCTACACCCATCATCCCCAGCACAGCCACACGCCCTATGTACTTACCCCACAAGGCCAAAAGTACACAGCATGTGGAAAAAGTACACGACATGTAATTTCCAAAAATTATAATTTTCCCCATATTCCATATTTTCTAAAAAACAATTAAGGAAAAGAAAAAAGAAGAAACTCATACCTCAGAAACAAGAACCGGGTTCTTATAGACTTTCCCCCTTTAAAGCAATTCGTAATCGAATTTCCCTTACAAGGGTGGAGAAGATATAGCGGTGAACAACTCCAGCCAATGAGCACGTACATCGGTCTCCCACTCCCAGGTTTCGTCCTACACTCGGCCATGATGCCATAGCACCCGTATGAGGGGAACTGACTGGCCTCATAGAACCTTCATGCTCCTTTCAACGATACGAATCAGATGCTCCTCGAAGGACACATCTCATTCCATCTCAACCTCCTCTGGCTGAGAAATGTGAGACGGGTCTAAATGATAAAAGTGCAACTGAGATACATGGAAGACATCGTGCATGGCCTGATACCTCTGTGGTAACTCCAACTAATAGGCAACCAGACCGACTCTCTCCAGAATCTCAAATGGCCCCACATACCTCGGTGAATGTTTACCCTGTCTCCTGATCCGCTTGTGTCCCAGCCTCGGCCAAACATGATAGAAAACCTATTCCCCGACCAAAAACTCCAAAGGTTGTCTGAGGCAATCAGCATAAGATTTCTGATGATACTACACAGTAGCCATCTGCTCCTAAATCAACTGGACCTTCTCAGAAGTCTCCTGCATAAGACGTGGTCACAATAAAGCTACCTCACCCGCCTCTAACCAGCACAAAGGTGACCGGCATGACCTACCGTATAAATCCTCATATGGTGCCATTCCAATAGTCACCTGGAAACTATTGTTAAAGGAAAACTCGACTAGGGGTATATACTTCTCCCAAGATCCCCCCAATGTCTAGAACGCATGCTTGTAGCATGTCCTCAAGAACCTGTATAGTACGCTCTGATTGGCCATCTGTCTGAGGGTGGTATGCTGTGCTCAGAAGCACATGTGTACCTAGTTCCCTCTAGAAACACTACTAGAAACGAGACGTAAAATGGGCGTACCTATCGGAAATGATATAATGATGAACCCCATGAATATGTACGATCTCTCAGATATACAACTTCCCGAGATCGTCAACACCGATGGTATCCTTGATCGTTAAAAAGTGAACTACATTCATGAGTCTGTCCACAACAACCCACATGGCATCATTGCCTCGAGGTGACCATAGAAAACCAGTCACGAAATCTATCTCAACATCATCCCATTTCCACTCTGGAATGGGTAACTGCTGTAACAGCCCAGCTGGTCTCTGATGCTTTGCCTTCACCTGGTGATAGGTGGAACATCTCGTCACAAAACCAGCTACATCTCTCTTCATACCTGGCCACAAGTACTGACGTCTCATGTCTTAGTACATCTTGGTAACCCTAGGATGAACTGCCCTAGCTGAAGCATGATACTCCTGCATCATCTCCTCACGTATATCCCCTAGAACCCATACACATCCATGGAAACACAGAACTTCATCATCGCATATCGTCCAACCAGGAGGAGTGTCCACACTTTCCACTGACTCCTGTAGAACTCGGCCTTCTGAACCAGATAGTTGTCTCATCCACACTCTATCCAGGAGGTAGATGTCACAGGTAACAATTTAAGATAAGTATACCCCTTACTATCATGCACCTCCAAATGCATCTTAGAGAACAGATCCATGAGCTGCCACTCGCCACTGGCCTCCTGCACTGCATGTATCTGAGTCTTCCTGCTCAGGGCATCAGCTACTGCATTACCTTTACCAGGTGTATAGGCAAGCTCAAAATCGAATGACTGTAGGTATTCCACCCACCTTCGCTGCCTAAGATTCAAGTCACGTTGAGTAAACATATACTTGAAACTTTTATGGTCGGTAAAGACCAAAAAACGTTATCCCAACAGATAATGTATCCAACAATGCAACACATGAACAACTGCAGCCAACTCGAGATCATGCGTTGGGTAATTCCTCTCATGTGGCCTCAACTGCCGAGACCCGTATGCAATAACTCGATCGCCCTGCATGAACACAGCTCCCAGCCCAATACCTGATGCATCATAGTAAACTGTATAGCTCTTCCCCTACTCTGGGAGTATGAGGATGGGTGCTGATGTCAACCTTCCCTTCAGGTACTGAAAGACTGTCTCACAAGCTTCCGACCAAACGAAATTCACACCTTTCTTAGTGAAGCCCATCAACGGCGCTGCTAAGCGGGAGAAGTCTTGTATAAAACGCATTTAGTAACCATCCAACCCTAAGAAACTCTGTATCTCAAACACGTTCTAAGGATGCTACCAGGAAACTACTACTCTCACCTTCTCTGGGTCTACTAATACACCTGCCTCTGCGATCCTGGTGTCTGGCTACCACAGCCAAGACCGCCATTTCTTCCTGCACGCCCTGACGTATTCCAGTTCCCCGACTGGTATGAAGCCACTGGACCTGCTCCTACACACGGAGTCTACACAGATCCCCTCTCACTACCACTAGTGGATACGTCCTACAAAAGCGTTGTAGATAACCCATCTTGCCGCATGCTCGGTACTCCACTGTGTCTCGTGGACACTGCGGTTTCGTGTGCCCCTCTCTACCACACTGGTAGAACCTGATCGGGCCACCTCAAGAAGATGTATGACATGAAATGATACCATGAGGGATGTCCATCTGTCTCTTCCTCTTTCCAGTAGAAATAGTACCAGTAACTTGTGCTGAACCGCCCTGTCCCACACCATCAGATTCCCGCAGGTTCCTCTATGTAATCATCACCTGATTTACAATTTCACGTATAGTAGGAAACCTGAAAACATTCACCAGTGCTCAGATGTTATACTAGGGACCATCCTCGAAACGTCTGGCTCTCAGCGTGTCATCACCCACTAGCATGGGTGCATAGCGCAAAATCTCGTTAAAGCGAGCAGAATAGTCCATTACCGACATAGCACCCTACTGTAGATTCATGAACTCTCGAGCTCTATCTTCCCTCAGTGACTCTGGGAAGAAGAAGTCACAAAAGACGGCCTGAAAATCATCCCACACCATGTCTCTGTGATGCTCTGACTGGGTGGTAACATCCCACAACCTCTTGGTGGAATCACACAACATGTATGTCACGAGCTTGACCCTCTGCCCTAGAGGCCTCTCATGATGTTTGAAAACAGTCTGTATCACCCCATCCAAGACTCTGCCGCCTGTGGTCTGCCATCCCCTGAAAACATAGGTGGATGCTGCTGCAGGAAGCTACGAGTCAGCTCACCCATAGATGTTGTTGCCTGCGGTGCTCCCTGAAATGTCTTCATGAACAGCATAAAGCCTTCACGGAACTACGCCTCCGTGCCTGTGTCTAGTATAGCAGCTTCTGCCGCATCTGGCTCTGCTGGAGGATCAACTGGTAGCCCATGGCCCACCCTCTCTGCAGTATAGTCGTTTCTGCTCTCCTGGAGAACAACGCATGGTCGTCTAGGCGTCATGACACTACAAGGTCAAAAACACGCCTTAGATTCAAGATTATCAAGACCGTAAATGAAGAAACCCTATATGAACAGGAGGAAGAAGGCATTCAAAATTTTCAAAACAAGACTACACGGTGTGTATACCGACTACACCGCCTGTACTTGACTTCTCTTCCCCTGCATGGGTCCCTCTACATGGCTACATCACACGACTCCCATGGTACAAAACTACACGGTGTGTATAAAATCTACATGGTGTGTGTGGTGAAATTTTCCCAGCTGACTACTCAGCTTGACACTACATAGCGTGTTACACCCTCACACAGCATGTCAACAACCCCATTTCCCAGAAATACGGCTTACTCCACATAGTATGTCCTCGAACAAGACTACACGGCGTGTCCCACAGGGACATGGCATGTACTAGACGAGCTCTACAGACCCGTGTTGTTAGTTACACGACCTGTTTACACGGATCAACCTACAAGGCATGTTCAATATACAAACAGTGTGTACTCAAAAGGATTACCCTGACCCATGTTGTTAGTTACAAGACGAGTTCCCAAGTCACACTACACGGCGTGTTTCCACAGTGGACACGACGTGTATGTCTTAAGGTTTTCTCTGACCGTGTTGTAGTTACACGGCGGACACGGGGTTAAAACTACATGGAATGTACAAAAACTACACAGAGTATTTTCCCCATGATTTTCTATTCACGTGTCGCCACCCACATGGTTTGTGACACGGGTAGAGACTACACGTAGTGTACTCTGGGTACACGGCGTGTACTCAAAAAGTTTATTTTTCATCCCGAACAGAAGAACATACACGGCATGTCTATAGTACTACACGGCGTGAATACTAGGTTTCCAGACTGTATGCCTCAGAAACATCTCTGGAACCCAGGAAACACAGATAAAACAACACATAAGTGTCAAATTCTGACCCGTGAGGGACCATACTCCCCACGAATCAATGTTTGACATCTTATATGAGTTATAAAAAAAAGTCAATGATCCACCAAATTCCGGTAAATGGGGGCCCATACCCCCCAAAAAACAATGTTTTGCGTCTATTATTTTATAAACATGATCACACAAAAATACCCTATCAAACAGAAGGTATTGATAAAGCCGTTATCACAACAGCATGATTTTCTCACAAATCAACTATCACAACAACATGAAATTTGTAATGCACCTACATGGCATGGAACTATGCATGTCATGTGATTCTAGAATGTGCCTAAATGATGCATGATATGGAATAACCTCATCTCATCATGTTGCAACTTAATAGAACCCATAGATAAAATATAAAAAGCACAATATAAGTGAATCACCCTTCGGTGAAAACAAGTGAACTGTAAAATTGCAAAATCAGTAAAATTGTAATATGAGGTAAATTGGCTTTTCCATGTACATGGGTTAGCTACGCCCAGACACAACTCATTACCAACTACCGTTCTATCCTATCCCTGACTAAGGCTCCAAATAGTAAGTCAAAGAAAAGAACCCCTCTGATACCACTTTGTAATGTCCCGGTCCCGATTGCCACTCAATGGGTGCCTCGAACCCGGTTCTCCACGTGACCTCAAACGCATTTCCCCAAATGCCAGAGGCTGCCGACTAGCATTGAGGACCCAGGTCTGATAGTGGGGAAACTATGCACTCATTTGTCAAAGTGTACTGCAGCGGAATATAAACAAAACATACCACAACAGAGTAAGCAGTAAACGATAAACAACTAAGACAAACAACTGCAGTAGATATAACCAACCAGATATATAGATATGACGCAACATGTCTCCAATTCTAAGAAAACATCTACATCATGTTACATAGAAATACAATACAACTGATGTACAAATACAGAAAATCAAAATAGAATAGCCCGTGGCATCGTGAGCCAATACTCGGTCCCATACTCTCCTACACTCCAATAGCAATAAAGTACCTATATAAGGACCCTTTCCCTTATCTACAACTACAATAACTTAAACTATTTGGGCAGAAAAACGTGACCCAAATAGGGTGTGAGAAGTAAATTCCTAGTAGGCACCCACCAAAGGCACGTGATTAACTATGTATAAGAATGCAACAACATTGTGCAATAGTAAATGCAATAAAGAAAGAAATATAAAAAAGTAACTTACTTAACAATTAAATTTCCATTTTTTATTCGGTTAATACATTAAATATTAGAAATCACCACAGTTCATTTATATGTAAAAAGTCCACATCCTTAGACAAGAAAAACCTTACCCTCAGATAAGCAGAATCCCACCCGTAGTTAATTTCCCTCAGGCGTAAATGTATCTCACCCTCAGGCATTGCCCTCAGGCGTATCAGAATCTCGCCCTCAGGCATTACCATCAGGTGTATCAGAATATCGCCCTCAGGCATTGCCATCAGGAATATCAGAATCTCTACCTCATGCATTTCCCTCAGGCGTATCAGAATTCTCGCCCTCAGGCAGATGAAGTGTCACCCTCAGGCACATATGTCAAGCCCTCAGGCATGAAAGGTTTCCCTCAGGTGAAATAGAATGTCGCACTCAAGCTAATACAGTCACGCCCTCAGGCTATATTAAACACCGCCCTTAGGATTAAGTAACTGGGCCATTACCAACATATAAAAATTATATTTACATACAATTCCTCTCAAGGAAAAAGTAATGCATAATTTAAACAAGACATACCCTCGAGTATCTTGTAAATATGTCTAAAGAGAGGAACTCACCCCTCAGGGCGGTCCTAGATCCAAGCAATGATTCAAAAAAAATATTATCATAATTAATCACCTATTCAATTCTAGGTGTTTAATATTGCAATGGCCTCAGCCACATGACACCCCAACATGGGTTCGTGGCACAAAAACGCACAAAACACACGACAGTTAGAAAATTTAACACCAAGCCACCTACCTTATACGCCAATGAGCGCTATACCCACTTAACCATAAATATAATTCACTTGGGAAAAAATTTGTATGAATGGCTAAAGGAGAGCGGGGTGCTTACCCGTACGGTTCCAACGAGTTCGTCTGAGGTAGAAACAAATTCAAGATGAACACCTGGTGGATCTTTAATTGTTCGGTCATCCCCTCCTGCTCCTTCCTCCGGTTCTAAGTCTTCCCTATGAATAGGGGAGACTACTGCCCATTTTAAGAGGGAAAAACAAAGTACACGGCATATACTTCCAAGTACATGAATTGTACTCCTAATTTTTTTAATTGTTCCTCTGGCGGATTCCCGCCAGCGTGGCACTGTTCACCTACCGACATGACTAAACGGCCTGTCTCGTTGAGTACACGGCGTGTTCTATTACACAGTTGGCCACCACATTACTATTCGCATGCCAAGTGACTACACGGCGTGAAACGGAACACTAATTGCGTGTAGTGGGTCCCTACACCCTTCATCCCCGGCACGACCACACCCCATGTGTACTTATACCACACGACCAAAAGTACACGGCGTGTGGACAAAGTACACGGTGCGTACATTCCAAAAATTGTAATTTTCCCCATTTTCCATATTTTCTCCAAAACACTTAAGGAAAATAGAAAAGAAGAAACCCGTACCTCAGAAACAAGAACTGGGTTCTTACAAGTATCTATCTTTAGGATTTACCTTGATAGTAAAAATGTGAAACCTTATGAACTCCCTATTTATGATATTAGTTATGTATATTCAATGTGATTATTTTACTAGAATAATAACCATGGTTATTTTATATCATAATATTTATTTCTTCAATATAATGATGATTCTTATTTTTAAGTAACTTGTGTTTATGTTATAAATTTTTAAATAAGGTTTATGATTATATATTAATAATAACATTCATTGTATGATTATACTTACTAAGAAATTGAGATAACCCATTTCTTATGTTTTATCTTATTAGGATTCAATGTGGTGTAGTATGACTGATTTGTTGGGTTAATCATGTATAATAAATAACTTACCATTTAATTACATATGATGTATTTTAAATTAAAAACTGAAATGTATGATTCATTTATGTAATCTATTTTCCTTGACTACAAAGTTGGTCAGACCTTTAGGATTTTATTATTTATAATTGTGTCTATGTATTTAATGGTTGTACCAGATCCAGGATTATGGGGTTAGAGTATAATAGTATTTCAATTCACATAGCACATAACATAGAATTTATGATCATTAATTTTTTTTCATTCACTACAAACACAATATGTTTTGTGGAACAATACTCCATAAAAAATTAAAATCCTAAATCAATGAATACTTCTCAAAAAAATCACAATTAATATTAGTTAGAGTAGTACATCTAATTATTTGAAATCAATGTCATCTAATAAAGAAGTTTCCACATGATTAGGATGATGAACAAGGAATGTAGATTTGAATAATTTCATCTACATTGGATCATTTTATAAAAAAAAGATATCATCAATATATATTTCATTTACATAGTATAATATACTCCTCATATAATATCATTCAAAAATTTTATATACACCATAACAATCATATATAATTGTAAATAGGTTCATATTGGAAATATTATCATCTATGTAGCATTCATCATCACATTACCATAATGAACTATCCACATAGGGGCTTCACTATGTTCAAAATGAAAATCTTTATTCCTTCTTTCCATAAAACTAAATCACTAAAACATATAATTTGAAGAAACCATTCTCAAATACATGTACAGATTCTATGAATTCTATTACCTGTGATCTATTGTTCTACATTACACTCACCCACCCACACTATATTCATTCTTCATACATATTGTTCATTTTCGATGGAAAAAATAATTCATTAATATCCACAATCAACTATTTATATTCATAGAATTTATTCTTGTACATAGTTTTTATCACCTTGAAACAATATACATGAAGCATATTATATATTAAATTAATCATTAAAAATATCTTTTCTAAATTATTATTCGACATCACAAATAATTTTTATTTATTTGTGGAAACTATAAATTCCCAATTTTAAATCTTCTGTAGTGTATTTGAAAATATCAATAAGAGATACTATTTTTTGGGGTGATTAGAAAACAAACCCTTGATTGACAGTGGTTTATTCATGAATTATTTGCATATTTTTGGATGGATACAAACTAAAAACTATATCAGACAAAAAAAATTTCATTAAACAAATAGATCACGCACCCATTGTTATTTACATCTTTATAATTGATGGGTGTATAGAGCCTATACAGTTCTCATCATAGAAATACTAGGACCTCTAATATTAACTTCATTATTAGTAATGATCTATAAATACCTCATAAATCCATAAATGCTATAGAAATGAATAATACATTGAAAACACTATAAGAAAATTGTCTAATAGGATTTGTCTTAACCCATGAATACTTACATGTGTGGGTTTTATAGGCCTTATTTTTGGGCCCACCCATTTTCATTTTTGTTCCATGACACCTATTCCCATAACTTGTAATCCAAGGCCAGTGGATTATGCTTGTTTGAATCTCAGGTCGGAAAATACAAGAGGACTAGCTTAGACTATACATTTTTCTAGCTGGATGACCAATTTTTTTACGTTCAATTTTTAAAAAATTAGAATTTTAGAAAAATATGAAAAAAAATTATTTTATAAAAAAAACTATCAATTACATATTGTTTAAAATTAAATTCATGTTGTATGATATTCTATGATAATCAAAAATTGTTTTCCAAAATGTTCCCATAACAACACATGTATTAGAAACTAATTATTGGTAAAAAAACATCCTCAAAATAATAAAAGGAATAATTGTCCAAGAGTGAGATAAAATTCAATATAATTAATAATTCCAATTCATGACATCCAATTATATAATATTAATCCATTTTAATTTTATTGGAACCAATAATTTACCAACATCAATTTTCTGTGAATCCACACTATATATATGATCTTATAATTATACATTATATCCACATATATTAAATTTAGTATATGTCTAGAAGAATGAAAAAAAACTTTCTTAAATTATTAATGTATTATTTTTGAGAAAGAATAAATCCATCATTATGTAAATCTATATGATATTGTAATGGAAAAATGAATATTTTCAGTTCATGATGTGGTAGTTTTTCGCACACATGATTGATGATTTTGTAACCAATTTGAAAAAAGTGGGGATGGTTTTTTGTCATTATTATAACATATAAACTACTTAATATATGAAATATATTGTGTTTATTATATCATCATTGAATAATAAAAAATTTAAGGAGGTGTATGATGAAATAAAACAAAAACCCTTGTTGATGAATGTGGCCTCTTCTAAGAGAATCCTCTATAGGTTTTCACCAATATCATTCCACATTGGATTATTATCCAAAATAAGGAATCCAAGATAAGAGTTGGGAGGTGAAACATTTATGCATAAATGTATTTTTAGAAAAAAAGTTTTTTTTGTGTGACAATGAGAGGAGATTTGGTGTCCCTATTTAAGAGATGCGAGTTGAAAACCTGTAATTTGTTATATGTAATAAATGCCTATTGGGATTGTTTCATTGAAAATGGTTAAAATAGTAAATTATTCTATATAATAGATGTGATAAGGACTCATTGTGGCTATATAATAAGTGGGTACATGTTTTGTGTCACCTTCGACCATTACCTCTTTAGTTTAACACTTTGCTAAACCCATTTTTAGCTTCATCATTGTTAATATGTTTTTTACTATTTTTATAAATACTTATTGTCAAATATTAGGTTGAAATTATTGTATAATAATAAATATTATTATTCTAAATAGCTAATCCATTTTTCCTGACTCCATTAATAGAAGTGTAAAAATTCAATGTCAAATTAATTCATTATGCATGATGTTAATGAATGTTTTGAATGACAAAAAGAACAAAATCTATGCATTTTATTTTTCTGAAAATCCAATATTTAAATTAGTTAAATGACCTAAATTATATTAATATATATATATATAATTTATATATTAAAATGTTATAAAAAATTTCAAATATAGTTTACCATAATAATATTTTAAATGAAAATGCACTTTTCAATTAATATTCTTTATTTTTCAGTATTTTTAAAAAAATGAAACATCTCCAAAAATTCACAAAATATTACCTAATGATAATTTTTATATTATAATTTAATTTTTTTTATTTTATAAAATGTTTTTTCTATAAGTTTTAAAAACTTATTTTAGATCACCTGATATACCAAGTGAAAATTTGAGTACTAAATAACGACATTTTTCAAGAACAACATGAGTTTATATTAACTCAATGTCCAATAATAATAATTTTATGAATAATAAATAAATTTTATTTATATATAATATTTAAATTTTATTACAAAAACTTTTCATTATGTATATTTTTAATTTATTGAACTATTTAGGCATTATTATATTTAAAACAATTATCATAATTCTTTTATGAACAAAATATCCTAAAATAAAATCAAATATAAGGTTATTTAAAAATTAATTTTGTGGGATACATTCAAATTAATAATATACATGTTACTTTGAAACATAACTGGAAATTAAAAATATATAATTTATTAGCAAGAATGATTGTTTTGTAGAAATAATTAGTTTTCACAAATACTGAAAAATCAATACTTTTTTTAAAATTCAAAAACATCAAAATATTTTAATTTTCATATGTTGATTAAAAATAATTATACATAATAAAATAAATTTTAAAATATAAATATAATATTTTCTTATATAAATGAATAAAAAATTTATTATGAATACTTATTTTTTATGAAAATAATTTCTTAGAAAAAAATGATTGATTATTGAACAAGAATTTAAAAATTAATATTTAATAAAAAATTAATATCTATATTTCATAATGTAGTTAATATTATTTATAACTACTTACATAATATATAGGTTATAATAATAATTTTTTATACTCCATTGTAGGTTAGTGTCGCATATCCTGTGTGATTTCCATGAAATTCCTTGTTCCATGTAATATAAGACAAACTCGGGGTTGCGTATATTGCAATCTATACTCAGTTTTGTGTTTAAAAAATATCATATATATTAAATATATTGGTATTATTTACCCAAATCATATTGTGTAATGTTTTTATCCTCATCATGATCATATTACACTAAACTGGAAATTTTTTTTAACAACCATAACACCCAGAAAATTTAGTTCAAAATAATAATATGATCCTAGAATTCGTAACAAAAATCGAAGATATTTATTTTAGTTGTGATATACTATAAAAATATCTAATTTTGAATACTATAACCTTGATTTAAAATTTTATTTATGTATAGTAATAAACACATTATAAGATATATATATATATATTGTTCATACTCATTAAAAATATATTTAATAATCAATAATAAATAAGAACTCAATATTTATTGAAGCCAGTGTATGCTTTATAATATGTTCTATTGAAAAACCATTTATAATGATTTTATAATAAAATGATATAATTAAATTTAGATACATCTATAAAAAACAATTTATAGAAAGGATATAATTTTATAAATAATCATGAAATATTAAATTGAGGTTAAATGTTGGGCTTTATCTGAAGGGATTACGTTTTCAATTGGTACCTAAACTTAGAAATTTTATGGAAAGGTTAAGTTTACATTTATATATTTTAAAATTAAATATTTTTTAATTTAACTTTAAAACATCAATATCAAATCTTCATTAAATACAACACAATTAATTTCATTATATTCAACATAATTCTTAATTAGTTTATAAAAACAATTATATATTTAAAAATGAATTTATATGGAAAATAGTTTGTCATCACAGTTTACATGTAACTTTTAAATTAAATTTCTAAATTTATAGTGGTTTAATTTATTGAAATGGATTACATATTTATTATTATCATTCCCAAATATGTGAATACTCCATCATTAGTCTTGTTCATTTTGAATAACAACCATAGAATATATTTCCTACCATTATAAGGGTAAATTAAATCATTAAGGTAAAAATTAATTTGATAAGGAAATAAAATGATATACAACACATTCTTTTATTCTATTGAATAATCATATCTCTTCCATAATTACCCTATATTCAAATATAAAGAATCACGGTGCTATTTTTGCTTATTAATATCTTAAATATTGTATTTAGTAAAGTATAATTCCAAAATGTCACCATTTTTTAATAACTCTTCCGTTTCTAAAGAAGTCTAAAAGTATGTTATGTTGAGTTATAATTATATATTTCAAAAATCAAAGAGTCATTTATGAGTTTTTTTATAATTAATATGTAATGTAAATATATTGGTAGTGTTGACCATATACTTGATAATTATTTAGAAAAATAATGTCGATAATTTTTAAAACATTTGATGTAATATATTTCATGATTATTATGGTGTCTCAAGAATTAAGTGAAAAAATGTAACATATTTATTATTTTTCATACGATAATCTTTTATCATCATTATTATCTTGATAATTTTGTAAAGCCAATTATGTGAGTAGTCCCAAAAATTACATTAATTATATTTTATTTATGTTCAATAATATTTTATTAAATTATTTAAAATTGAATGAAAATTGATCAATTTAAAAAATAAAATTTGATATATTATATCAATTAAAAAAAATTTCCCTTATTGTTCACATGGAATTTTATAGTAACTTTAATGACCATTAATGAGTAATAACCTTGGATATCATAGTAACCATCAAAAGGGTTAATGAAGATTTAAAACTAAGAGATATATGTTATAATATCAAAATAGCAGATGTAATTTTTTTTTTCATTGGTATTTTGAATTATATCCATAATGTAATTAAATTGTAATATCCTAGATCTCCCTTAAGAGGTGATTTTGTTTAGGTTTTATTTTAAGTTCGTTATTTTTAATAAATAATTGTTTTATCATGTTCATGTGAAGAACCAAGGGTGTCCCATGGGTTCGATCATGAAAGAGGAAGAAAAATGTGTGTCTGGCCATGATGCACGGTTTCCACACTATTAGTGAATATCGAGAGGAAAGCCAATGAAACTATGTGAGGGGGTTGTTTTCAGATAGTAGCATTTTCACGGTTTGTGAATGGTTTAGAAAACCATGCAGGAAACCGTCGGTCCCAGTAACATTAAAAAAATAAATTTTAAGGGAATTTATCTTATACATGGTATTTTCATCGTCCTACTCACTTGTATCCCTAAAAATGATCGAAATATCCAATGGAAACCCAAGGGTTATTCTCCCTCAATTCTAGGTTGTTTTGGACAGATTGTAGTTGCGAAACGAAGATCCCTATAAGGAAATTCCCACTCATGCTTCACATTTTCGGTTTAGGGTTTTCATATCTTCCTTCTCACTATATGATGATCCATAATATTACTTTTCTAGTGAGGTTTATGTTGAGGATTTAAATGGTGGATGAATGAGAATCTAGAGCCTTGAGTAGGAGTGTGTACATCAAAAGATTCAGGTTTGGTGGTAAACAAGTTATATCCCATAGGTCATATTTATATATATTCATGTAGGGTTTTATTCATGTTCTCATATTTGTCTGTTCTTGGTTTCATTTGAAAAAATATTTATATTAAGTCATTGATTAGCCAAATGAAACCTCATGATCATAGTAGGATTCATGGAAAATGTAGTTAAATTTATTAGGGCCATTCATGGGGTGTGCAGACCCTTTTAGAATGGGAAAACATGAGTATAATGTGTTAAACTACCTCATAATAATGAAGAGACTTAGTGAGTAGGTTAATTGGGTTATGTAATGAGTTTTTATTTATTTTTTCTACATGCTTCTAGTGTGGTTAATTGCTACATGATTTTTTAAATGACATATAAATGGGTTAAATGTGATTAATGAGAATATGATACGTGATTATTTTTACATTGAAATATGCATATTGATATAAGAATGGGAAAGGGAGAAATGGGAATAAAGGGTAATGTGATATAAATGTTGTATGTGTTAATCGATTGCGAAAAATTGTTGAATTCCCATTTATTTATATTTTTTGATGATACAAATTATATTGGATATAATATTTTGTTATGTGGATAATTGTGGTGAATGATAAAAAAGATTGTGAAAATATCATGGAAGAGTGGTGTATTAACAATAGGTTCTGTGACCATGGGTTGAGTTGCTCCAACCCTAAATGAACGAGTTAGGGAAGGGGATAGAGTTTGATTCCCCGGATTGTTTCATTCATCCTAGACAGAGGCATTGAGGAGAGTATTGTGAGGTTATTATAATGTGATGCCTAGTGAGATATGACATGATTTTATTCCCATATTTGTGGTAATATTTAACTTTCCTAATCTATTGAACACATTAGAAATGTAGATTAATCCATGGGATTCCTATGTAGTGAACATGGATTCAATGGATGCATAATTTAGAGAAACATTGTCTTGAATGGATTATTGAACCATTTAACATTACATACCATTATTTTTAACATTCATGCACTATCTACTTTTACATGTAATTTTGTTGACATCGTTGGTGGTGGCTTAATTAGATATATTCACACCCATCTTGGGTCATCGTTGGGTACTCGAGATGATTTCATGCATGCATGTCAGGATAAGGGAAAGACCCCTATGATTGGGAGTTCAGTTAGACATGGTACATGTATGAGGAATGTTTCTAACATAGTCTCAAGACCATATTGAGAATTTTTCTGTTTTTCTTCATTTTTTGGTTACATTCACATGGAAATATATGTCACAACCCATCCCCCGGGGCCCGTATAGTGACAAACCCAAGCCACCCTTCCATATGCTAGGGGATGACAACTAGCACCAAAGGCAAAAATCCATAAACTGGGATGGTATTGTCTTTATAATTGTAAACAAACACATAAGAGTGCACAACTAGAAGCAAAAAGACTATGTAAAACAGTATACAATGGAAGTGTTGTAAAGTAAAATGGGAAGTAAATACAAGCCCAAATGAATGTATAAGTACAACCAAAAGAAAGTACAACTGAAGAAAATTTAAGCAGCTACTAGGTCATCCTCCGGGGTTCCTACCTGAAGGGTAGGTACAGATGGCTTCCTCAGCACTCCATGTCCGTCTGTCTCCTCCATATACCATCACACCGAGTGGTCAACCTCCGGGTACTGTTCAGTACTGATACTCTCTAGCTCAGTTAGAGTTGTATTTTGTATAAAACCAACACAACGACGTTTGGGAATTTCCCGTGTAGGGGTGAGTATAACGATATTTAGTTGGGACCCCGAGACCCTCAAGGTATCCCAAAATACAACAAGGATAAAACAGAATTTATGAAATCAATAGATAACCATTACATAGGTATATGCCCATACATATACCATATTTATCTATTAACCCATCTCAATCAAGAGGAAAATAAAAAATTCACTGACTCAGCTCAAACCAGAATTTTATTATAGGGGTAGTATCAAGTAACATGCCCAATCACTCTATCAAGGCCTCGGCTGATGATGTACTATCCTCTAACGAGTACAGTGGGCCTACCGTGCAAGACAAAGGCACTTTCCAATATAGTGGACTATTTTGGTACTCCTCTTGTTGAGTATCGTGGGTCTACTGTTCTCACACGGAGGTTCTCCCTATTGTTGGTCTGTTGCGCTCACAATGAGGCGCTCCCCGTCATATCCAATTGAGGTACTTCTCTTGTCAAGTATCGTGGGTCTACCGGATCACACAGAGGCACTCCCCACTATGGGTCTGCTACTTCACACAGAGGAGCTCCCCACTGGTCTAGTAGAAACACTCAAAGTTGAAAGGTATGTAGTCATGAATTTCCATCAAGCTATGAGGTCTCCGTACTCCACTCCCTTGTCTCCAGGAGGTTCCGATCCACGTGCTACAGGTAAATTCTCCAACTATCATGAAATCCTGTGTAGAAGTATCTCAAAGTTCCACCTCTTCACATGGGTCTCAATGAAATAGAAAATGCTTCAATCAGATACCCGGTCTATGAGTTATTGGTATTTCCATTCCGGGGTCTTGGTTGGATTTTAGGTACAAACCAACTCGACCATAACCCAACTGTGTCCAAACGTCATGTGGGGTATTCCAAAAGAACTATTTCACTCTAATCTATTATTCTCCATAGATGGTTCTTCGATCAGACACCCATAACCTGAGTTATGGGCGAAAAGAAGATTTCAGGTCAAACAGATTAGGACTAGGGTCCAACCAGGCCCGAGGGGGCGGCCCCACCCAAGTGGGGGTCCCGGCCCGAGCGCGGATCGATCTGAGGAGGAGGCCTGGCCTGAAGGGGCATCTCAGCCCGAGGGGGTGGCCCTGTCTAAAGGGGCGGCCTAGCTTGCGCTGGGTCTAGCCCGTGCTGGGTTCGGCCTCCCAGCCCAGTTGCCCGCATGGCCTGGCTGGCAGCCCACGTGGCCCGGCTAGCGGCCCGTGAGGCCTGGCTGGTGGCCCGCATGGCCCAGATTGCGAGCGGCTGGCGGCGACCTATGATCCTAGCCCTAGCCGCGCGTGTGTGTGTGGGGGGGGGGGGTGTCGTGCCCCCTATCTCCCAAACAGAACCATCACTAGGCGCTGGTTCGGTAGCCCAAGGGACAAGGGGGTCCCGTATTTTCCAGCTAGTCAAGCGGTGATCCAGTTCCGCATCGCCGGCAGCCGGCTCCCTTCGCTCTTCCGCCGAGGCTCTCCTCCTTCGCATGGCGCGATGGTGCCACACCCTTCCATAATGTCCCAGCCTAATCGAAACCCTATTCTCCTCCGTGTCGCACAAAGACGCCGTGACACAACATGTCCGCGACCTTATTCTCCTCCACGTGGCGCACCAGTGCCGCGCCCTTCCGGTGGCCTTGCGCTGCCAGTTTCTTCTTGCAGTCAGATTCCTTCACGACCGCCGTTGCTCCTCTACCATCATCAAAAAGAGAGGAAAAACGAAGGGGGAGGTTCGGTCCATGTTCTTGCATCCCGAGCTCTCCACTTCATGATGATAACATTTGGAGATTAATAAACAATGATTTCTTCGACGAAGAACAAAAACGAATCAATATTAAATTCCCCTACCTTTGATTCATCGATCATCATTTGTCGTTCAATGATGCTATCATAGAAAGGCAGATGTCGATCCATTGTTTTCTGTGTTTTTGATGCACTCCCAATTCAAGCTCGTCCGTCAGAAAGTTTCTGTTGTAGAAGACCATGGACGAAGCGTCGCCAGTGTT
Organism: Viscum album; assembly: GCA_963277665.1. Lineage (NCBI taxonomy): Eukaryota > Viridiplantae > Streptophyta > Magnoliopsida > Santalales > Viscaceae > Viscum > Viscum album. The sequence continues at coordinate 1,598,523,024 of OY728158.1, forward strand.
CTTCTCATTCTTCATTGGGAGGATGGTTCTCCCTAGATATCCTTTTCCTCCCTTCCAAAAAAAGAACAATTTCAACAAAAATAAATAATAGATTGTATGATATTTTAATTTTTGGAATGAATTCAAAATGTGGTCTTTAATTTAATGAGATAACTCACTTAATTAATGTGGTGGATTTGGATATAATAATTAGTGGGGAAGGTCGGGTTTTCTCCATTTAAATGAGGATTTAAAGAGTTTAAAAGCTCAGGTGGTCCCCAAAAAAATTATTCTCCCAAGGGAGGTTATATTCAGGTGGGCCCCACCACCATAACCTCTCATGGGAGGTTAAGGTGTGGTGGCCCCACCCACACCTCCACTTGGAGGTTTTAACCACCAAATAAAAATAAGCTATAACACAATATTTCTATTTAACATATTCTCTAAAACCCCAAAACTAACTTTCATTCTCGACCAACTTCCGTAGAGGTGAAAGTCTACATATGCGAATAACAGCGCTGTGAGTTCAACTGTTCCCTAAGATTTCAATTCCAATAACCGGTTCAAAAGTTATAAAATCCCACTTAGACGTTTATATAATATACCTGAAAAAAACTTCAGAAATTGATTCCGAGCACACCGGGCCTCAGAATCAAGTGCCGTAAATTTTTGTAGACTCGTAAAATTCCTATGTATTTATGAAAAAATAATTCCATGTAAATTATAGATCTTTAAACTATATCACAACAATAAATATTTATTATTGTATATGGTTGTACCCAGTTTTGGAGTTGGTTATCTATGAATTAATAAATCGGATCGTATTGTTTCGATAATATAAATTTTGTTCAACTATGGAATACTAATTTAAATGGGTTATAGTCTACCCACATGACCTATTAGACCCTCACTGCTAGTCGATAACCTCTACCGTACACGGACTCACAGTTGAGGTCATGTGGCGACCCTGTTCGGGGCACCAAATAGGGACTTCTGGGTTGGGGACATCACATAGTGCTATCATAGGGATGCTATTTTATCTTTCATACTAATTTTGGGGACGGTTAATAGAAGGATAAGAATGTTTCATGCCTTTATAATGAGGTCGTTCTTGGGAGTTTCTATCACATGTCTGAGAGAAATCCTTAATCACCCTAGGAGGATATTTTTGTACATTTTATGTGTTGTTATATTTGACAATATTTCACCATCTGGTGATGCACTTGTTTTGTGTTTTGATGATTTTGTGATATTTATCTCATGGATGAAATGGTACGAGTTTCAACAACCATGAATCATTCTAGGCCCCTATGTAGATAAGTGACACTCATACTATTAGGCATGCACAAAGAAATCGTGTGTGGGATATAGTGCTTAGGATGATTTTTTTTAAAAATTAATGAAATATTTCCTAATGGGATGGTACAGATGGGTAAAAAGGGAATGAAAAAATGGTAAGTAGTAATTAATAAAGGTTTCTTAATAAAGAATAAAAAAGTGACTAACATGTTTTAGGAGAAAATTGGGATATTTAATTTCTTTTTAATTGGGTAATATAAAAGGCTTGTAACTGTGTGAATTAGATAACCATTTTTTTGATTTCAATATGATGATGGTTGAGGGTAGTGATTTGGTTGTGAGTGGTCTCATATTGGTAGTGTATTCGATATGGTTTTGTTATGGAATTTGATGAGCCTACCTATATATTATTTTTCTTTATATAAATTTGTTTTGGTTTTTTTCTAAAGCTCGTGTTTTTCATTGTAGGTAAATACCCACCTCGAAGACATGTGTCGGTTGGCCGACATGAAGAAATTATCGTGAACACTCATCCAGTAGTGGAGAATGATATTGTGTTGATCTAGGAGGATAGGGATGAGCAGTTATGTGATAACATTTATCATTTTAAGCAGATTATTGAATAGTACCCAAGGTGGGGTGCACCATGTATGTTTGATCTGAACATGGAATTTCATCTACAACACCCTCTGACTATTACCAAAGAGGGTGGGGTTGTAGTAGCTTAGTTTAGGATAGAGTCCATAAAAAATATTCTTGAACATCTGGAGACACCAATTGAGATGCGGGTCAAGTTAGCAGCCTATATTCTGGGAGGTAAAAAAATCATTGGCGGGACATCGTGGTTCAGATGGAGCAGACCAAAGGAATGATGTGGAAATATTTCAGGGAGAAGTTTTATAAACACTTTTACAAAAATACATTGAATAAGTAGGAAGCTATTGATTTAATGAGGATGACCCAGTGGACAATGTCAGAAATTAAACATGCTATTAATGTCATAGATTTGAGATGGTTCTATATGAGTTTGATAGAAGATGATGTAGTTGTGGACAAACACTTCTAGGATGGGTTGTGACAAAAGATCAGATATCACATGAATAACCTCTGGCTAAAAAAGTTTGCGGGATAGGTGGACCAAGCCCTTATCTTGTAAGGGAAAATTATGGGAGATTCAACTAGTGAACTCTTGGTTCCATCTGGGTTGGAAAGTGATGCAGCTTCTAAGAGAATGATGTGCGCTAATTTGGAAATTTTAACCCAGGTGGTAGTACACATAGTAGACCGATGAGGGGGTCGGCTTCTCAGGGTGGTCACTAGGTCATCTATTATTAGTGTGGAAGTTCAAATGACAAAAATGGACATAATCCCCACCTACCAGTTTAGTGTCGAGCATGTGGAGGGCTCGGTAATGTGCGTAGGACCTACATGAACATGCGATAGTCATTTAATGATTAAGATCAAAGGTAGATGTTATGTGTAGGAAGAGGGTTAGTTACCCTGTATTAGGAATGCTGTTCGATCTCCATCAGTCTTACTGGTGGAGGCAGTGGATGTGACTCTTTGGGAGAGGTCAAATATATCCACAGTGTCATGACATTCATGTTATTGAGCCCAGATCCTTGGGTAAAGGGGTAGGACATCTCAAAGTAATTTAGACTACACCTAAAGGTGTTGTCGTGGGATCATCTACTATTTTAGGTGAGATTCCTATAGCTTCCATTCCTACTATTGAATTAGTTTATACATGTGATACACATTGTTTTATTCTTTAATAGCTCATAGTTGTATTGGGTTTATCCATGGGGAATGCATGTGTAGTGATGTCACATTAAAATATTTTTGGGGTACAAGTTAAGGACAACTGGAAGTGAAAGGGTTGTGTTATAAATATCGGTGGATATAAATTTTTATTGGATCTATTTTTCCAAGAGATGTCATGAATTGAACTTATCTTGGGGCGGAGTTTTTGGGCTTATAACAAGACCATATCTAATACTATCGACATCGGTTAATGTCCACATATCATGATGGAAGTACTAGTTTCTTTCATGGTGGTTAGGATAATCATGTTGTCCATGCAGGGCTGCTGCTACATCAATTGAGAGAACTCACATTCAATGTATGATGACTCATATTAGATTATGGTGTTAATGATCATTCAATATTCTCTATTGTTGTGGATAATTTTATGGATGTGTTTCCTATGGACTTATTAGGGTAATCTTCCGAATGATTTGTTGAGTATACTATTTATTTTTACCAAGGGTGGATCCAGTTTCTATTCCTCCACATCGAATTGATCCTTCGGTGTTCCATGAACACAATTCTTAACAAAAGTAGTTGAAACATACAGGGTTTATCTACCGTAGTACTCCACATTGTTGATCATATGTTATTTCTTCTATGATGGCTGTGGGATCCCTATGGCTATGTTTCGATTATAATAAATAGAACCCGGTGAACATTAAGAACTGATACCCTCTTCAATGAATTAATGACCTATTTGACCATCTCATTGGTGACATTGTGGTTCCTATGATCAATTTGATATTAGGATACTATCAGTTGAGGTTGATACGTTCTGACATACCATGAAAATCATTCCAAAGATGATGGAGGATGTTTTAATTTTTGGGGATACTGTTTTGATTGACCAATGCACTTGTTGTTCTCATGTCATTGATGAACCATACATTTTAGCTATACCAAGATCAGTTCGAAGTTGTCTCGGTTTCTTACATGTTGGTGTACACTAAAAATCAAGATGATCATGGAAATCCTCTTGACATCATATTGAGTACAGTAAGATAAAATAGGCTTTACGCCATTCTATAATAATATTTGTCTGAGATTGATGAAGAAGACTTCATGGGAAACATCTTTTCATTGTTAGGTGTGTTAGTGGATTCCAAAAAGGTTCAAGCATTGGTATCTTGGAAGAATCCAAATAATGTATCTGATGATTGGTGTTTTCTAGGTTTAACCAGTTATTAATAAGTGTTTATTAGTGATTTCTCTCATTTGTATGCACCGCTCACAAGGCAGACCAAGAAAAGGGATTATGTTAGATTGGTCAAAGGATTGTGATAATGCATTTAAGGGGACAAAAAAGTTGAAAACCACACTGATTTTGATCATAATTGTACAAGGTAAATGGTTCACCTTATCCAATGATTCTTCTAGTGTAGGACTTGTTGTTTTGATGATTAATGAGGACTATATTATAGCATATAGTTTTTGGTAGTTATACCACATGAAATATATTACCATACTCATGAACTTGGGCATACTGCTTTGGATAATTCCTTATTGTGTGGGAGGCATTACTTGTATGGTGAACCATTCATGGTGTTTACCTACCAAAAAATTTTCATGTTCATATTTTCTCAGCGAGTTTGCTATTTTTTACAGTGAAGGTGGTTCAAGTATCAAGATTTAATTGATTTTGAGTAGGTCTATACACCAGGTATGGGAAATAGTTTGGCTAATTCCCAGAACTGGAAAAATCATAATCAGGTGGTTAAAGAATCTAATTCATAGTGGAAGATGATTTCATTTTTGCAGAGATACATTTTGGGGTACATGACTGGAACAAGAAGATGACCCTTGCATCCAAAACAATGAATCCTCATATTTGACCGAGTTTATCAAATTCAGTTGGTGGATCCAGAGAGTTTTTTTATGAAGGAATTCCATAGAGGTGGGGAGTCGCCTTCTAGTTAGGATTTCAATATAGATGGAGTTTTCTGTTATCATGGATATGTTGTGGTGCTGGTAGGTGTATGATAGGAATTAATTCATGAGTTTCAATTATCAAAGAGGGTAGTGCGTCCATGCTTGATTAAGTTTTACCATGATCTCCAGAAAATCATTTTTTTTCATTTTTGAAGGCCAGTTTAAAGGGGGACCGGTACCCCAACTTACAATCTGCATATAAAAAGGACGAAACATAAACGGTATAGAATATTGCAGTATTACGCATCATTATAGCCATAATCGTCCCCAACCCAGTGAAGGATTCCTCATCTCCTGTAGACGACTCCCACTCTGGATGCCTCCATAAATTTGCACTTTGAACCCGACTACTAAGCTGCTCCAGTGCAGGCCACTCAGGTGAAGAATCGTTGGCTACCCTTCCCTTTTTCAAAGCAAGAACCACCTCTCCACTCCTCTTAGAGGTAGATCTAGTCCTCAACGGTGGCGAAAGGTGAGAATAATCTTTACGAACTCCACTTCATGTTTGTGTAGACAAAGATTCTCCACTTGTATCCATCCTCTAGTTTCCACTCTTAACAATATCACTGAATGAAAGGCCAGTTGGACCACTCAAAATTTCATTTCCTCCCCTGGAATTCTCCCTTCCTTTACAATGTTGTTCCCTCCAAATTGACACCGGGCATTCTGAGTAATTACCCATCCTCTGATCTGGAGTGATGCTCTCCACTAATGGGAGACGCCCATATTTGGTCGGAGCTTCTTCCACATCCCTGGACAAGGCCTCCTTCCCTTTATTATCCTTTCACATTCTCTTACCCCTCCTTCCCTTGGTCAAAGAATTACTTCCAGCCGTGAACAACCCCTTGGCGAACTCCTCTTGTCCCAGATACCTGAGATAATTCTCCTCTATAGTAGCTCCCATACCCTCCTTCCCACCTCTTGAAACAATACTAAAAACATGTTTAACACTACCATTACCAAGGCATTCAAACCTATTGGATAAAGCAAAAAAAGGTCTTGCCGCCGGATCCAAGCCTTTAGCCCCATCTGTATATGAAACCTTCAAAAAGGGACTGTAAATTGCATCCCCCATTTCCTGAACCATGTCAGGTCTCCCTCCAGCAAGAACCCTATCACCATGAGCCTTAGCACCTTGACTATCCTCCTCCAGCACCATACTAACCTCCAACAGCGGCCCATCCACCACAGAGACTTGAGGAACTTTATCTTCCCCTTCTCTTTCCTTTTCCTCAGAAGCAGGAGCAAGAACCTCCTCTATTGTCTCCTTTGTGGTCTCAACCTGTTGACTGGCCACTCTTACAGGAAGGGATCCCACCTCTTCACCAATAGGTCCAGGCTCCTTCTGCTCACGTCCCATCATCAAATTGAAATATTCTAGCCTTCCCCTTGCATCTCCATCCCTTCGACTCGAAACTTGTAGCCGAGCCATCAAGGCTCCACTTCTATGGAAAAACTCAACTTTATGTCCTAGACGGTGACAAGAAGAACAGAAACCCGTCCAGTTCTCGTAAATCACCTGTTTTCTACACTTGTACACTTACCCTATCGTAATCCACAATGTCGAGAGGCATGCATTTCCAAACAAATCTGAGGGCTAACCAGATAGAATAAAACATTGGTATGACTATCGGAACACAAATACCTTCCTACGAGTTTTCCAAGCATTCGAATAATAGCATGATTCTGGAAGGGAAGCGGAAAATTAGGGAAACATACCCAGACCGTTGCCGATGGTGAATCACGCTTCATGTAAAAGTCAAAGGACCAGCGTAAGAGAAGGAAGCGACACCCGTTGAAACTGTGAGGATCCCTCGACAAAGAATTAATGATATCTTCCTCAGATTCGAACCGAATCATCATGTGGTTCTTGTCCAGAAGGCTGACAATTTATCTTTACTAGAGATCCCACTAACTGAAGATAAATCTGTTGAAAGCGTCAAAAGAAGGATGTCTATTCCTAAAATGTGAAATAAAGGTAAGATTCAGGAGCGCTGAAGTTTCTGAAAATTCTGAAGTTGAAAGTTGAAGATTAGGTCACCCGTCGATCAGATCAGATGCCTTGGGGCTCAAAGAGACATTTGGGAAAGGAGGAAGGAAGTCTGGATTTGAGAAGGGTTGGAAACCGCCTGGTCGCTCACCGATTGACGAATGTCAATACGTTGTTTTGGGATCCATTAATGAAGAAACAATTTACATGTTTCTTTATATGATGCATTGTCTATCAATAGGTTAAGTAATAACATCGACATCCATGTGGGTTGCACCAGTCCTTGCCTATTCTAGAGTGGATCTGTAATGACATAATGATGTACATCATAAGGGGTCTTTTGAGGACACCTCTAATGAATGATTCTATTAGGGTGGTGGTAGATCTACATACCAAATAGTATGTTTTATTGCGGTTCCTAGAGAGTTATATAGTCGACTTGTTGGGATAATTGTATGTTAAAAAAAGTACAGTATTCATGGTGGGAAGAGAACTATAGTTTTGGATCATGATCCACATTTTACAACATGATTCTGGAAGAGACTAGAGAAGCACTTGGAACCTATGTTTTTTTAAATAAGGATTACCACATGTATACTAATGGGCTATCATAGTGTACAATTCAGGTATTTTATGACTTGTTGATAACATGTTTTTAGACATTAGTGGTTCATGGTCATGGTACTTGTCATGTTTTGTGTTTTCCTAGAACAATATTTTTTGGATATAATTCAAAAGGATACATTTGATGTACTCTATGGGAGACCGTTTAGATCTCTATTGTGTTGGTTAGAGGTAGAGGAGTATGAGATGTTTCGACCGATTCATGTGAAAGAGAAGTCAAAGAATGTTCAGCTGATTAAAAATCTTATATCAATCGCTCATAGTATAAAAAATTCATATGATAATTATCAACATATACCACGTGAGTTTTTGAAGGGTGATAGTGAGATTCTTGAGGCATCGCCAAGATTGGGTCACTGCTATATCTGAAAATAGGGAAAGTTTGTGCCTAGGTATGTTGGGACATTTGAGAATGTAGAAATGATCAGTCCCATGGAATACCTATTAGATCTTACACAACACTATAGTGGGATGCATGTTGTTTTCCATGTTCCATAGCGTTGAATGTATCACCCTAATATGTATCATGTGATCAATATTTATGATGTTGAGGTTGAGGTTGATGCATCCTTGGAAGACCATGTAGCTCGTATTGTGGACCGTGGTGAGTAGGTATTGTTTGGAAATATTGTGAATTTGTTCAATGTTCTATAGAATCATGGAAAAATTCAATAGGAAATGTGGGATTGAGAATCAAATATATGGGCCAAGTGGCCCTATTATTTTATTGACGACTCAATGATTCTCAGAAAGAGTGGCTCATGGATGTGTAATCATTAGGTGGGGAGGTTGTAAGATTCCAAATCTCCCTTAAGGTATATTATATATATATATATATATTTAATTTATTTATATTGGTTAAATAATTGGGTTTTGATGTTTATGTGTTGAATCAAGGGTGTTTTGGGGGTTTGGGACATGAAAGAGGGAAAAAAGGGGGTTTTAGGTATGTTTCACTATTTACGCACATTTATTGCAAACCAAGTGGAAATCCCAGGAAACCAAGTGAGGGGGATGTTTTCAGACAGTACCATCCACAATTTTTGTCCACAAATTGGGAAACCAGGTGGGTAAACTGTTCGACCGAGTAACATTAATAAAAATTAATAAAATTCCATTAAGAGATTTTAATTTACACACGAGATTTTTCCCATCATCCACTCTTGCAACCCTAGGAATGATCTAATGCTCTGAAGGGAACCCAACTCTTATAATCCCTTAACTCTAGGTAGTTCAGAGTTTTGTATATTTAAAAATTAAGATCTAGGTAAGGTTTATCCCACTCTCACATCCCTTTTTGGTTTATATTTTTCATCAACTCATTCTTTACATATGAAGCTCTAAATTATTTTTTTAGTTAGATTTAGGTTGAGGATTCATAGGGTTGTTGAATCAGGATCTACGGAAAAAAATTTGATTTTTTTCCAATATATTTGAGGTTGGTGGTCCACACATTATACCCCATAATTTGAATTTAGATTATGTATGGTTTAATTCGGTGCTCTTATTGGTGTCTACTCGGTTCTGGTGAAACAAAGTGGTATATTGAGTTCCTAAATGTCCAAATAAACCCACATTATTTTGTTTCCGGACTCATAAAGGATGTTGTTACATTTCTTAGTTTTACCCATGGGGTGATATGAACCATTAGAATTGGATAAAAGGAGTAAATGGTGTGAAATTTAATCTAAATGATGTAGAGACTTAGAGAGAAAGTTAGTTTGTTTACATAATGAGTTATGATGGATTGTGGATTGTTGTATCTAATGTGGTTAAAGGATAAGGGATTGTTTGTATGAAATTTAAATGTGTTACATGGGATTAAAGAGAATGTGATAAGAAATTATGTTTACGTTTGAATATTCTTAGAAAGAAAGGCATGGGAAACAGGAAAATGTGGCTAAAGGGTTAAGTGATATAAATGATGAATGTGATAATGGATTGAGTAATATTTTAAACATCCCATTTATTTATATTTCTTTTATTTAAAATGATATTGGATATGATTTTTTATGATGTGTTTATTGTGATGAATGATAAAAAAGCATGTGAACATGGATTGGAAGTGTGGGGTTTTGACATGAGGATCAATTCCCATGGGTAGTGTTTGTAACACCCCGAGCTTCCACGATATTCTTCTCTTTCAATAATGCAATAGCTTGCATTGTACGCAAGTTCGAGATTTTAACACACTGTGACCAATCAAAATAGCAATTATGAATAGTAATATCTACTTTTTGAAATTATATATATTTTATATTTCAAAATGGACTTCATTTTTGGATTTGGAATATCAAAATTAGCCTATATTGATTTTTTGGTAGATTTCTGAGAAATTCCAATTTTTTTATGAATAGTGAAAAATATATAAAAACAACATTTTTAATCAAAATAATTTATAGTGATAAATTAAACTATTTTATGGTTTTAATGTGTCATTATAATATATTTTTACCATTTTATCCAATGGTGTTCATTAGAATTAATTTCCCTTTGATATTGGACATAAACAATTGTCAATCTTTTGATATATATTGTTTCTTAAAAACACACTATATGTCGTGACAACAAGAATTAATTATGAAATTAATTAATGCAACTTATATGTTTGGAATTTCGTTAAGTAGGAAGAATTTTTGAATTTGGAATATCAATTATAGCTTAGGGTGAAATTTTGGCATTGTTATGAAAAACGTCAATTTTTTATGAATAGTTAAACCACTAAGTGGTAGTTAAAAAACTGATATTTCGTTTAAATGAAACATTACCACTTCTGTGATTTGATTTTCAAAAATCTGATATACATTGTTTTAATTATGAAGTAAAGTGTGTTTCAATGGGATTAAAATAATTTTTGGTTAATAGTAAATTTTAAGTTTAATTAATCACGATTAAAGGTAATTTGTGAAATTTAAGGTAAAAATTGTATTATAAAAATATGAAAATACCCTTACACTTTTACTACCCCTATTGGATGAGTCATGGCCTACCATGAAAATCCATGGGTTAACTTGGGGACCCCATGGAGCCACTTTGGTAGGAAAATGACATTAAAAACCTTTTATTTAATGTTAAAATAAAAATGTCACAAACATGAGTTGTTTTACTAAAAAATATTTTAAATGGGGTTATAAAAGCCATATTATTGACTATATGTATTCATTAGAAAGCTAAAAAAATTTCGTACATCATGATATTTGTTTTATAGTTTTTATTCATTAAATAAATTATATTTTTTATGACACAATGATGATGCAATGATTACCTCATTAATTAACACTTTAAATAAAATGAAACGATAATGTAAAATCTAAGACCTACACATGTCAAAAACCTATTAGATGGGTAGATTTATAACCCTTATCACCTTATCCTATAAATATATAATTTTGGAACCTATAAAATCCTAAAATTATCTCATAATAATGTAACTTTTCATTACTTTCCAAGAGTGCCCCTCCTCTCCTCTTATAAAACGCCCCCACCTCTACCACTTTATTCACACCTTCATGCCATTTGGCTCGGCCAAACTCTTCCCAAATACTCTCTCAACTTCCCTATATTACTCCTATAAGCCTAAATTTGGGCAGAATTCTTCCCAAGGAAGCCTTTGTCTAAAATCAAAATAGAGTTACTGATTTTAAGGTAATGTCTTCTCTTATGTTATTTTGTATTAGTTTGCTTCTCCAACCCCTTAAACTATTTTTATTAATTTATGTTGTAAGAAAACGAGTATCTTAAATATACTAGGATGTTTTATGAGATTTATTTTATTTACACTTACAAACACCTTCGTCTAATGGTTAAAGAACATACTGTTTCTGTGGGTGGCGAATTACTGCCTCGCGAAACAATGATTGTTCAATATTATTTTAACACCTCTCATGGTGGCCATTATGATGAAACTATTTTTATATATGATATATATTATGTTTTTGTTTTTCTTATGATTCTGTATTTTTCATATATGGCATATCCTTACGATTTCCATTATGGGTAAACGCGATAATTTCATTTTAGGAAGTGCGGACTACCGCCCCGTCAAAGTGATTTGAATCGTTAATGCCATATGTGGGATGTATAAAGGATGGAGTAAATGGTATTATAAATTATATGATACTGGAATTATAATATACCTTTATATAATTATAACTTTATTCCATTAACGATTAAATAGAAATGAAAGTAGCGTTCATGCGTACGTACGACTTACCGTCTCCATGAACAGTGCATTTCATTTCTTACCTCTAAATGTTACGTAATATTATGAATGAAAGTATATATTTGATATATATGATATATATGATATCTACATCCTTGATATAATTTTGGAGATAATTGATATTCTACGACATAAACAACTTGTAATTATAAGAAGTTTATTGTTGACTCAAGTACCAAAGATCGACAAAATGGCCGTTATTAACTTAAAAAAATACATAATGTTCATAACATGGTAATAAGTGATATAAAAGGAATAATGAACTTGAAAAATGTTCTTAATCAAGTATAAATTAACTCTAGTTTTTTATTCAGGAGGTTAAAGAGCGGTCGAGTCAAGTCGGACACGAGGTAGGGGAATTTCTTAACCCAATATCCATTCTTTGGGTTAATCTCTTACTTTAAAATTATGTCATGATATTATTATTTCCTATATTGTATTTTAATTTCATTATGTGTACTTTTAGTGAATACACATAATAGATCTATTTTATTTAAAAAATGATATTTGTAAGGGAACTTCTTAACCCAATTTCTATTCTTTGGGTTAATCCCATACTTTAAAATTATGTCATGATATTATTATGTCCTATCTTGTATTTTCACTTTCTTTATGTGTACTTATCGTGAATACACATAATAGATCTATTTTATTTAGAAAATTATCTTTTTATGGGAACTTCTTAACCCAATTGTTGTTCTTTGGGTTAATCTCTTACTCTCAAATTATGTCATGATATTATTATGTCATATACTGTATTTTAATTTCTTTATGTGTACTTTTAGTTAATACACATAATAGATCTATTTTATTTAAAAAATGATATTTGTAAGGGATCTTCTTAACCTAATTTCTATTCTTTGTGCTAATCCCCTACTTTCAAATTAATTCATGATATTATTATGTCCTATCTTGTATTTGTACTTTCTTTATGTGTACTTATAGTGAATACACATAATAAATCTATTTTATTTAAAAAATTATCTTTGTATGGGACTTCGCCTCAATCTCCTTTCATTGAGGCATATTTTTTTTATACACAACTTTATTTTATACGGTGAATAAACCCATTTTACCTTTACATATATTCAAAAGGTTTTCTTTTATAATTATGTGATTTTTAAATTATTTCAAAAAAGTGATATTTCTCTCCAATATATGAAAATCTAGTGCAAATGTATACGTATTTAACGCAAGCTTAAAATTTTTTTTCCAGAAAACCCGACTCTCGGGTGTGGTAGACAGGAAGGGATTGGGCGTGGACCCATCATGGCCTGTAATATGTTGAGCAGTCTCAGAATTAGTTATTTTGTTTTCAGAAGCTTGCGTAATGTTTTTAGAAAAACACTAGAGTATACTTGAGCAATTTTAAACATAATTATCTTATACAAAAATTGCATCGGTAGGTCTCATGAGACAAACTAGTGTCTTGTCACGAGGCCTTGACAAAATCATATTTGTAGTCATTGCACGAGGCCTTGGCTACGTGGTTATGATAGTCTGGAATTATGCATTACATCATTATGAATGTGGTTATTCATATTGCATGTGATTATTCGACCAGTAGAATATCCATGTGAATAAGTAAATGGAATTATTTCATTTTACTTTTTCCATATTATGTGGAAGTTCAAGTTTAAAAGGCATTGGTTTTAGTTATACATTGCCTTAAATGTTTATGTTTATTTATGAAAACTTCCGTTATATTGTTATCCTTACTGAGCATCTGATCTCACCCCTTTCAATGATTTAATTTTTTTCCAGGATGTGAAGAAATATTTTAGGAATGACCTGCAGGGATAGTCTAAAGGGGATATGAGTGTGGAAAATGGAGACTGTGTTATTTTAGTTTTTCACTTTATAATGTTATGTAACATTTATGAATGTATCTAGTGTTCCCAAGGCTACTAAACAAATCGGTATTTCGGGACTTGATATATTGTGATCATGCCAATGTTACAAAGTAATGAACCGACTCTGGGTAATTGGGGACAAGGCGTTACAGTTGGTATGAGAGGCAGTTTAGTAGTAACCTTCGAAGCTAGATTTAGATAAACTCTGATTAGAGCACATAGCCTAAAAATAGATTTTGAGGATTAGTATAGAATAACTTCCTAGAATTTTGGTATTATAGATATTTTTTGAGTTTTCCTAGCAATACATCCCTATCTAGATACGAGTAGGTAGGGGCGGCTCTGGCACAGATGTACATAGGGGTAAAAACCGAAAACACCTCTTTAAGCTAGACTCGAATGGGAACTATTGCACGACAACAGGCCTTGCTGCACTCTTGGATACGACACTCCCAGGGGATATGCTTAGGATAATTCTCATTTTCTTTACAAACCATAATGAAGGGTTTATGAGTATATACTTCCTTAAAGAAAAAATATGTATGATTATGGATTATATCCATAAATTGTTCCATTTATGTTAAGTGTTTTAAAAGTATGGAATTTTTTATTTTCATTCATAAAATAATCTAGTTTATGCCATTGTTTAGAAATGGCGCCTAGTGGGAGGAATGGAAACTGTATAAATGCACGCACTCCATGTAGGGATTTCCCTCCTTCTCAAGATAATTATTGTGGAGATGGAGATACAACCGGTGCTGATCAACTTATCACCATACTGGTACAACTCACTCTGGTTATGAATAATAACCTTACTCGTATGGAGCACCCTGATCCGCAATGTGGAGGATCAATGATAGACCGCTTAATGAGGCAACAACCGCCAACATTTAATGGGGGTAAAAATTAATTATTAGCTGAGCAATGGATAAACTCCTTAGAGAAAATATTCCACGCCTTGGGGAGTAGCGAAAGGGAGAAGGTTGTCATGGCAGTTTACCGCCTCACTGGAGATGTCGATCAATGGTGGTCGCTGATTCAAAACATAAATTAAGATGAATAAGTATCATGTATGGAATGGAGAGAGTTAAAAAATCATTTCTTAGAAAAATAGTTTCGAAATGAGCGTCGAGAAGATATGGAAAGGAAATTTCTATGTCTGAGGCCAAAGGAGGATGAGAATGCCACAAAGTATGAGGCCAACATTACAAGGTTATCAATAAATGTGGTAGATTATATACATAACCCAAGAAGTAAAATTGATCATTTCTTTGATGGGTTAAAACCATTTCTCCATCGAGCATTAGTCTCACAATCCTTCTCGTCGTACAAAGATATTGTCTCATGTGCTATCAAGACAGAGAATGAATTCTCTAAATCGTATGACAATAAAGTAAAGCAGGAGAAGAAGAGAATGGTGGAACAAGAGACAGATAATGGGAAAAAGGGAAAGAAGGATTTTCCATTATGCGAAAATTAAGGGAAGAATCACACCTGTATTTTCCTAAAAGGAATGGGATTTTGTTATAAATGTGGAGAAAAAGGTCACCAGGCTCGTGATTACAAGGTAAAGAAAGAGGCTATCAAAGATTAATGCTACAATTGTAGGGAAACGAGGCATTATGTAAATTAATGTCCTAAGCGTCAGGGAAACTTACCTCAGAAAATTCCAAGGGATCAAGGACAATCTTATGCTGTTACTACAGTTGAAGTGGAATAATTAATGTATTGGTGCTTTTGCACTCAAGTATTATATTCTGGTTACAAGGATAATGTGATATATATATATAATGATTGTACTGCATTAATTTTTGTTTTCCTTAAGGATTTAATATGATGAAGGTAATCATATTTTTAGTATGTGACAATAAGAGAATCTTTACTTTGTTTGGGGAATCTGATGTTACAATTGATTTTGGAATTTAGAGACTTTTTAGAAAAAAAGTCTGGATAGAGGTATTTTGGATAACAATAAAGGTTCGATGAATTATGTTGAACTTTGGATAGTATTGTTTAATGTTAAATCATTCTTGAAGATTATTTTTGGAATATTATAATACTATACTTTTAGGAAAAGGACAACCTAGAGGTTGGGGGATAACCCGTCGCGTCGGACAAAACTGTAGGAATCGAACCCACAACCATAGTGCGATAGGCCTTTATTACCTACCACTAGCCTACAGGAAGTCCCTGGTTATTACAAAATAGTTTTCCTAATCTAAATGTTATGTGGTAATATTTGGAACCTTATACAATTTGGATAAATAGAATATTTTTGAGTTCTGTTACCATTTGGAGTGAAAGATGGGTTCGTGGTAAAAAATTATTAAAGAATGAATGCCCATGTGAAAAGTAAGTATATTTCCTTACGTTCTTAGTAAATCTCTTAAATAAATTCCTCATCTTTATGAAAGGTAACTTAAAACAAAAACGTTATCGGTTAACTTTTCCAACTGGGGATTCAATGACCGTTTAACCAATCACAAGTTTGTGATTTTCTTGTGGTTAACTTTCTCCTAATCCAGTTTTCTTCAAATCTCCATCAGACCTTGATGGTTTGTTTTTCTTCAATATCCATATTTTCATAGAATTCAATTATGGTCTATCTCGGGTGACCTTTGTACTTCTCTTTCTTTCTTTTAATGTTATATTTTTATAAACCTTATTTCCGATGTGGGTTTTCCACAATGATATTTTCTACATTCAACATTTTATTTTCAATGAAAAATTTCAAATTGCGAGGACACAATTTATTGAAGGTGGGGAGAATGTAACACCCCGAGCTTCCATGATACACTTTTCATTCAATAATGCAATAGCTTGCTTTGTACGCAAGTTCGAGATTCTAACACACCATGACCAATCAAAATAGCCATTATAAATAGTAATACCCACTTTTTGAAATTATATATATTTTATATTTTAAAATGGACTTCATTTTTGAATTTATAATATCGAAATTTGCCTATTTTGAATTTTTTGTATTTTTCTGAGAACTTCCAATTTTTTTATGAATAGTGAAAAATATTTAAAAACAACTTTTTTAATAAAAATAATTTATAGTGATAAATTATACTATTTATTGTCTTAAAAGTGTAATTAGAATATATTTTTACCATTTTATCCAATGGTGGTCATTATAATTATTTTCACCTTGAAATTGGACATAAACAAGTGTCAATATTTTTATATATATTGTTTCTTAAAAACATGCTATTTGTTGTGACAACGGGAATTAATTATAAAATTAATTAACGAAACTTATATGTTTTCAATTTTTTAAAATACACATCATTTTTGAATCTTGAATATAAATTATAGCTTAGGGTGATATTTTGGCATTGTTCTGAAAAACTTCAATTTTTGATGAATAGTGAAACCACAAAGTGGTAGTTAAAAAACTAATTTTTCATTTAAATGAAACATTACCACTTCTGGGATTTGATTTTCAAAAATCCGACATACATGGTTGTCATTAAGAAGTAAAATGTGGTTCAATGTGATTAAAATAATTTTTTTGGTGAATAGTAACTTTTATGTTTAATTAATCACGATTAAAGGTAATTTGTGAAATTTAAGGTAAAAATAGTATTTTAAAAATATGAAAATTCCTTTACACTTGTCCTACCCCTATTGGATGAGTATGGCCAACCAAGAAAATGGATGGGTCAACTTTGGGACCCCATGGAGCCACATTGGTAGGAAAATGACATTAAAAACTTTTTATTTAATGTTAAAATAAAAATGTCACAGACATGAGTTGTTTTACTAAAACAATTTTTAAATGGGGTTTTTCAAGTCATATATTTGACTATAAATATTCATTAGAAAGATAAAATATTTATCACATCATTATATTTGTTTTAAAAATTTTAGACATTTAATAAATTAAATATTTTCTGACACAATGATGATGCAGCGATTACCTCATTAATTAACGATTTAAATAAAAAGAAACGATAATGTAAAATATAAGAACTACAAATGTCAAAAACCTATTGTATGGGAAGATTGCGAACCCTTTTCACCATATCCATTAAATATATAATTGTGGGACCTCTACAAGCCGAAAATTATCTCATAATAATGTAACATTTCATTACTTTCCAAGAGTGCCCCTCCTATCCTCTTATAAAATGCCCCCACCTCTACCACCTTATTCATACCATCAAGCCATTTGGATCGTCCATCCTCTGCCCAAATACTCTCTAAACTTCCCTCTATTACTCCTCGAATCCTCACTTAGGGCATAATTCTTCCCAAGAAAACCTTTGGCTCAAATCAAAATAGAGTTAACCGATTTTAAGGTAAAGTCATCTCTTATGTTATTTTGTTTTATTTTTCTTCTCCACCCCCTTAAACTCTTTTTATTCCTCTATTTTGTAGAAACACCAGTATCTTAAATATACTGGGATGTTTTTATGAGAATAATTTTTTTTACACTTACACACACCTTCGTCTAAAGGTTAATGAACATACTGTTTCTGTGGGTGGCGAATTACTGCCTCACAAAACGATGATTGTTCAATCTTCTTTTAACACCTCTCATGGTGTCCATTATGATGGAAATATTTTTATATATGATATATATTATGTTTTTGTTTCCTTATGATTATTTATTTTTCATTTATGGCATACCTTTATGATTTCCATTATGGGTAAATGCTATAATTTCATTTTAGGAAGTGCGGACTACCGCCCCCTTAATGTGATTTGAATCGTTAATGCCATATGTGGGATGTATAAAGGATGGAGTAAATGGTATTATACATTATATTATACTGTAATTATATTATACCTTTATATAATTATAACTTAATTCCATTAAATATGAAATATAAATTAAAGTAGCATTCATGCGTACGTACGACTTACCGTCTCCATGAACGGGGCATTTCATTTCTTACCTCTAAATGTTACGTAATATTATGAATAAATGTATATAGTGGATATATATGATATATATGATATCTACATAATGGATATAATTTTGGAGATAATGGATATTCTACCACATAAACAAATTGTAATTATAAGATGTTTATTGTTGACTAAAGTACCAAAGATCGACAAAATGACGGTTATTAACTTAAACAAATACACAATTTTCATAACATGGTAATACGTGATATAAAAGGAATAATGAACATGAAAAAGGTTCTTAAGAAAGTATAAATAAAATATTTTTTATTATTCAGGAGGTTAAAGAGCGGTCGAGTCAATTCGGACACGAGGTAAGGGAATTTCATAACCCAATTTCCATTCTTTAGGATAATATCATACTTTCAAATTATGTCATGATATTATTATGTCCTATCTTGTATTTTAATTTCCTTATGTGTACTTTTAGTGAATACACATAATAGATCTATTTTATTTAAAAAATGATATTTTTATGGGAAATTCTTAACCCAATTTCAATTCTTTTGGTTAATCCCCTACTTTCAAATTAAGTCATGATATTATTATATCCTATCTTGTATTTTTACTTTATTTATGTGTACTTATAGTGAATACCCATAATAGATCTATTTTATTTTAAAAAATATCTTTGTAAGGGAAATTATTAACCTAATTTCTATTCTTTGGGTTAATCTCCTACTTTGAAATTATTTCATGATATTATTATGTCATATCTTGTATTTTAATTTCTTTATGTGTACTTTTAGTGAATACACATAATAGATCTTTTTTATTTAAAAAATGATATTTGTAAGGGAAATTCTTAACCCAATTTCTATTCTTTTGGTTAATCCCCTACTTTCAAATTAAGTCATGATATTATTATGTCATATCTTGTATTTGTGCTGTCAATATCTGTACTTATAGCGAATACACATAGTAGATCTATTTTATTTGAAAAATTATCTTTGTAAGGGACTTTGTCTCAATCTCCGTTCATTGAGGCATATTTTGTTTTATACACAACATTCTCTTATACGGTGTATAAACCACTTTGACTTTTACGTTTATTCAAAAGGTTTTGTTTTATAATTATGTGATTTTTAATTCATTTCAAAAAATGAGATATTTATCTCCAATATATTAAAATCTAGTGCAAATGTATACGTATTTAATGCAAGCTTCAAAATGGTTTCAGAAATCCCGACCGTCGAGTGTGGTAGAGTGGAAGGGATTTCGTACAGGCCCATCATGGCCTGTAATTAGTTGAGAAGTCTCAGAATTAGTTATTTTGTTTTCGGAAGATTGCATAATGTTTTCAGAAAAACACTGGAGTATATTTGAGCATTTTTAAACATAATTATCTTCTAAAAAAATTGTATCAGCAGGTCTCATGAGGCAAACTAGTGTCTTGCCACGAGGCCTTGACAGAATCTTATTTGTAGTCTTGGCCCGAGGCCTTGGCTACGTGGTAATGATAGTCTGGAATTATGCATTCCATCATTATGAAAGTGGTTATTGATATTGAATGTGATTATTCGACCAGTAGAATATCCATGTGAATAAGTAAATGGCATTATTTCATTTTATTTTTTCCATATTATGTTGAAGTTCAAGTTCAAAAGGCTTTTGATTTATTTATACATTGCCTTAAATGTTTATGTTTATTTATGAAAGCATCCGCTATATTGTTATCCTTTCTTAGCATCTGAACTCACCCCTTTAAATGTTTTAATTTTTTTTCCAGGATGTGAAGAAGTATTTAGGAATGACCTGCATGGATAGTCTGAAGGGGATATGAGTGTGGAAAATGGAGAGTATGTTATTGTAGTTTTTCACTTTATGATGTAATGTAACATTTATGAATGTATCTAGTGTTCTCAAGGCTACTAATATAAACGGTCTTTCGAGACTTCATCTTTTGTGATCAATCCAATGTTACGAAGTAATGAACCAACTCTCGGAAACTGGGGTCGGGGCGTTAAAGTGTTTGACTGAGGTTCTAGCTCCATACATAAATTTACAATTTAGGGAAGGGGATAGTGTTATATTTTTATAATGTTTTAATTACACAAAAACTTTGGCTTCCATGTGATAATTATGATGTTATTATAATATGATGCATATTGTTATAGGAATTGATTATATTCCCATATACATGAGAATATTGATCATGCCAAATCCATTGAACAATTGAAAAATGTGTATTAAACCATGGGATGCCTATGTAGTGAACCTAGTTTAAATTATAGCATAATTTAATGGAACATAGTCTAGAATATTCTATTGAATTGTTTACTGTTACATTAATTTATTTATCAATGCCATGCACTATCTAATTTAATTAGATATATTGTAAACCTCGTTGGTGGTGGCCTACTAATTTATACTCTCACCCTACTCAGGCTACAATTAGGTGCCCAAAAGATTTAAAGCTTATAGGTTAGGAATAGGGAAGGGGCACTATGTTCAGGAGTTTGAGTTGGACATGGGAAATTCATGGGTGAGGTTCCTTAGTTACAGTCTGGACAATTTTGGGGATTATTCTATTTTTATTTCTTTGGGGTTTCATTCAATTTTAATTATAGTGTGGAATTAAATATTTACTATTGTATATAGTTATATCTAGTTTGTTAGTTGGTTATTTTTTCATATTTTAATTATTTCTTAATGTTTCGAAAATATAAATTGGGATATTTTGTGGAATTCTCTGGTAAAGAGGGTATAGTCTCCCCGTGTGACCTATTAGAACCTCAATACTATTTGAAAACCTCTCTCATACGGGAAGGCACTCATGAATTCATGGTTGGAGTTGGCCTGAGGAACCATATAGTGGATTCTGGGTCAGGAACATTACATAATACGTATAAATTTTAAGACCCCTAAAGATGAAAATTAATTTATATTAATTTAATACATTATTAAATTATGCAGTTGTCCTTATCCTCTTGTATATAATGTGGCCACTCCACATCAATTCTATATACTCATTAAGACACATTGATCAACCAAACAAACAAATCCCTATGATATATTCATTAAATATTTTATTTAGTCTTTTATTCATAAAATATAATACCTATGGTGATTCATGGGATATCCAAAAAAGATTCATCAAAGAGGGTGTAATCTTATTATTCTAGAATTTTCCTTTTTTCATCAACTTATGAATATATAAATTCTGTAATGTCCATTAAAATGTGAAAAAATGTATCCCATATAATAAGATGGTATTATGTTACTTTTATAACATTATACATCTACTTTCCCATCATATGTTGAATGAAAACTCCATTCATTCATATGTGTGGACTACCATATCCACAATGGGATGGGTTTTTTTAATCCATGACTACCTCACAAGGGTGATAGTAATGATGTATTTAACTTATATATATATAAATATATATCATATTAATTATGTAAATAGATTTATTCAAATATAACACATCATCTATTTTCATACCCTTCAATCCTTGGGAAAATGGATTCATTATTCATGCCTACTTTTGGATTTCCACATATATGAATCTATGTGATTCATTGTTCATGTATACCTTTAACTGTTCAATATAAAATTATATTTAATGTATAAATGTAAAATAAATTTCATTATTATTATTCTAGAGATAATGGAAACCTAATAAAATTGACAACAATAAAAATACCTACATTATTTTGAATTATAAATTGAACATCATAAAAACATTAGATGTTTACTTAACCAATAATGTAATTAAATATATCATTGAAATAATTAAAAATGCTTAATAATATATAATTAATCCTAGAAAAGTTTCATAAAAATTAAATAATTAATATTATTTTTAATATTTGATTTAAAGGATATAGATATAAAGTTATGACTTGAGTAATGGAGTTTCTTAAGACAATTACCATTCAATGTGTTAAAAATATACTTCATTCAGTTTGTTATATCCTGTTTATTTGTAAAATTCCCCCTTATTGTTTTGTTTACAATATAAAACATTTTTTTACACATAATAAATTCATATATTAAATTATAACATCAATGATGCAATAATTCTTTGGATAATTCATATCAATATAGTTTCATAGAGAAATGTATTGTATTATGAACATACATACATTTATATGGTATTTACGATTAATATTGAGATTTAACACCATGATTAAATCATTGAGAGTGATACTTAATGTTTTTATGATATATATTTCATGAGATGATTATTCAAATGTTTTAAATGTAACAATGTTATGCATTGTCTCAATTTCATTTTAGTAAAGAATAATCTATGTTATGTAACAAGATATGATTTATATGGTTTCATTACTCATAATTTAAAATATTTTTACAAATTATTTGATATAAATTATAGTTTATATATAATATTTTAATGTTTATTAATTCAATTTATTTTTACGTAATTATTAACCATGTTGCAGGGGTGTCTCATTTTAAAAATATTTCATGAAGGAATGTTTGGATTGAAGCACCAATATTCCATTATATGGTTTATAAACTAACTCCTAAAATGAAATTCCTTTGAATTATTTTTAATCATATTATTATATGATACTTCTTATGATCATTCATTTGTGTTATTTAAATTTTATAATTTTTTAAATTGTTTCTTTAACACTATTATATTAAAGTTTTTAAATAATTTTAACTAAACAAATATTCCAAATTATTTATCTTTTTAGAATAATGTTTTATTATTAATATATAAGTTATCCTAATTTTATTTTTAAAAAATTTCTATCTTATTTAATATTTATTAAAAATAAAATATACTAAAATTTTCAACATTCTTCACTTTTGAATTTCTTAAAAAAATTATATAATATTTATCTTTAACATATTTGACATTAATATGTTTTTTAACTATAAAAAAATAATTTTCATTAATATTAACGTTATGAATGATTTTTTTCAAAGTATATTTTTATTATTTTCATAATTATTAGTCTTTGAACATTCTTAGACAAAAATGTATTTTCCCTTATTTTACAAAAAAACAAGCTAAATGATCTTTTAAACTTATTTTCATTTATGTCACCATCCTTTAATGAATTCTATAATTAATTGGGTATATTATATTATTATACAATTCAATTCAATTTTCAATATGTATTATAACACTGTATTAATGCTATTGTTAGGAAAACCATTTTGTTTTGGGGGATAATGTAGTTTCGAATGTATTGATGAAATATAATAATCCATGTTTTTTTCATGAAATAGTACTTGGATATTCCTGATAATTTTTTTTTATATTGAACCGATATATATAATGAAATTTTGTTATATGTCATTAAAGGGACCACTATACCAATCCAATACCTTATAAAATTAGATAATGTTAACTTGATGGAAGCTATTCATAAGAGATGATGGATTTATATTACTCCTTAGAGACAACGTAAAAAACTTATAATACTTAACTCATAATATAAGATGTATTTTATCAGTTATATGTTACTCATAATAGATATGGGAATTGTCCAGTTGGTTGTTTCATTAATGAATATTTCTATTCAATGATTCATATATAGTTTTAATACTTGTTATGAGTTCTAATGGTTAATTTTCCCAATGATTGATTCCATATGGATCACGAATGTAGACATAAATTATAATAACCCCCTCCCTGTGAAAAATAAATTCTTGATAAGGATGTGAGGGAATTTGGATATTGACCCACCGAGTCATACCTTTATTATGAATAAGGGTGGTTACTATCACCAAGGGTATACAAATATGAAAAAATGGGAGGGATTACCCATTTGTAGTAGCAATTATTGTGGAATAAGATGTATCACCCTCAAAAAATCTCTATGAAATATATAATTATGACATAATAATCCCATCCCACATTCATGTTAGATGTAAAACATCAAGAAATACAATAATGAACTCTGATTTAAATACCAAACGAATAATGCTAAGTAGTGAAGTAGGATCTTTCATAACGTCTAATCGAGTAATGCCCAGCACGGTCCCTGTATTCATCCTGTAAATTGGAAAAACAATTTATACATAGGACCAGAAAACATGTATAATCAGAAGGAACCCCAATGTTTATTTTGCACATGTGGAGAAGAATATTAATTCCCTTGTGAGAAACAGTTGGCTCCACAATTCACCTAACAAGGTATACTAGCCACCCAAACCTCACTAAAGGCGCACTAACCAAATAACACAAGATAGGTAAAGTAATATAGTTATCAGATTGATTATAAGGTACCCCACCACATTAACACTAATTATCCACACTCACACCCTAATGAAAATTATCCTGGTACTCCCACCTCATCCGAATGAACCCCACCACAACCCACCCACCCACACCTAGTTCCCACAGCTACATCTCACCCATAGACACCTCGAGAACATACCAAAACTTATCCCACACAAACACACATGGGCATCACAACTACATCATTCCCATAGACACATTGGACACATACTACATCACATCCCTTCCACACACACCTCATCTTCACAAATACATCATTCCCATTAAACCTGGGCCTCATACCACATCACATCCTGCAACCCCCTAGGAGCACAACACATTTCAGCTTGATGACACATGGGAAAACACCACTCACCTACAAACCCCTGAGCCACACAAACAAATATCCACCTAAAAACTCATAATATGTTATCACTATAAAGAGGGAGTATAGAATAGAGGGTGTCTATACATCCTTTATCCCATAATGATATTTTTTAGACACATCCAACCCAATGAAAATGGGCGTGTTTAGTGAATATCACTAAACTATGATGGGGATCATATAAAAATCACGAGGAAATACATGTATATATATAGGTACCAAACACTCATCCCAACCTATTGGTTTAAAAAAACTTAATTTACCCACAAAACTAAATTTTTAGCTACCTCTAAATTTACGTATCATAATGAACGACAGTCACCTCCGATGTTGAGAAAATAAACTACTTAATACCTTATTGTTTTGATGGCATTAAGAATCTTCTAGCTATTTCATCCAAATCTTGGAAAATTACAACCACATAACATAAATAGCAACACAACCAAGCCATATGATGGAATAAAAGTCTGTTAAAACAACATATTTCTCAATTACTCACCAATTAACACAGAAGAGAACTACCACAGTTATAATTCATTAATGTAATGTTTCCCAACCTAAGTCAAAACCACCAACTCAAAATAGACCTCTCCCACATGTTACATAACAAACATACTAGGTAGCCCCACTATATAACAAAAACAAACGTAGTAACATTAACATAGCACAACCGGAATTTGTATCCCCTCTTCTAAACCATTGAACATCCATTCTACAATCATTCTATCTCTCAACATGAGATACTCTTACATCCTTAAACCAACCTTACAATCTTTTTTTTGATCAAAAGTATCACCACAAAAACCACATAATTCATAAGACAGAAGAGATCCAAATATAACACATATCTAAACCAAACTATTCAAAGTGTATTTAGATTTAACACAACCGTTCATTAATTCAACATTGATAAATCATGCATTATCACAGAAAAAATTTGATTTGGGAATCTAATATTTTATCTGTGTATACATGGTTAATCAATTTTATAATTACATCATATTAATAAAAGATCATTAAAGAGTGTAAAGAATCACTTGGGTGAATGAAAATTACATCAAAAAACAAGATTTTCAAAATGAATACAATTCACAATAGGGATCAATGAAAATAGATAAAACAAAATATCATCGTCATCATCTTCCTCACCACCCATTTATTAATAAATTAAAAAAACAGATTATTATAATAGGACCAATTATCATTACAAAAGTTTAGATTATATTTTTTACCACAATAATTATAATTTGGGATTCTACTATAATCACAATATGTTCATTAGTATACCCACCCCATATGATACACAAATAAATCACTAAGTGATCTATTCTTCAAATAAAAGATGATCAGAAACACCACCTAGCACTGAAATATTGGGTGAATGAGAAGTAGGAATTAATCCAAGGAAAAATAGATTCAAAGGCCACAACACAACACATAATTACATGGGGAAAATGGTTTTGGCTGCACAAATGAAATACTAAAACACATTGGAAAGAGTAGAACTCGTCTCTGGATGGTTTATATCATATATCAATGGCAGGAAGTGGATTCACGGTCCATTAATGTCTAATCTTGGTCAAGAACATATTGGTTACACATTTCATTGTATTAGAGGAATTCTGTTATTAAAGACATGAATAATATTCATTGAAACTTCTTAAGAAAATATAAAATATGATTTTAATCTCGATTTGAGTCCAATAATAAATAAGATGGGTGAAACTAGAAAATATTGAAAAAGGTGGAAAATACTCACCATTGTTTGTGTCTTCGACATAACTCACTAATTCCACTCACTGAATCCACTCATCGATTTCTATTCATTGACATGACCCACCAATGTGACCTAATGACAGTGAGTCACCGATGCGACCCACCAAATGTGAACTAAAAATAGGGAATCACAGACTTGAGTCACCAACGTGAAATGCTGATGGAAATTCACCGACACGACCTACCAATGGGGAGTAATTGATATAACTCCTAGATAAATGTCACTGATGTGACCAATCGATGCAACCTACCTACACCACATATAGACATCAACTTCCATTGCAAAACTATTTTTTTAAAAACTATTGAAAAGATTCATCGTGAATACATAGAAAACCTCAAACAATAAATATTTTAAAAAGTAATATATCATATGAGTTCAATTCATTACATCAGATACCTCATAGAAAAATCCCACCCACAGAATTCAAAACCCAAAAAGCCAACGATATAGAGGTTCGAACAACCATCTCGTAGGATACCTCTCATGGATCTTGTTGCACTTGAAACAAAACCACCGTTGTGAAATGTGAACAATAAACCATCAACTTTTGGTCAAAAGTTGGAGTGAAACCACAACATTTAATATCACCTCCTCCAGCATATACTACCCATAGAAAACTAGAACACACACTACACAATCACTAAAACCATACTAACTAGACACATGAATCCTATAATTCCATCCTACATGTCAAGATATTATCCACACAGGGAGGCATTGACTCACCCTCATGAGATTAATTGAAACTAAATTAATGTCTCTTGATTATGAATCAGGTCCTCCTCTCCCCTTGGAAATGAATTTATCACACATCATAGGACAAGGAAAAACTCATCGAACAAAATACAAGGTACAATCATTACATCACAATGAATAACTCAAAACAACTCTAGTTTTTGGGAACTCATAAATGGCTCTCAATCCTAAGTACCATACACCATGAAAACATTCCTACACTGCACATTATCTAAGGGAATTTTAAATAAACATAACACCTTCTATTGATGATCCTGGATCTCCAGATTTTTCTCTACAAATTGTTTTTTACCTTGATATCTAACACTCCCTATTTGATGACAAGGGATTCATTGTGAGGATTCAAGTGAAGCTGAAATATATTAATGTTGTCGTGGATCCTCTCTAACTACCATGGAAATGCTATCATGTATGCCACATTTCTGACTCAACCAACATATCAATGGTTCCAATCTACCTAGATGACACTTTCTCCATCTTCCAATCCTCTGAAGCCCACATCGTGAAGAAACTAATAAGAACACATAGTCCCGATCCTCGAACTCCCATTCCCTCCTCTAGTGACCAATATATGACTTATGCTAGTATTTTTATGCCTTTATACTCTATCATACAATTTAAACCTTCTCTATCATGATCTGCACTACCTCTGGACCAAGGACAACTACCTCTTCAACTTTGTTCCAAAAAAATTGGAACAAAATGGTCTCTCATACAATGTATTGAACAGATCGATACATCTTGAATAATGAAAGATATTATTTTAATGGAACTCCACCAAGGGGATGTGTCAACCCAATACCCACCAAATTCAATGATGCATGCTCACTTTTTCTCCATCAATGTCTGGATGGTCCTATCTATCTGACCCTATATATGATGGTGGAGGGAAGTGAAAATGTGTAACTGTTTTCCAAAGTCATTCTAAAATATCCTCCAATGTTTTTTTATAATGCGTGTATCCCAGTGCATGTAATAGAAATTCAAATCACTATGTAGTTGAACCACATCATCCACAAACCTCTTGGTCAAGGAAGCCAATGTATCTGATTAATTAATTTATAAGAAGTCTACCAATTTTGTTAGCTAATTCACTACTACCCAGATAACATCATAGCATCTTGGATCCTATGGTATTCCTATGATTAAATACATTTAGATTTCACCCCACATTCTCTCGAGGAAATCGAAGGTCCATAACGAACATTGTGGAACACGATGCCTGTCCTTCAGCTATTGGCACACTAGGAACTTCGACACAAACTTCCCCATATCCTTCTACATCTAGGACCACTAAAACTGCTTCCTCATGCCAAGGTACGTCATCAAAATCCATAGTTTTACTACTAAATGTGAGATATAAAACTCATAGAGTTTTCATTATTTCATTTCCATGAAACAAATAGATTCCCATTAAGAAACATCTAATTCAGAGCCATCCTCCTACCATCCTTCTAGAGCATCACCGTTGTAAATGAAATCTTGCATCACTGATTCCTCTAAGAATTCGTAATTAAAATCATAAACCTACGATATCAAATTAGAAATCATTTTAATTTAAAACAGAATAATTAAACTATCATCCACTTTTGTATCCAAGTGATAGGTGGATAGATTATCCATATCCTATCATGTGTCCATATATTCTTGAACAACCTCCTAATGGGAATTCCCACGGAAAACAATGACCACTACACTACCGCACACTATCGTATAAGAGGTCCCAAAATTTTAATCTTGAAGAATCAACATCTACCTCTGATGTCACATGATTAGATCTTGCTGGAAAAAGAAATATCTCATGATTTTTTACCTGTGTAGACCACAATTTGCTGACCAATGAGACAATGTCACCCCAACATTAGAGTGAAATCTACTACTTCTACCTCTAAGACATGAGTGGAAAAGATATAATTGTGGTAATTCAACTACCTGGAACTATATTATATCACTCTATATTATGGCATCAATACGCATCCAAATCACATTAGGGAATCATCACAATCCAATTCGAACAACACCACCTTCTATGGAAACTAGAGCACTGGAGAAATGACTGAATTCAGATTCTAGTAGTTGAATGTTGACTGACAGTAGCTAGTCTACACAATATCCTTTTTTATGGGATAGAATCATCAATGGATCTAGTACCTGAGAGAAATCAGGTACAAATATCCTATAATATCATGCAAGACCTAGAAAACTATGATCCTTTGCCAGATATGTTTGAGCTACCCACGATCATACAACTTCTACCTTCAACGAGTCAACTTTAACACCCTACCACATCACCACATGTCAAAATAAATTCCCCTATCATATTGATTACTTAATAAAGGACATATTTCAATTGATATTGTCACATTTAATGACATCTAGGAGGGTTTTATGATGCTCAGTATGCTTCTCCTTTGAATTTGAGTAGATCATGATATAATTGATGAATAAAATTATGATCAAATATAGTAACGTAGATAAGTAAAATGTTTGGATAACCATGAACATAGATAGTGCATTAATTACAATGAATCACATTAGCATAAACTTGAATTCCACATACATGGACCTAAAAGCAGTATTCAAGATGTAACCATCCAACCCAAACTAATGATACCAATACTGAATATTTTTATTAGAAATTCAACTTCTTCTCCTCAGTTGGTCAAAAAGAACCTCTATCCTCTGGAGAGGGTAATAGTTCCTGACTGTCTCCCAATTATACCTTAAGTTCTCTATGCAGAAGATAAGATCACCATCTACCTTCTTAGTGAACAAGACTATATCACCCCATGGAAACACAATAGGGCCAGATAAATCCCTTCATCAGCATGTCACAAATCTGAATATGTAACTCCTATAGCTCAGAAGGCTTTATCTGATAAAGTTAAATTGAAATCAAGGAATCATCGGGATAAATGTATATCTCGAAATCATCATTATGTTAAGAGGGTATATTAAAAATGTACTTGTGGAAGACATACAATAAATACCCAAATCATATGGTATCCTCCACCATTTCAACATCCAACAATTCCATTGTTATCTCAGCTATAAGGAATAATGGGGAATCATAAGCTGACAAACATAGAAAAAAACATGTCTCACCAATGAAAGAGGCACGATGGCCATCCATCTCTGATAACACGATTCCCCCCAAAATCATTTGGTATTAGCATACACATAAAACAAGCAGTTGATTCAAAGTATTGAATCATACAATCAGATCTGTAATATGAATGTATCCCCATGGGACTGATGCTCCCCCCTCATATGTCTTCACTCCCATAACACATCACACAAGTTGGATTGAACATCCAATGGATTATAGAACACCATAATTATGATAATCCTATCTACGTATAGTCCTAGATCATGGGTAGGAATGGGTTCTACAATGGTGTTTGAAGATACTGAATCACACAAAGCGTAGGAAATAGTACTGAAAAAACTAATCTTACCTCGAATAATCTTGGCCCAGCTAGAATTTTTTCCTATACAACATGTAATTATACATGCATAGATTTTCAAACCCTTTAGTGGAGACTTCCACCCATACCACTCATAGGTATAGGTCTCCGAGGAATACCATATGACTGGCCTCCACCTTCTCTATATCCCCTTAGTGTAGTAGGATAGTTTTTTATAGCTTCTAAAATGGCATAGGTGAAATCTTCTGTAGTGGTGGGAACTTAACCTGACATCCACCACCATACCGAGCATGATTGGACATTGGGATCTAAATATGAATGTTCCCATGAACTCCACTAATAAAAGAAATCTGATCTATGAATGCAAGATAGGAATGAGGACTATAATATTTAAATAGAAATGATTGAGGTCAACTCCAGGATAACTGACACCTTAATGTCCCTAGTTCTTGAGTCCTTTCACTGGTAACCTTTCCCTATGGAGACCATTGTCTGCTCCCCTCTCATGTCATACCTCTTTATGAGGGAATCCTATCAACTAAATCCACCTTCTTCTGGACCACTTGGTATGCCGTCAAATTAAAGGGAGTAACTGTATACTGTAGGAAATGATGAAGAGCCTCTTTTAATTGACATTCATGAGACTCCTCATCCTAGAAGAGATTCAGAGTGAAGTGATGGAGATACTTGATCATGATACCCAACTCTTATGCAGATATACTATGCTGCTGAAGGTAGAGTAGATCATGTTACTTCTCGGCCATCAAGGTTGAAAAAATAAATTCTTCCCAGAACTCCTTCATGAAATTGACCCAGATAACACAATCCCGCTTTCCCTCCCCCAGGTACAATTTCCTCCACTAATTCTCAAATCCACTCATATAATAAACCTCTAATGGAACACAAAACTTTTCTAGAGGCCAGATCATGATGATGGGTATATCAAGTTCCTGGATCAGCCAGATCATCTTGATGTACCTCCACTACATGAGACACTCTTGAATGATGACCTTATTCCATAGTTGACAAGTAAATAAGGAACTCCTAAGCAAGATTAGTATGGAATTTTTTTAAATTTTAATCATAAATCATTTTATTGATACCCATTCCAAATATCCCCAAGACACCAATTCATAATTGAACAGAAGCCATTATGATGCATGTACCTTTCCAAGGGTCTCTACACTTAAAATGTTGTAGTCTCACATAGTCGTTTGATATGCTTAGAGTATTGGTCTCAAATAATGGGGGAGCCTAAAATCATGTGTCCTAGTTGGTCTCCCATAGTAAATGTCACACACAATGCTCACCTAACAATTTTCCATTCCATCTCATTCAATCCTATCGGTACCTATATCCAAAATCCATATTACCTCATTACCATTTACTTTGAATACTATTATGTCATGACCCCACCCACAAAAATTCCCCTTTAGATATAACAACGAAGGATGGGAGATAGTGACCATTGGGTCCTCCCTCCAGTGTGCCCCGAAGTGGTGACCATAACCAAAGGTATAAAAATTTCTCAAAATTGGGATGCATTTCCCTTTTTATAGTAACCATTATCAGGGAATAAGATGTATCATCCTAAAAAAACACAAATACATATATATTAATAAAATCTAAAATCTATCCCACATGCATGTTTAAGCTAAAACTACTAAAAATAGAATGAAATTATCTATTGTAAATACAAAAAAAAAAACAATGCTAAAAAGCCACATGACAATTGTACAAACGTCTAAGATAGTAATACCCAACACAATCTTAATAGTTCTATTGGAAACATTGAAATAATATTGTACACCGAAGGTGAGGATACTATTATACTCTGTAGGAATACCAAAAACTCACGTATATATGTGGAGAAGCATAATAATTCCACCGTGAGAAAACACATGATCAAAAAGATCCTAACATGGGACCCCTTACATCAAAACCTCACTAAATTCATTCTAACTGAATTACCCAATTCTAGTAAATTAACATTTAAATCACATCGATGATAGGGTACTCTAGACCACTTTCCACTAATTAACTACTCTCACACCATATTGGAAAATTTAATGGAACTCAGACCTCTTCCCAAAGAACCATGTCACAACCAATCTATGTTCATTTTGGACCCACAACTACATATCTCCCATAGACACCATGGACACATACCAAAAAACTTCCCGACCACACACACCAGTGCCTCAAAACTATTTCTTCCCCATAGACATGTGTGCTACTTTCCAAATAACATCTCACCCGCACACACGTGGGATTCAAAACTATATCCTTCCCAAAGAAACCTGGTTTATATTGAACACCACATGCCACAACCCCCTAGGAGTACAAATCATCTCATCCCTAGGACACATGTGAAAACAAAAGTCGCTTCCACACAACTGGACCTCAAAAACAACTACAGTCCTATAGAATCTTAGGATCTCACTGCCTGGAAGAGGGAGAATGGGAGGACTAGGTGTGCATCCATCCATCCCCCCATGATTTTTTATAAATACACCCTCCCCTATGATAATGTGATTTTTATGGTCATATCACTCAACATAGGAGGGGTGTGTATAAAAGTCACAAGGAAATACAAGTGTATATATAGGTTGTAAAAACTCTCCCCAGAACCCTCAAATCACATAATTTTCCCAATGAAATGGATTATAGTGGTCAAGACCATTACATAGATAATTATTATATTATTTTCATGAATTATTCAAGTTTTTATGATTTATGTCCATTTTTTGATGGGAAATAATTTTTCTATTTTATGTTAATTCAGTTATATTTTTATCATACACTTATTCTTATCATATGATCACTTGTGAAATTCGATTGTTATTATTTATGTTCACCCTTACTAAGAATTTTACTCACCATTATATTTTCCTTTATCATAATGTTTGAATAATATTTTTTAAATATTTTTTCGTAGATATGTTTTATGTATGCAGAATTTTATTAAGATATTAAAAATTAATATTAACCAAAAAAACTTGTATTTATTAAAAATTGATCAATCTGAAAAAATTTAATTTTATATAATTTTTCTTATCATGAAAAATATATAAAACAAAAAGAATACTGGGTATAAAACAATTCCAATATATCCATTTTATGCGGACTTTTTTTATGATAAAATTTACATAAAATTTATAGGCATAAAAGGAAAAAAATCAATGATTATGTTTTAATCACTATTACTAAGGTTGTGTGTTAATGTATATTATCATTACATTCAAGATGGTTTTTGATTAATTTTTAGATCGATATCTTTTCATGTGAGGAAAATTTTAGAGTTTTGGATACCATAATGGGTTTATACGAAAAAGGTTGATCATATGTATAAATGCATGAACACACCTTTTGGGGTTTTAGGGAAAAATATTTCCAAGTTAATTGTGTTATTTTCATGGTGTTTATATTGTGTTGAGTTATAGGTAATAGTTAGATGTATCATTTGACTTAACTTAAAAGATTATTTTTTTAAAATTCGATTAATTTTTTTGGATGTAAGGTAAAATTAATCACATAATCATTTAGGTTAAATAATTCATTATTTATGAGATGATGAGTTTAATTCAGATATTTTTTATTATTTAAGTGTAAATCCATGTTCGAAAATTGGTGTTATTAAAGATAATTTAGTGTAAAATGGAACATTCTTATAATTGAATGATTAATAATTTCATAAATTATCATAACATCTGTTGATTATTTTGGTATTGATATATATCTATATATTCAGTGAAATAGTTTTTAATTTATTATGAATATTGTGTTAAATTAGATATTTATTTTAGTGCTTTATGAATGAAAAAAATAAACATTATTTGTCATATTATAGGGAAATAGTCGAGATTGAAGTAAAAAAAACTAATCCTTGAACAACCAAAACGTAAAATATTTCTTTTAGAATGGAATGAAATCATGTATGTATATTTTTTGATGTTCTCTCTCATAAAATTAAAAGAATACCTCAACTATATGAAATGTATATTGAACTAGTAATGGTATTATATTAAATTAAATTACTATGAATTTATGGTCATTATTATCAACTACTAATTTGAAATATTTTGGTCTTTAACTTTTTCATTACCATGTTCCCGATCACTTTTTAATTCCGTTGAATTTTTATTATTATTATATCAATAGTTTCAATTCCTTCCATTGTTCTATATTTAACAAAACATGAATATGTGTTATTTCATGTATCCTTCATGATTTCATCTGCATATTTTAAAAATTATTTTTATTTAAATTTTTTGTGATGTCAAATTTGAAAAATGGTATTTTTAAATACAAATATGGTTTTTCCTTTCATGATAGTATGCATTAAAATCCACTATATAATATTGAATATTTATAAAACTATTTCAAAAACCTCTAATAATGAATGAGATAAAAATTTGAGAATGTAATTTCACTAAGGGTGTACAATGTAACAACAAGAAAATTAAATTAAATGAATATTATATTATTACTTTCTGAACATGAATGCCTAGAAAAAAGTGAATTGTGATATACTTTTAACATATCTAAATATTAAAATTTTGATCGAACTATTATATTTGTGGAATGAATAGGAATATCAAAAATAATATATATATATATATATATTAGATAAAAAAAATTTATTATCATATTATTAGAAAATAGGCAGTCAATTTTAGTAAATAAGTTATTTATTTTATATATATTTTCTATATAAATAATTTTTATTGTTTTATGTGTCCATGTGTTAAAATAATTATTGAAAAATTTAGATATGATATTTTATAAAACAGATATCATTATTAGAATCACCATAACAAAATTATCTTATGGAAAAGTTTTTGGTTTATTTTTTGAAACGATAGTTTTTTTCATTGAGTGGATACAAATAAAAATTTTATACAAATCCATATATTTCATTGAATTCTTCCTAAAGGCCCATTTTTTTAAATTTAATTTGAAATTTTTTTAAATAAATTAAATTAAACATAATAAAATTAATGTAATTATAATTGAAATAATTCTACATTTTCATAAAATAAATTATACAAAAAAATGAAACATTTAGGGAATGTAGTTTTAATCAAGTTTTATAGGATTATTTTAAATGTATTTTATTGAACATGTAGTGAATCAAATTGATAAAATGTATTCCACATTTGTGAATAGTAATATTAAACATTTATTAATTGGCTAGTATTTTTCAAATTTTTAATAGTTTCTATGGTGAATATTTATCACCTCAGTAAGGGTAAATATAGTATTTTATGTCAAAAATAATGTTATAATGATTTAGAAATCTATAATAAACTAAAATTTATTATATTTGATGGGTTTATTTATACCATACATTTTTAATATTCATTTTTGTACAAATATTATTCTTTTTTTCACTGTTAATAACATTAATATAATTTTATGTGAATAAAAAACCAAAATTTCTCTATCATTGTTTTAATAAATCTAATATTTATTCATAATGATAAATGAAGGATATGTCCTGTTATAAAATTTAATTTTGTATGAATAATAATTTATCTAATCATTTTAATATTTTTATATTTTAGATATGGAATAATAACCTTAAATCCTTATAAAATGTCGTCATAGTTCTTGTTCAAGAATAAAAAAATCAGGTAAATGAGTTAAAAAATAAAATAAAATAATTTTTTTTCTTATTGATGTTGTTCTATTGATTTTGTGGATCTGTATAATTAATTACTTATATTATAAAGGATTTTATATCAAATTCATTATGTTCATTATATTTGTATAATCCCTATTATGGGAATATTACTGAAAATTAAATTAATATTTTATTTTTTAAAATAATTATTTATTATGGGATATATATAATTCATAAAAAGACAGTATTTTTTTAATTTAATAGTATGTGGTCAACCATTGAAATCATTTTACACTAATATTTCTCTTTTAATTTTTTATTCACTAACATGACCCTTAAATAGTAAAAAACATATATATCAAAGTAATCATCAAATGTGATTACAGGAGAAAAAAATAACTAATAAGCATAAATAAATCACTTTAAATTGAGTAAATTTTAATTAATTTATTTTCTTATTTTTAACTTTACAATATGTTTTAAATATATTATATAAATAATCAAATTTATGAATAATATTAATTTATATTAATTAATAATTTATATAATTCAAGAGGCTTCCATAACCCCTGTTATATAATGACATCACCTATTCACTCCTCATTGCACTAGGTATGAATCCTAGATTAAATAAAACATTGAAAAAAATATTCTAAAGTAATTAGATTTATTATTGATTTTTTTTATTCTTAAAAGACCATTCCTAGATACATTGATGAGACATCCAAAGTAGGATCATCAAAGAGTATGAAATAATTTTAATACAGTGTTTTCATTTTACATAATCTATTACAATTATAAATTATATAAAAAACAATAAAATATTATAAAATAAGTACATTACTAAAATTAACATGTTCTTATATTTATTGAATGGACATTTTTTTATTTTATGTTCTATATGGAACCAAAACATAATTTATGCATATACATAAACCAACTCTTCAAAGAATTGGAATGTTTCATATTCAATAACAACCTATCAGTGGTGATTACAATGATGTATTCAATATATATAGATATATATTATATTAATGATTTTTTTTTTCATTATATAAGAATTATATAACATCTAATTCCATACATGTCTATCTAGGGTTAAAGGTAACATCCTTCATGAATATCCATTATGTGATGTGATTTCTTTTTCATGTAATCCTTTCAAAGATGCAATAAAATGATATTTAAATTTAATGATAATTATTGTAGATATGAATGATACATGACTACTAGGACCACAATCAACATAGTGAATTAATTTAGAAATTCTGAATATAACATACTCAAGAAACACAATGTAGATTTAACCGATTAATAAATTAAATATTTCATTGAATTATATGAAATAAATTATTTGATGATAATGTAATAAACTAGAACAATTATATTATTGAGTAAAATAATGATCAAATGTTTATTATCAAGGACTTAATGGACATACATAACTTGTTGAGACTCAATTTATG
The DNA here is from genome assembly GCA_963277665.1 of Viscum album. Taxonomy (NCBI): domain Eukaryota; kingdom Viridiplantae; phylum Streptophyta; class Magnoliopsida; order Santalales; family Viscaceae; genus Viscum; species Viscum album. Next base: position 1,598,561,296 of record OY728158.1, read on the forward strand.
GGGTTTCTTAACTCAATTTGATTTCATTGGGTTATAATAAAAATTAATTTATTATCTGTTACTATTATTAGGTCGAAATTCACCTCAAATATTATTATGTTTTATTTTAATATTTTTGAATTTAAATTTGTAAAAAACACTATTGAAAAAATTCAAACATTATTGATAAAATAAATATAAATATTATTCACCTCAATATTATCTCATTGAGACATGTCTTTTATTGGGAACATACATCCATTTATAATGTTTGGACTCTTTCTACTGATATATATTATCATAAATGTATCACTAAAATTGATATTTAAATTTTCTTGTATGTTTTCACATTCATTAGATATTGATTCAAGTGTTATAAATGTTTAAATATTATTCACAATCTCAATATCAATTCTATGGGGCATAATTCATTTTAAAACCCATATTTTATTTTAATTGGAATACATAATTACCTATGAATGAGTTTTTTCATATGATTTCATGCCAATTATATTTTCATCAAATAATGTTATTTTCCATCATTAAAGGAATATTTAATTCTAGTATTACACATGATCCAAGGGTTTCTCATATCAAACATCCTTCATTGAGAAAAGTTTTGATTGATGCACCTATATTAATTTATATAGTGACTTCATAGATCCTACAAATATAATTTAATTAATCATTTTATAATCATGTTGTTTAATGTTTTTTTCTTATATACCTATTTTCAAATTATAATTGTTTTATTTAAAAATTATATAAAGAGTTTTTCATTATAATGTTTTTTATAAATTTTAATGAATGATAATCAAATTCATACCCTTATTCTTCATCTCATTCTAATAATGTAGATTTTTAAGTCTAAATTATTTCATTACGAAATTTTACCCTCAATTAAAATGTTTTTAAAATATATTTCCAAATTTTTTTCACATGGGTCACTTTTGACGCTCAATACATATAATTGAAACAAATGATTATATTTAATTTTTTAATGTTATTTTATTTTATGATCCTTGTAAATAATGTTTTTTATATTATATTAATATTACATATTATTATTTTGAATAAAAATTTTATTCTTAATAATTTTTGGTTTTGTGTATTTAATGGTAACAACGAAAAATGATAATTTCCTATATTTTGAAATAAAAATAATAAAAGTAATTTTAGTTTTACTATCATCACTTTTAACATCATTTAATAAATTTAATGATTCATTGGTGATATGATGTAATGAAAAATATTAAATCCTTTATTTAAATGGGTTTTTATGATGATTTAATAATACTTTTCATAATCCCAATTCATTTTTAGATGTAAAGAAATATATAAATGTTTTAATGAAATAAAATAATTGTTATTCATAGTTACATGATACGATAGACAATAATTATTGAGGAAATGGGTATATTGGATTTAAAAAAAATATTTATAGTAATGTTTCTAATATTTTATTTTTTCAACCATTATAACCATCCAATTTATTGGGTAATGATATAGAGTTTTTAGAATTAATTCTACTCCAAACAAAGAAAAATATTCTATTAATATTTTGAGATAATGGATTCAAATGATTTTATGTTATTCGAATGAGATAAAAGATTTTACCTGTTATAGGATACTACTATCAATATTTGCAATTATCATGTTATGATATTCAGTGAATAATTTATAATGTTCCTACATTCGCTGACAATTTTTAATAATTTTTATGAGTTCTCATGTATCTTTTTCTAATGGGTTTTCATTAATATGAATCATGATTGTTGACTTATATGACACGTGTCTTATTGTCAATATTTACACTATCTATCATGAATTATTGTTTTTTTTTTTGAGTTTTGATTCATTTTTTTATGATCATCCTCTCTAATTGAATCATCATGTACAAAAGAAGTAGCTGAACTAAATCCCAATATGAAAAAAAATCCTTTTATAATGTTTGGAACAAGTACAAAAAAACAAAATAAACAGATCAACACTAGCATGCGCCCAACAATCATAGTTATTTGATTTTAATATAGAATGGTTTAATGTGTTAGAAATTGTATAAAATATTTTGAAGGTGTATTATTTAATTTAAAATGACATGTATAGTGGGGAAAATGATCACTAGATGACATGAGTATTTTAATGTTATTTTTTCACTATATTCTATAAAACCATAAACCCACAGTGTTATTGAAAAATTTCAGTGATTATATCATTATGTTTACATTATATTTTTCATTGAGTGGATAAAAATACGAATTTTACATAAATATATATTTTCCATTAACATATTTCTCAAAACACATTTTATTTAAAATATAATTTAAAATAATATTATATATATTTTACTATAAAAAATAAAATTAATTTAATTGTAATTGAAATTATTCTCAATTTTTTAAAAAATAAATAATTATACATAAAAATGAGTCTTTTAGGAAAATTTGTTTTATCAAGTTTTATAGGATTATTTTTAATGTAATTTATAGAACATGTAGTGAATCTATTTGATAAAATGGATTCCATATTTTTGAATCATAATATAATTTTTTTTAAAATTTTCCTATTTTTTCTAATAATTAATAGTAAATATGTTATATATTTTTCACCACACTAATGGCATTTCAAGAATGTAAGGTTATTAAATATGTTATAAGGATTTTAAAATCTATATTACAATAAAATTAATTTAGAGTTGATGTGTTTATTTATACAGTACACTTCAAATATTTTACGAAATATAAATATTATTTTTTGTTTCGCTAATAATGAAATTAATATAATATTATATAAAGAATAATTCCCAAATTTCTCTATCTTTGTTTTAAAAAATCTTATATCTATTAATATTTAAAAAGTATTTTATTCTCAATTATGATATTTAATTTTTCATGAACCATAATTTATCCGATCATTTTAATTTTTTATTTTTTTTATATTTAGAATAATAACCATAAATCCTTCTAAAATGTCTTCATAGTGCTTGTTCAAGAATAGAAAAATCATGGAATGAGTAAAAAAATTAAAATAATATATTTCATTGTTACTAATGGTGTTATAGTGATTTTTGGGATGTGTATAAATTATTAGCACTGTTAGAAAAGATTATATATCAACTTCATTATGTTCTTTATATTTTTATAATTCCAATAATGAGAATATTACTAAATAATAAATTAATTTTTTATTTATTAAATGCACATTTTATTGTGGTATTTATAATTCCTAAAAAGATAGAATTTTTAAAAATTTAATAGTATATGGTCATTAATTTGAATCAATTTACACTAATTTCTATCATTTTCATTTATATTCTCTAACGTGACCCTTAAATAGTAAAAATGTTACATATCATAGTATTCATCAAAAGGGATTACAGGGAGATAAAACTAACTAATAAGCATCAAATAATCACTTTAAATTGAGTACATTTTATTTTAATTTATGTATTTCTTCTTACCTCCACAATATATTTTAAAATTATTATTTATTTAATCATATTTACTAAAAAACTAATTTATATTAATTTAATAATTTATATAATTTTAGAGGCTCCCCACTCCCCTCCTGTATAATGACATCACCTATTCTGTCCTCATTGTACTAGGTATTCAACAAAGATTAAATAAAAAGATGAAAAAATATTCTCAATTTCATTAAATTTATTATAGATGTTTTGTTATTCATAAAATTCCATTCAAAGGTGCAGAGATGAGACATCTAAAGGTGGATCATTAATGAGGATGTAATAATTTTAACAGGGTGTTTTTATTTTACCAAATTTATTACTATCTTATATTCAATCCAAACAATTAAAATATTATAAAATATGTACATTACATAAATTGAGGTGTTCTTATATTTATAGAATGCCCTTTATTTCTCTTTTACAGTCCTATATTGAACCATAACATCATTTAGGAAAATTATTAGACCAACACCTCCAAGAAGTGTCATATTTCACATTCAATAATACCTATCCTTTATTATTATAATGATGGATTTAATATATATATATATATGATTGTTATATTAATGAAATATTTTTTTCATGTTATAATGATATAACATCTAATTCCATACCCTTCTATCCAATGTAAAAGGTATCATCCTTTCTGAATATCGATGAAGAGATGTTATTTGTTTTTCATGTAAACATTTTGAGGATTCTATAAAATTTTATTAATATTTAATGATAATTATTATAGATATTATGGAAACATGACCACTATTACCAAAATCAAAATATAGAATTAATTTAGAAATTTGGAATCAAACCTCAAAAAATAACCTCAAATGGATTTAACTGATTAATAATTTAAATAATAAATTAAAGTATTAGAATATAATGTTATAAACTAGAATAATTGTCTTAAAGAGTAAAACAATGAAAAAATGTTTCTTATCAACAAGTTAATAAAGAAACATATCACTTAGAGGCTCTATATATGGGGGTGCTTAACTGAATTTTAATTCATTGGGTTATTATATTGATTAATTTATTATTTTTTACCATCATTAGGTGTAAATTCACATCAAATTTTATTATATTTTTTTTAAATTTTGTTTTTGCGGCTTTACATTTGTAAAAAAGAACTATTGAAAAATTTGAAACATTAATGACAAAATGAAAAAATATTATTCACCACAATATTATTTCATTGTGATGTGTCTTATATTTTGAACCATAACCCATTTCTAATGTGTGGTTTCTTACTAATGATATATAATATCATAAATGGATCTTTGAAAATGATATTTACAGTTTCTTTTATGTGGTATCATTCATTATGAATTGATTAAAATGATATAAAATTTTAAATATTCTTCAAAGTATCAATTTCAATTATATGTGGTATAATTCATGTGTAGAAGCATATTTTATTTTAAATGGAATACATACCTCCCCATGAATGAGTTTTTTCATATGACTTCATGACCATTATATTTTTTAGAAAACAATTCTATTTTACATCCTTAAATGAAATTTTTATTATAGTATTACCCATGTTTCAAGGGTTTCTCATATCAAACATCCTTCTTTAAGACCTGTTTTGATTGATGAACATATATTAATTTATATTTTGCATCCTTAGACAATTTAAATCTAATTTCATGAATCATTTTATAATTATTTTTTTCTAGGTTTTTTCTTACTTACCAACATTCATATATCTATATTTGTTTAAAAATGACATAAAGAGTTTTTCATTATATATGTTGTATTATAATATTTAATGAATGATAATCCACTTTATAACCCTATTCTGTATTGATTTCTAATATTATATTTTTTAAGTTTAAATTATTTCATTATGAAATTTTACATAAAAATTTACCCTATATTAAAATGTTTTTAAAATGAATTTCTTAATTTTTTACACATGGGTCTCTTTTGACGCTCTTTACAAATAATTGAAATGATTGATTATTTTTAGTTATCAAAAAATAAATTTATTTTATGATCCTAATAAATTTAAATTTTAAAATTAAATTAATATTACCAATTATTATTTTCTATATAATATAATATTCTTAATAATATCTTAATTTTTGTTGTTAAATGTACCGGGGAAAATTTTATTTTCCACTCTTTATGTAAGAAAATTATAAATGTTATTTTTATATTATTTCAACTTTTTCAACAAAATTTAATAAATTTTATGATTAATAGTTGATATGTGGTTATGAAAATATTTAGATTTTTTATCTAGATGGGCTTCGATGATGTTTTAATAATATTGTTTAGAATACAACTTACTTTTAACATGTAAATCAATCTACAAATGATTTTATGAAATGAAAGACTTGATTTTCATAGATACATGATATGATACACAAACATTATTGATGAAATCATAATTTTGGATTAAACCCAAATCATTAAGGTAATGTTTCTAATATTTTATGTGTTCAACCATTATAACCCACATATTTTATTAGTAATTATTTGGAGTTTTCAGAAAAAATGATACTAGTAACAAAGAAAAATGTTCTGTTACTATTTTGAGATAATGGATTTAAATGATTTTATGTTATTCTTACAATATAATTGAGTTTACCAGTTATATGATATTATTAACATGAGTAGGAATTATCGTGTTAGGGGATTTTATGAAGAAGTTTTGATGTTCAATGATTCTTTGACAAATTTTTAATTCTTGTTATGATTATTGATAGATCCTTTTGTCATTGATTTTCCTTAATATAAATCATGATTGTTGAATTATATGACACTTGTATAATGATCAATCATTACACTATGTATCATAAATTATTCTGTAATTTTTTTTGAGTTCTGATTCATTTATTTTATGATCTTCCTCTCTGATTTAATCATTACACAAAATAGATGAACCTACTCTTAATCAAAATCTGAAGAAAATCCTTGTAGAATGTTTGTAAAAAGACCAAAAAAAAATTAAAAAAACATTTCAATAGAATCACGTTCCCAACACTAAATGTTTACTGATTTCAATATTGAATGGTTTCGTGTCTTAGAAATTTTATGGGATATGTTCACAGTGTATTGTTAAATTTAAAAAAGATGAGTATAGTAAGGAAACTGATAACCAGACGACTTTAGTATTTTTATGTAAGAGTTTATCTTTATTCTATTATCTATAATCCAACAAAGATATTGGTTATTTCAGTGATTAGATACTTCTATTTTTCATTGAATGGTTTCTATAGATTAATTTTGGAGATGTTTATCTTTATTAATGTAAAAAATGTAATGATTATGTTTTTAGAATCATATATGTTATTAAAATTTAAAAACATTATAATAACTATATGTCGTGTAATTGAGATTATCAGTGAATTGTTAGTTCACAATGATATATAGTGAATTATAGGGATATGATTTTACTAAACTTTTATTTAGTATTTAAATTAATTATTTAAAGTATTTATAATTATTGGATCCAATTTTATATAACCAATAAAAATAAGATATATTAATATTAATAAATTAATAAGAAAAGAACACATAATATTTTTAATTGTCTAACTAATAGTTTGATGGACTTATTTATTATTATGAGTTATAAAATATGATTCAATTTTATCACTTAATATGATAATGTGGATGAATTTTGAAGGTTATCATCATAGAACAATTTAAAAATTTCTAATTTTTATGTTATCTGTCTATGAGTTCTTTATTTAAAATACCTTTTTAAAAAATATCTAATCTATCCTAATTTTTGAAAATAATAACTGTTTCACATTATGATATCATGAAATCCATCGATAGATCTTCCACTGAGGCTTTTGAATAATCATCATGGAAATAGGATCCCTAATTTAGTTTGATCGAACAACAATTGTTTCCTATTTTTCAATGTTTTCATCATAATTAAAATATTGGGAGCCTTATGATAAGAAATAGTATTCATTATTTTTAATGTAATTATAGCTATAAACTATGATATTGATGTATTTCAAACTAAATCCCTTATGTTTCAAGGATCAAACCAAATAGTGGGAGAAAGGGAGAAACATGGATATTATTAGTATAATAATGTATATCAATGGGATATTTAGTTATTTTTATATTTATAGTATATATCTATCTTTCTCTCTCTATCATTTTAGGAACTCGATTTTTACATAAGGTAAGGATGATTTAAAATTCTGGGAAATAATTTTTTCTAATCCTTTTGTGGATTCCAAATGTCTTCAATGATGTTTTTTTGATGTATAAGGATTGAAAGGTTCTGCAAACCTTGATGGGTAGAGAAAATGACTCGTTTGAATGATTAGTAGAAAACTTGTGACTTATTCTACATGGTTTCCCTAAGAGTGTGGTGTATATACAGAGGTATTTTGGAGGCCACAAGTGTTGACGAACCCCTACCTTCAGGGGACGATTACTATGTCGTTACCTCTGTAAATTTTAATAAATGTGTGAACAATGAATTACACACGTTATGTCAAACTGTGTTCATTCAACCATGTGGGTTATAACCTCAGGTCGTGGGAGGCACATAGTTTGGCCAGCTGTGTATCCAAACAATGTAACCAGATAATTTTAGGAAAAAATAACATTTAAATGTTAAATATATTTTTCCATATACCTCCTCTAATTTTCTACTTCAATAGATAGTTTTCCTCCATTTATTCATGTTGGATCTCTCTAAATGAAATTTGATATATTATTTTCAATTTTCATCGTCCAAGATATGATTATATTAACATTGTTCTCATATAATTCATCCACATAAGCTCATCCTACATTAAGATTTTTTCTATATTATTTGTCCTATATGTTGTGATATTTTGGTGTTGGATGTTATGCACTTTTCTTAGGGTGTATATCCATTATAGAATTTTTTTGATCGAGTACCAACTAATGGTTGATATTTGATGATGGGACTATTATAGGTCATTATAGTTCCTCTTTGCATTATCTATAAACATATTTAAGTTTTATAAACTATTTTAATTTTTCACATGGCAGTTTAACTAACTAATTAATATTATATTCATATTCAATTATTATAATTCATAAATTCATATTTTATATACCATCTATTATATGATCTTCGCATCTTAAGACTTTGTTACATCAATTTCTCACAGCCGATGTGGGGGTGACAAATTTTATAATTTTTTAAAGCATGATGGGTTTACCTATTCCACCATTCAGGTTAACAGGAAATGGAACTGTTAACTTTATTTTTTTAATCATATAAAAGAATTATAAATGGATAGAATTGGTACATTTATCATTTGAACCCTATAAATAATGTATTACGATTAATTATGGAATCTTTTAACTGTTAAACATAATGTATATTTATTGATATCACATTACCTAGTTAATTATTATTGAATTACATATGGTTTCATGTCATGATCACTATTTTTATATCTTATTAAAGGTAAAGGTATAAACATAATAATTTAATATGGAATAAAATTAATTAATGGTTTCATTTTCTAGATATAAAATATCATGTTAAAGATACTTAATGGAATGAAATAGTTGAATTATTAAAATGAATTTTTATTTCATCGACAAATTGTGTAATGGAACAATTATATGGTCTATATTTCATATGGATCTTTTTATCATTATAGGAATGGTGAGACATGAAACAACCATGGATTCCTAGGGGAATTCATTTATCATGCCACATGGCTATTTTGATTCATCGATCAAATTTCCAAAGGATATACCCACCATGGAACTTCCCATGTGTATTATTATTCAAATTCCTTAGCATAGTATCAACAATTCTCATAATATATAATATGAATTATTTTGATTCGTTGTATAAACTCCTTCGATATAGCTTGATTTATTTGGACACCTAGAACCCTGGATTCTCCCCTTTCCTCCCATTACTATATAACATGTTTTACCAAGGATGAGAACGTTGTACTCAGTTAAAAATACTTATTTGGGAATGCCTTGGCTGCTCACCATTGGATTATAGTTAGACTTGGGAACATCCAGACCATGTGAGGTTCTTCTATTAGTTTACAAGCCCATGAGGTCAAGGATGTCTTAATTATACCATAGATACTATTTTATTTTTATCAAGAAACTTCTTCTGTTATAAATAAAAATCTTGTTACCATTCTATATAAACTTAACATAAATGAAATATGTAATTGATCGAATTATCATATACATTAAAAAATTAGGATTAAGATGGAATGATTTATTATTTTATCAATGATTTAACATTATAAATACTTGAACACTTATATAGTTTATACTCACATACTAGAATTATATTGATTCCATTTGTGGTGTCCTAGAATGAATTATCTCAAAACCTGTCTGGGATGATAATGGTACTCGGTTATATTAGATGAATTTAGGTGTTTATAAGGAGAAGTCTGCTTCTTTATACATATGACATGATTGGTTTCATAGGATAGAGCATGTATGTTGAAAAAAAATAAAAATCTCATGATGCTTGGATAGTTTTTTTCCTTTTTTCTTTTTAAAATAATATATTGTACTTATCATATTCTTACATGTATACCCATTTTACCACGTTCTAGAGTTATGAAACATATCATCATCATATTTACTTGATTTCATTTTCAATTTTTGATTATTTTTAAATTTTAGTTTGGTTATTATGTATTCTTTTATAGTTATGTTAATTATTATCATGGTTACTAAATTTTTATATATCAATTTATATTTTCTATATATGGTTTCTTCCACTCTAACACGAAGGAATATTACCATAGTAGACAACATGTAGTTTCCATTTCTAGACTGCATCCTTTGGGATTCAGATAGGTGTTCTTGATGCTATATGGGCCAGAAAATTGGTTCCCCTTTGAGGGGTATTCAGGTAGAGATGTCTCAATGTGTCATCCATGGTTTCTTTTCTTGATTTACTATATTGAGAAAATAAACATGTGATTATAAAAACATTGGAAAGTGGATTTAATCTATTATTGGGTGTATCTATCCCCCATTAAAAGAAAACACCTAGGTTCCATAAAAGTTGATTTTTTATCTTTCATTTATTTGGGTTGATATAAATTCACCATTGGTTTTTGAATTTTTTTTTTGATATTTTATATAAATAATGGATATTTACCTAATATTGGTTCGACATGAAGAGTTATTACAGAAATCATTATCATATTCAATAATTCACATTTTAAACATATTCCATGGAATATTGGAGCATTTTATTGATTTTAATTCTGGTGTAGCATATGATTGGTTAGTGGGACATGGTTTTTATATTCATTCATGTGATAAACACATATTTTCTAGGGTATGATAATTTATTATATAATATTTCAGCATCAATCTAAATAATTTTTTCCTATATACGATGATTGTGTAATCATAAATAGTTGGATTCTGCCCATGTCAGCAATGAAACTCAGGTTACATGAGCTTCATATTGGTTTTCATTTTTGAATACCAGTTTCAATTTATGAGGTGTGTGTGCTATCTTTAATTGTAATCAGCAATTATCCATGTCAAAACAATGAATATAACCCAATACATTCTGATACCGAATTGGATGGGGAATTAATTTGCTTCAAATGGGTTTCACCTTTAGTTGTAATGTGTGTGGGCCATTTTTATTTAGTAATGAAGACCCATTCAATCAAACCTAAATATATTCATTTAATCATATTCATATTTTAAATGAATGTTATGACTTATAAAACTAGATGGTTTCCCATAAATTAATATGAAAACTATGATTGAACCTTCACCAATTGGAACATATATAAATAAATTAGAACCCCTTATAAGACCATATCCTAATAAGATTTTATTTTTTTGTAGTGCCATGGTTAGTGATCCATTATTCGTATAATATGCTTCTGATAGTGTCTCCATGTGCATCACTCAATTATGTGGTGTGTGTTTCAAATTTTTAGATTTATGCCACAATGATTTTAAATATTTGTGTTCTAGGAATCTATCATCTACCATGCTCTGGAAGATGTGGGCCCTTAGAAAATATGGATAACTGCTGTAATGAAACATGAGGAACTAAATGTTATCATCAAACACGACACTAAAGATCATCTTTGAGATATTTATATGTATATTTTGTAGTTAAAAATGGGTCCTCCATGGGATACACATACTTTGGATTATCATTCTAATGAGTTTCAGTAGTTTAGATCCCATTCCGGTGTGCCACAATTTAGATCCCCGATCCATTTAGCTATGTGACCTCAAGAACTTCTCCATGTATTCAAGAGGCTTCTAACAATGAGTGGCAGTCTAATATTAACTATGGTAATATTGTACAATATTTTTTTATAGTAAAACACTAGAGATAAAATAAATATAATATTTCAAAATATATATATATATATGTATAGAAATATTCCAATATCACAGGATGTTCAATACTGGAAATAAAATAATAAAATGAATGCCAGATTGTTCATGATAATGTATGTGACAAGTGTAAAACTGAAACAACAAAATATATTGAAAATGAAAAATTCAAAGAGGGTCCTGAAAAATGTCAGTATCCCTCATCATTGATTCTCCCCAACTAATCCATATGACACATTGACATTAACATTAAATTTTCTTGAAAATATTAAATCAATTCAGGTATCGATTGGGCATTCCAAGTGGGGTGTGAGGACGAATCAGTAGGCCACCACCAACAACATCTGAAACAACATCCAGTTATAATAAGCGTATGATGTTGTACAAATTAATAAGTGGAATTAATAAATAAATATTTATGACATTATTATAGTATTCATTATTTAACCACAAAAACTCCTTGGGTTATCGGGGATACACGAACCACAATACATTCTTTAGACAACGTTAGATTCCATTGTATCCCCATATGATATAAGGCCATAAATTTCTGCTATTACAATTCAATCACTAATTTCATATCTCTTTATTACATTGATACCATTCTAGATATCAATTATCATATAAATTCCATTGTTACTATTTATCATTTCATTTATTAATTAAATTTTAAAATAATAATTTTAATTAAATTATATAATACATCAATTAACTAATCTTCTAAATCCCATTAATTAACTCAAAAATTTAATAATGATCTCAATCATATTGATTTAATCTATAATTAATTAATCATCTCAATCCTAGTACTTAACTCAATAATTAAATAATTATATCAATCCTATAATTTAAATCAATATTAATATAATCATCTAAATACTATTTATTAACTAAAAATGTAATTAATATAGTCAATCCCATCAACTAACTCAACAATTAATCAAACAAGTCAATTTTTTAATAAATTCTATATTTAATTAATTATATCAATCCTATTAATTAACACAATAACAAATTATCCATATCAATCCCATTAACCCACAATTATTTTATTCATAAATCATTTAACTCAATAATATCATTATCCTATAATAAGTCCAAAAATTAATTTATTAATTCAACAACCCATATTCCATCACAATTATTTCCAAAATTAATGACTCATAATTTTTAATTCCTTAATCCCCAATTTCACATTTTTTCACAAATTTTAAATTTAAAATTTTAATTAATTGAATCAAATACTCAATTTATAATCATATAAGATAAATTCAACCATTTATTACTCCAAATTTAAATAAACACATGATGACTCAAATAAGAAACAACATACCTGAATTCATTTTCCAACGATTTTCCAACAAAAATTTGATAAATTTGAGCTGAACAATGACATAGGACATGATATAAATCTAAAACCCTAAGTCAAGATAAAAAAAATAAACACCCATCAAATAAGGATTTATATCAAAATTCCTATATCTAGATCAACAAAACCAGATATATATCAAATCAAAATAATAAAAAAAATCCCCTTCATTAATGAATGAATAATGGAAGTGGAATGGTAAACCATGTAGGACAGGATTCACTTACTAGGAGACGATTAGATCATCAATTTGTGCTTCGAATCATCAATAACTGATGTTGGTATGTATTTGAATCTATTCAGTAGGATCAATAATCATGAAAAAATTCAAGGGTCAAATGGGGTTCGAGTATGAGTTAATATGGGGGATTGGGTGACTAAACATGTCATTTTTTGGTGAACTAAAAAATAACACATAGTTTACAGGGTAGAGGAACAAGATTTTACATAACCATGTGCCTCTTTTATATGGTATCCAATTACTTTTACGTGGGTTCACATTTCGAAAAATCATTCAGCAACCTTGTCCCCCTCTATCCAGGGTTGCATGGTTTGCTGGGCTATGGTTACATGCGCCCCATGCACTACCCTCCGTCATTAAAATTTTCTCAATAATCACCCATCTACACCCCTAGGTAAAACCCAAACAATTTATTCACATTAAAAGTAACATATTGTGCCTGAAATTATTTCTGATTAACCTCTAGAAAAGGTCTATATCATAAAATCTCTCCTTATAAATGATTGTACTTAAATTTTACATTAGAGTCTATAAGATTCATGATCCAATTTTTTTTTTCGATAGTGCCCAAATATATTCTTCCCTCCCCCATTTTTCTCCGAAAAATTATATGCAACCACACTATCAGCATGATCTTCCCCAAAAACAATTTCTCACTACAATCCAATAGACTTATCATTTGATCCTCAAAGGAAACATATATATCAATCTCAACATCATAGACATCGATTCAAAGAAAAGGGTTTGGGGATACTAAATATATTGTGGCACACAAAAAAATATCAAGCATAATAGCCTGTCTATAATGATGTTACAATCAGTATTTCACCTACTCCATTATATCCACAACCTCAAATGGTCCAATAAACATGGGTCCCATATTACAATGTTTATGTATCCTTTAGGGAACCAATCTATGAGAAACCCAATGTAATAAATTATAACCCACTATAAACCTTATGGATCATATTTTCTTATCAGCATAAAACATATTTATAATTGGACCGAAGGCCGTTAATTTTGGAATCAACTACACCAACTCCATCATCTCCATCATGAGACTCAGTGCTAAGAACATTGAAACACCTAATTCCTTCATAGATAATGGCCATATAAATGGAGTATCATAAAAATCCTCATATGGTTCAATATATATAGTTTTCTAATATATGATGATATATGAAAACACTACCAATGAAAAATGATTCTCTAAATATCCACTAAAGTCTATGACACATGCATGAATCACATCCTCAAGAACATATATAATATGCTTTGACTACCCATATGTTTGTAGGTAGAATTGTGTACTCATTGAAGCATATTTTTCTAGCACATTCTATAAGACCTTATGGATGTAAAATGTTAAATGCGAGTCACGGATTGAAACTAAATTTTGTGGCACCTAATGTAATTGTATTGTCATTATAATAGACAATACCTCCAATAGCCCCACTGAGAATATTATCCTATACAGATGAGAAATTTTATTATGTAGTTTGATGGTGAACAATCACACTAATATAATTATTCTTTTGAGGTGTCCTCAAGAGTCCCAACACAATTTACCTACTAGCGTCATCCCAATTTCATTCCATATTGTTAAATGGTTACACAAAACCACATGTCCATTGAATCTTAGATGTCACCTATTGATATTTGTAACACCATTTCATGAACCAGACAATATTTTTCTCTGGACTAACCACCAAAAAAATTTCATAGGTCTTGGTACATTTTGGTCACATGTGGATGCACTTCCATATTGAGGCTTAAATTTCATAAATTTTATCCTCTCGCATTCTCATAGGCATAACTACCCAATTTTTATATTAATGGTCACATCCACATCTATCAACTAGAATGATGGTTCCTCTCCACTATAAATGCTTCCCCTCAAAGATAAACATCCTATATAATCATATTTCAAATCCATGATCTATATAAATTTTATAGAATCCACAAAACTGGTACAATATTCATCTACTCTTTACTTTTCTAATCCACCACATGCATCTCAGTTAGTAGTATCATCATTCTACACATATCACTAGACTCCAAAATATTCATAGTAATAATTTTTATACATAAATAATATGCAGCATTACTCTACTTCCCAAAAGTACATGTTTTCTATAAATAAAAATACTACTCATAATATTCCTGTATCCACTATTAGAGGGTTACATCAAACTGTAAGAATATATAACCTAATATATTGTGATGGGTAAACAACAAAAAATTCTCTCCAAAGGGATAATGTCTCAAACGTATCAATTTATAAACCATTATTGATAAATTTAGGTCATGTGTAGGTGTGTTCCATTCATGTGGCATGACATTTCGAGACCCAAACACAAAAACCTGATCTCCCTACATCTACATAGCTGCAATCCTAATCCTAGAAGAAACTGAATACATTTTATACTACTATACAAAATACATTAGTATAATGATCAGTTATGATGTCCAAATGTTATTCAATCCAATAAATGTTGTTTGCATTCTGTTGGCCGATAAATATTAGTTATTTTGTAAAAATATTGAAATATTCAATATCATTACTGATGTAAAATCCCTGAGATATTATTAATAATCCAATGATATATCCCTCTCGAGCTCTACTAAAAAAACTCCCATTATAATTATGTGACCTAAGACTCTTACCTGATCAATCCATAATTGAGACATAGAGAGCATGACATATAAGCGATGCTATATTACTGTACTCAGGATGATGTCAAGATGTTGTTTGTTATCATCATGAATGTTAATGTACACTATGATTTCATCCAAAAAAACTAGAAGAAATTGATATAGGTATGGATGGATGATTTTTTCCCAAAGTCTATAAAAAACGATGGTGTGTTCATAAACCCAAACTATGCTACAATAAAACAATTCATTTTGTACCTTCTTCTAATAGAAGTCTGAAGTAGATAAAAAGAAAGAATTTTCAACTGATGGTACCCCAAAATCAAGTTAATATTATACAAGACACAAGCTCCTCTCAACTATTTAAAAAGATAAACAATTCATAAAAGTGGATACTAGTTCTTCACATTCATTTAGTTAAATATCCATTAATCGACACACATGCACAAACAACTATTATCCTTGTAAACAAAGCATGTGACCCCCCAAGATGAATTGTCAGAAAGATAAACCCCTTATTAACCAAATCCTCTTTCGAAATATTGAGATCGTGAATATCTTTAGTTTCTATTATATATGGCATAATAAAAAATAGTCTGTCCCTTAGCATGATCACAATAGTAAATTCCATATATATATTCAGCGTGAATAACAAGATGACTATAGGCAACACATCCTAAAGCATTACCACTATAGGTGGATGGAAATATTTCCTTACAAATCTATCATCCATCAATAGACAATCAATCAGGGATTTGAGATCTCTCTATTTCTTAGTAATTGGACCTTCTTATCCATCCTCTATATTGCACTCTCCTCAATGAATATATTTTTCACCGAAGTCTGGGTTCGGTGTAATAATAACTGATCCATACCAAAAAATAGGTTGAATATTAACATGTATTTGATGTAGAGATTCGAATGTAAAAAATAATTTTCAAAATGAACAGAACATCCATTGGACAACAAGATGTCCCTAGACCGCACTCCCAACGGAGAATGTATCATAAAATACCTACTCACGAACTCCAACACTAGGATCCAACCATACACTTGTTTTTTACAAATAAAATAATGATATGATCTATTATTAAATGGGGCACTAGATAATGTAAAAGAAATAAGAATATATCCTATAATAATTAGTGGAGTAACATTTTTATCAAAATGTGTTGGCTATACCACATGAAATTATCTATCCCCTCTTCCTTGTGATATGGTCTGAGTCCCCTAAGCCACAACACTCAACTGATAGATGCACACATTCATGGAAGTTATGCATCAACAACCTATACTACCAAAACTAATAGAAATTTGTCTACCATCATGACATGGGGTAGAATATCCCAATTCTTATAATCATATTTTATCTAGATACCCATTAATTACCCATCCATAGTTGGTTCCTTGAAAATTTATATTGATGTCCCATCATTCCCCATGATCATAACACCACTAGTAGATGGGTACAATGTCAACGATAGTGTCCTAAACTATATGAACTAGATGAAAATTAATATATAAAAGTTAAATGTAACTATCATTTATATTTGTACACATTTTTTATAGAAATCTAGATAATGATTTCATAATGATTATTCCACCTCATAGAAGACGAAACTACATATCATCTATAAGAAACCTATGTATTCCAATTGAATCCTCCTTCAGGTTCACCACAACTATGAGATCATGATTCACCACTTTATAAAAAATATTCAACCTCATGATTTTCACATGGGACTTAATTTCACACTTAATTCCTTACGGAAATCATTTTTTTTGAATTAGCCTCATCCACTACCAATATTTTAGCAAAGAGCTTCAATATTATAATGTATCCAATGTAGCCTATCACAGACATACTCACCTAGGTAAATATCAAGTACTCACATACTAAATCATGCCACATCCTATCTAGATATAAATTCTCTAGGAACATATCTAAACATTAATTCCATAACATAACATCAATATGAATCTTCATAATCTGAACGTCTCACCATTGCATCACTATCTCTCATATCATATATTCAACATCATTGGACCCCTTATCAACATGAATCTCTAAGAGGCCAACTATATTCTGGATAGAATCAATCCATAATTCCAATCCCTATAGTCCCTCATTTCTAACAATATTTTCAAGTTAACATAACTAACCCCCCCCCCCTCATGTCAAAAATTATCCTCACAACATGTATTGGGTCTCTCTCCATTAATTTTATAATGCAAGAAAAGTTCTATTTGAACTTATCTCTAGATTCCTTATCCAGCACTATCAGTTCATCTGGTTCAACCACTGGAGGATCATATCTAGTGATTTTCGCATTAAATCCTCTTAATAAGATTCATCATAGAGCTATAACACTATAGTGAAAAATAACAAACTAATGATATTGTTATCAACATTAACACAGTTATAGGAAACATAAAAATTCCAAAATAGTTCATTTCCCAAACCTCTCAAATCTGTCAAAATATATTCACTATAACTACCCTTAGCTATCATACAAATATGGATGGGTTAGCTATGGATTACTAATTATCATTATTCACAGTTTTCCATCTAGACACCCAATTATTCTTATATTGAATCATTTTATAACATTCATTTTCATGTGGAGAACCATATTTAATTTAATTTCTCAGGAATAGAAAAAATATTCTAATTCAACAACATACCCCAAAACTCCTTTTACATGGACACCTTAAATGATGGAGGTCACAAAAGAATATTATGTTCCTAAAAGGATGAATTCTCATTCAGCTCTCATTCTTTATGGGGTCATGAGTCAAATATCAAAAAACCCATGAAAAAATAACAATAAAATCACAAAAAAAGTGTGTTAAATATGTGATGTAATACTCTATTGTAGTAGGAAATAGAAATAACAACAATCACACCCTTGTTTGTTAGTTTTTCCCCCAATCATGGGTTAGCTACTCTCATGAACTTGCTCATAACCATGTGATGACACTTCTTAGTCTCTTATATACCATTCTTGAATAGTATGAAAAGTAAAAACAAAACAAATGTTCATATGATACATCTTTGTAACTTCTTGATATGTGTTCCATACATCATTTACCCAATCCAATATGTTATGTGGAATCACATATTCCTCCAAATTCATTAGAGGCTTCCTTCTAGATGTATGGGTCTAATATCAGTCATGTAAAGACTATACCCTGTATTTTATACTAAAATAAGGGGTGGAAATTAAATAAACAATAACAAAATATAAATCCATTATAATAAATATCCCTATATCATGTGATGACGAAAATTGGAAATACAATATCAAACTGAATGATTGATTTATCTCGCTAATGTGCACGTGATGTGTCAAAATGAAGAAACACAAGTGAAGAAAATGAAAACTACATTGAATTTCATGAATCATGACTGGTTTTCTCATCCATGATCCACCCCAACATAGAAATATTATACTGAGCCTATCCCTTATCCTCTTTGACAATCAATGAATCATGTCTAGGTACCGACAAGGAAGCTGCAGTATGGCGTGACTAAACCTCATTATGCTATCTCCAACAACATACCAAACAATATCTTGTCAAAAAAATGAATTATGGTGTAAAAATCAATTAGTACAATGAATGAATAAATAATTATCATATTATGAAATTTTTCTTTATTTATCCATAGAAACTCTACGGGTTCTAGAGGACACCTAATCATCAGTACCCACTTCATCCCACGTCGGATTCTAAACTATCCCCAAGATATATCACTCTGTATAATGACACTACTACCATTATATTTATCATGTCATATCTCAAAATTTGATTATTACCATTCTAGATATCTCTTTTAAATGAAATCAAATTTCACTATTCATTCTGTCATAAATTATTTCAAAAATTAATTAATCATAACAATCCCCTTAATTAATGGAATAATTAATTAATCATATCATTCCTATTAACTAAATAAAAATTTAATTAATCATCTAAATCCAAATAATATACTCAAACATTAATTAATTATATCAGTCTTATTAATTAACAAAACGAATAATTAATCATCTAAATACAATCAACTTACTCAATAATTAATTAGTCAACTCAATCCCATTATTTAAATAAACAATTTGTTAATCATCTCAACCCTACAAAATAACTCATAAATTTATAAATCATGTAAATAATTTTAATTTATTCAACAATTAATTAATCCTATCAATCTTATTACTCCATAATTAATTCATCATTCAATCATTTATATAAATAATCTCATTTTCCTATATGTAATTCAATATCTAATTATTCAATTCAACAACCCAAATTACATCCCCACTAATTAAGTAATTAGTGATTCATAATCCATATTTATAATATAGAAAAGTTACATTTTTTCACAATTGAATAATTATCAAAATCCATATTTTTATTTTGAAATGAAAATTTTAAAGGATATCTGTGAACCCAATAAAAATACAACTATATAAAAACATGACCTTGAAACCCCCATATCCTACCAACTATAAGTATCCATATCAATTTAAAATTTGAATTTCCAATGAACGCACATGGTCTTAGTTATTAAATTTTCAAAATTCAAAATTTCATCACTACTTCCACACTTAGACCATTAGACATCTCATATCACACATTCTCCATCTGTTATGTCACTGCCAAAAATCATCATCCTCTTCCCGGGAGTCGAACAGATCTTCACCATCAATTATAGATTCATTACCATAACCTACATACCAAAGTTTCCGGCTCAAAATATTTTACCAAATAACCATGAATAACACCACACAACTCCCCCCTAAAAATAATGGTGGAATCCGGGATCCATGGTAATTAAAAAAGTTGGATTTTTCCGTAAAAGACAGTAAGATCCTTATGGAACCAACAAAGCTAATGAAATTCCACAGATTTCTCACCATAACAAACAACTACTTGACATCAACTACATTATAGATGTTGTCATACCACCATTTTTGACGACCATCATAGATCAAAAATGGTATCTAATCGAGATTATCACCCTGATAGGCCAATCACATCAGACCAAACTATCAGCATTCTAGTGAAGTCCATGATTGAATGTAGAACCCACCACCTTATGGAAACATCCTTTTAATGAATATAGGGACGAAACAATCCATAGACTAATGATATACACTTGAAATTCCTAACAACATCTTTCACAACAATGAACAACACTTTATGTGAAATAATAGAAGAAAAAACACATCAGACAGAACCCATCATAAAACACTTCCAAACGATGAATGAACACGACATCAAAGAATAAAAAAATAATAGAGGAAGTGGAGATTAAAATCTATGTAAAATGGGATCAATAATAAAATAGGAATAAAACATAAAGTTGATCTCTGAAGAAAAAAAATAAAATCGAAGAATGAAATGAAGACGAAAAGGGGTAGTGAAAACCTAAAATGATAAAGAATAATAATCTTGGAGATCCTTGACCACTGAACAGTAAAGACAAAAAACAAAATGAATCTGACATTACCAATATGACCTGAAAAGTAGCAGATGATAGGATGTTCCGAACGTAGAAGTGTCCGGTGAGGAAGGAAGTAGCATGTCATCACAAATGCCAAAAAGAAGATCAAGACCCGAGATAAAACAAAATCAGACCAACAGAATTAGATATCTTGGGTCAACCAAAATAAGATCCATGATATTTAAAAAAGATTAGGAGTTAGAAAGTGTAGTTGGGAGATGTAAGCAAGCTGGAGTGGGTGAGATGAGATACATGGGATTATTTAGCCATCGTGAAACCCTTCAAGTAGAAACACATTTACTATAAATCTAATTGATATTATACAATGACATACCCATGATTACAATCATTAAAATGGTATTTGAAATTTATACCACGTACATCATTTCTTGACAAACAATAGACCAATGGAAGTACCCAAAAGTTGAGTGATAGAACAACATAGAATTATATCAAAATAAATATCACTAAATCTATATCAGACAAATCATGTTTGTTCAATTATATATCTAGAAAATCAATAATTGTTGTAGATCATAAAAACGAAATCTAGATCTAATAAAAAAATAAGAACAACCCTTTCAAGAATAGCAGAATACAGGAAGAAGAACGAGGAACAATGTGGGATATTATTAACATATATAGAGGGTTTTAGATATTCGATTTGGGATTAATTATCATGTACAACAGAGGTATAGAAGGATTTTAATCTATCTACGAGGTTCAAAAATAGTTAAAATAATTAGGGTCTACTAGGGATGTAAGAGGAGTTAATATTAATGATTGGGTGATTAAAAATTAAAATTTCTGGTGAAATAATAAATATTCATGTGGTTTTCTGGGAAAGGGCACTCAATTTTTCCTAAAAGAGTGTTTAAACCATTTGACCACCATAAAATCCACCACTTTCTAAGGATTCATGGTTTACTATGAAATGGTAAACTTTTAGGGGAAACCATGAACCACTAGTTCAATCCAACTCCCTACATGTAATATCCATGAATGTTTGAGATCATACAAATATGAACATCCTCCCACCTTTTTAGTGATGGTTGTCATAATGCTATAGATTCATGGCCAGATACCACCCATTAGGTCCTCATGAATTTATAAATTCATAAAGATAAATGGTCCAATATATACACATATATCGATCATGATTACACCATAAACTAGTTGGGTGAGACTAATGTGGCTGGTCATAATCAGGGCATGTTCTATTTATATATCCAAAAGGCTTCCTATAATGAATTCATCCCTCATAAGATATGATCTAATGCATCTTGATTGTTCATAAACATAGCCAATGAACTATGTCTCTGACATAGTATTCATATTTTTTTAAGTTATAATTTATTTCAATTATTCTAGTTAGAGACGATGTGTCACGAGTGATTCATTTTGAGGATGGGATTACTTATACATTTTTCTCGTATGTGAACATATTTTTACAACCTTACTTATCCAAGATTGGTAATCAGGCACTTATTCAATATAGAAAACTAATAAAACCTAATATTATTTGGCACAATGTGATAATGTTGTGTTTGGGTAGTAGTACTATAGGTCACAGTAATAGTTCCAATAGTATTATCATCAGAGTATTAGTAGATAGAGAGTCCTTACTAGAATATCCTTTATATGATATTAGTGGGAAATAAAGAATGATATTAATCCTCTGTGTGATATAGAACATTTTATTGTCATTACTCCAGCCATATTGGTTATCAGTTGGTATTTTTTTTAGTAAATTAAACCATTTTCTAGTGGAAGATGATCCGCACCAGCTCCACCTTCCGGGGAAGGATCAATTATGAAAATCATGCAGGGTGTTGTAGTAGTATCAGATGGTTAAGAAAAGGAGAAAGTCATGGTCATGGTATCAAGAAATATTCATAGTAGTAAAAATAGGCAATGCATTGTATAAGAAATCAGAACATTGAATAAGGCCACTGATGAGGTTAGTTGCATTCAGTATATCATATATCCATGTATCAGAGTCCGTGATCATATATAGAATGTGGTACTATTCATAATGCCTCTATAATTGATACTAATTTATTCAATACATGTGATTATCAATACATTATCTCAATTTTTTAGTGGAAATTCTAAAGCTAAAAATTTAGTATTACTATAGTGTGATGACCCTATATACAATTTGGGTCATACATTTAGAGGGAATAGACCAATGTAAGAACTACCACTTGAGGTAGGTAGTAACCGGTTATAAGGGACATCTTCACCTTCATGATGATGAGAATATATTTCCTTATCAGTATTGAATTATTGGTTCCCCTTCACAACTATGTAGAATACAATCACCACATGGTATCTTTTGAAAAATATGAGTTTCGTTGTTATCTTCAATATGGTGAGAAAAATGTCTAGGGTAGTAAATCTAGACTAGAGCATCATGGTATTTGTTGAATAAACACAAAAATTTCAATTATATTCATAGGGTAAAGAAAGTATATATGAAAAATTTCCCCCTTGTAGTATATATTTTCATGGATCCCAGTAAATTTTATTTTTATTGACTAAATTTTGAGAGATTGGTGGTTTTCACAAATGATCTCTTTATAATAGAGGCAATAGTGCCCATTCCTCAATATTGGATGTCACCTAATGAGCTCAAAAGATAAACAGAATATTGCATGACCTGGAGTCTAAATAT
Source organism: Viscum album (assembly GCA_963277665.1). Lineage (NCBI taxonomy): Eukaryota > Viridiplantae > Streptophyta > Magnoliopsida > Santalales > Viscaceae > Viscum > Viscum album. The sequence goes on from OY728158.1 coordinate 1,598,585,517, forward strand.
TTTATCCAACAAATCAATTTTCCTTTCAGTTCACCGATGATTTTAACCAAGATAGATGATGGGACAATTTCTTTATGTGATTATTTTTAGTGGATAAACCAACTTAGAGTTAGCAACATGTACCCACTACCACATGTAGATGATCTCTTTGACTAGATCAGAGGCGCTTGGGTATTGTGAAGTATATACCTATGAACTATCTATCATCATGTTGGAGTCTGGAATTCACATATATAACATACTACATTTTGAATTTATTATGAATTTAATGAGTAACCCATTGTTCTATTAGTTCTTGTGAATGTTGCCACTATTTTTATAGAACTAATGAATTGAGTTTTCCACAAAAATCTGGATTGCTTTTCATGGGTTTTGTGGATGAAATCATGGTTTTTTCTCAGCCTGAAATCAATGACGGTAACCATAATGATATTGTTTTTAATAAATAGAGAGCTAATAATATTTATAATTATAATTGTAATTAAAAAAATTGACTAACAAAGATAACATCTTTGTTTATTTTTAACCAAATCAAAAGTATCATTTTTCTTAGAGAATGTGAATGATGTTGTTTTTGGGGATTATCCCATGAGAATATATTCTATACAAAGTCTCTGGGAGGATAGAAGGATATTACAAGTGTTTCTAAAGTAATTATCATTCCATTATTAACATCTTATTGGTCTCAAAAATGATGTAGTGAAAATATGTTTTTCTGAAGCATGGAATATGATATTTTTAGAGATAAATGGAAGGCCCACCTTGACAACTATTCTAATTCTTCTTGGACATGGAAGTGTCAATAATGTATTCTATTATGAATATTTAATTATATTATGTGTTGTTATAATGAATGTGGATAGATTCATTATGTATAATTATTGTAATTTGAGACTTCAGGAGTGTAATTACACGACCCATGACCTTGATCTAGCTGTTTTTGTTTTTTTCCTAACGCAATTGGAGAAACTATATGTTGTTTGAGATCATTTTGGTGTATACAGTCCCAAATAGCCTCAAATATTTATTCTAATATTGTGAATAATATATCAGGATGTATAGATGGGTATAAGTCCTTTTTTTTATTGACTTTGACTTTTCCAATATTCCTATAACATGATATGTGGTTACAGATATGATGAGAAAACTAACCCTGGAACATTCCATGTAAGAATCCAATGTTTAATCGAAATTTTGGTCTTTATTTTATAATATACATTTAATGTTTCATGAAATTTATGATTTTACTTTTATTATAGAATTTATAGTCTCATAAGCAATCGATTAGAGGGTGTAGAGATGAATGTTCTCAGATCTTGATGGATTGGATCTCAAGGAGGGTAATTCTGATTAGGACCTACCTCTAGATTGGACTGTTAGTGGAGAAGAAAATATATGTGTACACATATATATTTGGGGTCCTTCAGATATGATAGAGGAACAGATGTGGGAATCCCACAATTATTAATGATAATATTGTATATTAATCTCAATGATGTGTCGCAATAAGAAACTCCAATTTTGGTCGCCTGGGAGGAAGCATTATATGTTGTGCTTTATCACTAGTTTTACACCTTTCATCATGTGGAGGAATAAAACTAATGACGTGATGATTTTTTATTACCATTGATGGTACTAGAATAAATATGGGAAGATATTTATATGGAATATTTATTCAGATTCCCTAGGATTCCATGATGTAGCGACACATTTTGGGTAGTCCTTAATTCACTAAAAGGGTATACCACACACTTTATATCAAAAACAGTTTCTTAGATAATGATTTGTGATGATTTTACATTCATAATATTATATGGATTTATAGGGTCCCTATATTATTGTTTAATATAGGGAATCTCAGTTAACATTGAGGTTCTGGAAGGGATTAAAGAGATCTATGGGTTGACAGGTTCTTCTAAGAATAAGTATTCACCCCTAGAACAATGGCTAATCTGAATATATGATTCAAGTGTTCGAGGATATGATATGAGAAGGTACACATGATTTTTGAGGGTATTGAGATAATAATATCCCCCTCGTCATTTCAACATACAAAAACATCTTTCATGTGATGATTGATTTGATCTATATGATCCCTTGTTTGGTAGTCATTTATATTTACCCCTATGAAAGCTATAGGTAAAATATTAAGTTAAACTAGGTCGTTTCCATATTCATTATATGTTGTGCATGTTCAGAATATCATAAAGAATTTGTATATTAATCAGTCTTGTAAGAAATTGTATGTCGATCTCCATGGACAACCTCAAAAGATCAATGTTTTGGTTTATGTTTTCATGTAGGTGTCACCCATGCATGGTCAGAAACAGATTCATAAGAAATACATTTTGTAAAATTTTTATATCAATAAGTCATATATTGTGGATAGTTTTGAGAGGGTAGACTATCAGCTGTTACTACCTTAGAGGTATCATCCATTTACGAAGACTTATATATTTCATAGCTTCGCCATTATGAGGTCGACTCATCTCAAACTATCAATCTCGATGATGTGAGTTAGTAGTAGATTCTTCTTTTGACAAGTATCCCATAAATGTTTTTGATTAATGAATGAAGAATCTATATGGTTGTTCTATCCATATAGTTCTTTTTCTATTGATCCATTTCCATATACAGGATGATACAAGGGAGTGGGATGATATCATACATGCCTAGAAGCTTAGTTGTTCTCATAAAAATTTCCCTACAATTATAAGTGAACTCAGGGATCAGTTCCCTTATGGGAGGAAGATTGTAATAACCCGGTATTTATGTGAAGTGAGAAATATTAAAATTTTTGTCAAATTATTTATATTGAAAATTTTGTGAATTCTTAATGAGTTCGCAATTTTTTTAGGTATGTAAATGGATTATTCAAATCATGAATCCTTTGATGGTTGAGAAACGTATCGGGCCGCATGGTTAGATGAAACAATATGATCCAATATACATGGTTTCCCTTGAAGTTTGGGGGACGAACAAAGGGATTCATGTGGATTCTTGGTTTGATTACACCTTCTCTCCATGGTAGCATGCATTTTTTTCCACATCTATAATTTTTATCTGAAGCCTGAAGTATGATTTATGTATGGTTAGTAAAAAAAGAATGGTTCTTCCATATGTAGTGGATTGTTCATTGTGGCACTTGGATTCTGCAAAAATGTGGGAAAACCATGTGGCCCAATGATTTTTGGGTGAAAAGAAAAATTTCACATAAAATAAATATAAACATTCCCATCCAATCATTTCCTTATCTTACTGATTGTAGGTCTCCCTTTATTCATGTTCGATATCCCTAAACCCCTTTTAATAATTTTTATATAACTTCATTTTCTGAACATAGATTCACGAACCATTATTCTCTTTGTATTCCTATAATTATGATCATTAATTCACAATCCAATTTTGATGTTATTATTAATATTATTGAAATTATTTTTGTAGGACCTTTTATTTCCAATTTTATAGTTTCGAATTGTTCTTCCTTGTTCATATGATAAAGGACAAAGTATGGGTCATTAATATATAAATAGAGTGTTATAATCTTGAGGTAGGTTGTCTATAACTCTCCCCTGGTCATTTTACCATTTCATACACTATTTATATTTTGTGCATAGTGGTTTCATGGGGAGATGATTATTAAATTCATATTCCATCAGCATTATAGTTATACTCATATTTTAGGGGCATTCCTTTATATGTTCATAAAATAATTATGGTTATAACCTCAACATAGTTTAAATTGTGTAGGTTGTGACCTATTTTATACCATTTCATCCCCTAATGAGGTTACCAACACAATCATTTGAGTTAGCTAGACTGGATTTATTAAAGGAATGTTTTTAATAAATTAAATAAATTGTAAATGGATAGAACATATGTAGTTATCAATAGGGCCTTTTAAGATACATGTACTAATTAATTAATGAAAATTTAAAATATTAAATGGAATGTGGGATTATTGATATCACATTTTTTAGTAAATTATAATTTAATTTTATATGGTGGTATTTTCTCAGTGTGCCTTTTCATGCATATGAAACGTAATGGAATGAACCTAATAACTGAATATGAAAAAAATACTTATTAGTGGATGAATTTACCTGACATACCAAGTCAAATAAAGGAATGCTAATGGAATAATCCTTATAAATTATTAAATCTTGTGAGTATTACGTGGAAAATTATATAATCGATTAATTATAAATATGTTATCAAATATGGTCTTTTTAAAATTAAAATGAGATGTTAGACTTGATTAATCCTTGGATATGTAACAGAATGCCTTGAGCACCCCTAATAAGCCATTATGATTCATTGATCCTAATACCAAGGGGGATTCCTACCTTCAAAAATGGTAATTTTACATGAATGTGAATGTCACATTTTAGAATTAAGGAATCACTTGATATCATTTCATCACTGTTTGGATGACTTGTATAACCTCATTGGATCATTCTCGATGTCTACTAACACATATAACCATGTATTCGGCTCAATGGGCCTAGTTATGCATATATTGTTTCAAAATGGTATATATCCATAGAATAATCAAGAGTAACTTCTATATTGATTCCAAAAGAGATTCCACTTGGATTACACTCAGACACCTTTACAGTAGGACATCAAGAGTTTATATTTTTTTTTCAAAAACCCTGAGGTCATGGATACTTTGGTTTTATGGTATATAATATTTTATGGTTTTCATGATACATTGTTTGTGATATTTACTTATCACACGGTTATTCTATATAAACCGAACATAAATGAATTAATTAAATGATCTCTTGTTCAAAGACATTACCATTTAATGATGAAGAATGTATGATTTATTATTTGAAAATGAATTAAATTTATATATACATGCACACAATTACTATTTATATTAATATGATTTATTAATAAAAAATCTATTTCTGGTTGACTACCAAGATTTATATCATACTTATTTGGATGAGAGATGGTGCCTGAGTTGATTAGATGTATAAAAGTAGAGATAAGGGGAATCATCCTACCTTAGACAGGTTATTTGACTAATTTTTTAGTATATAGCTCAGTATCATATGACGGATTAGGGGATCAAGATTCCAGGATAGTTTATGAACTATTATTCTTCTTTAAAAATAGTAATTTTATCATAGGATTAATTCATGGTTACACATTTTTATGATTTTTAGATTCATGACATACATCATCAACAATTTGTGTTTGATTCAGTCTATTTCTTGTTATTATTATGATCTCTTTCTCATTTTGTTTGTGTCTAATTACACTAATTATTTAATAATTATAATAATTCATCAATTTAATCCAATATTTATATATATACATTCACTTTTATCCTCTCTAATATGAGGGCATATTTTTCCAATGAAAATACCCTATGCCATCGCTGATAGTCCAATGCATGTGGCATATGGTGAGGCATGCCTGATTCCACGACGAACACCAAAGTGGGATCCCATTGTTTGGAACCAAGTTTGAGATGACACACTCTCTACATCATCCAAATTTATCAATAATCATTGAAACATATAGAAAACATATTCTATAAATTAATATTTATTTGACACTAAATATTATAGATGAAAAACATCCTTTATAAAAAAATCACTATAATTCATGGATTCCGACATAATATTGAAGATTCTACACAATTACACATAAATTATCATGTTTAAATATGTTAAAGTGTCCCCCATTTAATAAATATATCACTTACACAAACAATTTTGAAGATTAAGTAGACTTAAAAATTTGTATTTTAATTTGAATCAAGACAGTTTTTTCACATACAATTATTTTTGACTTCCAATCTTATTTTCTCATAAGAATAAAATATCCCTAATTACACATATATGAACTCAGGTCAATTTTACATCATAATAGTTTACTATCATGTCTGATTTGACACCATATATTTTATTTGGAATGAATTCTTTGTGAGTCTTCCATATCATTTGAAATAATATTGTTACTCATACATAGCCTTAATGTTATTATATTTATTTATAAATATCCACTTGACCATTTTGAAATGACCATATAAGACTTACATATCCTTTTGAGAAATTATTTTAATCTTTTGTTCATTGTGGAATAATCATACATAAAAAACAGTAATTTGAATTGACTCTTGTGAAGTCTATAGGGATTGTGATATAGAGAAACATAAATGTGAAAAAAAGATTTAGACATCTAAATACTTTAAAAAAACTAATCAAATATATTAGACTATGTGAAATCAATTAAAAATAACTAATATAACATTAGGATAAAATTACATTTCATTAAAACAATTTAGCATAAACAAAAGATTTGTATGAATAATAAAATGACTAATTTTTGTAATTTAATGTAAAATAATTTTCTGAAAAATATATCATGTTCATAATAGAAGTTTTTTATCAATTTAACGTGATTAATCATATATTAATAATTAAATATCATATATCACCACAAAAATATATTTAACTCCATAAAGATTAAAATCCATGTTAATGTTTAATACCATTTTATTTTCATCATATGAATAAAAGAAAGATAGATTTATAAGAACAATTTCATGATTGGTAATTTTTATATGTGTTCCAATTGATTTATCCTAGAAGAGCTATAAATTATTGTGTAACCTAGAACATCTATAATTCCATATTTATCATATGTACAATTTTATAAGATACTTGAAATCTACTACTCCACATCTAAACATCTTACTCAAAGTCATCAAATAATAAATTATCCATGAAATATAATTCATTTTTCACATCATAATGCCAAGAAGTAGTTACTAGAAATTGATTCAAAAATTAAAAATCCCTAAATCTATCAATTAAATCAATGGAAGCACAATATTTTCATAATTTATATTTTTTAACTAGTCACATAAAATTAATATTATATATTTTATACAAAATCAATATGTTTTATCTTATTCCAATTGGGGAATATGAATCACCCACTAGAAAAAAAATCAGCAGTGCTAAAATAATTAAATTATTTGAAATTAAAAATAATGTCAACACTATTCATTACAAAACATTTTGGAAAATAATTGACACATTGTAATTTATCATCAACACTTAAATAATGATTCAATGTTAATATTCTCATCTCATTATTCCACCCCCTTGTTGTTAATATATTCAATGTACATTACCACATATGAGTATCTAATTTACTAAATCCCACTCAACCTAAGAAATAGTTGTTTTTAAAAATATTATTAACCTACTAGACATTTCTATTGGAGCATGATGGAATATTTAGGTGGGTGGGGTGAATCACTGTATTCACGTTTAACCAAATAACATTTGTAATTGTTTTTATATTAAAATCACTATACATGTTATGATGAATGTATATTTCATATTTAAAATTCAATTATCAATATATTTATGATTTAAATTAATTGAATCATAGTATAAAATATTTCAACAAGTCATACAACCATGTTTGGGGATTGTTTTCCAACAATATTTTGGATAATGTTTAGACACATCTCCCTAGTATTTAATTGTTACAAATTACAATTTCTTTGGTTTGTGTCTATGCAATAAACCACTTTAAATAATATATAACACAAGGTATGCTTTTATAAATTGGATAACACATATTTCAGTAATCATCCAAATGTAATAGTTCTTTATAATTCCTCCCACTAGTTATTAATAGGACCTTATTGTGTAACTCTTTATGATGATCTTATATCATATATGGATGTCTCCAGATAAATTTAATTTTCATATTCTTGTATTATATGTCTTCAACTGTCACTAAATTTTATCAATAAAAATACAATAAATTCATAACAACTCTCTTATAAATAATAATAACATGCAGTATTAAATCTACTCAAAATGTAATTGGAAAATATAAATTATGATTCTTCTCAAATATCCTAGAATAAAAAATTTATAACCAGTTATAGGATTTAAATTATTGTGCCTGGCATAAAAGTTAGGATTATTTAAATTGAATATTTCTCAAAATGCTCATGAAGCTTATTTCATAGAACATAAGAACATTGACATAGTCCATTGGTCTTTATCAATGCCTATATTCCAATAAAACACTGAATTTTTTCATTATTAACATCAATAATATTGTTGTAATATATACTAAAATTAGATAAACAAACTATATGTTTCTATAAAAACGTCATAATAATTATTCTGGAAGATATTAGTTTATTTTTCTTCATCACATGTAACTCACGTAACATACTTCATCATTTGGTTCCCTACTACTTTCATAATTACTTAAAATTTTCCTCATGACACCAGATATTCTCTATAGTTTTACTAATCATGTATAATTAATTGAATATTACCCACAAAATTATATATTAATAAGACTATTCTCACATAGAATAACATGAATTACTTTCTTAATAATAATATAATATTTTTAGAGCCTTGTCATCTCTTCTCCTCCAAAATCAGACAAGGTTGGACAACCATCATGAAAATGTTTATTATATCATTTCTTTCTCATTTCAACTTATCCAAACTTTAAAAATCAGAAAATTCATCCTGAAAATAATGTACATTGAATTTTTTATGTTACTAATATATCACATAGTTTAAATTATCATGAGTATGAAAACTATATGAACATTATGATTTTGATAGTTCTTGATTTTATCCATCCTACTAAATCACACAATTATTCAATGATAGAACTAACATCGATTGTCATTAGAATTTCTCTTCAAGTTACAACATTTTCATGGGATTATGTGAAAAATAATATGGAAATCCATGAACCATATTTTCATATATCACATTCTGTAACTTAAAACGGGGGTAGCATAATGGGTCGTTATTAGAAAACATACTTGTGCACTCACCAATTCGATATTCCCGAAATTATTATTTTTTATTCATTCCGACATGTATTCTTGTTAATTAAAATATAAACATTATTTAGTCTAATCCAATTAAATTGAAAATTATAGATAAATACTTAAAAAACTCTATCTACATGACAGAAATTCTTATGATTCTAAAATACAGTGAATACCATGAATCCATATGTAAGATATGTCAGAAAACATATACCACCATATTATATTAGAGAATAACTAAATATATAAAAAATGACATTTTTAATATCACCATGGAATTTATTTATCATAATATCATATATCTAATCCCATTTTATATAACCATATATTGTGGAATAACCTGAATAAGCATGATATCAATCTACTGAAAATGACCAATAGACCCTAATAAGTCATGTAAAAAAACATGATTGGATTTTTAATCATAAAACGTAATTAATAATTATGTATTTAATAGTTGCCAATTTTTTCATACTCCCACAATGATATTTCATTACGATATGTAATGTTTAATTACCAAACAAGCTCCATAAATAAGTGTTAAACTCCCATAGTTCTACCTAGATCTACACCAACTACAGTATCATTCCTCTCATGACGATTTATATTATGTGTAGCTTCCTCATGATCCTATTATCTAGGTCAGCCAGAACATGTACTCTAATCCATAATATTGACCATCATTATCATACCTTTGATATAGGCCATATTCTATGTTGGATATCTGATCATGTGGGAATGATCCAGGGTTGGTGTATTTTATAGTATTCAACCAAAATGTTACTTTTTCTAAAATAAGTATAATATAAGGAATTGAAAAGATAAATAATTATATTCCAATATGATTAATGATATTCAAATTACATAAATAAATTAAAAGGGATTTAAATTGACTCACAATGTTAGTATCTTATTTATAATGTACTTTGAGTATCTCAAGAATCACTAATACACCTATAATTTATGTTTCAATATCAACATTTAAAATTATTCATTCATGTGTTATTTAAGTTATATTTATAATTTCATAAAATATAATAGAATAATGTTTAATTCATTTATTATATTTTAAAATATTTAATCCATTATTCAATTACTCCTTAATGTCTACTTTATCCAGCTACCCAACTATACATATATCATGATATAGATAATTTGATTCCCCATATAATTAGTACCAATCATATATATTAAGATAATCTCAAAAATCATTATATATACAGAATTAATAATTTATATTAGCACATATTAATTTTTTAAAAACGTTTAATACTTTTAAATTATTATCATTAACATTCCAATGGTTAAAACTACAATTATCAATATTTTCCTTCCACGGATGTTCTATAACAATAATTGCTAAATTTAGTCTCTTCCATTCTTTGGGCATATTCAAAATACCTAATCAACACCATACATTGAATTTATATCACATAAATATTATAACGACAAACAAAACCTCAACTAAAATATTTCACATAGGTTATTCATATTTAATATTTCCACATTATTTTCAATACAAATGTATTTCTTATTAATATTATAAAACCATAAAAAATATCCCTCTAAAATTAATAATTTATTCTATGAACATGTAAAAACTAAAATATTTAATATTTACATTATGGATAATTTTTTTTATCACTTTTAAAAATTTAATACGTCTTAGTGTTTCGGGGTTTACAAATGTTTCTTTAATCTTCTCAACTTATCTCCACCAATATTGTTATAATCTATCACGACATAATTGTTTTTGAAATGAACTATAAAAATCCATCATATTCTTTAAGTAGTAATGTATTTAGTATGAAAAATATTATCTTCAATAAAAATTTACTTTCATTGATGTTTATGTTTCATAGAAAAATTGTAACCTAGAAAAGAACATCATTTATTAATAACAATAAATAAGAATACATTTATATATATCAGGATAAGGTTTATTCTCTTTTGATATATATAACAATAATCACAAACTAAATATATGTTTCAACCTTGAGATTCAATTTTAGATTTAACACTATCTTTTTAAAGATATATTCAAACATTATACAATGATTTTACAATAACTATTCACCTTGGGAGGGATTTCCATTAGAATTTTCTCAGGTTTCTCCATGTGTGTGAATTCATTATACACATTCATTAACATAGGGAATTTATACATTTTTTACTTAATTATTTCAATAAATAATACTAGGATGTTGAAATGATTATATAATATATATTACTATGTTCAAGCTACTTGAACCATAAACATTACATCTTTGAAATTCATAGGTCAACCTTTTTTATGAAAATTAACATAAAAATTGAATTCATCCTCATTCTAAAAGATATACTCCTTTCATACAATCCTTTTACAAATTTCTTGAATTTATCATCATATTTATATCTCCAAAATAATTCCTTCTTCAATATCCATATATTTTTTTAGAATATATTTTGTGTATGTTTTTCACTTATAATAATATAATCTTGTTCAGAATTTTTTTGAAGCATCATCCTAATCCTTTTTGAGTGTATTTTATTTAACACAATATATTTTATAATACATGAAGGAGAAATAATATCCACTCATTCCTTCTTTATTGATTATATTTTGTGTTATTACTCCATAAATAGATTATAGTTATTGAATAGTTTATTTAGACTATGTTTGGGTTGGAGAATAACCATAATTATTGAAATTTCCCAAAAAATTTCTATAATATATAATTTATAAGAGAAAAAAATTCAGAATATTATATTATTGTGTAATTATTGTTTATTAAACACTAATAACTATTTATCTCGTCATTATTTTTCATCTATGAATATATATAATATTTGAATAGTCATAATCCTTATGCCGAAAAAATTTCTCAATAAAAACTATATCAATGATTCTTTTCCTTCTGAAATTTAATATTACCATATTAACACCATACAATTTTTTTATCTTAAACCATTATAATTTATCTTATATAAAGAACTATGTCTCATTAATAATTGGAACTCACATATGATGTTGAAGTTGTTTTTTAATAGTGGTTCAAAACCATATTTTTAATGTATTAATATAGAAACACACACTTTCAGTAAAAACCACAATTTTTTGAATGAAAATTTTAGAAAAAATGTTCCCTAATTTTTTATCCTACACCATTTATATATAAATATAATTTCAAACCCTCATTGCAGATGAATTTTATTATTTAGTGTTACAAATATCATTATATTTCCTTATGGTAACACATTCATTTTCTATAATTTATGAAGTGCATTGTGTTGCATTTGTTGTCAATGAGGCATAAAGTTGTCTTGGAATGAATGGATGTCAAGGAGTCAAGATGTGAATGTCAAAGGATGTGATAGTGATGGTGATGAAGGAGAATGGCCATGATACTAAGAGGCATGTCACTTAGGAGATTCACTAAGTGGCATAGGAGATGTGGTTGAAACATTCTCTAGTTAAATCTGACGATTGCTGAACTGATCTTTAAGTTCTAAGAACTTGTATCAAGATGATACAAAGTCACAACATGATTAGAATTCCATGCATTGTACTGACAATGCATGAGGAGTTGAAGAGTTCCATCCACAACTACTAAGTGGATGATGTGCATTAATGAAGTCCATGCACTATCACTCAGTGCATGTGAACATGAAGAAGATCCAATTGATCTCTGATTAGATCAATGAAGCACTTTGAATAATTTAAGTGATTCAGGAGTTCGGTTGAAGATGAAGATCCTTGAGAATTCTCTCCTAAGTAGAAAACGAGATGTTGAAGAAGAATTATGAATTGAGGAGTTGTTTCTAATCAAGAAGATTAATGTTTGAATTCTCAAGATGAAGATGAAGGAGAAGAATGGATTGTAGGGCATGTGGTTTGGCATATTACATTTGGTTAACATTGTTTTTATACAAAGTCCTAGCTATGACTTAGTGTTTTTGTTGCAAAAAATATGCCAACCTCAAGGGCCAGCCTTAAGGGTTCAACCCAAGGCACATGTGGGAACCAGTCACCACGCCCAAGGGGATCCCATGGGGCCAGCCCAAGAGAGGCCGGGGCCGTGTATAAGCCCCGAGGCCACGCGGTGATGAAACCCGCGCAGCGTGGGCGCAGGAGCGCGCCCGAGAGGTGCATAGTGGGCGCCAGTGGCGCGCCCGCAGGAGCAGAGATTGGGCGCAGAGCGCGCCCGCAGGGAGAACTCGGTGCGGGGCGGCACCGAGAGGGGAGAAGATTCAATTGCTGAGCTGATGGCAGCTCCAGGGTAATAAACCGCGGAAAATCCGCGGAACGTTTCGATGTGGGACGGCGAAAATTCATCCGGGATCTAATCGCGGCCGTCCGTTCCATCGCGCGCCGATCTGGACCGCTTATCTCATCTAGCGCCGAGATGTTATAATCCTGGCCGTTGAGCATCATTAAACATCGACGGCCGAGAGCTCGTCTTCGTCCTCGAGCTCGTCCGAGGCCTCCCCGAAGCCACCCGCAGCCTCCGCTGAACCAGAGCCTCCCCGAGGATGGTTTTGAAGCTCCCGGCCACCTCCGAGCAAACCGAGACCTCCACTGAGATCGTCTGGCCATAACGAACAGGATCATGCCTAAAAATGACCATGCATGCAATGTATGGAGAATTTCGAATGAGGCCGAGGCAAACGAAGTTGCCGAGGCACCGAGGTGTTTATGGTTTGCATGGATAAGGTTTAACGAAGGCCATGCATGCGTTATAAATCGCATGCATGTGGAGGAAACCGAAGAGGAAGATCCCGCGTGAAACAGAGGAAAGAAAACGAGATTTGAAAAAATCTTTAAAGATCCGAAGATCTCGGGAATTTGAGTTATTTGCACGCGGATAATCTGAGGTATTCCTCTGCCTATATAAAGAGAGGCCGAGCCCTCGAGAAGCTTGCTGATGCGCTGAAGGTTTGAAGAGAGTCCCGCGTGCACCTTGTGCCTCGCGAAGTCGAAGCCCCGCGCAAATACCATTTGCGCGGCTGAGTCCCTTTCACGCACTCCTTGCGTGAAAGAAGAAAGGGGAAGACCCCTGCGCGCTAATCTTTGCGCGGCAGGAAGAACCCGGGGCCGCGACACTCTGCGCGCCCACGGTTGAAGCCCGAGGTGCTTTGCACCCGAGGTCTTGCACGCCCTTGTGCCGTGCTCCTTGCGCGCTCTAAGGCTTGCACACCCACGGCTTGTGCCTTGCACTTGCGCGCCTTGTGGCTTGCGCGACCCACGGCCGGTGGAATTAGCGCGGCTGTGAAGTGAAGGAGGGCCGCACCCCTTTGTGCAAGCTGGGCAGTGGGTGCAAAACAGGAGGAAACCCGAGGCCTTGTGCACCCAAGTATCTTGTGCTCTTTGAAGAAGAAGTGGAAGTGGCCGCACCCTTGCGCGCCTTCATTTGATATTTGGGCAGTGTGTGTGCAAAGAAGAATAATAGAATAAACCTTGTGTGCCAAGAGAAGTGGAAGGCCGTAGCCTCATGTGTGTGCAACAAGTGAAGACCACACTATTTGTGTGTGCACAAAGTGAACAAGAATACCTACGGGCCAAGTGTGTGTGCTAAGTGGAGAAGAAGTACCCGAGGCACTTTGTGTGCAATTTGAAGAAGGAGGCCGTAGCCCTTGTTGGGTGTGCACACTTGAAGATTAAAAAGAAAGAACAAATTGTGTGTGCAAAGGAAGTGAAAGGCCGTAGCCTTGTGTGGGTGAAGTGAAGATCACACCTCATTTGAGTGTGTGTGTGTGCAAATTGAAGAGGAACACCCTACGGGCATTTATTGTGTGCAAGAAGAGGAAGGTCACTACAAGTGTATGCTAAGTGAAGAATTTGTGTGTGCAAATTAAAGAAGTGGCCGAACCTAGGAGACCCTCACACTAAAGTAAAACACACTTCTGAGTGTGTGAGCAATTTGAATATAGTGTGTGAAGATTGTGGAAAAGGTGTGTGCTATAAATGATTACACCCTTTGTGGGTCTACTGCACCAAGAGGAAGAAAAGGAAAGTGCATGCATGCATGCATGCACGTGCACACGTGAACAGTGCTAAATCACTTGTGTGCATCTGAGTTGTCCAAGACTTGAGTTTCTTGAAGATTTGAGAAGACCATGCTGTCAGTGCATGAGGATTCAGAGTTGCCATGCATTCAGTGCATGAAGTTGTTTTGAACTGAGACTGGACCAGACCGAAGGTAAAGACATCAATTGTCTGAGTATTCAGTAATTGGAGAGAAGCCGGGGCATCCTTAGAAGAAGGTGATAAAGCCCGAGCAAGATGAGAAGACCTGTTCACCACAAGTGATCAGAAGAAGAGCAAGGCCAGCAGCCTTTATCCCAGGCTGCTGAAGTTACTTGAAGAACTTGAAGAGAAGAAGAGCTACTCGTGTGACTCGAGGAGCCAGGAGAAGACCCTGTGGGACTCAGGGAGAAGAAGTCTTCAGTGGGATTCTGGAGCAGGCCAGTGGGACTCTGGTAACACTGTGGGACGCAGTATAAAGACCCTCCTGTGGGACTCAGGAGAGATACAGTGGGACTCTGTATCGACCATTGTAATACTAACCGATTATAATGGGAGAATCCATGCTTGGAGAGCATGGCAAGGATGTAGGCCTTTGGTGCCGAACCTTGTAAATCCTTGTGTCCTGTGCCTTTTCATTACTGCATTATCCGGGAAAGGTTGAGAGATACAAGAAGAGTGGATCGAGGCTTTAACCAGCCATAGAGGTTTAATTGATAAGGAATCAATTAGTAAAAAGTTTTAAGGGATCACTGATTCACCCCCTCCCCCTCTCAGTGATTCACACTGATGTGGGCACTTCAATTGGTATCAGAGCCAGGTTACCTCTAAAAGATCCAAGAGAGTCTTTATGAAGTGCAGATTTGAGGAAACGAGCGACCAGCCTCAAATGGAGATATCTGCCAAGACTCTGAAAAACAGAAAGAAGAAACAGGCCAAGAAGATGAAGAAAGCCTGTCCTAGCTGTGATGAAGTTGAAACAATGAATGATCTTCAGAGTGCACTCAAATATCTTCAGAAGACAGTTCCCATGGAAGTGGCAAAGTGTATAGCTACAGGCATCCATGATCTTCATGAAGAAAAATCACAGTTAGAAGAAGAAGCCAATGCAATGGAAGATCAACTGGCTAAAAGGGTTGGCATAACCAACACTCTCAGAAAGCTGGTAAATGCTAAAGATGAAACAGTATCCCTTTGCAATGAAAGATATGAAGACACTGCTGAAGAATTGCAAAGGAGCCTTTCTGAGAAAGAATTCTTTATGATATTAGTCAAAGATGTTTTCCATGCACTGGAAAAGAGGTACAAAGTGTCAATGATTGTCAAAGATGCTCAACTAGAAGACAAAGTCAAAAGGGTGAAGGAGCTGGACAATTCATTGCAAGAATTGAAGAAGGTGCATGAAGACCAGATAAAACAGCTGGAAGAGAAATGGGAAGGAAGGCTAAGAACGGTTGAGGATGAGAAGAACTCCCTCAACATGAAGTGTTTTGAACTGGAGGTGATATTGAAAAATCTGCAATCACCTAAAGCTGAATCCTCCCAGTCAGCTGGAAGAAGACATGTTGCTACTCAAGTATGCTTTGAGCAGGATGATTCTAAGAGAAAGACATCCTCTAATAAAAGTGCAACATCTTCTAGAAAGAAGGTACCATCCATACCATCTTGTACTAATGCTTCTAATTGTGTTTTCACAAAAAGTGCAGGATGGAAGAATGAATCCAAACAAATATGGATGAAGACAGTAAAGAAGCAGAGCTCTCCTGAAGCAGCACAACAGGTCAAGAAAAGTACCCTACAATCAGAAGGACTGAAGAGGTCAAGATTCGTGGGTCAATGCTGGTGTTGTAATAAGTATGGGCATTGTGCAAAGGATTGTTGGTACAATCCACTGAATGCCAAAGCACAGAGGAAGCCCATGCCTAGGGGGAGCAAGCCAGAGGAAAAGAAGCAACATCCACAGGTCCAGAGACATCTGTTTACTGCTAACAGATTTGGATTACTTGACAACATCTGGGATGATTGCAAAAGTGGTCAAAAAGATACATGTCAATCTCCAACTGTATCCAGAGCTCAAAAGAAGAAAAGATCACTGAACCTGGCTCAAAAAGATTCCTTGGGAAGCAAGAAGAAAGTAGAAAATGCTCCCAAGAAGTGTTTGAGAAAAGAAGAGAAGTCCTTGGAGTCTGAGTCCAAGAAGGGTGATGCATCCAGAAGGACCACCAAGATATGCTTCTACTGTGGAAAGAAAGGGCATATCATGGATCTTTGTAAAGAAGCCATGAAATTCAATAGAGGCAGACTGGACTCAAACAGGCAATCAATCCAGAAGAAGCAGAAGGGATTGATTGAAAACAAGTTGCCTAAGAGAGGTAGCTTGACAGCATCAAAAGAACCATGTGGAACTTCCAGAACTGAGGCCACACTTCCAAATGACTTGTTAGTCATATGGCCAAATCAGTTGCAACTTGCCAAAGATCTACAAAGAGCTGAAGATGAAGTTCTGGCATTTGCTAAAGCAAAAGGGAAGAAAAAGATTTCACATGAAGATGGGTTGAGAACCACACCAGCACAGACATCAATGAAGATCAAATGTGCAAGTGTGAAGACTGGTGAAAATGGGACATCTCGGTTGAGAGAATCTTCTCAACCTTGTTGTTCACATTAATGAACCAAGGAGGTTCCATCTTATTCCCTTATACATTGGTATTTACATGTACTAACATTGCAGGGAATTGAAGATGATGATCATTCTCATCTGGAGAGTGGTTTGGACAAAATGGAGTGCACCCCTTGAGGGGGAGCAAATCTGAAGAAGATGATGTTTTGAGATTAATATCATCTTGAGAAAAGTGAAGGTATTCCAATCATACTTTCATCCCTTGTTTCTTAATTGAGTTTATCTTGTCAATTAAGGGGGAGTATGGATTGAAGACAAATGGATGAAAGGGGGAGCTTTATCATTGCACTGAACTTTCTAATGAGTTTTGTGAAGTATGTGCAGGATTTAGCAATTCATTGTTATATCTGAAAATTTTTCAAACCCCTAAGCATGATCTCACATGTGTAGAGAATTATGGACAGCTTTGAGTACCTTGGTCATATCACTCTTGTTTTCTACACCGGGTTAGCCCAAGTAGACTTAGAGCTGATTTACTAAAGGTTCTTTGCTAAAGAAGAACATGTGACATCATCCCTCTCTCAGTGTTTTTCAAGAAAATACTTTTCAAAGGGAGGAAGAGATTTTTGAAAGTGAACCACACCACACCTTTGCATTTGATTGCCAATAAGGGGGAGAAAATATTGGCACACATATTGACCCATTCATATGTGCTGAAGGGGTGTATTGACAACAAATACAAAGGGGGAGATTGAAGTGCATTGTGTTGCATTTGTTGTCAATGAGGCATAAAGTTGTCTTGGAATGAATGGATGTCAAGGAGTCAAGATGTGAATGTCAAAGGATGTGATAGTGATGGTGATGAAGGAGAATGGCCATGATACTAAGAGGCATGTCACTTAGGAGATTCACTAAGTGGCATAGGAGATGTGGTTGAAACATTCTCTAGTTAAATCTGACGATTGCTGAACTGATCTTTAAGTTCTAAGAACTTGTATCAAGATGATACAAAGTCACAACATGATTAGAATTCCATGCATTGTACTGACAATGCATGAGGAGTTGAAGAGTTCCATCCACAACTACTAAGTGGATGATGTGCATTAATGAAGTCCATGCACTATCACTCAGTGCATGTGAACATGAAGAAGATCCAATTGATCTCTGATTAGATCAATGAAGCACTTTGAATAATTTAAGTGATTCAGGAGTTCGGTTGAAGATGAAGATCCTTGAGAATTCTCTCCTAAGTAGAAAACGAGATGTTGAAGAAGAATTATGAATTGAGGAGTTGTTTCTAATCAAGAAGATTAATGTTTGAATTCTCAAGATGAAGATGAAGGAGAAGAATGGATTGTAGGGCATGTGGTTTGGCATATTACATTTGGTTAACATTGTTTTTATACAAAGTCCTAGCTATGACTTAGTGTTTTTGTTGCAAAAAATATGCCAACCTCAAGGGCCAGCCTTAAGGGTTCAACCCAAGGCACATGTGGGAACCAGTCACCACGCCCAAGGGGATCCCATGGGGCCAGCCCAAGAGAGGCCGGGGCCGTGTATAAGCCCCGAGGCCACGCGGTGATGAAACCCGCGCAGCGTGGGCGCAGGAGCGCGCCCGAGAGGTGCATAGTGGGCGCCAGTGGCGCGCCCGCAGGAGCAGAGATTGGGCGCAGAGCGCGCCCGCAGGGAGAACTCGGTGCGGGGCGGCACCGAGAGGGGAGAAGATTCAATTGCTGAGCTGATGGCAGCTCCAGGGTAATAAACCGCGGAAAATCCGCGGAACGTTTCGATGTGGGACGGCGAAAATTCATCCGGGATCTAATCGCGGCCGTCCGTTCCATCGCGCGCCGATCTGGACCGCTTATCTCATCTAGCGCCGAGATGTTATAATCCTGGCCGTTGAGCATCATTAAACATCGACGGCCGAGAGCTCGTCTTCGTCCTCGAGCTCGTCCGAGGCCTCCCCGAAGCCACCCGCAGCCTCCGCTGAACCAGAGCCTCCCCGAGGATGGTTTTGAAGCTCCCGGCCACCTCCGAGCAAACCGAGACCTCCACTGAGATCGTCTGGCCATAACGAACAGGATCATGCCTAAAAATGACCATGCATGCAATGTATGGAGAATTTCGAATGAGGCCGAGGCAAACGAAGTTGCCGAGGCACCGAGGTGTTTATGGTTTGCATGGATAAGGTTTAACGAAGGCCATGCATGCGTTATAAATCGCATGCATGTGGAGGAAACCGAAGAGGAAGATCCCGCGTGAAACAGAGGAAAGAAAACGAGATTTGAAAAAATCTTTAAAGATCCGAAGATCTCGGGAATTTGAGTTATTTGCACGCGGATAATCTGAGGTATTCCTCTGCCTATATAAAGAGAGGCCGAGCCCTCGAGAAGCTTGCTGATGCGCTGAAGGTTTGAAGAGAGTCCCGCGTGCACCTTGTGCCTCGCGAAGTCGAAGCCCCGCGCAAATACCATTTGCGCGGCTGAGTCCCTTTCACGCACTCCTTGCGTGAAAGAAGAAAGGGGAAGACCCCTGCGCGCTAATCTTTGCGCGGCAGGAAGAACCCGGGGCCGCGACACTCTGCGCGCCCACGGTTGAAGCCCGAGGTGCTTTGCACCCGAGGTCTTGCACGCCCTTGTGCCGTGCTCCTTGCGCGCTCTAAGGCTTGCACACCCACGGCTTGTGCCTTGCACTTGCGCGCCTTGTGGCTTGCGCGACCCACGGCCGGTGGAATTAGCGCGGCTGTGAAGTGAAGGAGGGCCGCACCCCTTTGTGCAAGCTGGGCAGTGGGTGCAAAACAGGAGGAAACCCGAGGCCTTGTGCACCCAAGTATCTTGTGCTCTTTGAAGAAGAAGTGGAAGTGGCCGCACCCTTGCGCGCCTTCATTTGATATTTGGGCAGTGTGTGTGCAAAGAAGAATAATAGAATAAACCTTGTGTGCCAAGAGAAGTGGAAGGCCGTAGCCTCATGTGTGTGCAACAAGTGAAGACCACACTATTTGTGTGTGCACAAAGTGAACAAGAATACCTACGGGCCAAGTGTGTGTGCTAAGTGGAGAAGAAGTACCCGAGGCACTTTGTGTGCAATTTGAAGAAGGAGGCCGTAGCCCTTGTTGGGTGTGCACACTTGAAGATTAAAAAGAAAGAACAAATTGTGTGTGCAAAGGAAGTGAAAGGCCGTAGCCTTGTGTGGGTGAAGTGAAGATCACACCTCATTTGAGTGTGTGTGTGTGCAAATTGAAGAGGAACACCCTACGGGCATTTATTGTGTGCAAGAAGAGGAAGGTCACTACAAGTGTATGCTAAGTGAAGAATTTGTGTGTGCAAATTAAAGAAGTGGCCGAACCTAGGAGACCCTCACACTAAAGTAAAACACACTTCTGAGTGTGTGAGCAATTTGAATATAGTGTGTGAAGATTGTGGAAAAGGTGTGTGCTATAAATGATTACACCCTTTGTGGGTCTACTGCACCAAGAGGAAGAAAAGGAAAGTGCATGCATGCATGCATGCACGTGCACACGTGAACAGTGCTAAATCACTTGTGTGCATCTGAGTTGTCCAAGACTTGAGTTTCTTGAAGATTTGAGAAGACCATGCTGTCAGTGCATGAGGATTCAGAGTTGCCATGCATTCAGTGCATGAAGTTGTTTTGAACTGAGACTGGACCAGACCGAAGGTAAAGACATCAATTGTCTGAGTATTCAGTAATTGGAGAGAAGCCGGGGCATCCTTAGAAGAAGGTGATAAAGCCCGAGCAAGATGAGAAGACCTGTTCACCACAAGTGATCAGAAGAAGAGCAAGGCCAGCAGCCTTTATCCCAGGCTGCTGAAGTTACTTGAAGAACTTGAAGAGAAGAAGAGCTACTCGTGTGACTCGAGGAGCCAGGAGAAGACCCTGTGGGACTCAGGGAGAAGAAGTCTTCAGTGGGATTCTGGAGCAGGCCAGTGGGACTCTGGTAACACTGTGGGACGCAGTATAAAGACCCTCCTGTGGGACTCAGGAGAGATACAGTGGGACTCTGTATCGACCATTGTAATACTAACCGATTATAATGGGAGAATCCATGCTTGGAGAGCATGGCAAGGATGTAGGCCTTTGGTGCCGAACCTTGTAAATCCTTGTGTCCTGTGCCTTTTCATTACTGCATTATCCGGGAAAGGTTGAGAGATACAAGAAGAGTGGATCGAGGCTTTAACCAGCCATAGAGGTTTAATTGATAAGGAATCAATTAGTAAAAAGTTTTAAGGGATCACTGATTCACCCCCTCCCCCTCTCAGTGATTCACACTGATGTGGGCACTTCAATTTAAAATTAATCATCTCGAACTACTTTCATATTTCTAAATTCTCAATCATGATTAATATAATTCAGGTACAAATTTTTTTATCATATTAATGTATTTAATTTATCTTCATAATCACTGAATAACATATGAATTTGATCATTTTTCATTTGGAACTTTTCATGTATTGAATTATTATGTTATTTTTTAATATTTCTATTTACCTCTTATTGCTCATTATTAAATAAATAGTGAATATTTGAGTTTCTTCTCATGATAAATAATCATTTTATGAAATTTATTAGTATCAAAATTCTAATATGTTTTTAAATATAATTAATCTGTATTAAAAATATTTTTTATATAACAATAATTTTTTATAACTTTAAATTCATAATGATATTTTTACACCTTAAAACAATTTTTTATAATGTTTATTGTAACTCACTAGTCTACAAAATCATTAAGAATTTTTATTCCTACAAGTCCTCAATGAAATAAAAACAATTTGACAAAAGATTCAACCTATGACATGATGACGTTATTAAGGGTAATATTTTCAATAATTCTCGATTGATTTAATTTTCTAATAAAAAATATTTTCTATTTGTACCTTGGATCACCAATATATTTTTATATAATGTATTTAGTTACTATTGAAACTAATATACAATTTAAATTTTATGTTTTTGGAATAAAAAACAATATGCATGTTTCTCATCTTGAGATCATCATTTTGTGATGGATTCAAAAAAAATGATACAAATAGATTAGCAAATCATGAACCATATCCTATGGATAACTATTCTATGATAATTGGGATCCTGCATGGATCAATCAAAATATATTTGAAATCCATTCGACGATTGTATTATTAGTAGATAGATTTTAATTCCAAGATAAATATAGTCATGATATTTCCAACGGTTTAATCATATGGATAACTAGAGTAATATTCAAAGGAAATAAAATTTGATCTATGATATCCCCAAAAGTATACTTCTTAATAAGATTTTTGGTTCATTTAGGCTATCAATAAAATTAATTATGTCCCTATAATAATTTTTTTGTAATAAAATCAACCTATTAATCTACTCATAACTTATTAAGTAGGTTTTATTTGGTATAAAAATTTTATCACTCAAGAGACTATCATGTGTCACCTAATGAAATAAGAAACCTATAATTTACATTATTCTACATGAAATTATTAAAAAATCAACACAAAATGATCATTTAAAAAAAATTATCATATCCATTATTTATATATAAAAATATATCAATACCTTTATAAATTAATTAAAATAATATTTTTTCAAACAGAAATAAGATAATCGAATTAATTTTTATCTGGTCATGCATATTAAGATGTCATCTAACATCAAAAAATGGGTCTCATGTCATCTGATTCTTTAATTCTTTTGAATTTATGGTACTAGAGGATAACCATTGTTTGTGGACCTATATGACCTTATATAAATAGTAGTAAATAATTTACATAGATACGAATTAGTATATTATATAAATTTTTTTCCCATTTATAGATAAGTATATGTCAGAAATACAATAACCACCTATGAACATGTATTGTGTAATAAAACCACTTTGTCTCAACATAAATCATAAAAATAGATGAATAAATTGTCTTATGATTATATAAAAATTATAAATCTTATATTGAATATGATAAATTGAATCTACTTCATGAACTAGTAACATTATGAAATCCCTTGGTTACTTAAATATATTAAATTTTTTTATTCCATTTATATAAATTTTTATATTTTTTACAGTTATAGAATAATTACTTTGAAAAAATGAGATACTAGATATAACACCTAGTTTTCACAGAGCTAGTGATAACTATGATCCCATGATATTCATATGAGGAGGTTGAATTCTAGTGGGGTTTGAAAATTTAACACTATATTCCACATGCATTGTTGAATATCTAATGTATTAAGGAGTAAACATGCGGATGCTGATTCATGTGTGGATCCACATTTTTAGTGTGGTGCAAGAAAGGGTAATGGTTATAGAAATTATTGGCCAAACCATTTTAATTATCATCATTTGATGATTGAATTTATCAGAAATAAAAATTATATATTTTTTATTTGGTAAAACTGTTTTAAAAAACTATTTTTATTTCATTATTCATGGTTCCCCCGCTTTGAAAAATGAATTATTGGTTCAAATGTTCTCCAACTATGTGGATAAACTATAATTCTTACACATATTAATAAAATTGAGTATTTTTCATTTTATTTTATGTGATTTTAAAACATTAATCAATCTTTATTCCTATTTTAACAGCCTTGAAGTGTCTAATTATGGTTTCTTCCCCCAAAACACACTAGAGAAATATTCAATGTTCTTTTTATGGAATGATATAGTGGTTACTCATAGAACCTCATTTTTATATCCAACCTTCGTCTGTTTGCATTTTATTCTTACATGGTTCTCTTTTTTGGATCTCTAGAAAGATGTGGAGAGGAGGTTAGTTCTAAGGGGTTGTTTTTAATTTTGAATATATTGATGATTAGGTATTATAAGAATCTATTTATGATGAATATCAGGGTATTTAAATAAGGTGATGAGGATTCGTTGGATTTAATATAGCATCCCATATATATTATATCATT
This sequence comes from Viscum album, assembly GCA_963277665.1. Taxonomy (NCBI): domain Eukaryota; kingdom Viridiplantae; phylum Streptophyta; class Magnoliopsida; order Santalales; family Viscaceae; genus Viscum; species Viscum album. The sequence continues at coordinate 1,598,609,916 of OY728158.1, forward strand.
TCAATGGAATGCCCTGAGTAATAGTTTTTTTCTTCTCATACCATAACATGATTGAAATAAATAGATTATTGAATATGAAGGAATATTATGGGGATTCCATGATTATTTTTATTGGTGAATATTTTTTTTGATTTGTCATGGAAGGAACATATTCTAAAGATATATTTTTATCCATTACAATGTCTGAAAAAATGTTTTAAGAATATATTTATTATAAATGGTTTTTAAATAATGGATGTTAAATAGTTATTTTATATCAACAATGTTTTCTTGAACTATAAAACATAGTCTCCAAAATATCATTTTATTCGTATTTTCCTTTATTGTTTATATTTTATGGGTTTTTTAAAATTTAATTTAGAATGTTGTTATGTAACATGATGTTCTTTCATGAAGGTCGTTGTCTTATGAGACTACATTTTTTATCAATGTAACATGGGAAACATAGGTACACATTTGAGTAATTGGATGAGTGCTAAAATGTCATTTTTTTGGCAGTAACATGGGTCATAATCACGATTTTCCAATGACATGGTGATCCTACTAGGTGAGGATAGTAGTGTAATTAAATGTTGGTTTTCTGTACAGTTTATATATTCCACCAATGCTATGTGAGTTATAAAAATGAAAAACCACTTTCTATGAATTATATATAACAAAGTTCAGATACAATGAGGCATACATTTAAATGTATCTATTCCAATGCTGATATTGATACATGTTATATATATATATATATATATTATCTTGTTGATATTCATATTTATAAGATTTAACCATTAATTATGCTTCATATATCAATTTTTAATTAAATTTTATAAAATGAAATGTTTTACTAATATTCAAATAAATTTAAAATGTTTATTCATACTGTTATTCTTCAATAAAACAATATTTATTATCTTATAAGGGTTGTTTATAAAATATTTATTTCGAAAAATTATTAATTCTTTTTATTTTGAATGATATTTTGTATATTCGTGGCTGAAACCTTTTAGGAAATAACCTCTATAAATAAATAAATACTATGAGTGTATGCCGAATTGGTTTTGAATCATCCTATTAATGGTAATAGGGAACATACTATAATATAATTAATTACTAAATCTCTTACTTTTTTATTGTATTTTTTATGGTGAATAGAAGTCTCATCAAGTGCGATTTCATGCTAATTTTTTGGGACAATCTCGAAGTGATTTATTTCATGATGTATCACACACACAAGTAATTTTCATATTTTATATTAATTACATGAATATATTCTACTGTTTTTTATAGAATATTTAATTTTTAATTTGATCTAATAATATTAGACATTTAGCTTTTTATATACTCAGTTCATCTAGAGTTATACTATTAATACTCCTTATATATGTATGTAAGTGTCCAAGATATTGATATATCATGATGAATTAATGAGAAGTGTATGTGTGGGGTTTTATGTGATTAATAAGGTGAATCCATTCAAAAAGGTTTTATTTGAATCCATAAACACTTATCACCATGCATTGGGGGCTTGGAACAAACTATAAACCTTGGGAAGGATTGAGTGCTAAGGACATGGTGGGTCAACCTATCTAATCAATTATTAAAATGATTCAATTCCCTATCAGCATTTCTTCGAGTATTGGTAGTATAGTTACTGGACCATCTTAGAATTAGAGGATAGTTTGGGAGAGTTCCAAGATGACACATCTTATTGTTTATCCAAATGTTACCCTATGTGGATTTGAATTATATCTCAAATTTGATATTAATTATTATCTACATTTGAATTATTAATGTGTATTTCTTATTATTAGGATGTATAATTCAATACTAGGTTTTATTTAATGACATTTAATGTTTTGATGGGATAAAGGGGTAGAATTCTAGGGATTTATTATTTAGGTTCATGATCTTGAAAAACATAATGTATTAATGTGTTTGGGCGTAGACACCTTTATAATGGCACTCACATGGTTGGGAAATTGTTTAAATAACCATGTAAGAAAAATATTTATAGGGATAATATATTTACTTACTTTTATATTTTCTCCGTATTAAAATTTTATATTTATATTATAATTTATTTCATTGGGTTGTGATAAATAATTTAGTGTTTTTATATATTGTAATTTAATTTTATGTTCAATTATGTACTGATTGAATTCTAGGACTCATATTTTAAAGACAATGACCAATAGTAGATATTTAGATATCAATCGAGAGATAGTTACAGAGAATACCACATATCCTAGCACTCAAATAGACCCTATTCTAGGTGTGAATGAAAGAAACAACATCTAATCTCTATGTTAAAAAGGAGAGTGCTATTCAGTTTATGTGGTGGATCATACCTAGAAGTTCATGAAGTAGAATTACTGGTGTTTCATGGTGACTGGGGGTCCCAGGATACCAAATTACAGAGAGATAATTTATATAAACTATTTCTTATATTAAAAAATAAAGATTATATGGTTATAATTTCCACCAATATATAAGATATTTTTGTTCTTAACTAGTGGTAATCCTTTAAGAAAACTATTAATCCAATGGATCTCATTTATTATAATTCATAAGATTATTAAACTAATTATTTTACAATGAAATTTTTGGGTTGGTAAACCCAAAATATTTAATGACTCTAGAGTAGAGGCGTCAGTCCTTAATGGAGTACACTTCTTAGTTTGGAATTTTTATCCCATATACAAATAATTGCATGAATGTCTACATGAAGTCTTTATTGTTCATTATGAGTTTAATACCATTTTTTAATAAATTAATGTTATTATATACATTACTTACTATTCTTTATTGGTACACAATTCCATAATGGATGAAAAATTAATATGTTGGTTTACTATTTTCAGTTTTAAATCTAATACTACACAAATTGATTTAGTGTTCTTCCACTATAATAAAGAGAATATTCAATGAATCTAGATGACGTGGGAGTGGGAGTGCGAATCATCATTTTAATTAAACTCCAAAGAAATATTTAATTTGTAATATATATATTTTTTCCAATTTTATAAGTAATACAAAAGTAAAATAAGTTTTATGTAGTCTCCTAGGACTTTATATTAATGATCATTGTTTAGTAAACTACAAAAAATGAACCCTAATTATTTTAATATGGTTGTGTGTTATTATAAAAGATTCCCTATAGTGTATTTATACCTATGTATTAAATATTGATACATTCCAGAGATGATATTTGATTCTCAACCGGCTAGGAAGCCAAATAGTGGACCAAACATATGAGAAATATTTATAGGAGAGAATAACCCTATAGAATGTGACATCAAACTATTAAAAATTAGATCTATTGTATCTATTTTGTCCTCTATAAATATGGGATTATTTTAAATATTTTAATCTCATTTTATTTTACATTTATGTAGAATGATTTCCTTGCGATTATAATCTATGTTAATTTCATGTACATAAAATGTTACTAATACTGTGGGAATAAAGTATTGTAGTTTATTCATGTTCCCTAAGTGGTGTTTGTTCAACATAAATGTTAATATAATATATAATTTTATAGTACTAATCATTTATATTGTTGATATTATTTTTTCTATATATTGTTTTTAGATATAATGTTCAGATTAAAAACTATCATTAAAGGATTTTTTTCATTTCCTTAATTTGAACACTCATTCCATAAACGGTGAGTGGGATTTATTATTTGATAAAGTTGGATAAATAATCCAAGAAATTTAATCATTTATGTAATAGATATCTAATTTTTATTTCACTAGGGTCGACTACTGATCATATGAACAAAATTTAATGGTTGTAGAAATTAATCCCTTGGTTTTAATTGATGTTTTGTCTTTTTTTTGTACCAATGATGGAGGTAGAATTTTTTATTAAAATACTCTTTTAAAATGTCACTATTTCTTTCCCAACATAAAATATGGTTCCCTCTGCGAAAAATTAAAATATTTTTTTTGGAAGTCCTTGAGAAATACAGATTTATATATAATTTAGTATAACTATATGAATCTTTATTACTTATTTATTAGATGGAATATGGAATAATCTAAATATACATTTATTTTTCTGAGCACAGTCATGATAACATCAATATTAGTATTCATATTCCCAATATTTAAGATGTTATTGATTTTCTCAATAGTTCTAACAATTATACCTATATTTAGATGTAAAGTCCTTGAGTTTAAGTATAATTTTTATAATTATATTTAATTATTTCAGGACTGAGAAATTTGACGGTATGTGATTTCATGGCTCATAGTGCACATAATGATCTATTGAAAAATGTTAAGCATTAAATAGAACATTTGCGTTGTTTTCCATAAAATATATAATAGCTCATACAAAATTGCTTGGATCAGAAATCATAGGAAACTATTGCGTTCAGGATGCTGGTTTTCGCCAAAGTGAAACTTATGTATAGTCTGCGCATAAATCTAGTGAAAAAACCCAAAAAATGGCATACCATTAAATGAAATTAATAAATAAAATTATTTTATTTTTCAAATTCTTATAAATCATGAATGGTGACACAGATAAAAAATACGAGACAACTGCTGAGCTCATGAGTGTATTATTTCTTTCTGAAATACTAACATTGGTTGGCGTGGGCCAACAATTGAAGATAGTTATTGGATGTAAATAAAATAATTAAGTATAAATTATTTTATTTTCAAATATAAATATCTCCTAAATGATAACATAGATAAGAAATATGAGAGTACAGTTGGGATCGTAAGTTTGTGTTCCCCTTAGGCGAAGCCTAACCATGACCAGCGCTACTCGACAGTGACTGTTAAATTTTTATGAACATCTTTTTAAAGTTTGTTAACAAAAGGTGCAATCTGGATTTTCTATCATTCAAACTAGTGCTCAAATCAAAAATATGAGGGCACCATGTAATTTGGAATGTCAAGATTCTCCTAAAAATGACTTCACATAATCTAGAATGGGCTAAGTAGAAAAGTTATTCTTAATAATGTGTGAGAAAATTATTAAATTATTTTAAATAAAATATTATATATTTCTGTCATTGTCGTGTGGCGGACAATGACAATGTAGTGCAGCGATGAGGTGGCGATGAGGAACATTAGTGAAGGGTCAATAATGACGCATTTGAAACTACAATTTTGTTATCTAAATGACTCATTTTTTGTGGATCATTAAATATTTCTCATTTAATGGGAATCATTAATCGGTGCTACATCGCAACACTACTTATTTGAATTTAAATAAATTAGTATGTTTGAGTTTAAGGATTAAAATCTATGGGGATTCTCTAACTCTCCTAGGGGGGACATCCTCCCCAATGAATGATGACGAAACACTGGCAGTTTCCCTCTCCAAAATTTAACAAATAATGAAGAAACTGACTTAGGGGGATCAAATCCCGAGGTTGAAAAATTATAGCGTGAATCATATACTTCATCAATACAGGATCCAACGAATCTATGGATAATATTTAATTATTCAATTTGTTCAACGATTCCCATTTTTCCCATTCATGAAAAATATAATGAACATGGATCAACTGACAAACAGGTTGATCGACGATTCATTCATTATTCTGGGATATTGTTGCATGATCTTTATCTGAGGTTTTACATAATCTATATGATGATTTTTATCACCACATGGTAAAATGCTAGTGTAGAAGGTGCGGGCCAATCCGAACTGTGCCCAAACCCTCCATCACTCTTTGATAATGTGCTCTCATTGAGGGGGACATAGAAAAGTAGTGGAAAGATGATTTTGTGTGCTTTACAGTGAATTTGGTGACCACAGAGTCTTGTAGGCGTAGACAAGAAGGAAAAAATACAACCATATCATATCTGATGTCTCGAGGAAGGTGCCGACGGCGCGACACCATTGGCGCGGTGACACCGACGATTGGAGGTGGCAGCCAGCCCGTGCTCGCCGCGTGGAGATGACAACACCCGTAAGCACTAATGTTTGTGGAGGACGAGGCACTGGTGCGCCACATGGGAAATGAGTGTCTTGCTAAAACTTCTTTCCTGAAGTGCAATGTTGGAAGAGATGGTCGTATTGGGAGGTGGGGCGATGCCACTAGCTGGGAGGACTAGACGCACAATGTCATGTCCAACGCCACCGGCCAACACATGGACTAGGTTCTCTAGCAGGTCGGACCAGCCGGTCGGGCCTGACCTTCCATCCCGGCCAGACCCACCAGCCGGGCCAGACCCACAGGCCCAATGCGCCTGCCAACTACACCCCCACCAGACCCAGACCCGACCGACCCCATTACACTAAAACCGACGTAACTCACAAACCAGATGTCCGATTGATACACCCTTTGTGGGGTGAGGACCCATGTGATAAAGAAGTCCTTTTGATATACTGCACATGAGATTTTACAGATGTTGTATTATGGATGGGTTGGACCAGACTCGAATATTACTGTTCCTTATTAACATTTTTTCCTATATCATACTGACCAGGCATCCAATTGACGCATATCCTATCTTACTGAACCCCTTATGACAAGACAATACATTGGGTTACATATTTTATGGACTTATTGGTTTTTGAGATATGACCAATGCAATAAGTATTATAATATCAGGAACTCAAGTGCAGTAGGTACATGAATCCTATGGCTCACTATCAAGTGAAGAGCGACCCTCCATGGATCGGTATGAGAGAGATCCTCCATGGATCAGCAGAACTAAAACCCTCCTTGGATCAGTAATGGTGAAAACCCTTTGTAGATCATCATGAGAGGGACCCTTTGTGGATCAGCAACAGTGCATACCTCCTTCGATCGATAGTAGCGTTACTCTCTAGGGATCAGCAGTAGCACTACCTAAAGTGGGCCGACTATAGAGAGACCCATCAAGGATCAGTGGGAGAAAGATCCATTGTGGATCAATAGTAGAGAAACCATTTTCAGATTAATAGGTAAGCCACATAATAGAATAAAATGATCTAGCTTGTGACTAGTCACCATTATTACTATTATTTATGTTTTATACTGGACGTGAGATGCATCTTTTACTTTGTTCTATATGGTTTAGGTCTTGCTTTGTGGTTTTACCTCTGGGGTATTTTTCACAGTGTTGATTTTTTTCACAGATTATAGACAGACGCATGGGGGTCTCGGAGTCCGTACAATGTATTGTTATACTCACCACTTCGTGGTCATTGAACACACCTATTTTGACTATTTTAGTTGGTCAATATTTTGACATAGGTTCTCAGGGGGATGTAACCGACTTATGCTACGCCGGTGGACATGGTGGCTTAGGAACATGTGGGCCACATTTGGACTAGGCATGCCTGATATACTACTTCAGCTACCAGTTGCTTCACTACTCTTGCGGTCAGGTGTGGATATCTACAGATGGCATATGAGTTTCCTTTTGTAGTTTACTATTTTCAGTACCGAGTTTGTTTTCTATTCTATCCCACTTACATTCATGTGTACAAATACTCATCCTTTTTTTCTTGTATACTTGCTGTCCCCCATTAAATGTGTTGTGATGTGGTTTTGTGTGTGTTTTTGTGTGTTTGGGTTTAAAGGAAATGTATTCCCTGTTTGTTTTTTGCATTTCAGGTGATACTCACCGACACCTTTCCTATAGAAGGTGGGTTTGGGTAGTCATAGAATGAGCCATGGGGGATGGTTTGTGACATTAAATTATATCTACAAACCACTAGTTTAGTGTAATGGACATGTATATTAATACTATTAAATTAAAATTAAGGTACGAAATTATGATTTACATGATAAGAAATTTTGACTTCTTACAAACCATGATTTTCCATTAATTAGATAATTAAGTATTGCACTAGTATCTTGATCCCTTTATTAAGTTGTATGTGTATGATGTCATAGTTTAACATATGGTAAGGACTGATAAAAACACTATTTTTATATCGATAAGGGATATATTTTGTTTTGGTAATCATATAGTTCTAGTTTGGGATATGTTCTTATGGTGGATGAGGATATGTTAACTTCTGACTCGCGTCAGATTCAACATGTTTAGAATAATTACACCACTTATGATTTTGAACATGTGATATTTATTACTGAGCATAAATTTTTTTATCAATATATATTTGGGGAATTATTGAAAATCCATTATGACAATATGATTTTGTGTTATATACTGTCTCAGAAATTAAGGAATCTCAGATAGAGACGATGGGTAGAATACCATCATATATTTGACCTTGATCATTCCTATACCCTAGGGAAGGGTAATGTAATTGAATATTCTCTTATCAATAAAGAATAGTCACATTTTTTTAATTTAATGAGTGAAAACATGTGAGAATTATCACTCAATCACTATTTTTATTTTATAGTCACTATGAATATGTATTGTGACATGAGATGAAAATTATGGTGACTTGGAATGAAGTGTGACATTTTTGATTATCTATCCAATATCTACACCTTCCATCTAATAAAGGAATGGAACTTGAAACCCTATGGTTTTTTTCATACTTTTCATGTGCAAGTCGTGAAATGTGATGAGGTATATGTGGATTTTTGTTGAATTACCATGGATTCCAAAGGAAGGAATGATTTTTGGGTAGTTGTTGATCGAATGTCAATGTCTTCCCATTCTATTATGAACAAGGATTCCAATATGGTTGCAGTTATTGCTATTCTTTATGTTTAATAGATAGTAGGTTACATGGAAGTCCTTCATCGATTGTTTTTAATAAGTATCCTAGGTTTACCTTGAAGTTTTGGATTAGTATCTATGTTGTTATGGGGACTCATTTAATATTGATCGCAACTTACAGCCCATAAGAAGATAGACAGATGGAGCAAGTTTTTCGGATCCTTGGAGATATGCTTTGGGGCTATGTCATAGATTTTGGTCCAGGAGATTCCAGAGAGAATTTATTATGTACAACAATGTTGGGTTACCTTCCAAAGTAAGTAGAAATCATATGTGGATCAGTGAGATGTTATGTTTTTTTTCATTGGATACTAGGTTATATTGAATTTTCATTCATGGTTGGGTCAAAATTTTCATAGATAATAGGGAATGTTGGCTTCGAGATATGTTTGACCATTTGAAGTCACTAAGTGTCTTAAGCAGTTTGTATATCCATTTTCTTTGTTAGTTTAGTCGACAAGTATTCCTAATTATTTTCACATAGCATATCTAAGGAAGTATAATCTTGACCCCTCTCATTTTTAGAGTTGGAATATAATTATGTAAAATACATATTTTTCTATGTTAGGGAATATATTTGAGATTTTGTACTCTCAACTATATATCATACATGGGAAGTTGATTCTATTGTTCAATGATTTATAGATACACACATCAGGTTCTATTGGGAATTGGGAATGCGATTTTATATGATGTAGTAGTGGCCAAATATTTTCATTATGTTTACATATTCCACATGAATTCCTATGGATGAAAAGTAATTATTGTATGGAGTTTGTAAAATAAAGTTATCTTTTTCGATTACATTTTCCACTCTCCATAAGATCAGTCTTTACAATGTTGTTTTTAGGTGTTGATTTGTAGTTTTTTTGTAGGCTTTATTGGGGAATATCTACCATGTAGCTAGGATACACATTGTTTAATGGACACAAGGTTAAGGATATGATAAGGGGTGAAACCATTATGGGTTATACGAATTGATGATCATTTACAAGTCCTGAGTTATTTTAAGGACATATATTTACCGAAGGTAACAAATTGTTTGGTGTACATGATGACAGTATATTTCACATGTAACAAAATTACACACCATTTAATTAAAAATCCATTAATTTTTTGGGCATTGTGTGAGATTTAGTGCCCATATTGGCTACTTAAAATCCTTTTCTCTCAACAGAAGGTTCCTTTTTAGTAATTTGTAGATAAAAGTTATTTTCAGATCGATCCATTTATAGCAGTATCATTATTATGTTTTTTGTGTATCTCACTGGGATAGTGTCCTTTTATCTTCATCCTTACCATTTATCAATGTAATGCATTTGAGTTGCATCATCAGATCCATTGGTATGAATTTGGTATTTCATTGTTTCTTCTACTTGATCAATTGTACGTTATCATTCTATTGGACATTCCTTTGTTGGTTGTGGTGAGGTTGGTGATCGTTCATTTTGTATGTGGGTTTCCTACCTTTTTAGACCCATATTGTCTTCATTAGATCTGTATAGTAATGTGGTTTGGAATCAAGGACCTTCTTAGACATCATTGGGTTTTTCTGGCTGGTGGTTTATGTTGAGAGAATGTGCCACCTAGGTTTAGAGGAAGGTGGATCCATCTCTATAATATAATGACAAAAATTATTGTTCCTACATTATATATTGATTTATAAAAAAAATTTAAATGATTATTTTTTGTCTGCTTGAATGATGTTTTAAAGGAAAAATGGGTTCTTCTCTATTTTATGGTATATTGAGAGAGAGGTGATATTTTCAAATAATTAAAATGGATTGTGATATTGATATGAAGTTTTTCTAAAAGTAATTAAATGAATTGAAAAAAACCTAAAAATGGCTTGGTTACATAGGTGGAATGTTTAACTTTAAGCCATCAATCATTTCTGTGATTATTAATATGTAAATATTTTGGATTTTTTTATTTCATGGGACCATTTCTCTTAAGGAATGATATGGACATTGTTATACAGGTTTACTCATGGGGTATTCATATGTTTCCAAGGCCTATGATCTAGGAATCAGATTGTACACATAATTGATTGTTGTTCGATTAGTCTAATGTCTAACACATAGTGATCCTTCGTATTGATTCATATTCTTCTATTTTGTATATCATGGATTTCTATTTTATCTTCTAAATTCATGATCTTGATTGAGAATGATTATACGGAAAATTTGATTCGATGTTAATATACCTACTTTTGTTTTAAAACAATGAAAGAAGAAAATATTGAACATGTTTTCTATAAAATTGTTTTACTACTTATAAATCAATGGTATGACTGAAATTAGAATAAATTATTTTTTATATAAAGTCTCGCTATGGAACACCTAGGTGGGATCGTATTGAGCATGTTATCTCACTCCCTTTGAACTTATTCTATGGTGCAAAGACCATTGTATGCCATCCAATGTAGATAAAGACAAGACTCCATGGAGAGGAAGTGTGGTTTTGAGTTAGTTGACTTCAGTAACTGGTCGTGAGATAGTGGTATATCGACTACACTCTCACAAGAAGTAGCTTTTTAGTTTTCATTCATTTTAGATGGATTTTTCTCGTGGATATTTTTGATAATTTTACTTTTCTTTTGTTTATGACGTCTTAATATAGTTTGGGAAAATATTTATTATCGTTCCATTATTCCTTTATTCTCCGTGTTTATACATTCAATGTGTTTGTTCTATTTATGAGAAATAATTACATCTGGTTTGTTTTTTGATGCTCAGTTTCTTGTTACTCGCCCGTGGGGATCAGGAATACCCATTAGGTATGTGATTGAACTGGACAGTTGCTAGGTTTTAGGGTAATTGTAGTCAGTTCATGGAAATTATTTTAAAATATTTTGCATATATCTCTTTAATATTTGAGTACAAAATTGATATTTTCTTATTTTAATTACCTTATATTCCCTGTAAATTTATTTTCTCGTCATGTGTAGCAACTTGTACTGTGAATTTTAGATGATTGTAGGTACGGTCTCAGATAACTGAATTCATCAATTGAATAAAATGTCATATCATCTTCTAGAGTAACATATATATATAATGAATCTATGTGTATTTTATTAAAATAAATATATCATCTCATATGCATTTCTTTTATGGATCACATCACTGATTTTGTTTGTGGTTTGGATGAACTCATTTCACTTCATCGATATTTCTTCCAAATGAGCATGAAATCAATGTGAAATCATTATAGATATTTTAATCAACTAGTCTTTAGTGTAGTGATGTTATAAATGGGGTAGTGTGACATCCTCTTTACATCAATCCAATAATGTGGCTATATAGAGTAGTAATTTTAAAAATGTTGTCTTTATTCTTGAAAATATTAATATTTGACATTAGCAGAGCTTCAATATTTGGTCCATGTGGCTCAAAAAATAATTGTTTCCCCATAATTTTTGAATATGATTCTCCAATATATTCAATGATATTTTCAATTAGTATTAGAAGGAAATAGTCAAAATGAAGTCGGATAATGTGTTGTCAATTGATATCCTAGGATAGAAGGAATGAAACTATAGTGGTGACTCATCATTTTGATTAATGAAAAATATCAGGATATCCTTTTAATTTGACGTGAATGTTGAACTCATATTATACATTCCATAAGTTAAAATACCCGAAATTCATCAAATAGATTTAATTCAATTGTAATGGGTTCCAACTACACTACAGAAAAAAAGTATGTATTGTGGCTAGATGAACATCCAATGCGAGACATAACCAAAACTATGTTCCCTGAAAGACATGAATGGGATGATATCATCCCAACTAATTATTAGGATCTACCAATGGGTATCTCAGTTGGATTCCCTCTAGGCAGGATATTTGTATAACAGCCTTATTGAATAAGGGATATCTAATTGTTCATTATTTTTTACCCACAAAAATATTCAAAAAAGAATAAGAATTATATCACACTTTCATAGATTAATTCAAACTCCACATTGAAAATTTTTTATTCCCTAAATATAATATTAAATCAACCATTAGAGTATCACAAATTTTAATGAAACAAAAGATTAAAATGTAATATTGATTATAAAACAAAAACAAAAATAATTAATATTTTATAAATTTCAAAAAAAATATGTGTGCATCAAAAAACCTAATAATGGAACAATTCTTTTCATCCATCATAAAATGTAAAAATATGATTAGAAATAAAACCATGCTATAAATACAAGAATCTTAATGTAATAAAATGAAATGAATATCAAGGTGAAATAATATTTTCATGTTCTTGAAAAAAATTAAACTCAGCATAACCTATTTAAAATGATTAATAAATCCATGTATTTTAATTTATCCAATTATAAAATGGTAGAAGTTTTCCAAAATTTCATTCAAGGTACTAAATTAATTATGATCAATGATGACGTTTCATTAACTACCATAATTTTAATTTTTAAGTATTATCATTTATTGAAATAAAATTTATAGTTATACTTATATAATTAAAACATGTTACAGTTCCATAAGATTAAAATGGAACTATATTCAAGTTCTTATAAAGGCCAAATTTACATAAAATCATGAGGTCTTTTCAATCACTATTTTAAATATTATGATGATTAATTTTTTTTAAGTGTTCAATTTAAAAACAATAAGTCTCAAAGATGAGGATTATCTCTAATCTATAAAGAATGATATCAAAATAAAAATCTAAATAAAAATCACCCTGTAAACTTGTGATAACACCATCTTTCCATGCTCTATGTAATATAATGAGAAATGACTGAATAATAAATTAATTACTCCTTAATATTATCAATCCCTCTATAGAAACATAAAAATATCATTTACATTTTATTGACAGATTTATTTTGAAAAAATTTCATATAAAAAACATAGAAACATATGTTAAAAATAATAGAAACAATAATAAGGATATTTCAATTTCCCATTACAAACAATGTTCTCTTTCAAATTTCCCTTAAAGGGAAAAAAATAAATGTAAAATGTATGGATCAAAATCCTTTATGAATACCCAAATTAACCTCCCACACAATTTTCCTTAAAATTTTGTGTATTCTATTTAATATGACTTCTCTTACCCCCATACACTATCATTAGAATATTATTAAAAAACATTGACATGTAAGAATTGATATATTCATTTCTTGAATTGTGGCCCATTATGATCATGTTCCTTTATGATATCTATATGGAAATAGGATTAATATATATTATTCTATCATGCATAAGCACGTATCAATAAACATCACTAAATAAAATTAAATGTATTTTTACACAGTCATTTAATTGATATGTTCCAATGCATGTTCTACATTGTGACATGTTACATGGTAACTACAGAAATATAATCAATATAGAATGAAATGTATTTCATGTAGAAATCATCTCAAAATTGGAACATATGACTTGGAAAATTACTCCAATAATGAAATTTGACAAGTAACAATTCAATATATGTTTAGAAAATTAATGTGTCAAAGAAAGTAGGAAAATATCATTTACAAGAATTTAGTAACTCTCTATAATTAAGATTTATCATATTAATATCCACGATTCAATAAAACTAGTCAACCATCCATTTTACTAATTCAATATCAGTGTCACTTAAATCTAAAACAATGAATATTATATATTCTTAAGAAACTCTGGTCTCCTTGATCAGTCATGTAAATAATAATGTTTTATTTACGAGTTTAGAATTTTGAGTTAAATATATAAATTAATAAATATTTAATGGAGATTAATAGATAATTAATATAGGAATAAACTATATTTATCAGGAATTTCATTCATTTCTTCCATGAAGTTTGAGGGATTTTATTTTCCATCATGGTCCTATATAATAATATAAAATAGTAAAACATCACATCGTATTTATTAATGTAAATTAAAAATGAATGGATTGTGATATATTGAAAACAATTCCTATGAATGAAATTTAACATCCTAAAAATAAATCAATGAGAAATCTATGGGTATGATCCCCCAAGTGGAACCTAGTTTTTTATAATATCATTAAGGAAATTTCACGTTGTTAGCCATATTCAATTATAGTGTAGAGAAATTTGGATTTCAACAATAACATGTGTCTTTTCCAACACACACTTCTTTATTGTTGATAAGGATTGAATTTATAAGATATTATGGATCCACCCATTTCAAAATTATATACATCTTATATGGAGTTTATAGGAGGAATTATTGATCCCCATTATTCTCGGGTTCTACTTGTTTAACCACTTCTTGATTTTAAATTACATAATAAATGTGGGGTATAAGAATTACATGATAAAGGAAGATATAAAAAGTAATTTAAATTGAAAAAATATAAAAACTGTAGAACATAAATTAAAATCTACCCTTTCAATGTGAGTATCATATGTCTTGGGTTCCTCAGATTTTTCCACTTGGGTCTCCATATGGAATTACACTAATGAATGTGTAGTATGTAATGGAGGTTAATTTTTTTTATCAAAAAGTTCATGTTTTTCTTCTTCAACTTCTTCCATGAATATAAAATAGTAGAGTGAATAAAAAAATTCAAAACAATGGGACATAATACTAAATTAATATGGATAAAATATATATAATATATAGTTTCGGAAATGATCAACTTCCTGATTTGGTTCATCTTATTTCTATTGTTCAATGGTAATTGTATCATGATTATGGATTTTACTAGGTATATTTAAGTAGTGGTGATCCTCTAACTATTCATAAAAATTCATAAAAAATGTATACTATTCATTAACCAATGATAGTGTTATATGAAATATTGGTAACTATTCTACCTTGTAGAAATGGAGATAACTTTTCATCTCACCATCTACCCAATCACACCAAAATTGATCTTGATAATATTTATGTATCATATTCACAGTTTCACATGATTTAGAATCACCCCCTCTATCTCATCATGATACATTTGGATATGAATATTTATTTGATTACATAATGGATACTCCTAAAGTGTGGAATTAAAATATGGGACCTTTATTGTAAAATTGAGCAGCTGCAGTGGTGAATCCTTTATGGACTCAGTCTTTGAAAGATAGTTTGGACTTCATTAACCATCTAAATACGTTCATTACTTTTTATACCTTTATATTTTCATTTTACATGAGCATGGCCAAATAACTAATAATTTAATCCCTCTATTTGTGGGTCTCCCCAACACTATGAACAACTTACATTTGGAACTACATCTATGAGTAATTGTTCCAATCATAATAAGATGGTATGTTTTGATACATCATGTAAAAATAAAGTTTCAATTCATTATTAATCATATGATAAAATATTTACAATGAGTGATTGGTAAAATTAAATTAATAACGTGACTGGGTCATTGGTAATAGTTCCTTGTTTTCACATATACATTACATGAGGTGTGGAAAAAGATATTATTTATATTTTACTATTACAACACAATTGATGTTCATGGAAATCTCAAATAAGGTTATCCATAGTTTATTTACGTAATAATTCAAATCATCTTGACCTACAACATTTTGTGTTGTTATTATTATATAAAAATAATTGAACCATATAAAAATGTCAGAAACAATTCTAGACTAAAATGAAATCGAAAAGGAATGTATTTGAAAGGAATTAACATAAATATTAGTTTTATTTTCAATCCCTTATTTAGTAATATAATATATTTGAATTTAGTTTGATTGTTTGATTTTGAAATCTAATGCATGAACTACTATTATTAAATTTATTATTTTTCAAATTATTAATGTCAAGGAAAACATTATTCCACCTACTCATATGATCGTGGTTGATGACTAACCTCAATCAAGTGTGTTGGATCTTCTATGAAATATTTTAATAATTGTTGTTCCATGTATTGAAAAACTCAACTCCATCATATGATGTTATATTTTTTATAGGATGGGTTGGAAAAGATTTAAACAAAATAATATAGATGTATTCTGGATCCATGTCATGGTAAATAATCACCACAACTGTATAGATCACTCATATTCACCATACACATAAATAATACATATATTATTTAGGACTAATATTTACAAAACACATATCCTCCCACAAGGATATGAATCATGTATGCCTTCCATTATTGGATGTAAAAGGCCATAGTGTAAGGGTTAATAAAATATAAGAGAGACATTGACATAGATGGTTATGAAAAAGATAAAATCGCATGAATTTCATAGAATTAATGAATTAGGCATTAAAATACACCAATCTATTCTACAATTGAAGAATAAAATAAAATATACATGGACTAGAGTATCAACATATTAGCACGTTCAATCCTTTGAGGGTTATTTGATTCACTAATAAACCATCTATTTATTGAGGGATTATTCCTCAATTATTTCCCATACAATTATTTATAATGATAAATAATTGAATATAAAACTATTTTCTAATCTCTATAGATATACCAAGAGTTTCAAATTTTTGATATGGAGGGATATCATTATTCTACAGTAACCCATTTAACTTTTCACGGGGATATAATTACTCATTAATCAATAAAAGTGATAAAATAAGGTATTATTCTCAATAATTCACCATAACCCCCTCCTTGGATTTTATAGGTATGACTAATTATATCCTTTTTTAAATAATATATAACCTACTTCAATGTGGATTTTTATTTATGCATCATGGTTTCTCATGTATGATGTAGTCGAATGTATACACAAGGTCACAAATACAACATCCTCTATTGATGAGATAACAATTTAATCATTTGGTATCACATAGAAATAAAATGTGAAGTTATACATAGCTAGTTCGTATAGAATGATATACATATCAAATTATAATATGGCCCATTTAACTGTTTTTATTCATTGTGTAAGCATATCCTTTTCTAGACATTATCATTTATATCCCATAAGTTTAACCTCAGTTCAACCTCATATGATCTATTTGATTTTATTTACCATCATTAAATTTATTACGCTAATAGAATATGGACAACACCTCTTTACTGTTGGCCATTCTAGTGTCTGAATGGAGTTATTATTTCATGAATGGTGTCATTATACATCTAAATATATTTCTCAAAAATAACGCTGTATTCTAGATTAACTAAATTGTGGTCCTAAGACATTATAATTATCCTTAATAAAAAATTTATCCTATAACTAATATATTATGATTTTTTTGGAAGTTAATGATGGTTCTAGAAATGTCATGAAACCGAAATTTTTGTTGAGGGGATGTTTAAGAATAGAGGAATGCGACTGATTCAGATCTACATTGTGTTCATTAACAATTAATAGTATATAAAAATATCTATCCCACATGAATATCTAGATCATCCATGAAATTCTAAAAATTACAGTCCCACTTATCCACCACTCATATTGTCTACGATTGGGATGTGCTCCTTCTATATTTCATAAATCTATAATGGGGCATGCCAACATGCAGGACCCACATGATCCATGACCCAAAATCTAGGTTCAACAATCAATACATGGTCAAATATCCTCAATGATTATGAGCAAGATATCTTAAAATACTTCTTCTCCATCTATCTTTACTCGTTAGCAATATTGCTTACAACCCTATTGGTTGAGGGCTGTCTTGTTAGTAATTATTTTTTACAGACATATGTACTCAAAATACATAGAAATATTATAGAAATAAATCATAAATAAAATATAAATCTAAATTTATAATTGTTTTTTTAAATATATATTTATTAAATAATTACTAATTCTCACATTTTATTGAAATTTTGAATTAAAAGAGAATATTTATTATAAATCACTAGAAATCATAAGATACTTCTTAAAAATTTTAATTAAAAAATTAATGAGTAAAAATTACCAGTTGGACTCATTGACATATAACTTATATTATATTTTTTATTCCATATTATATGTTATTATCAAATAAAATATATTTATTTTATGTCATGTTCCTTGATTTATATTTATATGATGCATTATATGAGGTTTATGTCCTGGCGTATGACCTTTATGTATCATCATTATGTCCCCATACCCTTATGAACATATTAAGTTCACTTATTATCATGGAATTTTATTAAATTTTGTATAAAATTAATGATAATTTGAGACCACCACCTATATAATTATATTTCCCACGGTTTTGGTTAATGATTTAAAATAATATGATTTTAGAAGGGTACTATATTAGAATCATTTTGGGAGATATGCTAGTTATATTTTGTGAAATATGTTTCTTATTTATCTAGTATTAAATGAAACTGAACACATTCATTTGTTAGAGGTATATTAATTTTAGATAATTTTAATAATTAAAAAAAAATATTATAATTATTATGAATTAAAAAAATCGGTTTCCTCACACTAGAGACATGTTCCTATCATGATGTACTTTTTCATTATTGAATGAAACCAAGGGTGAAAATATAAGGGACTCATAAAATGATTAATCAATGACATAGCTAATGTTATAGCCTCTTAATCCATAATCCCTAATAAAACATCCATAAATGATACATTATTGTTGATACCTACAAAAAATGATCTATTGACAGGTCACACAAATATTGATCATCAACATTCCAGGGCAGCATATCACTAAATTGGGCCCCATTCAATTAATGAAAAAAATTGTCTGATTTTATATAACACACAAAACCATTATATGAGTCCAAATTATCAAATCTTCATTCCTCGGTATCAAATTTTTTATGTATCCTCTGATTTTCTTCAAAACCCATCATGAATTGGGACATTTAAATCCACCAACCATAACACTTTTTTCTTACACAAATCATTGTTGAAAAATATGTTACAATGATCACACCATGCAAACTAGAAAATATTTAATCTAACTTACTCTCAAATAACTTCATATTCACTTCAGGTCAATTTTAAAAGTATTTAATCTTTTAATCTTAAAAATATAGATCCTGAATGAGGTACATTTTAAAAATAGATATATCAAAATTATACCTTGGTGTCAACATTCAATGTTTCCTTAATAATCACTAAATAAGTTTCACCCAACTATGAAATATCTAATGTGAAATTGATTTTTCCATGAACAATAATATCATCCCCACCATATCAGTATCACTGTCATCACTATATAACTATCCACTATCCTTTTGACCTTCACCCACCAAATATTAGACATAATGAATGGAAAAGGATAACTCACACTCACTCAAGAACCAACCCAAAATCTTATCAAATTGTCATCTTAAATCCACCATAAATGTAATCTTCCTTATTAAAAAATCCAATTTTAATTAATATCAAAAACTAAAATGAGTAATGATTCACTCTTCACCAAACATATCACCAGACACCACTCATCTAGTATATACCATAATAAGTAATCCACAGCTACACCACATCAGTTTACCCACGAACAAAAAAAACATCAAACCCAACCACCAATCATATTTTTTTTAAAAAAACACACACCATATATTAAAATTACTTTAAAAAAATCCACATAGACTCACATGAAACTAACAGTCATATACTCACAAACAATAATAATTCACAAATAGATATGATTTCATTGTAATCAAGCCCCATTTATTATAGAATGAAATTACTAAACTACAACATATTATCTACTCACTTTTAAGTACCAAAGACATGATCTCAATCTCACTATGATGACAAAAGAATAACAAAAAAAATAGATCCAATAGGACCATGAATCCAACCATGAATTCCCTCTCATGAAAACCAAGTGACTTAGAGAACTCACAATGATATAACTCCTGAGCCAAAGGAAACCACATAATTTTAAAAAAAAAATCCACTCTAAAAATGATAAACATATAAGAACAAGATCATGTATCTAAAACATATCAATAATCTAATCACTCATAAATCCAACACTAGGGGAATACAGGGGCTACTCGAACACCATAGGGTCTCTAGAAAAAAATCAGTGATGAGACAACATTTGATTCACTACATATCATTAATAAATAGATCTATAAGACCTATATTCTAAAAAAGATAAAATTATTTTACATTATAGAAAAACCCCAATGAATTTATATGGGAAAATTCATGATATGTTTTTGATGCATCATCAATTAAATTAACCAATATATTATGTTAAATAATATACAATCAAAAAAAATATATTTAATATTTTCCTAATATGATAAATATAATCATACCAAATATCATTAGTTTAAGATAAAATACACAATAAATCATCAATCTAGAAACCCAAAGACCAAATTTCATGAAATATGTTGATTCTAAAAGAAATTTACATTGAAAATCAGGAATATGAGTCACATTTCTTCTATAACCAAAATTCCTCATCTAAAAAGTTTTTTATAGTGTGGAACTATTAAATCCATTATCTAATCTAACAAATTTCCCAAAAACTTATCTAAATCCTCATAAAGATAAGGTATGAAAAAATATGGTTCTAATTTCATTTTTTTAACAAACCATCATGGGTTCAGAAAACGCGTCCCCCATACATCTCACAATATGTCTTTAAGAATGACTCTTTATATAGATAATACTTATATATAGAATACACGGTGTAATGAGATACAATATGGAGACTATACAATCATATTAAAGTGAAATAATAGCAGAAATTAATCAATCTCATACACATTCATGATCACTAGATTATACAAGTATAAATAAAACATAAATGACAAAATAAAATAAATTATTTCATACAAGATCATGACAATGCTAGAATACATCAATCAATAAACCCCTCATCCAAAAATTTACACACATATAATAATAAATAAATTAAAACCACAATGAATTCCAATCATATCTGAAACATTCCTCAAAAATGGTATCCAACAAAATGGTATGTTCTAGACAAGTCATCATACTCAACAGGAGCAATCATACACTATCATAAAATAGTAGTAATCCATGAAATTCATTTATCTAATACACATGTGAAAGTTTATATTTATATTTTCACTCAACATAATGTTCATGTACAATGGGTGAGAAATTAATCTAAATAGGAAACCCATAGTGGTTAACATATCTTATAAATTAATAAAAATTTCATGTTAACATGATATACACATCACAATTAGAAAATAAAAATGAGGAAAAATAAAACTGGATAAACAACCTGATGGAATAAAATAAGGAAAACCCTACAAAGCTTCAGGATTTAAGGGTAATCTTAATAATAATCAACCACACTGAAAAAATCCATAATAATAATAATATGTGTATCACCAATCAAAAAAATGGAACACCCTACAAATCATAGATTATTTCTAGATGATTATCACACTAATAAACAAAAATATTAATCACTATAATAAAACATTCTTCATATAAGAACATAATATATACCACTACTGTGATTTATAACTATAATCCCCCGACATATATTGGCTTAATGAAATTTTATGACTCTAATTTACCTATTAATGTATAAATTATAATATATAAGTTGTTAGGATAATATATCCAATATACATGTGCACTAATCATTTTTGGCTTCCAACCAGGAGAGAATAAAACATCAATAGTTAATAAAACATGATTTCTCTCAAAATTCACGATCATCATATAAGGGTGATCTCTCTAACACACCCATTTAAAAAAACCATATCCAAACAATTTTCACACACATGAATATATACAATATCTCAATATGCTTACCTAAAGAAATCCAATATATTATATCAATCAAAAAAATCTCATGGCTAATTCCCGAACCCATAAATTCCAATAAAACTAATATCACCCTTGACTGATTTGAAATGAACGAACTCAAAATCAAAGACTATATGAATAATTAAATGGCTTTCCCACTTATCACAACCATCATCATCTATATATTAAAATCAATAAAATCCCCTATAGTGAAAATAAGAAATGATTAATTCTCACTGGTCCTCTAAACCATTTAAATAATATGAAAATCTAGTCACATTTCCTCTAACAAATCTAAAACCTCGGGTTGAGGCCCTCATAATACCCCAAATACAACAGATTTTAAAAAATATTCTCCAGAAACATTTCACTAATAAGGGAATCTCTAATTAAACCTCATACCAAATTGAACAATTACTCATATATGCACAACTGTACCCAAAACCCTTTGTATGAAACCCATCAATAAGGATGTAAACAAATAAAACTTCATGTAACCTAACCTAGCGATCCCATCCATTATACTAATAATTCTCAACATCTAAAAATCAGCAAAATAACATCTATATATCATCATTTGAATCCTCATCCATAGATATTTAATAATATATTAACCCTTAGATAAATTCAAAATAGATACACCCAATCAACCCCTCCCAATAAAAAACATACCATTTGACTCTGATCGCCATGTGGTCCCCAAAAATCTACAAATCAAGTAGAACACACATAATGGACCATTAACTAGTCCATATCAGACCAAAAGTGATAAATTTAAAGAAAAAACTCTTTATGAAAAGTAAAATTTCTGTAAACCCAATATCCCACTCATATATAACATAGAATTGATGGAAAATAGGTAATTGTTTTCACTTTCATATGATGATAATTGTCATTTTGAATAATAACACATTATAATCCTATGTGGAACTTGGAAATTTCATAGGCGTTTGAAGGAAGGGAACCTAAATTGAGATTGACGACATGATTGAACCATTAAGGAAATGGAGGAAAGGGATGCTCCACCCAACAATCAACGCATTGTTCATTAGTTCGACAAAAAGAAGCCTAGTCACTTTTAATTCTAATTCACAAAGTATAGGAGATTCATATACAATGAAAAAATACCATAGTTGTGTGGGTGAGATTTTTTGATGACAACCATTGAGATGGATCAAAAAAATGAAGTGATGAATGGTATAATAGTTATTCCTTCATGGATAGGGAATGAAATATTTTAACCTAGTTTTACACTTTTGTTCATATGATGAATGCTTTCAATAACTATTAAAACCCCACCAAAGTGCGTAGAAGTAGAGATATAAATGAATATGAAAAAGTGTAATTTTATTACATCCCATGTATAAAAATACTTCCCTATTATAAAAACCCTATATTTTCATACATTAACATTACAGAATGTTTAAGGAATACTTATCAAATTATATAAAATGACGTCCAAATACCCTATTAGTCTAGTTCATTCGAATAAACTGAAACGTAATCACGGGTAAATAAAAATATGCATTATCTCCCATTAGATTTATCTATAATATTATCCTTCTTAGACACATATAACATAATAAATATCTTCATACCCAAGGTGGGGAATCATGAAAAGGGGTTATGTCAAAATTCACGGTAATTGTAAACAAAGAAGATGTGTTAGAATAATCTTGATCATTTGGGTATGATAACATGATGATGAAAATAAAATTTCATGTCGAACATATCAAAGAGTATATAAAATAATCATTGAATAATAATTGGATGTTAATAAGACATGAATAATTTAGAAATAAAGAACATAATTCATTCAGTCATAACATTCAAATAAAACATGGAATTATCGAAAACACATAAGTACATAATATGATATCCATAGTATATATGGAATTACAACCCAGACTATATTAATAGTATAATATCACTCCCCATATAATCTTGGTATTCATGGTTTATTCACATGACCATCTTACTAGAACGAGTTCACTCTTCATACCATCTTGGTAATCATGGTTCACACCAATTCCCATCTTTTCAGTCAAGGTTCATACCCATCAATATCTTATTCTATCAAATTTTCTGTAAATTTTTATCCAATTCATTGAAGGTAGATAAAAGTCCCACACATCTGATAGTTAAATAATTCATACTATTACAAAAAATCATAAATAATCATATAATAACCCTTCAAATGAAATGGGTATCAAAAAATCTTAACATAAACAATGGAAATGTATATAGGTTTCATCACAATTTCATCAAAATCATAACACGAGAATGAGAAATTGGATTATTAATGGACATGAAATTAAGCATAACCATTCATAGACATAATATGAATGGAATATTTATATAAAATTTTAAAAACTCATGATTAAAATTAATTTATTTCATCTTATATTGGAAATAATTTGAAATATATATCCAAAAAGTTTCTTGAGGAAAATATCATTTCTTCTATAACATCGCTTTTTTAGACATAATTACATTTGAATATTAATTTTGTAAAAAATTATTTGAAAACATATAGATAGGACTTGAAATCATTTTAAAAACTACATACCATTTAAAACATTTATAGTACTCTATCAAATTTCTCAAAATATTTTTCATCGAAAACACATCGAAAACTTTAAAATAATGCTAGAAAATGTTTTGAAAAAAATTTCATTGAAAATACATTGAATTCTAAAAATGGAATCATGAATTATTTTTTAGAAACTATTCTATGAATATACATTGAAATAATACAAAGAAATCCAAAATTTGTATTGAATAAGATTTATTTTAATACAAATAATAGTAACTTGGAATCATTTTTTAATCCATTTTCCATTATACAATAAAAAATTATGATAAGATTCATTTTGATAGCCAATTTCGTTGGCAATATATAAAATAATATTGATTTTTTTTAAATGCATTATCCTTAAAAACATATAAAATAAGCATGAAAACATTTGTAATACCATTTCCCGTGAATTGATATAAAATATTTATAGAGGTTTTTTTAAAACTATTTTCCTTGAAATCTATAAATGACCCTTTAAATCATTTTAGAAAACAATATTTTATTAAAAAAAATATTCATACTAGAATACATGACAACAAAATATCATTTCAAAATAAATTATCAATGTAAAAAATAATGAATGATCATTTAAAATCATTTATAAAATCATTGTTTTTGAAATAAAATATACTTCAAAACAAAGATTGGGTAATGTTGGGCTTTCAAAATAACATATTCTTCGCTATCATATATTACAACGAGTGAAAAAATGGTACCAATATATGTATTTATCATGATTATCTAGAGGAATGTAAAATTTGTCAATGATCATGAGAGATGTATAATAATATTTATTCCGAATAAACATAATCCTAAATAGTATTGAAAAGTGATACAATTGTTTCAATAAACCCTTACAACTTAGTAACTTTTAACCATAATACTCATGTATAAAAATGAAATTAAATGAATCTATAATTATCATGGGATGATGATAAATCATGATTAAATTTTTCAAAGGCAGTATATACCGATTATATGATTTTATAGGTGTATAACATGGCATGTGTCTCAAAGAAGAAAAATTTAGACAAAACTATCATACCGATTAGGATGCATTTGAAAAATAATACCCATGAAATAAATATCATGTAATGTATATTTAAGTAGGAATAAATTTATGAATATTAATCAAATAATACATACCTAGTATTTATAGAAACCCCAAAATAGAAAAGAGTGGATAACATGGACTATAACTCAGAAATATAAAACGTGAAATTAAATTCTGATACCAAATGGATTGACAATCTTTTTACAGATAAAAACACCTTTATAATAAATATGAATTGATTGTACAAATTTTAATGAACCATATTATTATATGTAATACTATATATGGTTTTATTAGGACATTATATTACCATCTTGTTAACAAACCTGTGTTGTGGTTTCACTTAGGGTAATATTCACTTTATTCTTTGCATTTTTCTTAATTTGATTAATCATTGGTCCCTATACATATATAATTATTTTATGTATTTAAAAAATGATATCAATATAATTTTTATTCGGTATAATGTTTTTATTAGAGTCTATAGAATTTATATGTATGAAGTGGAATAAACCATCTATGGAGACAGTAAGTCCTACGAACACATGAAAATTATTTCATTTTTGATTATCATATTAAATTCATGGAAATAACATAGACACAGACACACCCACACACAAATATATATATTCTTATTATCATAGAACCATTATTTCATATATATCATATAATATCAACAAAAATAATGTTAATAATTTCCATGTTGACTGTGAATGAATGATATCAATTTCATGGGGTCGTAGTACATAATTCCTCAATTGAAGTTATTGTATTAACACAAAATGGAATGTATAATGAAAAGTGTAATGCCCCAACCCCAGTTACCTAGAGTCGGTGCATTATTGAGTAACATTGTAATGATCATAAAAGATCAAGTCTCAAAAGACCGATTAGTTTAGTAGCCTTGGAAACACTAGATACATTCATAAGTCTTACATCAAATCATAAAGTAAAACAAAAGTAAAAAAACATCCTATCTTCATATCCCCTCATATTATCCATGCAGGTCATTCATAATATACTTCATCACATCCTGGAATAATTAAAACATTGAAAGGGGTGAGCTCAGATGCTCAGTAAGGATAACAATATAACAGAAGCTTTCATAAATAAACATAAACATTTAAGGCAATGTATAACTAAAACAAAAGCCTTTTTGACTTGAACATCAGCATAATATGGAAAAAATAAAATTAAATAATGCCATTTAGTTATTCACATGGATATTCTACTAGTTGAATAATCACATGCAATATTAATAACCACTCAATAGTATAATTTATCACTATAAATTATTTTGATTAAAAAAGTTGTTTTTATGTATTTTCTCTATTCATAGAAATTTGGAAGTTCTCAGAATATTGCAAAAAATTCAACTTAGGATAATTTCGATATTCCGAATACAAAAATGATGTCCATTTTGAAATATAAATTTTATATAATTTCAAAAAGTGGGTATTACTATTCATAACTGCTATTTTGATTGGTCGTGGTGTGTTAGAATGTCGAACATGCGTACAATGCAAGCTATTGCACTATTGAAAGAGAAGTGTATTAGGAAAGCTTGGGGTGTTAAATTCCCCCCTCCTTCAATAAATTGGGTGCTTGCAACTTGAATATGTTCTTTGAAAATAAAAACTTGAATATAGAAAATAATTTTGTAGAATACCCACATTGGAAATAGGGTTCATAAAAATATAACATTAAATGAAAGAAAGAGAAGTACAAAGGTCTTATGAGATAGCTCATACTAGGATTCTATGAAAATTTAGATTTGGAGGAAAAACAAACCATCAAGGTCTGATGGTGAGATGAAGAAAACAGTGTTAGGAGAATGTTAAGAAAATAACAAACTTTTGATTGGTCAAACGATCATTGATTCCCCAGTAGGAAAATTTAACCGACAATGTTTTTGTTTTGCGTTACCTTTTATAAATTTGAAGAATTTATTTAAGAGATTTACTAAGAATGAAAGGAAATATACATACTTGTCATGTAGAATTTTCATTCTTTAATAAACTTTTACCACAAACCCATCTTTCACTCAAAAAGATAATAGAACTCATAATATTATATTTATCCTAATCATACATGGTTCCAAATATTAACACATATCATTTAGATTTGGAAAACTATTTTTTAATAACAAGGGACTTCCTGTAGGCTATTGGTATGTAATAAAGACCTATAACACTATGGTTGTGGGTTTGATTCCTGCAGCTTTGTCCGACGCGACGGTTTATCCCCTGTCCTGCAGGTCATCGTTTTCCATAAACTATAGTATTATAATATTCCAAAAATAATCTTCAGAAATGTTTTAACCTTAAAAAATACTATCCAATGTTCAACATAATCCATTCCAACCTTTATAATTATCCAAAATACCTCTATCCAAACATTATCTAAAAGGTCTATAAATTCCAAAATCAATTGTATAATCAGATTCCTAAAACAAATTAAATATTCTCTTATTTTCACATAGAAAAATATGATTAACTTCATCATATTAAAACCATAATGAAAACAACAAGTACTGCAGTACAATCCTTATATATATCACATTATTATTATAACCAGAATATAATCCTTGTGTTCAAAAGAACCAATACATTAATTCTTCAACTTCAACTGTAGTAAAAACATAAGATTGTCCTTCATCCCTTTGCCTTTTTTGAGGTAAGTTTCCCAGACACTTAAGACATTCATTTTCATAATTACCCATTTCCTTACAATTGTAGCATTCAACATTGATAGCCTCTTTATTTCCCTTGCAATCACGAGCCTGGTGACCTTTTTCGCCACATTTATAACAAACTCCTACTCCTTTTAGTCATGTACTGGGGTTATTCTTCCCACAATTATCACATAATAGAAAATACTTCTTTCCCTTTTTCCCTTTATCTATATCTAGTTCCACCGTTATGTTCTTCTCTTGCTTTAATTTATTGTCATATGATTTAGAGAATTCCTTTTCTTTCTTGATAGCAATGAGACAATATCATCGTACGACGAGAAGGTTTTTGAGACTAATGATCGGAGGAGAAATGGTTTTAACCCATAAAAAAATGGTCAATCTTACTTCTTGGGTTACGTATATAATTTTCAGTATACCTCTCTAGCCTTGTAAAGTTTTCCTCATACTTTGCTACATTCCCATCCTCCTTTTGCCTTAGACTCAGAAATTGCCTTTCAAAATCTGCTCGATGGTCATGAGGAAATTATTTTTCTATGAAAAGCTCTTTGAACTCCCTAAATTCCATATTTGATACTTCATCATCTTCCTTCATGTTTTGTATCAATGACCACCATTGATCTGCATCTCCAGCGAGGCGATGAACTACCATGACAACTTTTTCCCTTTAACTACTCTCTAAATCTTGAAAGATTTTCTCTATGGAACTCATCCATTGCTTGGCTACTAAGGGATTTGTACTCAAATTAAATGTTAGTGGTTGTTGCCTCATGAAGCGGTCTAACATTGATCATCCACGTTGCAGATCAGGGTTCTTCATAGGAGTAATGTTATTATTCATAACCTGAGTGAGTTGTCTCAGTATGTTGATAAGCTGATCAGCACCAGTTGTATCACCAACTCCATTATAATTATCTTGAGTAGGATGGAAATCCCTACATGGAGTGCGTGCATTGATACAGTTTCCATTCATCCCACTAGGAGCCATTTCTAAACAATGTCATAAACTAGATTAGTTTATGAATCAAAATATATAATTACATACTTTTAAAACACTTAACATAAATTGAACTATAATTATAAAAATGTTTTCTTTGAGAAGTATATACTCATAAACCCTTCATAATGGTTTTTACAGAAAATGAGAATTATCCTAAGCATATCCCCCAGGAGTGTCGTAACCAAGACTGCAGTAAGGCCCGTTGTCATGCATCAGTTCCCATTCGAGTGTATCTCAAATAGGTTTTTTCGGGTTTTACCCCTAGGTACATATGTGCCAGATCAGCCTCTACCTGCTCGTATCAAAGCAGGGATGTATTTCTCGGAAAACTCACAAAATCTCTAAAACAAAAAAATTCTAGGAAGTTATTCTATACTAATACTCAAAGACTATCTTATGGCTATGTGCTCTATTCAGAGTTTTTCTAAATCTATCTTCCAAGGTTAGTACTAAACTGCCTCTGATACCAACTGTAACGCCCCAACCCCAGTTACCCAGAGTCGGTTCATTATTGAGTAACATTGGCATGATCACAAAAGATCAAGTATAGAAATACCGATTATTTTAGTACCCTTGGAAACACTATATACTTTCATAAGTCTTACATTACATTATAATGTAAAACAAAACTAAAAAAACATCTTGTCTTCATATCCCCTTATATTATCCCTGAAGGTCATTCATAATATACTTTCTCAGATCCTAGAAAAATTAAACCATTGAAAGGGGTGAGCTCAGATGCTCATTAAGGATAACAATATAGCGGAATCTTTCATAAATAAACATAAGCATTTAAGGCAATTTATAACTAAAACAATAGCCTTTTAAACTTGAACTTCACCATAATATGGAAAAAATAAAATTAAATAATTCCATTTACATATTCACATGGATATTCTACTAGTCGAATAATCACATGCAATATCAATAACCACTCAATAGTATAATTTATCATTATAAATTATTATGATTAAAAAAGTTGTTTTTAAGTATTTTCTCTATTTATAGAAAATTGGAAGTTCTCAGAAAATTATAAAAAAATTCAACTTATGATAATTTCGATATTCCGAATACAAAAATTAAGTCCATTTTGAAATATAAAATTGATATAATTTAAAAAATTGGGTATTACTATTCATAACTGTTACTTTGATTGGTCGCGTTGTGTTAGAATCTCGAACCTGAGTACAATGCAAGCTATTGCATTATTGAAAGAGAAGTGTATCGTGAAAGCTTGGGGTGTAACAACATGTGTTTTAAAATAATCATAGAAACATAATTTTATATTAAATAAAATATATAAAAAATATAAAAATATTTTTGGTCATAATATACATCAAGGGATGTGGTAAAAGAAAAAAAGAACAGTCATCGTCTTGTGGGGTGGTAGTTCTCTGTGCATGTAAATAGTAATATCCTTACCAGTTAGACGATGTTGTGTGTAGGTGATGTTAAAAAAATTATCATAAAAACTATTTAATCATTAAAATAGTGTTCTATTTTACACTAAATATGGAAATATAGTGTTGGGTAGTAGAAATAAAATAATATAAGGGACATCGAGAGAAGAATTTACAAATTAATTAGGTTACTCATTTTTTTGTGCCAAAAGGATTCATTGGATTGATTTATTCCAAATGTGATTATTTTATGAGGAAGGGTATATGTTGGGAGGTGGATTTGTATGTGTTTGACTGATCGTAAGTGTATTAAATAGTCTGATGATGTGGTAGTGTTAGTGGCCATTTAATTGGATGTGAAATGAGACAAATGGAATTTCGAAAAAAAATATTTGTATACCCACGTTTGGACCTAAGAAAAGTCATAAACACACATAATAACTAAATAATATATGGTGAATTGATGAATAATTTACGACCAATGAGTTTTTTACAATTTTATTGGTCATTTTTGGTCTCATATTTATTCATTA
Organism: Viscum album; assembly: GCA_963277665.1. NCBI lineage: Eukaryota > Viridiplantae > Streptophyta > Magnoliopsida > Santalales > Viscaceae > Viscum > Viscum album. The sequence continues at coordinate 1,598,641,436 of OY728158.1, forward strand.
ATACATTGTTAACATACTTTTTCTCGTAACCATTATAAATAATAATAATTATGATCACGTATATTTTTGGTGAACAACAAAGTTGGACATATTAGAAATTATAAATTATGACGAAAAAAATATTTTATCATTTTTCCCATATTATAATAATATATCTTGAAAAATGAAATTTAAAATTATTCATGTTTAAGTGGAAACATTGTAGGGTTTTAGAGAAAACAATCCAAAACTTTTGCTACGTTTTAGGCAGAATTTCATTGGAAAATTGATTCTAATGACCTAAATTTGATTAATTGATATATATATTATATAATTAAACATTGAATCCAATTTATAATATAATTTATCATTATAAATAAATTTGATGAAAATGAAATTTTGTTTTAATGTCTACTATCTTTCACTATTCATATAAATCATGATGGTTCGCCGAAAAATCCCAAAAAATTCCCCATGATATAATTTTGAAAATATAAATTCAAAAAATATATTAATTTTATAAAAATATATTTTTAAATGATTCTAAAATAAATTTTAATATATTTTAGTGAAGTACATTAAAATCAATTCATTTGAGAAAATTGTACTTTTATACATAAAATGTTTTCATCACATTTTATATCTTTCATCGTAAATATGTTTTATTTATATAAACCAATTATTTAAAATATTTGAAAATATGTTATAAAAATTCATATTTCAATGTTAATCATCTATATTATAAATATATCATTTATATAAAAATAAATATAAAAATATGTTTCGTTGAAACTCAATGTCGTGTATAGTGTTGACAAATTCGATGTTTCATGTTGTGTACCCTATGTAAGTATTGTATGTTTCATATAAAAAGCCAATTATCTATGTAGATGAAGATAATATAACTTTTGTTTATGGTGCACAATTAACTTGATTTTTTATATAATTCAATCCAAACATAGTGATTTAATATAAATTAATCTATTTTCATTTTTAGGTGAAATTAAAAATATCGCAAATAATTAAATATTTCAAAAAAATTAACTAACTATTTCTCATGGTGTTATTTGCAACACTATTAAAATTAATTTATCCCTCTAAATTCGTCTTTGATGTCAACGGTTTAATAATATAATGTATTATTCATTGAAACCCATATCATAAAAATAGATACTAAAATATCCCATAAAAAGGGAAAGTTGGATCCATAAAGGATACATAGAGAAACATATAATTGGTTTCACCATATGAGAAAATATGTTGTGGGTTATGATCAGAAATGAAGAAAATGAATCGATATTTATATGGATTGATATATGTACTAAATAAAAAAAAGTTAATTATCAATGAAAATTTGAGGGACTCAATTTCAAAAAAATTATGATTATTTAAATGGCTATCATTTCAAACAAATTAATTTATTAGAATAAAAAATATTACATTTATCGTTATCATAATATTTATAAATAAATTTATTTCACAATAATAAATGAAAATTTCAATACCCGCTATATTTATAATAACAAAATAACATTCTTTAGTTATGTTTGTTTCAATATTGAATTCATCTATTACATCATGTAATGGATATCCAGAATTTAACATTCTTTCCTAGAATGATAAAATAAAATTTTACCAAATCTTAAAGACCATAAAGGAATTAAATTTATAACTAATTATCTATAACTATTCATAAAATTAAATATTTATAATACATTATTCTCAAAATATAAAATATAAACAATTCTTACATCATAAATAATTATTCATAAAAAATAATTATACATTAACGAGGATATTGTGTAGTCCATTGGTAGGTAGGAAAACCATATTGTCCATCGGCCATTAGATCAAGACTTGTGACCTTACTATACATGATTGCTTTCCAGCTGAAATGCATGATTTCCTTTTCTAAAACCATAATAATATAATTTCATAAATATTATGATCATATTATATATAAGGTCAATCACTAAATATCTTTTTATCCATGGTTTTTAATACAATCTCTATACATAAATAAATCCTCTGAATATTAACATATTCATTTCATGAATGGGGAACGTTATAACCCTTATAAAGTATTATAATCTCCTATATTAGATGTTAAGAAATGAAATAATATGCACATTGATACTACATATAACTAATTTTCAAATGATTATTACATTCCAAACTTGTTAAATACATCATCACATATACCTAGGAAACATGGTAATAACCTAAATTTCCATCCATACTTCTAGAGAACATGTGTTATTCATTATTCCATATATTACTATATATTATCTATAAATACATTATGATTAAATATTCATCCATGATATCATAATGTTCATGTGAAAACATCGTTAATTACTTCCAAGGTAATCAATAACATCCAATTTACTTATTCATGTCAAATATATCATTCTCCAATCAACAATATCTTATCCTAAGGAACATGTTAATGGTCATCTTTCACATAATCATGTGTTTTCTTTATACATAACCATTTAATTAAATCTCATTTAAATTCTATGAGATACATTGTATTTATTATTTTAAATTATTATAAAAAACTAATTATACAAACCATATGTATTTTACTTTCCATATTACAAAATTCTTGATTCCAAATACATAAAAGATATTTGTATTCCTCGTCTCTCTATTACATTAGCATGGATACCTCATTTTATTACATAGTACATATTTCCTTTAAAATTTATTCTATGGTCTCGTCATCATCAAAAAACGTTACTATTAATCATACCACCTTGATGATCCTCTTCTAGAGATTTCCATTTGGGAAATGGAGTTGCATAATGACTGTTTATTCTATACATAAAAAAACATAACATTTTTTACATCTTATAGAGAAAATATTTTCATCCATCTCGTAAACCAAAATCATCATTTTCCCACATAGAAACATTCTTTGCGACATTCTTTCCCATTGTCAACACATATTTTTATTATATTAGGACCTTGACCAAGGTTATTCATTCCACATTCTTGACACAAAGGAAACTGAAAATTACTTCCACCTTGGTATCCATTACTCAAAATTTTAGTGAATTCCATCTTTCAATTCCATGGTGAGTCTAAGATTTAGTTAAGGTACACATTGTTAATCCTGTTACATCAATTTTCATAGGAATGATAAGAACATGTTTCCCTCAAGTAGTCATCCCACTTGAATTCACATTACAAAATCGTCCATCACTTTTAACGTTAATCGAGTGGCTTCTGATTCACACATTTGACTAAAATTATATGTGTAGTGTGAGTATTACATATCATTGTAGAAAACCACACTTCCCTGAAAATAATTTATTATATGAAATCCAAATTCTCAAACCTTTCATAATATATGACACACTAGGTTCATCATAAATAATTAATAGATAACTTATATTTATGTCCATCAGGATGGTTCTTGAAGAGTTTGTGAATTCCCAATGAATATACCCTAGAAGTGTCAAACCAGCTATGCGGAAAGGCTTGTTCTCGTGTACTAGATTATAAAAAGACAGGAAAATAACATCTTCTCTGAGTTGTTGCACATATTTACAATTGTTCCAAAGCCACATCCACATGTAGTATGAAGACATGTATGCATGTCGGGTAAATCACGTACTCTATCCTTTAAAAATTTATAGTACATTTTCATGAACCATCATCCAACCTTATAATTATCCGAAGACACATCCCTATACAAATCCTTATAAATATACATATCGATTTCATAAATATTTTACCATACGAGATTCCAAATGTTATCAAAAACTTTTAGATGATACTGACTATCACAACCCTTTCTTTTTAAACATTAATATTACATAAATTTTTTAGAATACATAAAAAATAATACAAACAAATTCTCAAAGACTGTAGTAGTTTAGTGCCATAGGAAACAATGATATACAAACATTGGTTCCTAATAGAGATACATTGTATCCCCCTATATTATTCATGAATATCACCCTTATTAGACAAATAAAACAAAAAACATATCTTCATAACCTGGAAAAGGAAGCATAATAATGGGTTAGATGAAATTATTAGTAAGTGTTAAAGAGGGATATATGTAATAATAATAATGAAAACATGATCACGAAAATATAAGAACATATCATGTATATCAAAGGTCATTTACAAGAACCGTATCATAAATATTGGCAGTTCATAAGACATTAATCATATAGAAATTGTTTTAATAAGCCATGAAATCATAACACAGGAATAACAGATATAATTAGGGAAAAACATAAGAATATAATATATCTTCCATTGAATCCAGGAAATCACTTCCATGAAATTCTTATTAGTACATGTTCACTCCCCACGCCATTATGGTGGTCAGGATTTGCTCACATGGCCTTTTAAGTTGTAGGAGTTCACTCTTAATACCATCATGGTAGGCCTGGTTCATTGCAATGAGCATCATTGTAGTAAAGGTTCACTCCCAAAACCATCATATTATATCTCATGAGATATAAATTTTACCTAATGTATTGGTGGGAGATATAGGTACAACACATATTATATCGAAATTATAAATACAGATGCTAGGTGATCATAATGTATTATATATTAAACCATGAAATGAGAAGGTTATCATACACATGTAATAATAACATAACATATGTAAAATTATATTGGTTTCATACTTATTTAATCAAAAGCATAACCCATAAAAGAGAAACATGCTCCATTGTTTGAGTGATTTGACATGAATTGGTCACCCAATTCATTCCTAGAGAAATTTATTAAATCAAAAGGTTTATAATAGGGAAACCGAGGTGTAAGGAACTTACACAATCAATAAATTAAGAAAACAACGATTGGAATAATAATAATAAACATATATTGAAATTGATTCACCACTACTATAAAAAATGTGTGTGCATCAGGAAACAACCATAATTAGAGATGTCATAGGTCCACAGTGGCATCCAACATAAAGACTAGCAATATCAAAGCCTTCATGACCTCCCAAATGTCCATCAATTGTAACATGATTTTTTTCACTCATCTCAATAGGAATTATCCACTTTGATAAGAATAACTCTAGCTAAGGACAGTCCATGGAAGTGAAATAGTGCAGTCTGCATTCATAGTTCTTCCAGAGAAGCAAACAGGTTCTGGCCTGGAAAAATAGCACCCCTATATTACATGTTTTTCAATAAGGGAGGTTTCCATTATGCCTCATAATTTTTAAATGATAATTCCAAGATCTCATATTGTTTTTTCCTAAGTACACAAGAAATCATGATGCATAATTGATTGAATACAATGATTTATTACGGGCAACGAACTAGAAAAGAATTGTGAGATGAAGCCACCATATATGCCTACAATTATCCATTGATAGAGATGATGAATAAATAGAAAAATTTGAAAAAATAGTATTTTCTCCTTCCAAGCATGCCAGAGAACAAAATCGACTAGGACCTGGAGCCGCAAGAACCTCTCTGGCAATGCAGAACAACATACACAAGCCATTACTACAGTCCGATGAATAGAAAAATGGAAATGACTCTACAAAAAACACATTAATAATTTTTAGATGTGTAGAAATCCAGAAATATTTTGATAACCAAGTGATAGACTGTATTTCAAAATCAAAGAGCAGCTTAACAGTGTGCTAGAACCATCAAAAGAGTGTTGCAATATTGGAGAGATCATCATCACACTAGAGAGGAATCTATCTAGAGTAAACAAATTCCTAGGTAAACACCACCCATCATCCGAGATAATATAGGTAGAATATAAACCCATGTGACGTAAAATGAGTCAGTAGCCTCGAGTGAAGACGAGTAATTCCAAAACCAAGAAAAATGCTGAAAAAAGGCCCCCGCATCATTAGACAACAATCAATGAATTCACAGTTCTAAAAGGAAAATTTGAGGCTCACATAAAAGAATCATTCTAATTGAGGGAAAATAGACAAAATCATTTCCATGTAATATATCTGAAATTAAAATGAGGATTATGTTTAAATTATTCTACCCTGTTGATGAACATTGTTTCTCTAATTTGACGGAAAATTTCCACAGTTATTTCTCCATTATTGTTTATTTTTAATGTTATTGTGTTTTTATCATCTATCCAAGATTCTAGCTGATTCGACACATCATCAACATATTGATAAGAATCCCTCACAGCCTGGTGATTGTTTTCATTATCATTGTTCCCACTCGAATTTTCTTCACTATAGGATGTAAAATAATTATCAGCAGGCATAATCTGTGGAGATGTATTTGGAGTCATCTCTCTAGAAGCTTATAAATACCTAGTAAATATTGTTCACTCAAGATTAGAGTAATATCTATATTTCTAAGTCATTTTTTATTTGGAATAATGAAACCATCCAAGTCAATAATCACTTTATACCTTTCTTGGAGATTTATTTTAAGTATGCATCTTCTATTAGAAATTCTTGATCACAACCAACATGTGATGTCTCACAAGAATCAGTGTGGTCACTGTGCTCCTTCTATTGGGTGGAATTATGAGGTTCATTACGTTCCTTATGAACACCCAACTAAACGAGGGGGGATTGTGATTTTATCAAAAGCATTGTTATCTGTAATAACAAAATTTGAAATTTTACTGTTCTTAGAAAGAGTTCTCATAGATTTTTTAGACTAGTCATTTCCCCCATCATGTGAATTAACCTCATAAGTTTTTTTACTGTCATAAATTTGATCTTCAATGTGGTATTTCATCCTAGAAGGGCCACCAGTAACTATATGACCTTACTTTCCTTCTTATATATTTTATTTTCCTTTTTTATCCATGTCAATTTATGTGTCAGTGGCTGAACAAATCAAGTATCTCAATCTATATTACAATGTCCAATCATGTAGAATACACTACAATAGGTAGGTATATTATCATAAATTGCTTATTTAAAGAACCCATAATTTCCATTTTGAATCCATAATGGTATGAGATCATTTGGGAGTCTTCAATCTCAATAAAAAACCTAACACTAAGAGTCCTTGATAGATTCTTCATTGAAAAGTATAGATTAAGAGGAGTTCCAATGAGGTAGGACATTAGAAAAAATTAGTTTTCTTAAAAATATGAAGGGGTAAACTACGGAAGCCAAGCCAAACTAGAACAACATGGGATTTAGAGAAAGGATTATAGTCTAGGATTCATTTGAGAAATCTCATAGAAGAACCCCAAAAACTGACAATAATATTTCCCAAAGTCAATAATATTAATTTTCAAAAAATAATCTAAAAAGAACACTGGAAGAATTTAATAATACTATATGGAATCCCATAAAACCTTTAACTTTGATCAATTTTCATAAATGAATTTGTTATGGGTGACATTTGATGAATTTCCCAACGAGTGCATAACATATGTCTGAAGAAAAGAGGATTACATCATTCTTTGAGAATGAGGTCACATGCTGACCTATATGTCGAGAAATATTTGTCTTGATGTGTGGTCCAATATTCATTGAAACATTAACATAGGGAACGATGGAGGGTTTTACAGGGGCAACACCAGTGAATGATCAGAGATTAGAATTAGGTTAACTTGGTGGATCGCCCAGGAGTGGGCTCGACATCTGTGATGATATTTTGAACAGATTTTTTGAAGAATATGAAATTAAGAGTAATTATTAAGAGATATAATATAAATATAACTTGCAGGTAATTTCTTAGAAATGCCTGGGTAATATAAACATATGTCATCTAACATGGAAATTTTTTTTGAAAAAACATTCAAAAATTATTTATTGAGGAAAATATCCATTCTTCCTTGAAATGTTTTAATAATTAATAAAACATTTTGAAACCCATTTTTTTATAAAATACCATGAGAATTTATAAATATGACTTCATGTCCTTTTTAGATTTGTTTTACAATTAAAAACAAAAAAAATAATCTTCAAAACATTTTAAAAACATTTTTCATGGAAAACATTAAAATAAACAATGAAAATATTTTGAAGACCATTTCATTCATAATATATTTGATGCCTATAAAGAATCCACGAAATGATTTTGAATGATTATCCTTGAAAATAAATTTAGAACATAAAATAAAATCTTTTTTGAAAACCATTTATTTTCAAACATATAAATGATTTTTCAAAACATTTTGGAATTCATTTTCTTTAAAACATAAAAAATAATATTGAAATAATTTTAAAGAAAACTAAAATCTAAAAATCTAAAATAAGATATAATTTTTTTTGAAAATGATTTTCATTGAAATATTATATAAAAATCATGAAATTTTTTTTAATAACATTTTAATTGAAAAAATATATAACAACATTGATCACGTTTTTGAAAAAATGTTCAATTTGAAACTTATAAAATTACATTGAAAATATTATAAAAACACTTTTCCTGGAATATATCATTAAAAATAATCCTTTATAAATCATAATAATTTTATAAATACCTTCTTAATTTAAAACATATTTAATGAACATTTGAAATCATTTTTGAAAACATCTTTTTTGAAATAAAACATATTTATGACTGAATAGAGGGTAAAAGTAGGCTTTTATAAAAATATAATCATAACATATTTATCTACTAGAGAGTGGTAAAATGATACCAGTTTATTAATATATCATGAATTATAATAAGAGAATAAAATTAATGAATGTTATTGAATTACAGATCATAATATTTCATGAACATAAACATAAACAAAAAAAACTTGAAAATTTATGAGATTGTCTCAATAAAGTTTACCTACATATAAAATTGGAACCATAATCCCCATGAATGAAAATGTTATTTAATTATGGTAAAAATATCATGGAAAGAGTAATTTTTATTATATAACGTTTAAAATTTCACGTATACACCTAATGTCATAGTATAGGAAAACATATGACATGTGTGTTGAAGAATAAAAAATTAGACAAGAAAATCATACATATTTGGAGAAATATGAAACTTAAACCGCATAAAATAATGATCCTATAATGGATATGTAAATAAAAATAAATTGAATAATTTTTATAATATTATACATTCAATGTAACACCCTAGGTAAATAAAGAATATGAAAATTTCATATTTATCCATATTTTTGAATAAAATATTAATATGACTTTAAAGGGGATGCTATGCTCGATGGCGTACCCAACACGCAACAACGAGTTTCTTGAGAATCTTATATTGCACTCTAATAATAAAATAATATTATTTTAAATAGTAGTTAACACCTAGCTGTTGTGATGGCAGGAATGAATTGAACTAACTACAAAATGATTATATATTTTTTGTCAAATATATTTACTTTTTACAATAAATGTTAGAGGATTAAAAATGGGAATGAATCCAATTTTAAGCGTAAACATTCTAATATTCTTTAAAAGGTCGATTAACCGCCTTTTGATGGAGAACCTCTTTTAAATAAACATTTTGACAATGGTATGTGTTATATTTGACAAAATAAAATTCTTCTTTAGAATCGGGTTATCAAAATATACTTTGTGAAAATTTTTGGTATTTTTCCAAAAAGTTCAATTTTTAATGAATAGTGAAAAATGTTGTATTTTAATTCAAAAACTCTTTTTAATCTAATTTATTTATATGATTAGATTATCTTTTGAATTGGTTTTAAAGTTAAATTAGAATATATTTTTACCCTCTAATCCAATTGTGGACTTTGGAATTAATTTCACTTTGAAATCGGACTTAAACTAGTGTCAATCTTTTGATACATTTTGTTTCATAAAAACATGCTATTTGTTATGAAAGCGGGAATTAATTATTAAATGAATTAATGAAACTAATTTTTTTTTAATTTTGATAAATAGACATCATTTTTGAATTCGGAATATCAAATATAGCTTAGGGTGAATTTTTGGTAATTTTCCAAAAAACCTCAATTTTTGATGAATAGTGAAACCACTAAGTGGTACTTATAAAAACCGATTTTTCCATTTAAATGAAAATTTTCCATCTTTTTGTTTTGAATTTAAAAAATCCGACATACATGGTTTTCATTAAGAAGTAAAATGTGGTTCAATGGGATAAAAATAATTTTTTGGTGAATAGTAACTTATTAAGTTTTTAATCGCGATTATAGGTAATTAGTGTAGTTTAAGGTATGAATAATGTTTTAATAACATGAAATGACCTAGACACATGTCCTACCCTCATTGTATGTGTCATTGCCGACCAAGAAAATTAATGGGTCAACTTGGGGACCCCATGGATCCACTTTGGATGGAAAATGACATAAATACCTTTTTATTTATTGTTAAAGTCAAAATGACACAAACATGAGATGTTTTACTAAAGAAATTTTTACATGGGGTTATAAAAGTCATATATTTGACTATAAATAGTAATTGGAAAGATAAAAAGTTTTCCTACATCATAGTTTTTTTTATAATTTTTATACATTATATAAATTAAATTATTTATGACATCATGATGATGCAGCGATGACCTCATTATTTAACGATTTAAATAAAATGGAACGATGATGTAATATCTAAGCCCTAAACATGTCCAAAACCTATTGGATGAGTGGAATTATAACCCATATCACCTTAGCCTCTAAATACATCAATGTGGGACCTTTAAAATCCGAAACTCTTTTGAAAATAAAGTAACATTTTGTAACTTTACAAGAGTGCCCCTCCTCTCCTCTTATAAAAGGCCCCCACCTCTACCTCCTTACGCACACTTCCAAAGCCTTTGGCTCGTCCAACCCCTACCCATTTTGTCTCTCCACATCCCTATATAACTCCCTGAAGCCTTACGTTTGGCATAATCCTTTCCAAGGAAGCCTTTGAGCTCAAATCAAAGGAAGTTACCCGATTTTAATGAAATGTCTTCACATGAGCCCTTTTGTTTTATTTTGCTTCTACAACCCCCTAAACTCTTTTTATTAACTTCTTTTGTAACAAATACATTATCTAAAATATACTAGGTTGTTGTTCTAAGAATGATTAGAGCTACACTTACACACACCTACATCTAATGGTTAAAGAACATACTGTTTCCATGGATGGCGAATTTCTGCCTCCTGAAATGATGATTGTTCAACATTCTTTTAAAACCTTCAAAGGTGGCCATTAAGATGACACTATACTTATATATGATATATAATATGATTATTTTTTACTTAAACTTCTTTATTTTTCATTTATGGCATACCTTTATGGTTTCCATTATGGGTAAACGTGATATCTTCATTTAAGGAAGTGTGGACTACCGCCCCCTCAAAGTGATGTGATTTGTTAATGCCATATGTGGGACATATAAAGGATGGATTTAAAGTTATTATATATGATGTTATACTATAATTATAATATTCCTTTATATAATTATTATTTTCATTCCATTAATGTATGAGATAGAAATGAAAGTAGCGTTCATGCGTACGTACGGCTTACCGTCTCCATGAACGGTGCATTTCATTTATTATCCCCAAATGTAATGTATTATTATGAGTACATATATATAATGGATATATATGATTTATGTTACATATAAATGATTAATATAATTCTGGAATTAAAATATACATACCCCTCATATAGTTTTAATTCCATTAATATGACATAGAAATGAAAGTAGCGTTCATGCGTACGTACGGCTTACCGTCTCCATGAACGGTGCATTTCATTTCATTCCTCTAAATGATTATGTGATATTATAAATACATGTATATGCTGGATATATATGATATATATGATATCCAAATCAGGAATGTCATTCTGAATATAAATAACCTTTGACCACATGAACAACATGTAATTGTAAGAAGTCCACTTTCGACTTAAGAACCAAATATCGACAAAAAAAACATTATTAACTTAAATGATTACATAATTTTTATGACATGGTAATAAGTGATATAAAAGGGATAATGAACATGAAAAAGGTTCTTAAGGAAGTATAAATTAACTCAAGTTTATTATTCAGGAGATTAAAGAACGATTGTTTCAAGTCGGACCCGAGGTAAGGGATCCTACTCCTCTCTTTCTTTATAAGTATTCTCTTTTATGTCATTCATTTTAAAGCTCATATTTTCTGTTCTTGGGATGTTATTTTATATTAATCTTACTTTAATTTTTATGTTCATATGATTAGATACCCTATTCTCTCTCATCAATCCATTTTGGATGTTTTGAGTGGCCCCGTTAGGATACCGAATTTTCGTAAGAGATCTAACCTCTCTCTTTCTTTTTAAGTACTCTCCTTTATGTCACTTCTTTTAAGCACCTCTTTGTTATGTTGGGGGATGTTCTTTTATATTCCTCTTTCTGTAATCATTTTGTTAATATGATGAGAGACCCTATTTGATCTCATCAATCCATTTTTGTATGTTTTATGTGGCATCGTTAGCCTGCCGAGTTTTCGTAAGGGATTTTTCATCTCACTTTTATTCCCATGAGATTTATGATACATTTTCCACAATTTCCATTGAGTGGTGTATGTACTTCCCATTATTTTACTCATTGTGTAATATACTCTCATTTATGAGTATTTACATCAATGTTGTATTGTCCTTATTTCACGGGGTGCTTGTCTCAAAAGATACCCATGTCGGTAAGGGAACCATTCACCCTCCTCCTTTTAAAAGACTTCTTTTGTTGGGTATTTTAATTTATATATTGGGATATGTTCTCATATATCCTTATTGATGTAAATTTTATGTCCAAGTGATTATATCCCCTTTATCTCTCTCATCAACCCTTTTTGTAAAATTTTATGTGATACCGATAGGCTGTCGAGTTTTACCAAGGGAACTTCTTAACCTAATTTCAATTCCTTTGGGTTCAACATGTAGTTATTGAATATGTCATCCTTTGAATATGTGTGAAAAACCTTTGATTGTTTTACACTTAATATCCACTTATATTGGGTGTATTTATATTTTTCACACATAATTATGAGATGTATTTATCCTTAATTTAAGGATACCTTCTTTATAATGGATTTCATCTCATTTTACATTTTTTTTGAGACTTCATTGTTGTTATGCACCAATTCACTCTTATATGGTGTTTGTACTATCCTTTGACATATTATATCATGAATACCGTTATTCTCATGATATTATAAAGTTCGGATTAAATGTTATTCCGCTATTATTTGTATTCAAGAGTCTCTCATTTTGTTAAAAACTATTTATCAAAAATATCGTTTTAATGGTTTTAAAGATTTATTATTCTAAATATTTATCTTTAATGTCCATGTTTTCAAAATGGTTTTCAGTATTTATTTATATGGACATTAATGTTTTAAAATTATAATTCCATTAAAAGATTCAATGTGGTATGGGACACTTTGATTCAAAAAATATCTTTTAAATATTTTCTGGAAATGGATTGATTAATTCAATATCTGGGAATTACTTATTGTGATTGAAAATGAAATGTTTTTATTGAAATGTTAATATTTTCAATATTTTATGTGTAATGATGGTACTTGGACATTTTACGGGTGGTTACGTGATAAACCGTATGACGGGTTGTGCCATGAATACTAGGACGAGTGGTTACGTTATAACCTCCAATGCATTGGGTATGGAAGTCGGTCGTATGACTATTCCATTAAGTTTGTGTGGATGTCGGCCGTATGGATATTCCATTAAGTATGTGTGGAAGTCGACCATATGGTTATTCCACTTAAGTATGTTTATGTCCCAAGTTACCTTTATATGTTATGTGATCTTTATATGGGTTTTATGGTAATCTTTTGGTTACAGAATGGTATGTAATGAACTTTTATTCAGTGAAGAGTTTTTACTACTTCGAAAAGGTGAAAAGTATTACATTGATAATGTATACATGGTTTACTTGTTGTTTTGAAAAACTAAGAGTTTTCATTCTTTGTGTATCCCTTACTGAGCTTTTTATGCTCATCCCAAGTTTTTGAAATGTTTTTCACAGGACTTAGCGTGGAATAGGGTCAAGGATGGGTTCAAGGGAAAGTCATGCTACGTAAAACATGGAACTAGACATGTTTCTTTTTAAGCGTTTTTATTTTATGGAAATTTTAGTAGAAGCGACTACTCTGTAATCTTTTGAGATTTAATAGTTATTTCCTAATTCTCTAAAACTCTAAACCTGAAAATATCCTCAATGTGAATTACTCTTTTAATTCAATATTAAGTAAGGTTTAAGGCTAGGGCCTTATAGTTGGTATCAGAGGTTGGTTTAGATAACATTAGAGGTTAGGGTATTCTTTAAACATAAGTGAAATTACCATAATGGTTAGAATTTCAGAAAGAGTCCTAGTTTTAGATAAAGTGAATGAGTAAGTATATATTAGTGTTTATCTCCCTCATTAGTACATGATGGTTTTGTTGATATACTCACACTGTCCTTTTTGGTTTTTGTAAATGGGCGGATCTAGCAGGAACCAAAGTAACAATGTATGTGAAGGAAACTATGACAATTTTTTGAGCAAGCAACTGAATGATTTGGGAGCTACAATTAGAACTCTTGTGATTACCCTCAACCAACTATCTGGAGTCATTATTGACCACCTAATCCTTGGTGATTTCTCTAAGGCATCATATATGCGTGAAACAAATCCCTACGGAACTACAGGTAATAATCATAAAGGTAAGTGTGTTAAAAACCCTATGTGTCAAAAATGTGGAAAGAAACACCTAGGAAAATGTTTCAAAAGGACAGAAATATGCTATAGATGTGGAAATGAAGGTCATAAAGCAAGAACCTGCCATGGAAAAAGGAAGAATCCAGTTGACTCGAGGAAAGGGAAAGAATTTATTTCTTAGGGATCAATTGAATGTTTTAAATGTGGTGTGAATGGTCATTATGAAAACACATGTCATGTGAAGAATTTTAATTAATGAGATCACCAAGATCGTACAAATTTTCGTTTACCAATACCTAATTCCATTCCGATTGAGGATGAAGAAACTGAAAACGACCAATCAAAGGTATGGATTATTTCATAACTACTGTTTTCCTATTTTGGAATCTTAGAATATGACTCATGATTTTGTTTGTAGGAAAAAAGTATTTCAGAATAAGTTGGAAAGGAATGGTTAATGGATCATGAAGAATGTTGAATGAGTAAGATGTCAACATATAAGGGCTTCAAGAGTTATGGTGAAATTCTTAAGAGTATTAGGTCTCTTTTGATGATGGGGTTACATTAGAAGAATTTTTATAGTATGTGTAACCCTGATGATTAATATATGAAAATTTTATTCAAGTAATAGTTATCTATTCTTTTGTGGACATAGTTATAAAGAACCATTTGGATTTATATGATCCTTTCTTTTGAGTTAATTATGGGTTACTATATGTTATGCTGGAAAATGAAAGGCATGAGATAAACTTGAGGTTAAAATATTTTATGATCATTTTGAAGATTTTATCTCGTTTTGTGGAATGTTTTAAAATTATATAGTTTTGGAAAAAGGAAAACATGCAGACCATGTGACAACCCGTCGCATGGGACAAAGCTGCGGGAATCGAACCCACAACCAAAGTGCGACTGGTATTTATCGCCTACCACTGGACTACGTGAAGTCCCTAGTTAGTTTGTCTGATTATTTTTAGTTATATGATTTTATGAATTAAGAGTAAGTTGATTTTGGGTTATTTATGAAAATTATTAAGCTATCATGGAGGATATGTGATTAGGTTAATTACTTTTCAATACGAGACTTTAGGAGCAACTTGTGTTGTTTGGAGATAAATGTTACAATTTAACTTGGAAGAATATGTGACTAAATCCTTAAAATATTTGGGTTTCAATCTTAGATTGGGTTACTTTGATTAATTTTATGGACAAATTGTTTATCGGATGGTTCTCGTTGAACTTTGGGTTTTGTTGGACAAATTTTGGAGATTAAGCATAGATTTTCTTTTTAAAGGGTTATCCTTTTCTGGATTATCTGATCTTGTACAAACCTTTTTGGTTTTGGTTTTGGTTAAAGCCAAAAGAAACGGGAATTATATAGTACTCTTTGGTGGATTATGTGATTCTATAGAAGTTGATTATAGTACTCTTAATATGAACAAGTCTTCCTAAATACTCGTCTTTTGGATAAAATATGAGTTTGTGTAAGGAATCTAATAAAAGTTGAAATTCAACATGATAATTGATTTTGTTTCATAACGAATAAATTCCTCAATTAAAAGTAACTTAAAACAAAATGTTGTCTATTAACTTTTCCTAATGGGGAATCGAATACCGTTTAACCCATCACAAGTTTGTGATTTTCATATGGTTAACATTCTCCTAGACATGTTTACTATCACTCTCCCTCAAGAACATGACCCTCTGATTTTTCTTCCATGTCCATGTTTTCCTACGCAGAATCCTATTATGTGTTTACTCGGGTGACCTCTGTACTTATGTTTCTTTATTTTAAAGTGATTGTTTTACCGACTCTAGTTCCGATGTGGGACTTTCAAGGACGTTTCCAAGCTCAATTTTAAAATTGCGAGGACGCAATTCCCAAAAGGGGGGAAGGATGTAACACCCCAGGTAAATAAAGAATATGACAATTTCATATTTATCCATATTTGTGAATAAAATATTAATATGACTTTAAATGGGATGCTATGCTCGATGGCGTACCCAACACGCAATAACAAGTTTCTTGGGAATCTTACGTTGCACTCTAATAATAAAATAATATTATTTTAAATGGTAGTTAACGCCTAGTTGTTGTGATGGCGGGGATGAATAGAACTAACTAAAAAATGATTATATATGTTTGTCAAATATTTATACTTTTTACAATAAATGTTAGAGGATTAAAAATGTGAGTGAATCCAATTTTAAGCGTAAACATTCTAATGGTCGATTAACCACCTTTTGATGGAGAACCTCTTTTAAATCAAAATTTTGACAATGGTATGTGTTATATTTAACCAAATAAAATTCTTCTTTAGAATTGGGACATCAAAATTTACTTTGTGTAAATTTTTGGTATTTTTCCAAAAAGTTCAATTTTTAATGAATATTGAAAAATGTTGTATTTTAATTCAAAACCTCTTTTTAATCTAATTTATTTATATGATTAGAATATATTTTCAATTGGTTTTAAAGTTAAATTAGAATATATTTTTACCATCTAATCCAATTGTGGTCTTTGGAATTAATTTCACTTTGAAATCGGACTTAAACTAGTGTCAATCTTTTGATACATTTTGTTTCATAAAAACACGTTATTTGTTTTGACAGCGGGAATTAATTTTTAAATTAATTAATGCAACTTATGTGTTTTGAATTTTGTTAAATAGACATAATTTTTGAATTCGGAATATCTAATATAGCTTAGGGTGAAATTTTTGTTAATTTTCTGAAAAACCTCAATTTTTGATGAATAAGAAAACCACTAAATGGTACTTATAAAAACCGATTTTTCCGTTTAAATGAAAATTTTCCATCATTGTGTTTTGAATTTTAAAAATCCGACATACATGGTTTTCATTAAGAAGTAAAATGTGGTTCAATGGGATAAAAATAATTTTTTGGTGAATAGTAACTTATTATGTTTTTAATCGCGATTAGAGGTAATTAGTATAGTTTAAGGTAAGAATAATGTTTTAATAAATTGAAATGAACTAGACATATGTCCTAACCTAATTGGATGTGCCATGGCCGACCAATAAAATCCATGAGTCAACTTGGGGACCCCATTGATCCACTTTGGTTGGAAAATGACATAAATACCTTTTTATTTAATGTTAAAGTAAAAATGACACAAACATGAGAAGTTTAACTAAAGAAATTTTTACGTGGGGTTATACAAGTAATATTTTTGACTATAAATATTAATTGGAAAGATAAAAAGATTTCCTACATCATAGTATTTTTTTTATAATTTTTAGACATTAAATAAATTAAATTATTTTTGACATCATGATGATGCAGCGATGACCTCAATATTAACGATTTAAATAAAATGGAAAGATAATGTAATATCTAAGACCTAAACATGTCAAAAACCTATTGGATGAGTGGATTTAGAACCCTTATCACCTTAGCCTCGAAATTCATCAATGTGGGACCCTTAAAATCCGAAACGCTTTTGAAAATAAAGTAACATTTTGTAACTTTACAAGAGTGCCCCTCCTCTCCTCATATAAAAGGCCCCCACCTCTACCTCCTTACCCACACTTCCAAAGCCTTTGGATCGGCCAAACCCTACCCCTTTTGTCTCTCCACATCCCTATATAACTCCTTGAATACTTACTTTGGGCATAATCCTTTCCAAGGAAGCCTTTGAGCTCAAATCAAAGGAAGTTACCCGATTTTAAGGTAATGTATTCACTTGAGTCGTTTTGTTTTATTTTGCTTCTCCAAACCCCTAAACTATTTTTATTCAGTTCTTTTGTAACAAATCCAGTATATTTAATATACTAGGATGTTTTTGTAAGAATTATTCTAACTATAATTACACACACCTATATCTAATGGTTAAAGAACATACTGTTTCCGTGGATGGCGAATTTCTGCCTCCCGAAACGATGATTGTTCAACATTCTTTTAACACCATCAAAGGTGGCCATTAAGATGACACTATACATATATATGATATATAATATGTTTATGTTTTACTTAAACTTATGTATTTTTCATTTATGGCATAACTTTATGGTTTCCATTATGGGTAAACGTGATATCTTCATTTAAGGAAGTGCGGACTACCGCCCCCTCAAAGTGATGTGATTCATTAATGCCATATGTGGGACATATAAAGGATGGATTTAAAGTTATTATATATTATTTTATACTGTAATTATAATATAACTTTATATAATTATTATTTTCTTTCCATTAAAGTATGATATAGAAATGAATGTAGCGTTCATGCATACGTACGGCTTACCATCACCATGAACGGTGCATTTCATTTCTTATCCCCAAATGTAATGTATTATTATGAGTACATTTATATAATGGTTATATATGATGTATGTTACATATAAATGATTAATATAATTATGGAATTAAAATATACATACCTCTCATATAGTTTTAATTCAATTAATATGACATAGAAATGAAAGTAGCATTCATGCGTACGTACGGCTTACCGTCACCATGAACGGTGAATTTCATTTCTTTACTCTAAGTGATTATGTGATATTATAAATAAATTTATATGCTGGATATATATGATATATATGATATACAAATCAGGAATGTCATTCTGCATATAAAGAACCTTTTACCACACGAACAACATGTAATTGTAAGAAGTCCACTTTCGACTTAAGAACCAAATATCGACAAAACAAACATTATTAACTTAAATGATTACATAATGTTTATGACAAGGTAATAAGGGATATAAAAGGTCTAATGAACTTGAAAAATGTTCTTAAGGAAGTAGAAATTAACTCAAGTTTATTATTCCGGAGATTAAAGAATGATCGAGTCAAGTCGGACCCGAGGTAAGGGATCCTACTCCTCTCTTTCTTTTTAAGTACGCTCTTTTATGTCATTCCTTTTGAAGCTCATATATCATGTTATTGGGATGTTATTTTATATTAATCTTACTGTAATTTTTTTTCATATGATGAGAGACCCTATTCTCTCTCAATAATCCATTTTGGATGTTTTGAGTGGCGTTGTTAGGCTACTGAATTTTCGTAAGAGATCTAATCTCTCTCTTTCTTTTTAAGTACTCTTATTTATGTCACTTCTTTTAAGATCCTATTTGTTATGTTGGGGGATGTTCTTTTATATTCCTATTTCTGTAAACTTTATGTTAATATTATGAGACACCATATTTGATCTAATCAATCCATTTTTGTATGTTTTATTTGGCGTCGTTAGGTTGCCGAGTTTTCGTAAGGGAATTTTCATCTCACTTTTATTCCCTTGAGATTTATGCAACATTTTCCACAATTTCCTTTGAGTGTTGTATGTACTAACCATTATTTTAATCATTGTTTAATATACCCTCATTTATGAGTATTTACATCAATGTTGTATTTTCCTTCTTTCACGAGGTGCATGTCTCGAAAGATACCCATGTCGGTTAGGGATCATTTTACCCTCCTCTTTTTAAAAGACTTCTTTTGTTGGGTCTTTTAATTTACATATTGGGATATGTTCTCATATATCCTTATTGATGTAAATTTTATGTCCAAGTGATGATATCCCCTTTATCTCTCTCATCAACCCTTTTTGTAAAATTTTATGTGACGCCGATAGGCTGTCGAGTTTTACCAAGGGAACTTCTTAACCCAATTTCAATTTCTTTGGGTTCAACATGTAGTTATTGAATATGTCATCCATTGAATATGTGTGAATAACCTTTGATTGTTTTACACTTAATATCCACTTATATTGGGTGTATTTATATTTGTCACACATAATTATGAGATTGATATATCCTTAATTTAAGGATACCTTCTTTATAATGGATTTCATCTCATTTTACATTTCTTTTGAGACTTCATTGTTGTTATGCACCAATTCCCTCTTATATGGTGTGTATACTATCCTTTGACATAATATATCATGAATCCCTTTATTCCCATGATATTAGAAGGTTCGGATTAAATTTTATTCCGCTATTATTTGTATTCAAGAGTCTCTCATTTTGTTAAAAACTATTTTACAAAAATATCATTTTAAATGATTTAAAGATTTATTATTCTAAATCTTTATCTTTAATGTCCATGTTTTCAAAATGGTTTTCAGTATTTATTTATATGGACATTAATGTTTTAAAATTATAATTCCATTAAAATCTTCAAAGTGGTATGGGACACTTTGATTCAAAAATCTATTTTAAATAGTTTTTGGAAATGGATTGATTAATTCAATATCTGGGAATTACTTATTTTGACTGAAAATGAAATTTTGTAATTGAAATGTTTATATTTTCAATATTTTATGTGTAATTATGGTACTTGGACATTTTACGGGTGGTTACATGATAAGCCATATGACGTGTGGTGTCATGAATACCAGGACGGGTGGTTACGTTATAACCCCCAATGCATTGGGTATGGAAGTCGATCGTATGGCTATTCCATTAAGTATGTGTGGAAGTCGGCCGTATGGTTATTCCATTAAGTATGTGTGGAAGTCGACCGCATGGTTATTCCACTTAAGTATGTTTATGTCCCAAGTTACCTTTATATGTTTTGTGGTCTTTATATGGGTTTTATTGTAATCTTTTGGTTACAGAAGTGTATGTAATGAACTTTTATTTAGTGAAGAGTTTTTACTAATTCAAAAAGGTGAAAAGTATTACTATGATATAGTATACATGGTTTACTTGTTGTTTTGAAAAACTAAAAGTTTTCATTCTTTGTGTATCCCTTACTGAGCTTTTTATGCTAATACAAAGTTTTTGAAATGTTTTTTCACAGGACTTAGCGTGGAATAGGGTCAAGGAGGGGTTCAAGGGAAGGTCATGCTACCTAAAACATTGAACTAGACATGTTTCTTTTTAAGAGTTTTTATTTTATGGAAATTTTAGTTGATGCTACTACTCTGTAATATTTTGAGATGTAATAGTTATTTCCTAATTCTCTAAAACTCTAAACCTGAAAAGATCGTCAATGTGAATTACTCTTTTAATTCAATATTAAGTAAGGTTTAAGGCTAGGGCCTTATATTCAATGAAGGTAAACAAACCACCAAATTGAAATGATTTGTGAACATGTCATGTATCTAAATGATATAAAAGGTAAGACGAAATTCCCTTACCTTATGCCTTGAATCTCTTCATACTCATAAAAACCACAAATATACTAAAAATAAATTTATTATAAATATTTTATATAACCATATTCCTATATATAATACCATATATGGTTTTATAATCACCTCATATTAAATTCTTTATTAACTAGCCTATGTTATTTTTTCATATCGTGTAATATTTAAATTATTCTTTGTATGCGTCTTAATTTGTTATATCTCTTATCCTTATACATTTATCATGATTTATTGAATGTAAAACATTATATAAATAAAACCTATATTCGTTATATTTTTATTATAATAATCAATCTAATATAGATGTATGAAATAAAATACACTTATCATTGAGACATTAAGTCGTACATACACATGAATAATGTTTCCATTTTTATCGATGTAATAAAAGAATAAAAGAAAATGGAATATATGACTATATATTATAACTAAAGAAATAATTTTGGATAATATATATCATTTATTTTATCTAAATATTTCCTTAATAGAGTCCATGTTGTGTGTGAATGAATCACATTTCTTTGAGGGGGTGGTGGTCCACAATTCCTCAAACAGAATTATAGCATTGACACATAATATACAGTATAAATAAATGTGTTTTAAAAGAGTATAGAATAATAAAAACATAAAAGATTTAATTTATAATACATATACATATAGTTTTTATAATAAATTCAACAATGATATGTGGTAAGGAAAAACTAACAATAATCGTTCCATGTGGTAGTAGTTCACCTTACAAGTAAATTGTATGTTCATTACCCATTAGATGAAGGTGAGTCTAAGTGTAGGTCATAAAGAAATATAAAAAACTAATATATTTTTTATTATGGTTTTAAATACATTCATTGAATGAATATCATGTAGGGGTGTAGAAATAAAATAAAAGATAGGATCTTGAGAGAAGATGTTACCTCTTAATTGGGTACCAACTTTTGGTTTTTTCAAAATGGATTCATGTATTATTTTATACCCATGAAGAGGATTCTAGGATGAATTTATAAATGTTGAGTGTAGTATTTTAATGATATTTTCCAAACCTAGGTAGTTTTATATGTGTTATTAATAAGGAAATGTCCTGACCATTTATAGTAAAGGGAAATGACATTGTTTCATTTTGGAAAACAAGTAATCTGTACCCAAATTTTTACCATAGAAAATTAATACCAAAATAATAAAATTCAATAATGGAAGCTTAGTGGAATATTTAAGGCCATATAATTTTTTTTTCAATTTTCAGGTCGTTTTTGGGTATTAAATTAAAGGTTTAATACTTTATAAAC
Organism: Viscum album; assembly: GCA_963277665.1. Taxonomy (NCBI): domain Eukaryota; kingdom Viridiplantae; phylum Streptophyta; class Magnoliopsida; order Santalales; family Viscaceae; genus Viscum; species Viscum album. The sequence goes on from OY728158.1 coordinate 1,598,664,378, forward strand.
CTAATTTTTCTCTGAATTATTTTAATTAATTATAACCACTTTCAAAAATAATTTTTTTCCAAAAACAAGTATTATGAAATTTTAAATTTTAAATTATTATTATAAAAAATTTGGAATATATTGTTTATAATTCAAATAACATAAGTTTCATAAATTAATTTAAAATATATATCATTGATGGGAGGACAATGAAGTATTTAAAAGTAAAACTATCCAAACTATTTCTATGCCTTTATACACAATTTCATAGTGAAATTTATTGAATGGACCAAAATTTAAATAATAGATAAAAATAATATCTAGTTATACATTTAAACCAATTTAAAATATAAATAATATGTACAAACAATTTGGATATTTTTTTTGAATTAAAATCTAGTATTTTTTACTATTTTTCCAAAAATGATGTTTCTATGAAAATCCAAACAACTTACCTATAATAATTTATAAATTCTATATTTAAAATAAATTTTATTTTATAAAATAATATTTCTAAATATGTTGAATATAAATTTTATTATTTTTTATAGAGTGAAATTTCTATGAGTTCATTTAAAAAAATAGTATTTGTAAATTTTTAAGGACCTTACATACAAATAATTACATCATAATATATTTCATTTATTTATATAAAATCATAATATAAAACATTATAATTTTTTTGATCAAAATAATAATACTAATTTTTATGGAATGATTATAAATATATAATTTATATAATTATTACAACAATAAGATGACTCGTAGAAACTCAGTGTAACATGAAACTTACGCCTGGTCACCATTGCATGTTGAGTATTCCTTGTTGGTGTTGAATGTCGCAAACAAAAAGTATTTTTTGAATACTGATCAAGAAAAAATTAGTGTTGTGTTTAGTGATTGATTATCATTCTCTTACATATAATTCAATACAATCATGTATTTTTAATAAAAATTAAACTATTTATAGTTTTACATGAAATGAAAAAATTCACAATGGATTAAAAGATTAAAAAAATAATAAATCACCAAAACCCTAGGGTGTTAAACATATCAGTTTTTTTGGATGAACTTCACAGAGAAACATTTCATATTCCCTTTAGTGGAATTTGATGTATTTCTGGGCATATATATGTTTTCCTTATATAGATAAAACATAAATTTCCACATAAACGAGACCGCTCTCCATATTGCGAATCGACCTTCGATTCTAAATATGTTCAAGGAAGACGATGAATATTATTTTGCACCAATATCTCTATAATTGGTATTATTTTCATATGATAATGTGTATCTGGATGAAATAATGGATTCTATGTAAATAATTAACCTTTAAGACATGACTGTAATGAAGGAACAAACTTTTCTATTTTCAAAGGAATTTCGTGGATTTCCTCCCAACCGAGTGTCTGAATTTGTAATTGAACTTTTATCAGGGAAATTTGCATTATCCAAAAAGTTTCATAGAATGGTCATTAGGGAACATGGGGAGATAAAGGAACTACTATAGAATAATCTCGATAATGGGTTAAGACTAAGAAGTGCATAAAAATGTGGTATACCAGTTCTCTTTATCAAGAAGAATGATATGTAAATTTTCCATTGCATTGATTTTTTTATCTCTACAATAATAAGATAACGAAAAAGAATCATTTTTGAATGAAATATGTCTTATAAGATCACCTATATGGAACATAATATTTGTCAAATGTTGATTTTTGGTCTTCAAATACCATGTTAGGGAATAGAATGTGGATATCACTAAGACAACTATTCGTACAAGTTACAAGCACTATTAGTTCATGGTAATTCCATTTAGACTCAGTAATGCTCAATTAAAATTCACAGAAATGATGAAGGAGGTCTTTAAAAAATACCTAGACATGTTCTTGGTAGTCTATAAATATTATATTCAAATATATCCAAAAATAATGGAGGTTCATGGGGATCATATGTGCACTATTCTAAATACATTGCGAAAAGAGACGCATTATGCCATGTGCCAATAATGTGAGTTCTATTTGAAGGAAGTATCATTCCTATGGAATATATTAACAAGAAATGGAAGTTTTTGGGAACCATAAATGAAATAATAAATTTTATTATGGCCAGTGAAAACATATGTTACATATATCAATAGATTCCTTTCATTATCTAGCTACAGTCGTCGATTTTTGCGTCAATTTTCATGTTTTTCAAACACTAAAACCAAGCTGACATCGATGAGAGTCCTGATTTCTTTTAATTGTGTATTTAATTGAGGTTTATGGAAAAAATATTATGTTATCACTAAAAATGTGATTATACTATCCACAGGTGGATTAAATTTTATGGTATTCATCGAAGCTTAGAAGAAGTGATTAGGTTGTGTGTCATTGGAGAATGAAAATTTCATATCCTATGTATTATGGTAGTTAAATGATTTGGAATTTAACTTCCCAACACATGATCTAGAATATGATACAATTATCGTCACATTAAAAATATGGTGGCATTTTCTCATTGGGAATATGTGCAAATGATATTTGGATACTATAATCCTCACTTAAATATTCACATAGAAATAGCTGAATATGAAACAACAATGACAGTTAAAGCATATAAATTATTACGAATTCTCAATCCACTATCACTATAGTAATGAATATAAATTATTGAATGCTCAAATAAGAATGGATCCACCAATTATATCATTATTAAGAGTTGAGAGTGACTCAATCCTCATATATTTATAAAATTATGGACTCTGGAACCATAAATGAAGGAATATCATCAATACTTTCACAATTAGATTCCCAATTCACCCTTCTTGAGAAGATAAAATATTTGAAATGGGGTGGTGTGGTAATTCAATAATTGGAGGAATCTATAAGAAATATTAAATCCTCAAATATCAATGTTAATGTAGGAGTTTTGATATTTGGGGCACAACTATGTGTACTGTCAAATCCTATATCAAATAAGGAATTTTTGGATCATACACATTGTTTGAATTTCTCTATCAAACAATGAATTAAAATGATGTGATGAGATATTTGAGAACCCTATAATTAGTAAAATATAATGAATTAGATAGAGGAATATACATCAATATTTATTATATGTAAATAAGTGACAATAGAAAAGAAATGTCCAAGGGTATGATGGAACCATTACCCACACCTTAATGGAAATGAGGAAACATCCCCACAGTGTTTTTCACAGGTATTCTATTGAAATCAAGAGGGAATAATGATATCAAGTTTTTTTTTATCATCTTATAAAGAATAGGAACTTCATTACAACTCGAGGTGATTTCCCATTTGATCACCTTGTATAGATAAACATTAGAGAATTAGTGATGATACATGGAATAAAAATATCAATTAGATATGATAGGGATCCAATATTAACCCTTGTATTCTATAAGAGAAACCAAAAATCTCTAAATCTTGATTTGAAAATCAACACAAATTATCACCCAGAAACTGATGGCAGCTAGAGTGTACTATCAAGACAGTTGAGGAATTGTTTGGAGCATGCTCAATTGACTTCAATAGTGGTTGGGGACAATATTTTTTCTTGCTGAGTCATCTTACAAAAATAATTTCCACTGTAGTATCCAAATCGATAACAATTAATCTTTTTATGGGAAGATCGGTGGAAAAAATGAATGATGGGATGAAATTGGTGTAAAAAATTATTATTTCATGAAATGGTCAAAGAAATGGTTGAAATGGTCAAGACCAATTATCATCGCATTAAGGATTAAAAAAGTCTAAAAAATATGAATGTTGAAAATCATCGATGATATCTATAATTTTATATTAATGTAATATTATTCCACTCCATATTATTATTGAATAATGTGATGAGATTTTGGATGATTAGAAATTGTATTCCAAGATACATCGACCCCTTTTAGATCCATGATCGTATTAGAGTGGTGGCCTATTGATGAGAACTAACTAAAATCCTAACATAATTATGTTATCTATTCCATGTTTACCTCTTGAGAATGTACATAAAACTCCCCAAACATTTTCTTATTCCATAGGTGGTACCATTGGATAATGACCATTCATATGGGGAGTAGTCGATGTAGATAATAGATCATAGAGACAAAGTAATACATAATTAGACAATGCATCTGGTTATACTGTTATAGAGAAAACATAAGCTTTAAGAAGAAACATGGGAGCTAAAAAAGGTGATTAAATAGTGTCACCCTAATCTATTTTAGTCTGGGAAAAAAACATTATAGGCTGAAATTTATTAAAGGGGAAAGATTGTGAAGTCCCAAACTATTATAATTTAAAATCCCTATGCAATTTATTGAAATGTATTATTATGTAATATGGTTATAGAAATCACATGAACTTATTTGGTTTTATTATACACTATTAGTTTTTATTTAATATTATGAATCATTTCCATTGATAATATACCCATTAATATTGATCAAATGATTAGTATAAATATTGGGTTTTTTCAAATCCATGTGACACAAAAAAAGGAGGTGATTACCACAACCAGTATGATAATGCCATATAAATTCCATTTATCATAGATCATATGCGATATAGAATATATGGGATTTGACCATGATAAGTTCCATGAATAGATGTAATAACTTAGGTATAAGGGGGTCCATTTATGGGTGATGTTTTAGCTCATCAAGATCGCAACCCAAACCATATTTGTCAATCCAGACCATGAAAGTCTCACCATAGTGCACTTTATTCAGATATAGATTTTTAGTGTATTAATGTGATATTTATCAACACAATATAAATACTAAAATATACACTATTTTTTATTAAATAATGAATATATTTTTATCCCATTATTGTTAATTTATAAACTAATTTTAATTTATGCAATAAATTACATTATGTTTAAGAAATATTGAAATTCAATTAATGAATTTGATTTAATACTTTAACTGAAAATTTTAAACAACAATTAATTTAATAATAAATTTATTTTTAAAGAATTTTTATTAAATATAAATGATCGTATATTTTCATGAAGAGAAATATGATTTTTATAATAGCTCGAAATCTACGATTTTAATAAACTGAGTATTTATTAAAAAAATAGAAATATATATTCAATATATAAAATTAAATATTATAGTAAATTATTTTAAAAAATGAATATTATTTTCAGAATCATAACATTTAAAATATCTACCATTGAATTCTTAATAATTTTCAGAGACTGTTGAATATTTGTGTAAAAATTAAATATCATATAAATATTCTATGTGTTTTATTACATCATAATGACCCAAATGTTATATAGTAAATACTATAAATGATATAAAAAACCATATCTATGTTTTTTCATTAAAATAATGTTATTTAATATTTATTTTATATGATTTATTAAGCCTTTTTGAATCTTCCAAAACCAATATTATGTTTTCAGGTTTTATATTCATATCTATATGTCTATATTTCACATCCAAATAATAATGAGAATTATTTTATTATGGTCATCACATGGACATATAAAATAATTATAACCACTCCAATTTGGTATAAACTATTGGAAAACTTATATTTCGGTTTGTGGTTTTTGTTTGTTCAATATGTTGAGACGAAAACCATAATACTAATTAAATTTCCCACCATTCCTATATAAATACACCCATGACTAAATTTAAATTCACTAAAACTATTTAGATATTTTAAATAATTTTCCATCATTTCACTAGAGCCCTCCAACAGTTCCACTATCTATCAATAAACCCCATGAATTTGGATTCACATACAAAAGTGTGGGATTTCTCTCTTCTCATCTCCATAGAAGAAATTTTTTATGTTCTATCTTTTAAATTAAAGTTTATAATTTTGGTATATGTTAGTCAATATTAAAATTACATTCTATTTTGTATAACAGATTATATCCCCCATTCACTCAAATTAATAATCTCATGGTCCTTTATGTACTCCTATTACCATTCTAAAATATGGTTTTGATTCTTTTCATTATTCGGGTTTCTTCAAAAATTATTCCATCAAATTCCAATTTATAATGTCTAGATATGATTTTACAATTCCCTATAACAAAAAATTTATTGTATATGGTATGCTATACACCATTATCTTTTAACACCCAATTATTATGAATCCTTTATGGAAACAATTATACTACCGAAATATCATCATGATTTTCCATGTCAAAACAATTCTGTAATGAATACCAATACCCATTTCATATATAGGGTGTTAACCATTACACACATATACTTTTTTGATAGGGGCGTACATGTATTTATTTCACACTACATCATAGTTGAATAAATTATTATGAATAGTGAATAAAATTTTTATAATATATGTGAACACATAAGAATTAGAATTAAATGAAAGTGATGGGTGAACAAATAATTTTATAGGGATCCAATGCATTGTGTAATGATAAGTATCAAGTTATAATAATTATTATATATCATGCCTTATTATTAAGGTTCCTTCTATTCCCAGTTGATATTACTATTATTTGACATATATTTTTTTATTCATTTTATTCCATGGAAAGTTTTCAATAGGATTTATATATCAACCCTTTATAATGTATGTCCCAAGGTTATTGCATGCATTTTTAAATTCCATGGAATTGTAAATCAATATTAAGGAAGTATTCAATGATTTTATGGAATCTCATGTTCATGATGTCATTATATTTTCTTAATTACCAATGAAACTTGGATAATAAATCATCCAGATTGTATAATTTTTACATTTATGTAATAAATCACAAATTAATGTGAAATAATGAACATGGTTGTGGTATATAGAGAGTTTTTTTAGTTTTTCAGGATTCTTTAATGGATTGTGAATTCATTAAAACAAATTATATGGTTTAATTATCTATGACTGATCTTGTTAAATTGAGAGATTATAAGGATATGATGACATCATATTCTAGACATTGATATCGAGGTCTTTTGGGAATTGGAATATTAAACTATTATGATATTTTTTATCATGGAATCCATTATATAAAATATACAAGAAATTACATATTGTTTAATATATAGATACCATATATCAAATACATTAAATTCCATTAAAAATTTTAATTATATTATTACTAATTTCGAATGTTTCTATATGTTCTAATTTTTGACATTATATAGTATATTTTTTTTAATTACATTTTATTATTTTTAATGTGAATTTATTTTGAATGTTTTACATCAAAAAACATTTCTATTTTAAGATTTTTTATAATGTATCAAATGTATATTCATTTGAAAAACATTTATATCAATCAATATGTTAATTTGAGAAAATTAATGTGAGTTTAAGGTAGTTAAATATTTTATTTTTGAAAACTGCAATTCACATATATAGCCATTATAATACTCTTCTATAATAAATTTGGTATTAAGGGAAGGATTACGACATAATTTCTTAAAACTGTGTTATATTAATAATGTTTCTAATGTGTTCCAAAAATAATTAGAATTTGTAGTTTAAAAAATTGTATATACATTTTCTACACAAATTTGTATTTTGTTGACAGAATTGTTCATTTGGTTTCAAGGTGGATGGTCAACATATTAGAACTTGTGTTAATTTAAATCATATTTGACCATATATTTTTTATTTAGTTGACTTTGTATACTAACTGGATAAATTAATACATTGGTTATTAACACTGGATTAAATAAATTATTCATTATTACATAATGTTATAAGATTACTGATAAAATTGATTTCAATTTTACAAATAATGTAAATACATAATATGAAAAAAAAATTCAAGTGACAAATATCATTATATATTACATTAATATGAAAATATATATTCAAATATAATCTTGTGAAGATAAAACAAATATTTAGTAGAAGTTGATATTTTTCATATTATTAATTCTATTCTTATACAAATATGAAAGTAATTATTAAAGATAAATATCGATCATTTCATATCATAAATAGGTAATTAATTTATATGATTCATTAGACAATGATGAGAAAGATAAAAAATTTGAGGTTGTCGATGTTTTAATTGTGGATAAAATGAGAGCAAAAAATAATGGATATTTTAAAACATAACATCAATATTTTTCCTCAGATTCAACTAATTACATTTAAATTTATCCTAATAAATGAGAGAGATGCGTATAAACTATTTGAGTAATATTTTAATTGAACGTGAAGTTACACATCAATATTTACATATAATCGAATCTATTTACAATTATATTCCATGTATATTTTATTCTTTTCAAAACTCTGTTTTTTTAAACAATAAGAAGAATTTTTTTTTCAAATGAAGATAGATTTAAAGAATTTAAATATGGCACTCGGGTAGAAATAATAATGTTAAATAATTTTGTCAAATGAAATTCTCAAACAGAACATGATGTCATGATAAACGATGAGCATATTGTATTGGTATATTCTGATGTTTCAAAATGAAAAATGGATATATATTTTCTCTAAAGGGTTGTAATGTCACTAGAGGATGATTCTTCTAGATATAAAAAAAATTATTTAATATTATGTTATGAAATTAAAGGTTTATAATTACATGTTTTAATTTAATGAAGAATAATTTCTCATATTTATGAAAGAGAATCAGATGTATCATGTTCTTGAATATTGGATAGTTAATATAGAATCCTCTATTGGAGAGTTTTAAAGAGTCAAGATGAATTTAATAAGTTTTATATATTATTGATGAAATTAAAAAAAATGGATGATTAATATTTTTATGAAATCATAATGTATTTTTTTTTTATAATTGATATAATTTTGATCGAAATTTTAAATTTATATTTCACAATATACATTCAATTCAATATTTTGATATATATTTTTAATAAATATTTTTAATTAAATATTCTGATGATTTTTCATTAATAATAATCTCTTTCATATAAATACCTGTATCTATCATTTTAGTTACATTTGTTTACTCCAATAATTCTTAATATTCACACATTGGAATAATTACATACAATATCTTCTAATAAGAGTAGGAATTCAACTAAATTTTCTTAATTTTTTTTAGAAAAATATTTTTAAACAATATTTGAGATACAAATATAGTAGGCTATATGAAAATAAGAATATTTTTTTTTCATATATGGAATGGTAGTGATTAAATTTCAGAAATTCATAAGTAAATAAGGAAAATGTATGTTTTAAATGGTATTTTTAATAATCCTCGTCTATTTAATTGTTGATTTTTTCCTTCTAGAAAATATAAATATTGTTGAGTTTAATGTTCTACATTTCAAAAATTTGTTACTATTGTTTCTAAATTCATAATATCCTTTTTTTAATAAATTACTTAACAAACATTGTATACTCTTTGATGGATAATATAATATATTTTTTAAAATAAAATATATGTATTACTGAAAATATAATACTTTTTAATTGATTTTTTTAAATTGAATAATACTTTAGAATCTGATGATATTAATAACAAAATGATATTTTATAACTATATGACCAAATGTTAAAATTGATACTTATAATTGTATGTAAAAATATAATTAAAAAGAAATTTTCAATGTAAATCATGTGAAAGATATAAAATTTCATCAAAACGTTTAAAATATACAACTTAAAATTTATAAATATGTCTCATTAAAAAATGTTTCACATTTTTATTAATACATATATTAATCATAAATAGGTATACATATTCTCTAGATGAAAAAATTTAAAAACTATAACTCCCCGACTCAATAAGCACAAAGTCACTACATTATTTTATTATATTGGCATGTTGACAAGGAATCAAATCTCTAAGGAACAGTCATATTTTGAGAATTGAAAATCCATATTACATACACAATTCACATAATAAATTGGTAAATATAAAAAAAACATTATACATTGTAAATTAAACGATATTGTATCCTTGAATGATTTTCGATGATTTATTCCTCATCACATCTGGAATGGAATGTTAATATGGTTGAGATAAAATGATCAGTAAGGGTATGTAAAATTGAATAAATAATGAATAAATGGAATATAACCAACAATGGAAGGTAATTAACTAATGACACATTAGATTCAAATAACTAGATAATAAAATTTAAATTTGAAATGGTAAGAACCTGAAACACATTCTATCTAATCAATGAAATTATAATAAAATGTAACCATTAATATTTCGATAAAAAATCTCAAGGATGAATAATAACATAAATATCTATGAAGGAAATGATTATTTTTCAGACATCATGTCAAATCCACATGAAATCATATACCCTCAAGACCTTACTCCAGAGGGTTTATATTGTTTGATAGAAACTAGTTTTATTTCGAAAACGTAGTCATCTCATGGGAAGTTATCAATGAATAGATTGGATATATAAATTCCAACCCTCACACATCATTACCTGTCTTATGAATTAATTGAATAAATTTATCAAAATAAATTATATTATTTATCAACTATAAATATTTAATATAGATTTAAAATTATTAATAATTCTCCATTTAACAAAATAACTATCATATATATCTCAATATATAAAAATTATTTAAACTTTATGGAAAACTAACAAAAATTGTATATGAATGTTGACGGTATATAAAAATTAATTACATTAAAGTTATTTTTTTGATGAAATTGTCAAAAATCACAAAATGATGTGATATTTCAAATATTATCATAAAGGAAATTATTGAGTGAAATAATCATTAAACATTCCAAATTATCCCATTCCACTTTGAAACATTTGAATCATAGTATTTAGAATTTAATGACATTAAATGAAACATATAAAGTCACATTAATAAAGTTATTGATGATATTACATGGATTGGACATATACACCCACACCAAACAAGTGAATTGTTCAATAATTACCAATAAGTCTCAATGGAATTTAAATTGAGATGAAATATCTTACCTTAACCATTATTATATTAGGGGGAAATTAACTTCCAATATAGTGGTTGAAAACATGATATGAGTTAATACTAGAACCATAAGCATTCCTATAATATTATATATCATCATTTCATAATGTCATTGTTTCGACCCAGTTGTTGGACCAACGCACCCGATGGTCGATCTTACGGAGAGATGAGTTTCGCTCAATCTCTCAGGTCGGGTATGTCAGTCTTCATTTCAAAACACTTAACAGTTCCTTATCCAACAATCCATTGACCTGCTTTCCAAAGGCAGGTTTTCACTGAGCGATTCAGCCAGTGATGCTTATGAACTCACATTGGTCGAGATGATGGGTAGTCGGGCTCATCTCACCCTTTTAGGGGGAAATTATTCCCTTATTCCGAGACTCTTTATAGATTTAAGACGTATCCATATGTTCGAGAATCTTTGGTTTACACCCACGCAAAGTATCCATGGATTAGTCCTAGTTGGCAATGGTCAACTGAACGTAGGGATTCAGAATTATTTAAGCCTGAGGTTTACCATCCCTCATTGGATTAATAACTCTGAGGAGTTTGGACTCATTGAGATGGCACTGGTTTGAATCCTCATAACTGGGCGCTCTGGATTTTATTGTAATCTAGGGGGGATAGATAATGACTTGAGTGTTTAGATCGAACCCGTGATATGGGCTTCCTACGTATACTCATGAAAGAAATCTGAATCCATGTAGTTCAGTGCCACATGATGGGAAACATCACCATTTAAGGTTGTGCGATAAGGACCCAACCATACAGTTTAACGACATTTGGAAACGATACCCAGGTGAGAGATTCCCAGCCAATGTTGGTGCGGGACTTATGCTGAAGAAGCACTGATGACCCAATGAAAGTGATTTCCTAGCCCCGAAGATGTTCCTGCTAGAGTATAAGGATGTGGTCATATATGGATAGATGTGAATCAAACATTGATATTGGGCTTGCACCTCATGGAGGTTTCTTACATATCCTGGTTTGTTGGGAATCAGGGTCCATGTAGTTCTTGGAAGTTTAGGGCTTACACGTGAGAGTTTCCTATTATTGGGATTGAACCTCGCATAGCCGTCCTATGTACCCTGTTTTGGAGACAGGGATCAAAAACCTCATAGTTTCTTTTGAGGGGCCGTTTTTGAAACATAAACATGGTTAGCATCCTGAATTGGGATTGACCCTTGAGGAGGCTTCCTTCGTACCCTGTTTAAGAGACACGAAGAAAAAACCACATAGATCGTTGATCTGTCGCCATCGTGCGGATGACGTGACCATCACAAATCTCTAATCCCACGTGAGTCATGCTCGATGTGAGAAACAAGAGAATGCGACAGGCTTGGAATGCCTCACACATTCTTACTACTAAGGGAAGTGGAGGAATACATCGGGTGGAGGAGATGGTCGGTACCATGGGACTCTCCTTCTCCCTATTGTTGGAGGAAGGTAGAAGTCACACAGCGGAGCAATGAACCATCCGTGATGAGAAGGGAAGTGTCATCGTCTTCCAGTGAGGATGGTGTGGGGCTTACTCCAGGAGGGATGCCCAGCCACTCTCAGGAGAGGGGAGAAGTGCCCACCATTGGTGCTCGTCAAAAGGAAATCTGAACGGGGTCTCTCAATGTTGGTGAGTGGAGAGGCAGAAAGGGGGGCTCCCAGGCTCGAACCCCACACTATAGTGGGTATGTGAACCCGTGATTGCCTTGGGAATCCGCTCAAGGGCTGGGGAAACCCCTTTGTCTTCGCCTACGGTGGGAGTGTGAACTCGAAGTGGCACGCTGATGCGCCTGAAGGTATCATCATACGGGTCTGGTGGCTTCGGTAGACGCCTTGGCTCGGTGCCGATGAATTGGACATTGGATGAATTACGAAGGATCGGGCCAGTATGGAAGGGTTTTATCTAACTTGGGGAAGGGGAGCACTGAAAGATTTGACAGGCCACTTGGGTTCATTAGGTGTGGCACCCTTCTCTTAGGGGGGTGCTACGCGGATGGAGAGGTTGTCCGCGTACCAGGGTGGTATGTGGACTGATAGGAATCTCGCGTACTAGGGCGGTACGTGGCATTGGGTTTTTCCCAGGTACCATGTTGGTACGTGTTGGAGTCCACGCGAGCAGCGGCGGCTAGGGGTGACGCTGGTCGGGGGTTCGTCGGTCAGGGCTTCACCCATGTATGAGGGTGCTATGCGGTGCGTCAAATCGAAAAATGGTCATAAGCTATTAGGGTTGGTGTTCTAATAACAAACTACTTTTTACTCTAATTACATAAATGTACTCTTATTATATATTGTCAATTATGGATATCCACTGAGGGCATGGTGTGCATAGTCATGAAATGGTTTCCATGGGTCGATGACCTTCCACTTCCGATATCCATGAATGATTATGAGGTTCCACGATTGTCCGAGCCACAAAGTTTGTCATTTTGTAAAAAAAATATCTGGACAAGTCTGGGATGCTCATCCCTAGTTTCTCTTAAAACTTGAAAAGTTCACTTCTCTTATTTACCATGCGCATGGGGTATAAATTTACTCCATGATGTTTAACATCGTGCAGTAAGAACAATGTTCTATTAGATTAACGATCATAGACATTGGACCATTAGGTGACTATTGCAACAATCTCCCAAAGGGCAATTGAGTTAGGATGCTCTGGTATACACCGAACAAGTGTGAGGGAATTATGGTGTAATCTATAACCCTAGGGGTTCCCGGTTCAGAAGATATGGTATGGGGCTTTTAGGTCGGTAAGAATACAGAGATGGGAAGAATATCGCCTGAGGAAATATTTCCATTGGTAGACGGGCCAGTGGCTATCAATATGCACATTCACTGAGGAAATGGTATCAATATTCTTACAAATGTTTCCACGGGTCGATAAATTCCACTTCCAATTGACATGGATGATTATTAAAATCCGGAATTGCTCATAGAACATAGTTCGGCATATGGGGATAATGGTTTCCGAACATACAAGAAATAATATCACCACAATTTCCCATTGAGTCAATGTATCCTAGCCCTAGAATGATGTTTTTAGATGCAGATCATCATGTGAACCATGGGAAGATACATAGGATAACCAGGTAGGGATACCCTAGAAATGTTTGGATGTGAGAGGGGATTGAATTTGTAAACCACTTCTCCATAAATTTTTGGATCGAGAGATATGATATGGGGGATCTGAGCCTGGTATGCATATAGAAATAGGAAGAGCACAACCTGAGTAAATCATGCCTTTGGTAGAAAGGCCAGGGGCAATCATTATGCAGAGCTGTTGGGGGCATGGTATGCATAGTCATTAAAAGGTGTCCACTGGTCGATAACTTTCCACTTTTGATGGCCATGGGCGGTTATTGAGTTCCACAATTATCCGGGTCGCGGAGTCTGATATATGGAGAGGATGCATCCAAATTCACAAGGATTATTCCCATCATATTTGGCCATATATATTGAGTGGGGCGCGATGAAGTCAGTGAAGTTTAACATCATGCGGTGAGGACGAAGTCCGTGCTGTTTTAACGTCATGCGGTGAGGACGAAGATGAACCGACGTGAAAAGGGGATTCCATGTAGTTTAAAGTAATGCAATAAGAACATTGGACTGTGCAGTTTAACATCATGGACTAAGGACGATGTGTATATATACATGTGTCTTATTTTATCGCTGGCTAGTCTAGGAGATAAGATCTCGGCGTCGCTACGTACCCTGTGAGGGCAAGAATCAAGCCACACGTAGTTCATTGAAATAGGTACATCCCGTGCAGGGTTGGTTTGTACACGGGATAAGGGGAAATTTTTTTCTTATCTGTGTAGTTTAACATCATGTGGTAAGGACGAGGAATACACCCCATGCAAGTCTAGTCCTTACATGGGGGAAAGAGGGTATATATTTTTTTATCTTCATTTGGGGTGGATGGGCTATAGTGTGGAATTCTGGCATCACTATGTATTCTTCATGGGTATGAATCATGTCGTATGTAGTTTTTTAAAATATAATACAACCCCTGTAGTTCTGGTCTATACAAGGGGGAAATGATCATTTTTAATCTTTATTTGGGGGCTGGGAAAGGATGGGGGGACCCTGGTATCAATATGTATCCTGCTAGTGCAGGAATCAAGCCACACATAGTTCTCTAAAATCCATGTAGTTTTTGTTCACAGAAAACGAACCAGTCATAATTCCTATGCTCATTTGAGTAATACTCATTTCGAGAAACAAGGAATGGTGGAAGTCCCGACAGCGTAACATGTGAATTGAAATTCTATGAAAAGCGGTGATTAAGGTTGTGGTTGGACCTGATCATGGGGTCTGGGTGTCACTACGTATCATGTGAGAGTAGGAATCAAGCCACACATAGTTCATTGAAAGAGGTACTTCTCGTATAGGGTTGGTCCAGAAACAAGAGAAGAGGGCATTTTTTTATTTCATTTGGGGGTGGCTAGGCCAGGATTTGGGATCCTGGCGTCGCTATGTATCCTACAGTGGTGGGAATCAAGCCGTACATAGTTCTTTGGAAGGGATACAACTAGTGCAGGGTTGGTCCATAAATGGTGGAAGAAAGGGCCACTTTTAACATTATTTGGGGATGGTTGGGCTAGGATACAGAATCCTGGTGTTGCTACATATCCTACAATGGTAGGAATCAAGCCGTACATAGTTTTTTGAAATCTGTGCAATTTAACAGCGTGCGGTGAGGGTGAAATACTCTTAGTTTATGGTCATATGGTTTGGAACATTGGGGGATGGAAGTTAAACGTCATGTGGTGAGGACGAAATACTCTTAGACCATCGTGGCTTGGCAGTTTAACATCCTGCAGCTCAGACGCTTACTGTTTTGGTTATGAAAAATACTTCTTCCGAAATCTCACATTCATAGGAGCGGTGGAGAACTGCCCGCCCATGGAGATCAGAGAATATGCTCCATTGGAGTAGAACTTATGTATAACATATGGTCCCTCCCACATGGACTCCAGCTTCTGAGGTTTCGTTCTGGGTATCATTGGGGTCTTGAGGACGAACACCAATTATAATTCCAAGAAATAAAAAAGAAGAATTTTTTTTATTGAGTTCTCATGTGATTCAGTTTTGATATACTTCAAGATGGTGCATGGTGTGCAACTGCTTCTCATCCAACTGTTCCAATCCTCCTATCCATTTTTCTGATTTCTTATCGTTGGATAACTGATCACAAATGGCAACACGGAGTGATGGAAATTGGAGCTCAATGGCCAAGACTGCTTCTGTTCCATATACTAATGAGTACGAAGTATCCCGAGTAGCGGTGTGGATTGTGGTTAGATATTCCCACAATGCATGAAGATGTTTATCCGGCCATGATTTCGTGACTTTTTCCACAATTTTTTGGATAATTTTGGACAAGGTCTTATTGAACGCCTCTATCTGTTAGTTGGATGTTGGATGGTAGAAGGATGAGTGGTTATCGTTAATACCATATTCTTGGAATAGTTTCTCAAATTCAGCATGGAAAATATTGTTGTCGTTGTCCATCAGTATGGTATGAGGGATGCCAACTCTTGTGATTATATTGGCTTTCACAAAGCTGACGACACTTCTTTCCCCGACTTCCTTAAGTGGTATAACTTCTACCCATTTGGAAAAGAAGTCAGTTGTTGTGAGGATATACTTCACGTGTTTGGTCTTGGCGGGAGGATATGGTCCCATGATGTCCATTTCCTAGATGGAAAATGGCTAGGATTACTTGACCTGAGGAAGTAACTACAAGGGTTGGTGAATGAAGTTCTCATAAATTTGTCTGGAGTGTCATTTTGTGGTAAAGTGCTTACAATATCATGCCACGATGGGCCAATAGTACCCAATCCTTCGAACCTGATGGAAAAGCTTGGACCCCAACCGATTTAATCCGTATACTCTGGCATGTACTTCAATTATGACAGCAGCAGTTTCATCTCCATCATTGCATCTGAGGATGACTCCGTCAAAGACTCGTTTTTTAGAGGACCTCTTGCTGACTCTTGCTGCCATATAGGACAATGTTTATTACCCTTCTATGTATTTTCTCTCATTAATCCTTTTCTGATGAATGTTCTCCCCTTTCATCTCAGTCTGGGTCGGCTAGGGTTGTGGCCTCATTAGCTAATGCATTTTACTGGGCATTCTCAGATCGTAGAATATAGGTCAATGTTGGTTCTACGAATAATTCCACCATTAACCATAAGACATGTTCAAAAATGGGAATCAACTCCTCAATTTTTGATAGAATAGTCACCATTTACATGCTGGATGACTAGTTCCTAGTCACATTTTACATTAATGTGTTGTACTTGTGCCTGGAGTGTGAGCTCTAGGCCTCCAATGAGGGATTGATAATCCGCCTCATTATTCATACATCCTTCTGAAAAGAGGAAGGAATATGAAAAGACTTCCTTTTCTGGGGACAAGAGTATCATACCCAAACCCACATTGTTCAATTTGGGATTCTACAACCTCTTCCCTATCGGGCTTCAGGATGTGACATCGATGTACATTTCCCATGTGGGGAACTCCTCTTGAACTGAGAAGCTTTTTTCATTAGGTAACTCGACATCCGGTGCAGGGGTCCCTGTCGAGGGGTGCTCTGCCAAACAATTTTCTAATTCCTGGCCTTTGATGGATTTTTGAGGCACAAACTGGATTTCAAATTGTTGCAGAATGACTGACCATCGGGATAGGCACCCAGTCACCATCGGGCGGCTGAGGATGTACTTGAGCGGGTAACTACACGATACCAAATGGACTTTATGATGCTACATATAATGTTGCAATTTTTTAACTATGGAAACCAATTCCAAAAAGCTCTTCTCAATGATTGATTATAACTTTTCAGAGTCAATCATGGTTCGGCTGAGGTAATAGAGACTGTTTTCACTACCGGCGCCATTTTTCGGTGTGAGGAAGGCTCACAGTGACCGCTAAAGGGCCATCACATATGGGATAAGAGGTCTTCCTTCAATCGGGGGATGAGAACTGGTGGGATTAAGAGGTACTTATTTAGGCTGTCAAATGCCTCTTTTAAATCATCTTCTAATTGGTACATAACCCCATTTTTCATCAACCTGGTGAAGGGAAATCATTTACCCACCTGGTTGGTTTTGAACCGCCTAATGTAGGACCAGTGTCCTTGAAATTCTCTCAACTCAGTAAGATTGCGGGGATGTGGTAAACCAAGTATAACCATTTTCTTTTAAAGGTCATTATTGATTCCATAATGGCATACGACAAAGCCAAGGAATTTCTCTGTGGTAACCTCGAAGGATCATTTCAAGGGGTTAATCTTTTGGATATATTGTCGAAGATTTTTGAAGACATTTTCAATGTATGACAGGTGATCTGAGTGTTGTCTTGATTTGACCATCAAGTCATCCACTTAGCATTCGAAAAATCTTCCCAGGAATGGTTTAAAGATAAGATTCATGGCACATTGATATGTGGCACCAACATTCTTGAGACCAAAGGGCATGACACTCTAACAGAATACTCATTGAGGGGACATGAAGGCAGTGGCCTCATCGTCTTTTTGAACCATCCTGATTTGATTATACCCAGAATAACCATCCATGATGGAGAGAGCCTCATACCCGGTCATTGCGTCGATTAATAACTCAGTGATCGGGACCAGGAAGTCATCTTTCGGGCAATGCCGATTGATATCTCTGAAATCGTTGCAGATGCAGATTTGTCTGTTATTTTTCTTGATAGGGATAATTTTGGATATACAGTTGGGGTATTGGGCCTCCCGAATGAAGCATGATTTAATAATATTATCGACTTCAGCCTCTATTTTGGTAGCATGTAAGGGGTGCGTCCTTCTGGTGGCTTGTTTATAGACCTGGTGATCTTTTGGCAGACCTAAGTGGTGCGTCGCCACTTCGGAATCGAATTCCATTATTTTTTGTAATTCCAAGAAAAAACAGCTTGATGTTGCCTAAAGAAAGAGGGATAGATCTCGTGCTCCTCAGGAGACATGTCCTTACTAATGAGGGTGGGCCTCGGGTCTTCCTCGGTTCCCAGGTTTATTTCCCTGAGCTCGTCCATAGTAGTGGAGATACCTTCCACAAATGCGGGAGGTGAATCCCTAAGATCATTATCTTCTTATTCCACCACATCCTCAGCTTTCAGATCTGGAAGGGGGAGAGATCTCGGTACAGGCTCCTGGGAGTCCGGAGGTGAGGCATCGTGGGAATCCTCGCTCAAGTATTCAACCCCAATTTGATGGTTAGCGGTCGTTTCTACATTGTCACACTCGGCCGTTATGGATGAAGTCATGAAGACAGCTGAGTACATGTTTGGACATGAACTCCTACTCTCATCATGGTTGATGGGAAGTATATAGTCTCTGTCGAGCTGTTTGAGGGACCACCAAGAACCATTTCTAGGCTGTTTGGATCAGGAACCTAGTGGAAACCATCGATCCAGGGTTTCTTCTTCTTTTTCTCATAAAACCCGTTGTTAATGTAATGTGACTCGGAGAGCTCGAAAGGGGCCTTGCCACCATGCAATGTCCAACCTTGTCCATTGACGCAGTACTTCATACACTAGTGGTAGTATGAAGGAATGGCCATGTGCATTTAGATCCACGATCATCCTAGTAGGGCATTGAATGAGGTGTTCTGTCGGACCCCCAGTAATTATGCGTAGGCCACAAGGTCACAAAATTGGTTTTTAGCATTATTTGCACCACTTTATTCTGTTCAATCTTGTAAAACCTAACAGAGTTGTGGATGAGGGTATTAGGTCATCCTCACAGTAGCCCAACTTACGAAGTACCTATAGGGGAAGGAGGTTAACTCCAGGGCCATTGTTAATAAGTATTTTCCGGATCTCAACATCATTTACTATGTCAGGCACATATAGTGATTTGATGTGTCCTTGAATGAATGAATCTTCATCTTGATCGATGAAGGAAATCACCGCATTGCATTCAGCCAGGACAGTCTCAGCCTAGTAAATCTCGGTGGTGGATACCTTGTCTTGAAACTCCAGGGGGTGACCAAGGCTTCTATAAGTTCCTCCCTAAGATCTACTAACAAACTCAGGGTATCCAGGATTGATAGCTTGGTTGGTATTGACACCAACTACTTAAGGATATCGTATTTCTGCTCCAGCGGCCAACACTTCTCCATTGGCGGGTGAGTTTTAGAAGGCACTTTGGGAGCTGGATTATGTGACGAGGAGGGACCGACCATGGGGTTGGATGTCGATGGTGTTCCCATGTTTTGGGGACTCGGCTAGGCTCATCTATTTGTGTGCACTAGGCGTCTAGACACTTGTTCCTCCACTGATGGGTACCGTAGAATTACGGGGCTAGAGTAGCCACTTGTAGAGGTGGAGAGATATCCTTTCCCCTGCTAAGTCCGTTTAAGGGATTTCCCATAGGTTTCTACGATATTAACGGTATGGGCTAGAGTAAAACCATAAAGGTGGTTTTGACCGCGATTGCGCCTCCCCTGGTATCCCCTGCTTCTGTGATTCCTCCTCCTGGCCTCTTGTGTTAGGAACTCGGGTTTGTAACCATACCCTTAGTTAGAGAGTTATTCCATTAGATGGATTATGGTGATGGAACCAAATATTAGCTCTACGTCCTATGACTGGTCAACCTAGTCGGTTGTCCCTGATGGTTCCGTTTGGTGGGTCAGTGCCCATGGTACCATGTTTGAGGTCATCAAATCCAATAGTTTCGGGGCTAACATCGGCATTGTTATGGACTTCTCCTCTTGCGCTTGTCTCCTCCATCTTCGATTATGCCTGGATGACCAGCTCATGTAGGGTTTTGAGACCGATTTTGTCGGTTGTGCACCATTAGGGGTTATTGTCGGCAACACTGGCTTTTGTAGTTGTGCTCGGAGTATGCAATGATCTCGATTGACAGTCTTATGAGTCATCTAATAATCAAATTTCTGCCCCTTCTTGCTGGTGACCTCATGCCACCCCTCTCCTTCATCGGATTAAGTGGTAGAAATATACGTCACATGTGATGAGGGTGGTCCTAGATCGACCTTCCTAGAGTCTAACATCCATTGCAAGAGGTCTATGAAGACGAAGCATTCCTAGGTATTTTTCCCTAGCATTTGATGGTAGGGATAGTAAACTGGCCTATCATCATGGACGAATTCTTTGAGCTTCCATGGCTCTGGGTGGTGGAGAAATTTGAAATTCATTGTGGCGATGAAGTAGCCGCGGTCTTGGTCTTCTCGGAATGAGTATGATTTGTGTCTTCATTCCTCTAACTGGTTCCGCTACGATCATCTCTGATCATCCCATTTGGTCAGAGAAGGATTTTGATATACAAGGGGCCTATGATGATTTGGTGGAGGGCTAAGTAGTGGAGCAGGCTCATGGGCTAGCTTGAGCATGACAGAGGATGCTTCAGGTCTAGCTGCTTTCTTTGCAGGAGCATATGAGGAAATTCGATACTTTATATTAGTTCGATGTAGGGATTCCTAAATTATTTGGGAAATGGAAGAGAGATTTACGAAGACAGTGGGGCAATTCACTGGAATAAGAGGTGTTCGTATCTCATCTCGATGGTTATCGATGCATATGGAAAGAATCTCATCTTGGGGTATTGGCATGTTCAGAGTGTAGGTCAGACCCTTCCAGCTGGTGATGAAATCTGAGACCCTCATGTTCTCCCTATGTTTTCAATTCATGAGTTCATTGACTATTGTTTTAGGAAGCATTGAACTAAACTGGAAGAGGAACTACTGCCAAAGGACTTCCCAACTTTTTATTGAATGAGCTGTCAGACTCGTATAACAGACGAAGGAAGATCCTTGCAAGGTTCTCATGAAGCTCCTAAGTTTCACTACTTTTTTTTGATTCGGAGTTCCCAACACGGGGTCGCAATAAGACGTCTAGTGCATCAAATGATGTTCCAGATCACCTGATCCATTGAAAATAAGGAATAGAGGGCTCCCAAAAATGGGTGGGGGAGGCGTGTTGCTAACCCAATCTGGGTAGGCCTTTGTCTCTGGCTATACCGGAGTGCACCGACCTTCCATTGCTTCCAATCGATTTGTCAGTGCCTCAATGGTGTTGTCGAGACCATGGTTTACATCCTAATGGTCCCGATATTAGGTAGGTGTAGCTCGATGCATTGCTTGAGGATCTGGCTTGGCCATCACCAACGTTTCATATGACGTTTTTGAAACCTTCAGAGGGCTTAGAAGTACTCGCTCTGGTTGCTTCTTGAGTGGAGGGAAGTCTTGGTATTCATCTGAATCCATGTTCAGGTAGTTGGATGGGTCGGGCGCTGCATTGTGCTGGAGCCCTGACCATGCTTCGTTTTCTGAGGAAATCCTTGTTCTTTGAAGTGCACTTGATGGGAGTGCAAGGTGTGACTATTCTTCGGAACTCTTTCAATAAAACAGTTCCTCTGGAGTAGCTCAGCGTTAATCCCCATGAATTATTTCATTTCATATTCCTTTATAGAAAATCACTATTCATCAGTAAGTGGATTGTTTTAATCGAGAGAAGGATGTTATTTAAGTGTAACTGGTCCTTTATTCTTATCATTGTTGAATGCTTGCAGGGTATGCAGAGGAGGGATAGCTGGAAGGGTGGCCATGTTTAGGGCAGCCTTCTGGTTCTGGGTGTACACACCAGATGGTTCGTTGTGAATCACAACTTGAATGAAACCGTCATCTCCCGGTCTGTCCAGATTTGCATCATCTCCAGTGTCACCCATGGTGGTAACCTCTATGGTGTATATGGATGTATATCGCGGGGTGAAGGTGATTTAATCTTCCCAAATAGGAAAAGGATCCCCTACGGCTTTTACTAGTCTTCCCCTTTCATCCCTGGGATTGATTTAGGACTCCCTGATGAAGGGTGACATGGAAATTTCTTTGAACCGACTTTACGGTGTACCTTCATCTTGAAGGGGATGCTGATTCAAAAGACAGGATAAGGCAGTAACCTCCTCTTCGTAATATCCTCCCTAGATGAGAGAATACTGATTCTCATGGGGGAGGTTGTTGTTGAGGTGGTAAAAATACCCCCAGCCCTGAGGGCTGGGGTTGGCTCCGTTCCTTGGACTTTGAGTCTCTTCCTGTTTTTGTTGGTATTATGGGGGATTTTTTTTGTTAAAAATGCCCCTAGCCTTGTGGGTTGTGTTGAACCTGGATTGTGTTTGTGGATACTGCTATTGATACCTTCCAGATCTTGCGTGCCCCCAATCAGGGGTGAACTAGATCTTATACCGAGTTCACATGTGAATCAATCCTCTCTAGAGAGGCAAGAAATGAACACGGAATGGCCTCTCTTAGGTGAGAGGTATGTTGTATGCTTTTGGTGGCCTGATTCAGGAGTTTGTGAATGGCTTGTTCCCATCAGGCATGACGCTTCTGGGACTTACTCAAGGCATGTCTCTGTTGGGTGTGTCACCTTTCTTGAATGGGAGCCGCACTCGATTGTTGTCTTGATGGGATGACATTGAAAGACATTATGTCAAACGAGTTCCTCTAAAAGGGGATTGTTGTGAAATCAAGAGCTCCTTGTTCTCCCCATCCTTTAATATGGACTCTCATCAGAGCATCACCAATGAGGTGGTACAACTGGTTCAATGCATGGATGCAGGCAAAATCAAGGATTCCATTACGCCTCTCAGGTCGCAGTTGTCTCATCAAAGGAAGTGCTTACAGGTCGATGTGACGCAGGAGGTCTCCTATTGTCTTAACACGGTCTACATACCCATCGTAGGGACATAATCATAATTTCAGCTGGCAGGGTTTTGTCCATATATTAGAGTGGATTTCGTGCACACATTCTTCTGAAAACTTTCTGGGTATGAAGAATTTAGAGGTGGACGTGGCCCAAAACATAACTAGTATATCATCTATGTCCAGTCGCTTCCTCAGGTGAATCATGTCATCATACTACTATGCGGGTGATTACTCTACATGGTCGGCTCAACTGAGACACTCACCAATATTTTGGTCAGAGGCAGTGTGGATGTTAGGTATTTATTTATCATGTAGGCGATTCCGAGGTGGTTCAGAAGATGAACGTGGCCCCGAGCCATCTCTTGATTGATGAAGGGTGTCGTTGGCGACTATCTAGGAATCTGACATGCTTGATCCCATCTTTCAGAGTGCCTCATCATATGAGGGATTTTCTTCGCTTGACTCGGAAGGGGTAGGACCTTCCTATCGATATGATATGTCACTATGGGGATGACCTTCACAATGACTGCCATCATGTTGAGGATGACCATCATGGTTTGACATTCGATGTGTATCCTGGGGAGGATATTCAAGACACAATGTGACATGGGGAGGTCGTTCTTATTTCTTGGGGCCATTGTGGGGATGAACTTTGCAATGACGGACATGGTAGAGAGGACTACCATCACAGCTGCTGCAATGGCGAGGACTACCATCACAACTATTGCAGGGAGAATTTCTTCAGGGTACACCCTGGGGAGGGCCTTCAGATTGTATTGCAATGAGGGGAGGGACTTCTTGTTTCTTAATGTCTCTATGGGGAGGACCTCTGTTATCACCGTGTTGAGGACTACCATTGTGATATGATCTCTGGCTGCGCGGAGTGTCGTTGCAACGTAACCTAGGGGGAGGGTCTTCAGGGTAGGCCACAACAAGGGGAGGGCCTTCTTGTCAGGATTAGACTTCAAAGTGGGTAGCGCCTCTACATTTGTGACTATGATAGCGAGGACCACCATCATAATCTGTGTTCCCACTGCATGGAGATTGTTTGCAGTGTATACCCTTGGAAGGACCGTTAGGGTGGACCGAAATAAGTGGAGGGCCTCCTTTCTTCTCAATCACCTGGTCACGGGGAGGGATTATGTAACTCTCATGAAAAGAGAATCTCTTGTGATCGATCATTATATGCCCGTGGGGGAGGCCCCCACAGGTGCTTTGGGGAGGACCTTTAGAGCAGCTGGTAGAAAAATTGCGGGGAAGTCCTTCGCAACTGTTACTAGCACTCCCATAATATGGCAACGGGTGGGAACAATTATGAGCCTTCGATATGTGCTTAGCGGTATTGGGAACCCCAGCATCCAAAATAGCATATTCATGAACACGCTCTTTATTTTCCAGTTGCCTTCAGCGCATTCGAGGTGCTTTCTTGTGGGCAGCGGGGACTGCTGCTGTTGATAATAGCCTTCACCTTTGGTTCCCTTTCTAATTGGAGAATGTGATGCTGCCGAGATATGCTGACGAAATTATTGAATTTTAGCAGGGAAATATTCCTGCTTTGGAGAGTCCACCACGATTGACGGGGGTCCCCCAGTTGGAATGAGTGAAGTTTCTCGATATGGTTTCCCTTGTATCACCGAATATGGCCAAAGACCCTCCTGGGTGGAAGTAGGGATGCAGATCTTCTCTGAGGTGGATATCATGTCTCTTAGATGTGTCGCCTCAATTGGGGAGACGAAGTCACATGCCCAAGTACTTGCTGTTGCCGCCGATGCAATTCCATTCTGGCAAGTCTGCAAGATATGATCTGGGATCGATACATAATCCTCCATCATTTCCCGAATATGCAGAGAGACATATTTGGATGGAAAGGGTATGCAAGCCTATTTCGGAATCAATGTAGGAATATACTACTGTAGTCCTTCAGTGGTCTATGGTTACTGACAATTCTCTTGTGTCGGGGCAGGTTAATGACTCTGCCCCTATGCCAGGATACGCCGGTTTATCTCCCTGTTTTCCTCCTCATCAGGATGGTGGAATTTACATCCATCCATAGGGAGCTGGCCCTACATATGTTGGTTCCACAATGTATCGAGTCGATGGCCTTTTTTGGCAGGGATACATGCCTTCCTATTAATTTATGCCACATCTAGATGGCGGGATTTGCTGATCGCCACCACATCGGGATGGTAGGTATCAGGATCATCTGCTAGGAGCTAGTCCCGTAGGAGCTTTGTTGCCATCACGACTGGTTGGTGGGATTCATGAACCTAGGAAGGGAGAGTATCCTGGCAGGTAGTTTCCAACCTGTGTGAGTGACGGGCTTGATGGAGCTCAGTGGGGATGTGTGCCTTACCGTATGATGTCGTGATGTCTAGATGTTTTGCTTTGGAGGAGCGGACATGTGCATGTTCTTGCTCGTAATATGTCTCTGTGATTGTACATCAGAGCACCTCCTCATGGAAAAGGGTGAAGACCGGTCCCTGGTTGTATGTTTACCACCATCATCAGCTGTTCCAAGGGGCCGGTGCTTGGGGATCATGGGCCTGGATCCTCACGGTGACATACTCTTTAGCGTGATGATATTGAGTCACGGCGTAACCGTGATGATGTCTTACGACGTGGGCCTTAGAGAGGAACCCTCATTCAGTGGGTATGACGTCCTCGGTGTCGACCTCATCTACCTACTTAAGACAAGGGAGGTACACATTGTCTCGTTCCTGGGATAGACTCCCAAAATGGTTTGATGTGGCAAAAAACTGTCTGGATCTGCTTTTGCAGCTGATGCTAGGCAGGAGACTGACATTTCTTGGTAGATTCGAGGGTGTGCATGGCAACCTCCACTGTCGGGATAGTACCTTTCAAGTGGTAATCTCAGATCAATTCATCCGAGACCCAGCGTAGAAGATTCCAAATGGGTGACGAGGTCCTTTTCTAGTGAGGATTTCCAGTCATTGTGTTGTATAATGTACATGTCTGTAAGTGACTTCGCGATGCCATTGGATCGAAGGGAGTTCTGATTGGTACTTGTAAAATATTTTTCACAAATACAAATAACTAACCCATCAAAGAAACATGTCATAATACTGTGCGTAATTAATGACCATGCTTGGCCCTCATTGTGAGTATAAGGGGGAAGAAAGTGGGATTGGTTTAAAACTGTCATGCTTGTTTAACAATTCACGTCCGGTTCACCATTTTTGTTTCGACCCAGTTGGTTGATCGATGCACCTGACAGTCAATATTATGGAGTGATGAGTTCCTCTCAATCGCTTTGGTCAGGTATATCGTTCTTCCATTCGAAACACCCAACGGTTCCTTATCCAGTGATCTGTGGACCTGCTTTCCAAAGGCATGAGTTCATTGGGCGATTCAGCCAGCTATGCTTAAGAACTGACATTGGATGAGAGGTTGGAATGTCGGGCTCATCACACACTTTTGAGGAGAAATTATTGCATATTCTTGGACTCTCTTATAGATTTAAGACATAGTCATATGTTCGTGAATAATTGTTTTATACCCAAGATTAGTATCCACGTATTACTCTTGTTTACCATTGGATAGCTGAACGCAGGGATTCAGAATCATTTAGGCCTGAGGTTTACCATCCGTCATTAGACTAATGACTCCGAGGAGTTTGGACTCATTGAGATGTAACTGGTATGAAGACTCATAACTGGGAAATCTAGAGTTTATTATCATCCAGGGGGGCAGATAATTATTTGAGCATTTGGATTGAACCCGTGATACAAGCTTCCTACATATCCTCATGAGGGGAATCAGAAACCATGTAGTTAGATTCCACATGACGGTACACATCAGCTTTTATGGTCGTTTGACAAGGACCCAACCATATAGTTTAACGTCTTGTGGCGAGGACACATGGGTGGGAGATGCCCGGTCAATGTTGGTGCGACACTAATGCCGAAGCGGCCGAGAAGACCCAAGGTAAGTAATTTACTGGGCCCGAAGATGGTCCTACTAAAGTATAAAGATAACATCTAATAGGGATATATGTGTATCAGACCTTGATATCTGGCTTTCACCTCGGGGAGGTTTCCTACGTATCCTGGTTGGTCGGGAATCAAAGTCGACACAGTTCATGGAAGATTAGGGCTTACGAATGAGAGTTGTCTGTTATTGGGATTGAACCTTGAGGAGGCATCCTACGTACCCCGCTTAGGAGAAAGGGATCAAAACCCTCGAAGTTCATTTTGAGGGTCCACGATTGGGAGTTACACATGGTTAGTGGCCGGAATTGGGATTGAACCTCGAGGAGACTTCCTACGTACCATGTTTAAGAGATAGAGATAGAAACACACATAGTTCGTTGAGCCACCGCCATCATTCGGATTCCGCAACTGTCTCAAATCTCTAATCCCACATGAGTCATGCTCGGTGTGAGAAACAAGAGAATGCGATAGACATGGAAAGCCTCACATATTCTTCTTAATGAGGTAAGGGGAAGAAGACGTCGGGTGGAGGAGAAGGCTGAGACCATGGGAATCTCCTTCTCCCTGATGTTGGAGGAAGGTAGAAGTCGCGCAGTAATGCAATGAACCTTTTTTGATGATAAGCTAAGGGTCATCATCTTTTGGGGAGGATGGTGTGGGGATTACTCTAGGAGGAATGCCCAACCACTATCAGAATAGGGGATAAGTGATCACCACTAACAGTCATCAAAAGGAAACGCGAGAGAGGTTCTCTCAATCCTGGCATGTGGAGAGGCAAAAAGGGGGGATCCTAGGCTCGGACCCCACAGTACTATGGGTATGTGAACCCGGGAATGCCTCGGGAATCTACTCAAGGGTCGGGGAAACCCCTTTGTCATCACCTACCGTGGGCATATGAACTCGAAGTGGCATGATGATGCACCTGATGATTTCAACATACGGATCTGGTGGCTTCGGTTGAGGCCTTGGATTGGGGATGATGAATAGGCCAATGAAGGAATTACAAAGGATCAGGCCTGGTTGGAAATGTTTTATCGGACTCGGTGAATGGGAACACCAAAGGAGTTGGCGGACTGCATGGGTGTGTGAGTAGTGGCGCCCTCCATGTAGGGGGGTGCTATGTGGCTGGAGAGGCTGTCTGCATACCAGGGTGGTAAACGGATCGATAAGAATCCCTCATACAAGGGAGGTATGCAGATTCGGGTTTGGCCTGTGTATGAGGTTGGTACGCGGTAATGTCCACGCGAGCAATGGCGGCCAGGGGCGATGACAGTTGGGGGTCCACCAGTCAGGGCTTCCCCCGTGTAGTAGGGTGCTACACTGTGCGTCAGATCGAAAAAGGGGCATAAACTCTCTATTATGTTGGGAGTACATCCATTAAGGGTCCATGGCTCGTGGTTTTATATTTTTAAGTTCGCTGTTCACCAATTTGATATGCATTTTTCGGTTCCTTATAAATTCGTTTCCAGTTTCATAACTGATCTGGTTCCCGAATTGGAACATTGTTGTTCGTGAAATCTTAAACTCTTTCCTCTGGAATTTTTCCACCCAAATCCCATCGATCCCCTTCTTCTCCCCCTCGATGTCCTTTTATAGAGGGGGGAATAAGATGTATCTATGGTCATTAGGTACCTTTTGAGGAGGCCCATGACCGAAAACACGTTTATGGATGACTTTGTCAATATGTAACATGTGGGTGCATTGAATTCACCTCATCCGCAAACAAAATCGGTGCTTTTTGGCCAAGCAGGGCTCCACCTATGTTCCGCGAACGACAACATATGCCGTCTGGGATGGTTGGCGCATCTCGCGGCTAGGGTGGTTCGTGATGGCAGACAAGACTGGTGCACATCCTGCTTCGCGCCAGCGGAGGAGTTCCCGCCTCCCTTCCGCGAATGACATTGGTCCACGGAGGGGGAAGCTCGTCGAACCATCAGCATACCATCAATGCTAGACAGGTACATGGAATGATCATTCCTTTAACAATCATGAGTAATCTCCATATTTTTGTCCAATTCTGTAAAGGAAAATTGGGTAAAATCCTTTCTCAAATTAAGAGGATTCCTATTATCCTTTGCTGATTTTTCAGGACCCTATAGTCATATTACCAAATAATTTACAATATTTCATTATTTTCACTATTTTAGGTTTTAATTAGCTTGTTTAATAAAATATGTTTTGAATTCTTATTTGATTTTCTTGTTAAACTGACCATGATTTAACAATACCCATAATTTAACAATTTATTAATTACCTTATATATTACCTAAATTTGTATTTATAATAGTATATAATGTTTTGAGATAATAAATGATATGCACCATTCATGGAGATGATAGGTCGTACATACACATGAACCCTACTATCATCTCATATTCATATTAAAACAATGAAAAATTAACATTAATTCTGTATATTATAAATTAATTATCATATCTATATATTATCTATTACAACTATTATTTAAAACCAGACTCAATATGTTCCATGTATATCTTAATGAATCACATTGTGTCTAGGGGAGGTAGTCCACAAGTCCTCAAATGATGTTATATTATTAACGCAAAATGGTATGTATTAAAGTTATGTGTTAAATCATTATTACTGAAGAATAAATACATAATAAATATAATATATATCACATACAAACAATGACTCTATCAAAATTTCATCCATGAGATTTGGTAAAAAAAATGAACAATCATTGATTCTTGAAATAGTAGTTTGTTGTAAACAGAAATAGTATGTTAATTAATCATTAGATAGTAGTGTGTGTGTATGAGTATGTGTTAACCATAGATTAGAAAATCTTAGTATAGTAAGGATTCCTATGTTTTGATAAATTCATATAATTATATTATTTTTAGGATGATGGGAAGGATTTTACGAAGATATTTGTGAAGATACGGGATGAGTCAATGTGTATTGAGAGGTCTGAAGATGTTAGAGAAGAGTTAGCCATTTATAGTGTATATGGAATGTCCCTCTTGTATTATTCTCACAATGGAATTCCATACACATTTCTCACGTTGATATTTTCTCCTATAGTAGACCGAATTTGGTCAAATGGATGATATGGTTAATCAATGGAAATACAATGACTTTTTACATGTTTATTAAAATATATATTATTAGAAATAAAAAATAATATTCATTCATATGATTGGTAATTGTGATTGGAAATTCCCTTCATTTAATTAACCTTAATATAAAGTCTCCATTAACATATTTTATAAAACTAAAAAGTACATCAATCATAAAAATGAAAGATGATTCATTTAAAATATGATGGTTTAAAAAATTAATTCATTGGAGAATATATTGTTGAAAAGAAAATGATAATATAAAAAACTCTGGACTTTTTTCTAAATATGTATATTAAAGAAAATAAATTATTACTAACGATATAAAGAAGGGATATTTTTCATTAACATATTATTTTAGTACATTTAAATATTAAAGAAAGAAAATAAAAGTTAAAAATTTAATCTTTATAAATAAACATAGTAGAATAAAATTACATGGATCCTTGAGATATAGGTTATAAAATTTCTTCATCAGTGTATTAATAAACAAGAATTAGTGTAAAAAATTATATTATATCATAAACATATTACCTCTTGTTAGACTTGCACTGTATGTGTCCAAAACTAAAATAGAACAAATATAGATTAATTATTCAAAGATTATATAATCATACATATATATCGTACCATATATGAATAAATTTTTATATTTTATGATCTCTTTATTAAAAATTATCTACTGAATTTACAGTTTATGTTAAAACAAATACATCTTTTGTGTGTACTTCAATTCGGTTATTCTGGTCAATGAAAAATTATAATGGTTACATAATCCCCAAGATATAATCTATGATATGAAAATAATAAATAATAAATAAATATATATATATATATATATATTCATCCATATAAGATATATATATAACAATGAACCGCACCATTCCTGAGAAATATATGTCATACATATTAAAGAATGTTGTTTCCATTTTTTAATAGATTAAATAGTGGAAAGGTAATTAATATTTATTATATCATAAATAATATTATTGTAATAAATAAAAAATATATATATATATATATATATTATACATTATACCCATCCTTGTAATGTGGTGACGAAAAAAATTACAACACTATGTGGAAACATTGCATTGTAAGTATGCACGAGCGATGCATTCAGATTCCTTATAATAAAAAGAATTAAGATAAAGTTTTGTTAAATGAATATATTAATTATTAATTTTTTTCAATTTATACCTTTCATTTATATAAGTTATAATAATAATATGGAAAATTATTACTGAAGATACATACCAATTATTTGAAAAACATCTATTGGATTACACATTAATACAAGAAAAGAATAATATTTTTGAAAGGAAATAAGTTTTATGTTGTGGGTTATGAAGAAAATATTATACTAATTTTTTGATTTTATAATATAGAAGATTATGAAATTATTAATAATGAAGTATAGTAGGATCCATTTTATATTTTATTAGAGGGGAACTCCCAAAACTACATAATGTTTTAAATTTATTAAAATAAATTATCGTGAAAAATTGAATATAATTGAAATATTTAAAATATTATACAAGAACTCTATCAAATCTGTACATAAAACAATTGTTGTACATTTTTTTAATGTTTTAAATAATATCTCTTATTTTCATCCGATGTTAACCATTTTTTATAATTGTCATGATTATAATATTTTTAACTACTTAAGTGTCTTGAATTTTACAAAACAAAATTCACTCCAAAATGGACCATGGTGGATTGTTTTTACCATATTAATTATTATTTTCAAAATAAATTAATTTTTAATTTTTTTATTTAATAAAATATTTTTTAATAAAATATTTTTTTTGTAATTTTTGGAACAATTAATTTTTTCTGATATTTACAACAATTTAAAATCATATGAATTATAATATGTTGTATTTATTTATAATATTCATGGAACACAATAATCCCAAATAATTAGGTTAGATTTAATTTTTTAAAATTATTTTATTTTATTTTTCTTTTAAATGTTAAAATATCATGTGAGCATTGAGTTAGTTTTAAAATTAATTATTATATAACTAATATATATATGTAAATTTTTGTGATAAAGGATCTAATCTTTATTAAAAATACAAAATTTTAACTGAAATTATCCTTTTTTGAACCTTTTGAAATGTGTTTAGATATATTGAATTCAAGATAGTGAAATGTTGTCTTTATTATTTTTTAAAATTATTATAAATATCATTATTATTTATAACATCACCCTATGTCCTTATATATTATTTTCAGATGTAAATTTACACTATAAAGTTAAATTTTATGATAAAATAATGTTTTATCGAAATTTTAATGCCTTATCCATAACTTTTAGAGCTATTTTATGATTTTTACACTTACTAAGGTGAAAAATATTTAACAAGGTTACTATTCATAGTGAACATAAGGGGATTATTAACCAATTTTGATCCCTCTTGATTATAAATATTGATTCAATTTTTCTAATTTTTAATTTGTATATTTCGTAAAATTAAATTTAAAATTAATCACACAAGACTTGTTGAAATGTTGTTATCCAGAAAAATATTTTCTGAGGAAAAATAAATTTATTCAAAAATTCAATAAAAAATTATTTCTATTGAGCTTAATATTATAGTAATAGTATAAATAAACTAATTTTAATTTCTATAACCATTTAAAATGAATAGAACTATGTAAAGGACTAAAATAGAAAGATAATTTTCTGTAAAGATAATTATATGTCATAATCAATAAAAAAATGGTTTTTACAATGTTTAAAATAAAATCTACGTAAGATATTTATGATATGTTTATTTAAAAAATAAAGTTATATCTTTTAACAAAATTTTCTAAAAATGGTACAAATTAGTTTTTTATTTTTTTTAAAAACGTAATAAACTCCATTTTCATGAAAAATATATTTTCAAACAATATAATATCTTTAAAAAAATTGTAGTACTAATTTATAAATATATTTTATTTTTATAAATATTTTATGAGTACTTTTCATTTTTTTTCATTTTTTTATTACAATTCACATTTGTAATTTAACAACTGGCTTAAAATAGTATATTATATTACAATTAGTTTAGATTTGTGGTTTTTTATCACTATTTATTGATGAAATTTAATATATTTGTGGTGAAATATAATATGAAACATCTAGGTGTTACATTATAACCCTTAACATAAATATTTCTCTTAAAATTTCATCACTCTCATAAAAAGAAATAATAAAATATTATTTTAACATATCCATGAGTTCTAAAGAATCTCTTTTGAATTTCTGATTCCTTAATAGAACATTAACCTAGTCACTAGACTTATTTTAAATAACATTATCTATATGATCAACGTTTTCTACCGGTTTTTCATTATAGGAAATATCATCTTCTAGAGATATATCCAATAAGTTTAGTAAATATGAACGAAAATATTTTTATTTTCATAGGATTGATATATAGAAAACATGTTGATATTGAGATAGATTATATAGGAGTTTCAACAATAAGATTCTATATGGATACCACAAAGATTATCAAAATTATATATATATCATGGGTATATCATTCCTAACATTTTATAACTTATTTCCTTTTTCTTGGAATATTTTTTAGCAGTACATTTTCCCTAAATTAGAATTCAAAATTTCACCAATGTATATTATTATAACATTTTTTTTGACTCGTAGATTCCATGCTGACTTTTTTAATGGATTTAACATTATCCTTTGTTTCCTCAATTATCATAGGTCCATATATATTTCTTTCTCCAAAATATAATATACCATAATTTTTTGTAATTATTTCCACATAGGGCATCATAAGGATCCATCCATACTCTATTATAAAACCTATTATTGTAATAACATGTGACAAAAGGAAGGTATTTATCACATATATCTATGAAATCCAAAAAAACAAATTTCAACATAACATCATGGGTTTGAATGTTTCTCTTAGAACAACCTTCAATCCTTAGATGATACGTAATACAAAAATATAACTCTACATCTAAATCCTAATGAATATATTTCTAGAACATTATGGTAAACCATGGATCTTTTCAGATATAAGATAATATATTAATCCATTTGGTATTACCACTTCCATTTTTTATATTCTCTAAATATAATAATAATTGAATTATTATTATATTGAATCAAAATGTGTTGACTTCATAAATAGATTGACTACAACAGAAATATCAATATAGTAATAGTAATTTATAATATTTTGACAGTAGAATCAGTAGTGATGTTTCCCCATTTCCATTCTAGTACGGGTAATCATTATAATATCCCATTATAATTAATTTTATCAAAAATAATTTACTCATATACCAAACACCGACATATATAAACTATAATATTTTCATCAAGTTAACCTACCATAAATTCTCTTTCATATCAATGTACATTTTTGTAATTATAATATGAATATATCATAATGAACTATGTTCTTCATCTAAATGATCATTCTTCAAATGTTTTGTGGAATTTTTTTTTTCTTGAATTTTATCATTAAATCAAAACAATGGTTAAACTAATGAACATTTATCACCTCCTATTATAGTTTTGTGGCTTGATAATGTTCCCTTTGAGTATTCAGATAGATTTATGGTTGATAAATAATTTATGAAATATAATATTTCTCTTCTTCATTAGTGATTTTTATATCAATAAATTGAAAATAATTAAATATTAGATCATTTTTATCCACATCATATATAAATCAGAATGATTGATTCAGATTAGGGAAAATACCACCTTATTTTTTCCCATAGTGGTAATGTACTGAATAATCATAAATTTTAATACACTCCAACCTTCTATTTTATTTCATATTAAACAATTTCTGTGATTATATTTACATTAAACATTTATGGTTAGTCTTTATTTCTATATTTTAACTATAATGATAATTTCTCAATATCATTTGTGTAATAATTACAATATTTTTATCTAAATATTTTTTCATGAAATATGATAAATTAATATTCAATTATCAAAATGCATAATCAGTTAGTATATATTTTTATATAATGATGAATCATAATCCCTTATTTTATCCTAGTATATAAATTATAATTCCTTCTATATATTATAGAAACATAATTAAGGTGAAATGACTAACCATTATTTATAATCATTAAATTTTTATGAAAATAATATTTTCAAATGAACACAATACTCTTCCATCACAACACAATTAGTAGATTAACTTTCCATTATAAATTTTCGAAAAAACATCAATAATATCCCCCAAACAAAAAAACTACTAATCTCTGTCATAGTTGTTAGTCAAGAACAATATTAAATAACTTTTTAGAATGGTTTAACCACTAGTATAAAATCACTTGTGATTATATAACCCACAAATGAATTCTTTTATCCAACATTCACACTTTTTTAATTAAATATATAGAGTCTCCTTGTATTGCGTCTTTAGTACAATATTCAGGTGATATTTATGATCAGACTAGTTTCTTGAATTTATAAGAATATTTTTTCAAAAACAAATGCAAATTTATCTATTTAATATACATATTTTTTATTCCTTAAATCCATGCATATAGTAGGTAATCGGTGTGATGAAATGGAATGATTGTAAATTTATAGTGACCATTCCCAGTATGGAATGATATATTTGAAATATCCTCCTTCTTGAAAATGATATGATGAAATAAAAAATGTAGTTCAATCATATAAAATTAGTAATATCTATATAATTGATCAAAATATTCATCAATATAGGGTAGATGATAAATTTTCTTGATAGTAATCATATTTGGATCATCATAATTAATGAAGAGCCATATTGATATATCATTCATCATAAAAAATAAGTTCACCATTTAATGATTCACATTCCCAAATGAATATCTTATCAAAAAATATTAAGGAGATTATTCATTAATTCATAAATCATAACCACATACATTCTATATGGAGTCTTAAAATTGGAATATCATTATCTAGAAGTTCTATTTAAATCTCAATTTCACAACTCATTGGTTTTATTGGGAATTCTTGGGGAATACCATTAAAATAATCCCATGAAACAATCATATCATCATTTTATAGTATCTTCCCAAAAATTTGAGAAAAACCCCCTTTTAAATAATAACTAAGAGAACTATAATGGATAAATTCTATAATAGATGTTCATATTTTATTGTCACTAATATAAAATCATTTTATTTTTATATGGTCATATATGACCCCCTTACCCTTAGTAGTTAATATGTGATTTAGGATAAGTTATAAAATACCTTCAAAAAAACATAAAATTCATTTATAGTTATAAAAATATTTTAATGATGCACATTTCCCAGAAAATTATTAATCAAATAAGTTTCATCAACCTATGATGGTATCATTATGCATTTATTAGTTTTTATGAAAACTCAACATCATGAAACGGGGGTTTGAATATACATTCCAGGATACAATTTATTAAATACATTATTTGATAAGTATATATTCATTTAGTTAATTTATCTGCCCATATTTATAAGCATCGTATCATTATAATTCAATCGGCATTCCCTTAGTAATAAAGGGTAATATTGATTGTCAAGAATATTTCATTAGAGAGATAAAATATGAAATATCACTCATCAAATAACTTTATATTGAAACATTATATTCATTATATAAGATAGTAGGTTGATCAAATGTCATTCATGGTCATCATTTTTTAAAATCCATATCATCGTTCTGTATGTAAAATGTGAATTGTTGAAGTATATCCCTCAAAACATTCAAAAAAAGGAATGTATCCATGATTCAGAATGATGGTGATAACATTATCAACAAACAATTTTAGGGCTTATTAATCATAGATAAAAATGTTATAATACCATTTTCTCTTATCTTATCTAGACATTGTTGCTTGGATAGAAACCCCTCCGTTTTTTATTTACATTAATATAGTATATTCACCAATTTAAATTAAGATTTTAATATTTCTCAATAAGTTTTAATCATAATTCATGAAAAAGGTAACTAAATAATTTTTTGATACTAACTATTTAAAGCAACACTTTTTATAAATAAATCATTCAAATCAATTAACCAATATTCGACACATAGAATTAAAATCTACTCCAAAATCATATTGGTTTAGTGTCTTTTGAAACATGGATATATAAACATGTCATAATAAATATATATTAATCATTTACCTATAATTAATTCATTTATATCACACTTATTATAAATATCATACCTAAACCCATATTTATCACCAGGAGAAGTAAAGAATAATAAAGGGTATATTGTGATGCTTGGTAAGGTCAAATAAAAGATATATTAATGATAACATGATCATAAGATTATCAAAATTGGAGATAATTGTTTTAGAAAAATATAGTAAATTTAAAATATCATAATATTGAGTCATGATATAAATAATAGAATTTCATAAAACATGAATAAAAATTGAAACATATAACATTTTCAATGAGGACATAACATTTGAATAATAGATTTTTATTACATTACAAATAATAAAAAATGATTTCCTTAGTCAATTTAAATTCCCAAAAATATAATACATGATTTTTTCCCTCCCAATTACCATGAATACAATGTCATTGTTTACTCCCATGACATTCATAGTGGAATGTTTTCATTACTAAACAACATCACCTTTCCATTCTAGTCCTTATAATTTCATGAGAAACCCATATTTAGCCAATTAATTGGATGAATGTATAATTCCAATCACACCAATAAAATAATAATAATATATTCTTACACCATCATCAATATCATAAATAATTTGGTATATATCATAACTCATTGGAAGGTAAAGGGTTTCATAAGGATTTCAAATTTTCTTCATAACATAACACAACTAAAATAAATGGGTTCAATAAAAACCGATTCCAAATAATTGTAAACTATATAGATAAATAATAATTATGGTAAAAAAGGATCACATAAAATGATTAAATTAAGTAATATTATCGAATTTTGGAATAATTAAAAAATAACATAAAATATCACCTGAAATATTTCGTCCATAAAATACCATTTTCATTATAGAATCAGTTATTTAAAATTTTAAAAAATTAAAAATATTATTGAATATATTTTATTTGGAAATATAATTGGAAAATTATAGATGAAGCATTAAATATTATAGTGGTTTTAACAACGGTAAATTTTGTTCATTTCTTGTATCTCATATGTATGTACGAACATTGTTTCAATTTGAACATGAGCCTCAACCCAGTTGGGGAGGTATCCATAGGTAAGTCCATGAGACCCATGTTCAAGACCAGTCAGGGGAATATGTCTTGTTCTGTAGCTGAACTATAAATTGTGCGATACTCCAGCAGAACTGTACATTGTGCAGGTACTATAGCCGAACTGTACACTATGCAGGTACAAGAGCAGAAATGGGCCCTGTGTAGTAATGTATTTGTACTGTAGTCGGGACTGTATGATACTGTAGCACTGGGAAATATTAATCTATGGATATTGATTTGGGCTTGGTGTCCTTACGGATTTCAGGATAACCAAGCCTTCGGGTTAGTAGGGATTTTGGCCCACATTTAAGGCCTTCAGGCCACCTCAAGGCCTTCGAGACACATGTAGCTTCCCAAGACAGACTCTATAAAAAGGAGCATCCCTAGAAGAAGATTCAGAGCTGGAAAACTATCCAGAGTAGATCCAAATAGATTTTCAAAATGAGAGGTTTTGGCTATACCATCGGGACTATCCTATTCTTACACAGGAACACTAGCTAAATGGTCATGCGAAGGTGGAGAGTTACTATTACGATGCAGATGCATGGGAGGGACAAATCCTTGTTGATAGTATAGTTGAACTCTCTATGTCCTTTAGGTCATGTAATCTATTAAGCCTATTGGCCTTTAATCTCTAAACCTGCGGGCCTTGAATGGGTTACCCCTTATCTCTTGAAAATGGGGTTATAAAAAATCAATAAAAAATAAGTCCTTCTAGACATTCAGGCAAAAACATTGTTTTGCATTTTCTGATGGGTGGATAAGAAGAAATGTAACTAGTAATTCATATTTATTGAATAATATTAATCTGATAATATATATATATATATCTGTATTTATACATATATATATTAATTAAATCCCCCATTATAGTAATCCATATAAAGTGGAGATTAAAAACTAATTAAACCATTAAGTGGTTGCAATAAGTCATTTTTCGGCAGTAACAATTTTTCAATTTTCTTTTAATAGAAATATGGTAGACAGTCATGTTTAAATCATAAAATTAATATGTTAGTTTATTTATGTAACTGATGAAATTATTTATGAAATTTATAACATTTATTTAAAAGAGATAAATGAATAAAAAAAATAAAAGATGTTGTTAAAAAGTTATACATTTTCATTAAGAATCCTCATTCAGATTACACCACAACCCGAGGTAGAATGTTTTTTATGAATTAATATAAGATCATATATTTTTTGACATAATATTTCATGATGTTAGGATAGGTATTGGATTATAATAATTTTTCAAATACTCTTAATTATGAAGCATATGAGGTTCCCTTGTATATATATATGAATAATAATAGTTGTAATTACATAAACATTTAAATATAATAATTTTCAATAAAAAAATTATCCAAATAGAAACAATTAAAATAATAGATGATTATAAAATTTCATAATCTTATTCAATATAAATTGGACAGTTTATGGGATATTTTCACCCTTATCTCTTAGTTTTACCCCAAAATGCCTTTTTAACAATTATGAAAATCACATTTTTTTCTACTCATTTAGTCATGACTGTTACCATGACTGTAAAATTAACCCATAAATTGAAAATTAATGATAAATTAAACTATATACAATTAACCTCACTAATGTTAGGATTTGGATGAATTTTAAATCATGTAACAAAATATTTCTTTGTAAAAATCTACTTATGTCATTTCAAAAAAATTTAATTTACATTGACATTTGGAACAAAATTGAATTATGTAAAATAAATTACAACCATTCCATGAAACATAATATTATATATTATTAAAATAATTTTTTAAACTTTCATAAATCTAAAAAATAGAATTACATAATTTATTTCAATAATCCTTTTTTATATTTTTGATTTGATGGATTAAATAATATTATCTTTTTTCATATGAATTTAAGTTAATTATTCAATAACACAAGTAAAAATAAAATTCCATGAAAAAAATTCATATTTTATGTTAAATTTTAATATTCATCATATCCGATTTTCATCATTATGAAAAAAACATTGAGATATTAAAGTCATCCATGTGACATTCTGAAATTTTTCTTTCCCTAAATTCATATAACGGTCATAATCCAATAAAAATGACACCTTGGGGTCACATAATTGAATAATGGATGTTTATGTCTGAAATTCACTAGAACTAAGGATAATTTCAAGTGTTGAGAAATTTGAAATCCTTGTCGAAATGTTCAAACATAAGTTTACTTATTTTTTCCTTAATATGGGGAATATATTTAATAAGAATTTTATACGTAAGGGAAAAAATTTAAACGTAAATATTTTTTTATAATAAGTCATGTTTTTTATAAATATGGAATCAATATTCACATATTAAGTTCACAGAAGAAGAATAATTTATTTTATCATATACCTGTAAAATGATCTGATAAGTTGTTTTCTAGAAAAAATTGTTTTCTAATGTATGGAAGATTTTTATAGAAAAAAGCATAAAATTGGTAATAATGATCATACTATTATTTTACAAATTATTAATAATCATATTTTAAATTTAAAATAATTCAAATAAATATGTATTATAGTAAATGATTTAAATAAATAGATAGTTTTCAAGATAATTTTTTATTTTCAGTATACAGTAACATCTAAATGACTTCATTTATTTATAAAAAAATCACACTATTATAATTTTTACATGTTGATTTCAAAAATTATTTTCATTTTTTCTTTTAAATCTATCAAATTCATATAAATTAATTATATTATTTTCTAAATTTAATTGATTAAAATATTTTTAGGGGAAGGTTTACATTTAAAATATATAATATATTTTCTAATAAAATTATTTCTTTATCAATATGTATTTATTAAATTAAACCTTCAGACATT
This sequence comes from Viscum album, assembly GCA_963277665.1. Classification (NCBI taxonomy): domain Eukaryota; kingdom Viridiplantae; phylum Streptophyta; class Magnoliopsida; order Santalales; family Viscaceae; genus Viscum; species Viscum album. The sequence goes on from OY728158.1 coordinate 1,598,706,045, forward strand.
TACCCATTTTACACAATTTCTTTTAATAATATTCACTCCATCAATTTTAGAACTATCTTATAATGTTATAATCTATTAATATTCATTTAAACTCTATGTAGCAGGTATCTCATGTAATGTCCCCAACACCTATATCATGAAGATGGTTCCATACATTATTACATAGTCATATATACATGATTAAATTATCAATGGAATAAATAATATTGAATATTTTTAAAACCAAATTACATACATCTTATATGTATAACATTCGAAAAAAATAAATAATAAATAACAAAACCTCATAAACTATATTATTAAAAAATCCTTTAAATATATCATGTCTATAAACTAGGGAATGGAAAATAAATAACGGTGAGATAAAAGATTTTTTGGGGTTATGTGTGTTAGATGAAATAAAGAATCAATAAACAAAATCAACCTAGTGAATTAAGTAACTAATACCACGTTGGATATAATCAGTAAAATGAAAATGAAATGAATCCATTAATTTTTTATAGTGAACATATCAATTACAATAATAAAATAATTTCAACTGTATGAAATGTTTAATAATTCGAAATTTTGTTTCTAAGGAACATGATACCTTTACCTCCATGACTATTCACAATATTTTTTAGAACATGATACAATCAACATCTTTAAGAAGATAATTTAAAATATACTAATAATAAACATATAGTTGTTTTCAATTAATTTCTACTCATTAAACAACTATTGTGTTGACATGAATACATTAAAGTTTCTCCAACACATGTCATACTTATCCTAATTATTCTTCATTAATTGAATATATGATTTGACTTATAAATAATACGACATATAAAACATCTATACAGAGTAAAGGATATCGATTTATAAATATTTACCTAGTTAATTGAAAACTATTAAATTAAACAACATATTTAAAAATCGTATATTCTTTTAGAATTAAATTTATCCTTTATATATAATCTTTTAATTCTGTGGTAATTTAATTCCTAATGTAATGTGAATATATTAATTTATTGTTAATAATAACAAAAAAATATCAAGGAAGATAATGTCAGAACTTTCGTTGGTCAAAGCGATCTTAAAGGATCCATAAGAATATTAAGGGTTGAATTAATAAAGAATATACTAATTTGGGAAAAAATAACTGTTTGTTTTCATCGATGAATTGAAACATAATAAATAATCATCAAAATCATTCTTGAGCAAATTACCATTTTTATTTTTATGAATAAATTAAAAATCCATTTCATTCCAAATAAAATTTTAAAAATAATATTTTATAAATTTTATTCAAATAATATAAATTTACAAATATAATTTCAAACATATAAAATAATTTTATCTTTTTTAACTATCATGTCTGATAAAAATTCCGTTCATTCCATATAAATTAAAAAATATTCTCTTTCACTTTTTTTTGGTAAAATCCAGAAAGGAATTTTTTATAAAAAACCATTATATTTTCATAGTAAAAAGTAAAAATTATTGAATATATATTTATTAAATAATTTTATTAAATGTTTTTAAAAAATTAATATTCTATGAAAACCATGGTTATAGAAAAAAACATATTTCCGACTGAAGAGATAAATGAAGTCATATTTTCTTTCAAAATGTTACTAAGATTTTATATTTTCCAATGACTACAAAATGGTTCTACAACATGAAATAATTCATTATTAAACACTATATAATAAAATATAATTATATATTAGTTAATATTTAGGTAATTATTATCATGTAATATACAATATTAAGTAATCTTAAATATAATTAAATAGAAAAATAAACCCTTAAAATGATCATAATGTCAAATTGATAATTAATAAGTTAATCTATTATGTATATTAAAAATTTTAAACATAAAATTATTTAATTGAAACCAAAGAAGATACAAATTAATTATACATGTAATATTTTAATAACATAATTAAAAAATTATATAATTAACTGAATGAGTGGAAATGGAGTTATGAAAATCCTTACCTTAAAATTTCCATTAAATGAATGTGATTTAGGATACTATATATTTATTTTAATTATTTGATTAAACTAATAAAAAACCTTATTATTATTATTAATATCATAGATGATACATTTATAACATCATATCACATGTTCTTTTTAATGGCCAGGACCTCTCTGGTGCATTCCTCGATAGAAATCTAATGTTTGATGTGTGTTGGTGAACATGGTGGCTTATCTGTAACACTATTCAAAATTTCTAATTTAGTGAACAGTGAAATAGTAGTCTTATGTCAATAGTGAAACAATATTGTTATGTGAATAGTGCAACAGTAGGCTTATGTGAATAGTTTCAACAGTAGCCTCTCTTTCCTTTGGAAAATTTTGAGATCATGAACAGGGCTTCTAGAATGGCGAGGTTCAAACAATAGCCCCTATTTATTTTTGAAAATATAGATTTTATGATATGTGTTTCTAGAATGGTGAGGTCCAATATAAGCCAATATTTCTTTTTCTAAATTTCGAGTTTATGAAAAGTGTTCCAAGAATAGTGAGGTCCAACGGTAGCCTCGATTTCCATTTATATATTTGGCGTTCATGAGCATTGTTTCAAGGACGGTGAGGTTCCAAAGGTATCCTTGAATTCCTTTTACAAATTTTGAGTTCACGAAAAATGCTTCTAGAATGGTGAGGTCCAATGGTAGACTATATTTCCATTGCCAAATTTTGAGTTCAGGAACAATGTCTCTAGAATGGTGAGGTCTAACGTTAGCCTCTATTTAATTTACCAAAATTGGAGTTCATGAATAGTGTTTCTAGAACGGTGATGTTTTAATGGTAACCTCTATACAGTTTTCCAAATTTTCAGTTCATGTGTTGTGTTTCCTAAACTGTGAGGTCCAATGGTATCCTTTATTTCTTTCTCCCGATTCTGAGTTCATGAACATTGTTTCCAGAACAGTTAGGTCCCAGTGGTTGCCTATATTTCTATTTCCAAAGTTTGTTCTCATGAATATTTTTTCCGGCTTCCTATAGTTTCACCCCTCTAACATTTCTATTAACGAAAAATTAATTTAAAGCCTTTTTTAGGACTCTAAGTCCGATTAATTGTCCATAACTACTATATTAATTTTTCTCAAGGATTGGGATTCTTTTACTTAGTCTACCTGCTTGGTGTAATGTGATCCACTTTTAAAGGAAAATCCATCATCTCTTAAACCACTAATCAATTAAATATACTAAAGGGACGACACATCTTCCTCAATAGTTATTCCTTCATGATATCTGGTGTGAGACAACCAAACCTTTATTTTCATTCCCATAATTATTATGTTGTTAAAAAATCCTACTTGGATTGTTACCCCTCTGTATTGATGGTACTATGTCGTAACAATCAATCTACGATATAACATGTGATCTATCCGCATTCTTTTGGGTTCACCTCCTTCTGTTTCTCTTTTCCATTTTTACAGAACATTATCTCAATGTTCTTAATAGACTAATCCAGGGTGTTGATCGGTGTGGTAGAGTAACTGCATCTTTGGGTGGATATAGTTGTCATGGGGGAGAAGATTATAATCTGTTGTGTGGATTTTTCTCATATAAAGAATGTCGACAACCATTTTAGGTAGGCGATTCATTGCTTCACTATTATTTTACGTGCAACTGTAGAGTTAGCATGTTTTGTCCAACATGATTGAAATTGTATTGACCTAATAAATATTTGAACAAAATATATAAATTGATATCAATCATATGTTATAGACTTTTATTTTACGAGATAGTGTGATATATATTAATTCTTTGTAAAAAATCCATTCTTGATGAAAATCGGTAATGAACATAAAGATGGAATTAATTGATAATTGTTCGTCTAAAGAAAAAGAGGCTTATAAATGAATCTTTTTTGTGTGTGGTAATTTGTTGTAAAATAAATTGTCATAGTAAGAATGTTTAATCAAATTTTGATTTCTCACTGTTTATTTTGTCCATTGTTAGAACTACAAATAAAAAATTGGTTAATTCGAGAAGGATTAAATGACTGGTTATTTGATAAAACATAATTACTTGAATGGTTCTTAGTTACCCTCTTACTTGTTTAAGGACCAAGAGCCTAATTGATATGATGTTTGTTTTTTAGCTACTTATTTTTGTGATGTGATCCCTAGAAGGTTGTTGTGAAACGTGCAGAATGGGTGGACTCTGGGTTGTGGTAGAATATGATTCCTAGATTGGCGAGATGCATTCGGGTATGCATATGGGTGTTAGAGAGGACACCAATGATGATGGAATGTATTGGAAGTGAATGTTTGAATACGTGATGTTTTTTTGATATTTATATTCTTTAATTTCACCAATGATCAAGGCATCTAGTTTTCTTACCCTCCTTCTAAAAGGGGAAAAGATGCGCGAGGTATGCCATATGTTTTTTATGTTTAGATTTCTAATGGAGGATGGTTATATGCTCTTTCTATAGGTGTAAAAGAATCGATGTGTATTTCATCTACTCACCATGTTGAGCCCCCATGTGTTTAGTAGTTTAGATTGATTATCTGAAATTATTCGAAATAAGGGAATGTAATAATGTTTTAAATAAATGATTGAAGAAATGATGATAATAAATGGGGATGGGGCTCGTTTGGATGTAATGTTGATGTTGTAATTCAAAAGGAACATTATACATTGGGTGTGATGCTAATGAAATATACTTTTGAAATAATTAATGTTTATTTAATGATTAATGAATTAATTAACATAATGCGCAACTGATTAGAACTGAATTATGTATTGGATTAAATCTCTTTAAATGTTCGTTTTCTTATAAGATAACCATTCTTAGATGTTGAATCCCGTAGTCCACGAGATGTTAGCTGCAGGTGTCTCTATGTCTAGGATATGCCCATAGTGTGGCTGTGAGCTATAGTATATTACATAATTTATGTGTTTCTATACTCTATTCAATGCCGTCAGTTATAGAAACTAACACCCTGGGGATATTGAGACCTGGGTGGTGTTTTCCCAATATTCTGGTGGGATGATGGATGGTTGACTACCCCCTTTGGCCCCTCTCTCTTCTCATGGTAGTTACTTGTGATGTTAGGGACAGTGGTTATTTTTCCTCAAATATGGGTGTAGAATGGGATAATGGCTTTTTTTTTCACAGACATATATTTTTGTTATAGTACTTATGGAATACTATAGGTATAATGTGTATAAACTATAGTGGATTGAGGATCCTTAATCAGTGTATGGGTTTTAATGGCTTGAGGTATAATGTCCGACGTGTGATACACATTATGTGAGCTCTGGTGGATCACGAACACTATGTGGTTACTTTAATGTGTTGACGTGGTGGTTTTGTTGCAGGAAATTCTTGGTGTTGGGCTTTTCCCAGGTGTATATAGGAAGCCTTTTTAGAGAGATATTTTTAGGATGTCAGACACTGGGGAAAAGAGGAAAATTAGTAGTTATGTAGTATCAGCATACCTTAGTGTTAGGTCCACTAGGTTGGATACCCTGAGAGGGGGGGTGAATCAGGGTATGACTAATTAAAAATTAATGCCCATTCTGATCTTGTTTCACTGTTAAGAAAAACACTCTTCTCTCTTTTTCCTGCTGCACGATATAAACAGAAAGTAAAGCAAGCACAGGACACAACAATTTTACTTGGTTCACCGCTAAGGGCTACGTCCAAGGAGCATACACCGACAGGTTGCCGGTCGTACCAAATTCCACTAATCTTCACTAGCTATGGATTACAATGTTCGGGCTAGATCACTTCTATGCCCAGGCTCACTTCCTTTACAATGTTTAGGGTCAGCTCACTGCTTTCCCAAGGGTCACTCCCTGTTTCTCTCTCTCTGGCTCACTGCCGGTGGAGGGGATCACCTTCTTCCTCTTCCTAAGCTCACTTCTCTTGGATGGAATCCACTCACAGTTTATAGACCTGTAGGTCTCTTCATTTTCATGAAAGAATGCATCTTCTCTTGTATGTAGATGCTCTGTTGAAGTTTAACTTTCACCAGTTGATGAATATCTCTTTGCACCGAAGGTATCGGGCAAACTTCCAGCTTCCACGCAGCCCGAAAAACACTGCTGGAACAAACCTTACTTGGCACGCAAGTCAACCTCAGTGCGCAAGTATCGGCGCTCAAGTCACCCTCTAATACATGCGCGACACAAGCTTCCACAACTCCAAACTTGCGAGTCTCTCTGCCTTTTACGCCCAAACCACTATTGGCGCGCAACTGCCAACCGGCGCGCAACTTCTAACACCGGCGCACAAATTCAACCACTGGCGCGCAAGTCCAACCTGCGCGACCACACACACCACTTGCGCGACCACCACACCTGCGCGACGGGAGATCTCGTCTTGAACTCCGGTGAGAAATGAGGAGGGGTGGTCTGGTATTTATAGGCAATCTGACCACCCTGCGCGACGGCGCGCAAGTCACCTGCGCGACCCAATCTCGGCGCGCAAGTCTTCTCTCCTTTTAGACACTTGCGCGACCAACTCCCAGACTTGCGTGAACCTATTTCCTTAGCCATATTTTGATCTTATGATCTTGAAAAACATATGGCGCGCAAGTTTCCTATACTCCAAGTCCACGGCGCGCAAGTCCCTTTGCCAAAAACACTTTTCTTCATTTGCCGATTTTCAGGCCCAAAAATTTGGCAAACACTGGAAAACGGTGCCAACTTGTATCTGTTCTTTTGTACCGCCTCCAGATCTTCCATTCCTTTTATCGACGTTCTTGAATCAAACATGGATCATTGACCTCAGCTCTTGAACTCGACATTCCATCATGAAATCCTCTTTGTCAACAATCACAACTCAGATGTCCACTTTGTCAACAAACACAATCACCTCAAAAAGGCTTCAATGATACCTTGAGGGAGTTTTGCCCAACAATCTCCCCCTTTGGGTTTGTTGACAACTCTTCCAAACAAAGATACGTCATTGATTCTTCAGCCTCCATTCGCCTCATTGCGATTCTGATAGCGACCAAGGATTTACTCAACACATACTCTAAGCCCACATGAGCAATGCTCGGCGTGAGAAACAAGAGTAAATGAAAAGTTCATCAATGAATCACTTTATCTATGACATCCACTATTGACACCAAACACTGTCCAACACCACTCTTCTGCTTTTATCACGATCCTCTGCTGTCGTGATTGTAGACGCCGGAAAAGTCCGTTGTTCCCAAACAAAGCTCCGGATGCAGAAAGCGAGGTCATATTTAGAGTCAGAGGCACGTTTCGGAGGGCCCGGAGGCCTTGCGCGGAATTTTGGAGACCCGCGCGCAATGTTGAAGTCAGGCGCGCAAACCTCCCGGGATGCGCGCAAGGCACCGGGCCGGCGCGCAATTTTGCAAGCCCATGACCCGCACCACCCCCTTGCGCGCCGGGCCCGATTCCGCGCCCGCGAAGGTAATTCTGTGCCCGCGAACCGGATTCCGCGCCAGGGGTTGCCTATAAATACAAGGCGACCACCGACGTTTTGAGTGTTGCCGGAATTCGAAGAGCCTCTCGTGCGCGTAATCCAACCCCTCTGCGCGCAATGTCGATCTTCAGGTAACTGCCTTTCTTTCGCGCAAGAAAGCCATGGGGTTCGCCTTCGCGCGTAATCCCTTTGGCTCCTTTTCTTTGAATAATTCCTCACCCAAAGGCATCCGCGCGCAAAAGAAGCCTCTTGCGCGCAATTGCCCCCGGGGTGCACGCAATCCGGCCCGATTGCGCGCACCCCCCTTCTTAAAGTGGCCATTCATTAGAGAATGAGCCGTTGCCCCCGCGCGCTATCCGAAGCCCGGTGCGCGCAATCTCTACCTTCCGTGCGCAAAGTGCTGGCTCAATTGCACGCCATCCCGCTCAGTTGCGCGCCGACCCGCGGTATTGCGCGCAAAGCTCCTCTTTTGCGCGCAAACCGCCAGGGTCGCCCCCTTTGACCCCCTGTGGGTACCCGCCTGCGTGGCGCCCGATGACCCTCATCCCGGGTGCCCGCACCGTGCGTTGTCTTTTCGTGTGGCCCTCCAGGCTCGCGCGAAGTGACACAGGCCTATCGGCGGCTTCCACGTCCCGCACGACGTTAAACTGCACTTCGTCCGAACTACAAGACGTTAAACTGTTCAGCATACGTCCAAGCTGCACGACGCTAAAAACTGCCTAGCCTCCCTCGTCCCAGCTACAAGACGTTAAACTGTACGCTATTCGTCCTGCACGACGTTAAACTGTAATTCGTCCTGCATGACGCTAAACTGCACTACGTCCCGCACGACGTTAAACTGCACTTCGTCCGAGCTGCAAGACGTTAAACTGCCAAGCACCTTCGTCCTCAACACACGACGTTAAACTGTACTTCGTCCGGCAAGACGTTAAACCGTCCGCATCATCCGACCTCGTGCCTCACACGCAGGGTCCTCCCGGTTTGGATGTGGCCCCCACCCGCTCGTCTCTGCAGGGATGTCGGGATTGGAGTGGCCTTCACCCACGGGAGTAGAGTGTTACAAACCGAACGAACTACGTGGACTTTGATCCCTGTCTCCTAAACAGGGTACGTAGGAAGCCTCTCCGAGGTTCAAGCCTGCCACCTGGTCGTCCCGGTCGTATTCACGTTGGTTCGTCCATCAGTGGACCCCTCCTGGGTTCACACTTGCGTCGATTCACCTATGAATCCGCCCCTGTGGGAGACTGCACGTGTGTATCTCCGCTGTGCTTCCCCACTGCCCTTTGCCTTTCTCTCTGCCAACGTCCAGCATGACTTGAAACTGTGATCCACCCGGCCGTTCCATCCCCCTCTGTGCGAGGTGGTTCGGTTCAATCCTCCATCCGGTGGCCTCAATCTCTTCGTGAGTCGGCTTGCCAACGTCCAGCATGACATGAAACTGTGATCCACCCGGCCGTTCCATCCCCCTCTGTGTGAGGTGGTTCGGTTCAATCCTCCATCCGGTGGCCTCGATCTCTTCGTGAGTCGGCTTGCCAACGTCCAGCATGACGTGAAACTGTGATCCACCCGGCCGTTCCATCCCCCTCTGTGCGAGGTGGTTCGGTTCAATCCTCCGCCCGGTGGCCTCGACCTCTTCGTGAGTCGGCTTGCCGACGTCCAGCATGACGTTAAACTGTATATCTGAACTACGTTGACTTTGATCCGCGCCAATTCACGGTACGTAGGAAGCCCCTACGGGGTCCAAGCTCTTCACTCCATCATCCATCCTGATCCTTACCCGGGCTGCCACATCCCGGTGGGGTCATGCCATTTCATTCCACTCCACTTCACTCGGGAAGCCGCCCATGTGCTGGCCCCAGCGTCGGAGGTTCCCCGTAAGGGGTTCTGTCACCTGATCCACTTCTCGTGTTGATCAGTCCGATGCCATCCCCGCTGGACATTAAACTCGCGGCATACCCCGTGTTAAACATGGGAAGCTGAGGAAAACCTCAGGCAACGCAGTTCCCCGCACCCAGCGCGAGATGCCTCAGGCCAGCACGCCTTCGAGAAGCCCTATTAGGGATGGAAGGCATACATGCGGAGCCGCAGCGTTACGACGCGCCCCCAACACCCAGAGCCACCTGGTCTCCTCACCGCAGGTTGCTGCCCCGACCAGACCCATTAGAGCGTCCGGGCGGAAGCAGTGTAATTAACCGGTGTCCATGAAGATATGGCGTTGGGAACGAGATTCACGAACATTCTTAAATCTATGAGGGAGACCCGGATTAGGCGACGAGTTCCGAGGAGACGTCCACGGAAGGAGGGGCCGACATCGCATCATCCCGGTTTCGATCAAGGAGCAGACGCCCCTGAATAAGGGACAAATGCCGCCCGCCCTTGGAAAGCAGGACTGCGGGGCCACAAGCCGCGCGCCCATCCCCTCGGGTCGACAGGTGCACGCGCGAACACGTCCTGGCGGAACAGCATCGGAACAGAAACCCGACGCACATCTGCACCAAAACAGAAAAATGGTGAACCCGACGTGAATCTCTTCTCCTCAATACGAAGACCGATGGCTTTCAGAGGTGATGGAAGACCAGCATGCTGCTCGACCAAGCGTTCAACACTGGGGCACGGAACCCGCCAGGGGCTGGGGAAGGGAAATCGGGCACTCCGTCTCACGACGTCGAGGGCCTGGGTTCCCCCCATGGAAGGCGTCGTGGCACTAATGGTTGGTTGTCGATTCCTTTTCCTGTCAGTGTTAATGGGTTTTTCTCCATGCTTTCAGGAATCATGTCGCCCAATCCAGTGCCCGATCACCACCCGCCCACTGGCGTTGGGGTAGGGGAAACACCGACGCGGCTACTCCGCGCTGTCCCTCCCGTTCCACAGCTGTCCCAGCAGCCGCAGCTGCAGGGCAACCACGCCCTCTCTCCCCCTCGGAGGTCATCCAGAGAAGGGTGATCAATAACTTGGTGCGGAGATATGAGGAAGAGGGAGTCATCCCCACCAGGGACATGGCTCGCCTAGACCTCGAGGGAGCTGCACCTCGCCACCAACGCCGCCCCCGAGGGCCGTGTAGGGAGGCACCGCTACCTACCTCGACGTTCAATCGCTTCGGGAGCTTATCCCCGGAGCGCTCCGACAACTCCTTCCCCTATGCGGATGAGGTGGAAGATGTCCGGGACCACCCTATCCGGGATTCGCTAGAGGGATCCGCGATAAGGGCTCCTGTCAGGCCACGGCAACTTCGCCGCCAGGCCTCCCAAGTCGAAGAACGGGCTCTCCACCTGCCCGCGCCGCTCATCCCGACTCGTCTGTCTCGACGCCAACTTTGGGCACAAGCGGAAGAGGATTCCCACCTTGGGGCCCTAGCAACAGTGGCCGCGTTGGCTCAAGCCACTGCTGGCTCCAGTCACCAGGCCCCTGCGCATCCTGAGCAGGGGCACTTCTATGCCCGACCCGGATCGAGGCCCCGACCGCCCCAAAGGTAGGTTGGGTTGACTCTCCCGGTTGCTGGTACAGGCAATAGCCACCGCGGACCACCTCACGGTAGCGCTATTCACCAACAGGGTCTACTCCGTGTGGCCGATCCAAGAGGCATGGGTCACCCCACCTTTCGATCCCGGCCCGGAGGCCTGCCCGGAAGCATCTCTCCCGGCGTCCCCTTTGATATCTGTCCCGGTGCTCCTCGCACCTTGGTTTCCAGTCCTCTTGGCCCCAATACTGGTGTGGCCGGAGGACGCCAGGATAGAGATCAATTGTGCCCCGAAAAACCACCCAGGGGCAGGAAGGCGAGGCGTCGACGCCGAGGGAAGAATGTTACGGAATTCCGGATAGAGATCCGACCGGTTCGTGTCTCTGATACAGAGGCGGAGTATGATTCGGCGACAGAGCCCTCCCCCCAATCCCGCCAGTCAGGGGCAGGGGTAGGAATGCGGCACGTCAGCCTCCTACTTCCCGAGAGCGAGATCGATACGATCCCCGCTTCTCTCCGAAGGTATATCCGGAATAGCGAGGGCCTTGTAGACCCCCAAGGATCAAGCTTGCGGTTGGTACCGGCCCCTCTGGAAGCGCCTTCTGCCTCGATCGGAGAAGCCGGAGACCTTTTTTGGGGACCGACGGTCGAACCACGATCCAGTGCTCCCTCGGTGAGCACCGACGCTACGGCAGGATGCTCGCTCGCCGGCCCGTCCTATCATGATGTGGTAGCTGGGGCACCGACACCCTCAGAGGACGGCCCGGGATATGGAGGCCAATCGGCCTGCTCGCCGTATTCACCGCCGGCCAGCCCGTCGGCCCTGCGGCCCGCCTCGGCACCACTACTGGTACTTCGTCCATTCCCAGTCGTTGAAGAGGACCGAGGAGACCTGGGTCCCGAGTTTGAGTCGTGGAGCTTCTGGACCGTCCTTGCAGAGGGCCACTTCCCTGAGAAGTTTTGGCCAGTCGCAGGACCGGACTTTGATGCACCCGAATCACTCACCCCGGATGAGTTCGAATGCTTCCGCCGAACTCTCTGGGAGACTCACTCCCGTATTCACCGCCTAAAAATTCCATATCCCGGGAGTCAAGAACACCTGGAGGATATTGGTGAGCAGTGCCGTCAAATTGACCTGGCCACGCTCCCCGCGGTTCGGCACCCCGGGTCATTTGGGCACCACGAGGCCCTCCAACAACGATGCGTCGAGTGTTATCAAGTACTCCGCAAGGTTCTCGAGGAAGCCAATCCCCACGTGAATATCCGTGGATGGGGGCAGTACGCTTCCCTACGCTTCAGTGCGATTCGCCGATAGCCCGATTCACTGGGTGGCCCTGAGGGTATATCCCCAGGGACGGAAACGGTCAATATGGATGACCTGTCGGGGGAGGGGAACAGTTTGGAACTTCTCGACGGGGGCTCTCCCCCCGAAGATAAGCCGTTGTTGGATCCATCGGTGAGAGTTACTCGTCACCAGAGGAACCTCCTAGGTCTTCCCACACCCACTGAAGCACTGACGTTGAGCCGAAACGTCAGCAAATGTAAAGAGCATGGCGGGGCTGTAAAGCCCGCCGACCCATCTGCCTCCATGCAGAGGGCGGATGAGGATCCCGAGAAGGCTATGCTGCGTCAACAGCTCGCCGAGCAGAAGAAGCTAGTTGACCAGCTCCTCGCCGAGCGCGCTGCAGAGCAGCGGCCTGACTACGGTGATCCTAGGCCAGGACAGCAGGGACATGAACAACCACCCCTCGATGAGGCTCTCCCGGGCAACCGTGATTATGTCGTGTTTGCCGACAGGGGAGAGGCCATTGCCTATGGCAAGAGAGCGCGGTATGTTTCACCGCACCCTCCCGAGCGGCGTGACTACCTGAGAGACCCCGCTCGGATTCCCCCCGCTGCCCCAAGGGCCGCTCCGCCCGCCATCCCACGAGCTGCCAAGTTCGACGACCCGGTCGACGACCCGATTGAAGGGCCGTGCAATGCGCTCGTGGTTAGAGATCCTCGCCAGGAATGGAACCCATGTCCGGACGATCCGATGGCGGCACTCATCGCCCGCTTGGAAGCCTTGGAGACTCGGCAAGTGGCGATCCCACTGGACGGCAAGCCATACCCAGCATGGGTGGATGACATGCCGGCGCCTCCGGGATTCGGGAATCCCACTTTCGCCCCCTTCAACGGGACTGGAGATCCGCCACAGCATTTGGCCCATTTAAACTCGAGGTGCGGGCCTATGTTGGGGACTCCGGCGCAGTAAGAGGCCGCTAAGCTTCGCTGCTTTGTCCAGACACTGGAAGGGCCAGCATTTGTCTGGTACAGCCAGCTCCCCGTCGGGTCGATAACTAGCTGGGAGGACCTTCGTAGACAATTCCTCTACCAGTTCAGTTCCACGACCCGGAAGACGAGTATCGCAGAACTCTTCTAGTGCAAGCAGAGGCCTGATGAGCGAGTCGCGGACTTCGTCGCCCGATGGAAGGGTCTCACGTATTCCCTTGACATGCCATTGACTCAGGAGCAGTTGCTGACAATGTGCGTCGGGAACGTCAAGACCGAGCTGGTCCCTTCCTTGATCACTCAGAATTACCCCGGAGGGTTCAGGGACTTCTCAGACAAAGCTCAACGTCTTGAGGAAGCCCTGCAACAGGCCAGCCAGGCACACCCGCTGCCTCCTATGATTCCAGCAAGGAGAGTCAGCAGGGATGAGCCCGCTGCTGTTGCCCAGATAGAGGCCCCCAGGCCGTTGGAGCTGCTTCCGGCGAGGCCAGCTCCACAGCCTCACAGGAATCCGCCTCCGCGGGCTCAGTTCCCGGCCCAGCAGCGGCAGCCTCAGAACCGGCTGGCCCCTCCGCGTAATGTGCCGCCACAAACCAGGCGAGATAATCAAGGTCCACCTCCTCGGCAGACCCCTCCAGCCCCTCGTCAAGACCACGCTCCCAGGGGCCCGCGATACCTGACTTACTCATTTCACGAGGATCATGTCCCCGGTTATTTCCGGAGCGCCCTGGAGCAGAGGATTGTGCGACTGCCTGAGTGTTGGAGGCCAGAGGAGGCACATCTCACGGATAACCCCCGCTACTGCCCCTACCATCGGGCCCTGGGGCACACCATCCAGCGGTGCTATGTGTTTAAGGATTGGCTCCAAGACCAGATTAACAACAATGTAATCAGATTGGGCCCAGCTCCAGCACAAGTGGCGGGCGTGTTCGTGGGATCAGATGACGATAGTGGAAATGAGGACGAATGGCAGCTGGTCTCCGACCGCGGATCCCAGAAGTATAATAACTGGATGGCCCGCAAGACGATCATTCGCGCCCATGGAATTATCCGTGCGCGCTTGAATCAGCTTGAGCCCCCAGAATCTGCGGGTGCTGCTTCGGCATCGTCGTCCCAGACTGCCTCTTCCGAGAAGAGCAAACGGCAGCGGCGCAAGAAGGAAGAGCGCGCCCCGCCAGTTCCGCCACTATCCCGCACTCTCGGCGATTTCATGCCCCCGGAGATGGGGGTCCCTCCTCGGATCCGCCCGGTGATGGATGATTCGTCCGATGACAGTGTTGGGTATGCTTCGGTTAATACCGTCGAGCTGGTAAATCCCTTTTCGGTTCCCGACGTTGAAGAACACCAGGTGGACCTCCCTAGTGTCCCCGGTCGTCGCCACCGTCGGAGGAGCCGCAACAACAGGAGTTGTCGGGGCACAGCAGTTGGTACCTCCAGCCAGGCCATGCACGCCACTGAGACCAGGCAGCAGGCTCAAAACCGAGCTCAATGTGCGCTGCCCCCCCATCCGGGGATGACGGATTCGCCTCCGCCACTGTTTGTGGTGTGGGATCGGGCAGAACCGCCTCAGCCACGTCGCGATAAGCTCCGCCCTGCCGCGAGTCCATCCCGGCCTCCTGACCCCAATACGGTGACTACTTCCCAGGCTTCAACCAATGAACAGCGAGATGCGCCAAGCACCAGTCGGCCGCCGGCCCAACTTGCAAGGCCCGTCATGCTTCCAACCGCAGAGCAACCTCCTGCAACCAGGGGCTCGCGCTTGGCCAAAAAGTATGATGTCCTGAAGCACTTGGCCGACATCCCAGCGAGACTCTCCATCCTTGAGGCTCTGCGCATGTCATCTGAGATGCGCGAGGCACTCGCTGAAGCCCTGAAGAGCCCCCTCCAGTTTGAGACAGAGGTTGCGGCTGCAGAGGCCTTTCACGCCGAAACGATTGAGGACGCCGAATGTCAGGCAGTTATCTCGTTCTCAGGTAAGGATGAAGACCCTCCTATACAGGGGCACATTCGTCCGCTGTATGTCACTGGCCAGTTCAATGGCCTTGAGGTCCGGCGCTGTCTTGTCGACACGGGGTCCGGGATTAACCTGATTCCAACTCGGACGATCCGGAGATTGGGGTTGTCTGAGGATGACTAGATTCCCTCCGACCTCAGGATCCAGGGGTACGACCGCACCGAGCAAACTCCGGTCGGCAAGATACGCTTGAAGACCCAGTTCGGTGACTTGGTTGCCAACACCGAATTCATGGTGGTCTCTCAAGACACTGCATATAACGCATTGATGGGCAGGCCATGGCTCCACCTTCATGCGGTGGTTCCCTCGTCATACCACCAATGCCTCAAATACTCCCTTAATGGTCGAGTAGGCGTGCTTCAGGGAGATGCCTCTCCTTTTGCCTCATGTGAAGCCCGCTATCTGGACGCGGACTATTACAAGAGCAAGGATAATTAGATCCTGGCAGGTGAGGTCGAGCCTGTCGTTGTTGCAAGTGATCCCTGGGCAAGTTTGGATGACACTTACGTCCTCCCGATCCATCGGTTGGACGTAGCCATGGTCTCGACGGCCTGTGAGTCTCCTGATGAGATGACCGCGACCGCCCATGCCAGCACCAGCGGCCCAGCAGGATCTGGTAGCCCCAATGCAGTTGCCAACGCAGTCTCTCCCATGGACAATCCCTCCCCGAGTGGAGAGGACGTGGAAGACGCACCCCCAGCCTTTGAGGAGGGCGTCTCCGCCACGGTCGATGAGTTAGTACAAGTGAACCTTGGAACCGAAGCAGATCCAAGACCCACATTGGTCAGTGCCGCCATGCCCTCTAAGGAGCGGCAGCAGTACGTGGACTTTCTCAGGCAGCACCGTGATGTGTTCGCTAGGGGCTATGACGAGATGCTGGGGCTAGATCCTCAGGTATTCGTCCACCGCCTTGGTCTCCCGGCGAACCATCACGGGTTCAAGCAGCCTCCCAGGAAGATGCACCCATTCCACGGTGCCATGGTTGAGGCCGAAGTTGACAAGATTATCAAAGCCAACTTCGTGAGGGAAGTCCAGTACCCCAAATGGCTGGCCAACATTGTTCCGGTCAGGAAGAAGAACGGGCAGATCAGGGTCTGCATCGACTTCCGCGATCTCAACCGCCACTGTCCGAAGGATGATTTTCCCCTTCCAGTGACAGAGCTATTGATTGACGCCACGACAGGGTTCCAAGCCATCTCCTTCATGGATGGATACTTCGGATACAACCAAATCCGGATGGCCCCTGAGGATGAGGAGTTCACTGCCTTCAGGGCCCCCCAAGGTATCTTTTGTTACCAGGTCATGCCCTTCGGCCTGAAGAATGCAGGTGCCACCTATCACCGGGCGATGCACCGTATATTCAAGCCAATCCTCGGCACACTGGTGGAATGCTACGTCGACGACTTGGTGGTTAAATCGCGCCAGCGTCAGGACCATCTCAAAGATCTTGAGAAAGTGTTCGGCTTCCTCCGGTCTCGCTGCTTGAAGATGAACCCGTTGAAGTGTGCCTTTGGGGTCACCTCCGGGAAGTTTCTTGGATTTGTGGTAAGGTACCGGGGTATTGAGATCGACCCGGAGAAGATCAGGGCGATTAGCCAGATGCCTCCCCCAGGTAACCTCCGGGAACTGCAAGGGTTCCAAGGCCACTTAGCCTATATATGCCGATTCATCGCGAATCTGGCCGGCAAGTGTAAGCCCTTTTCTCGGCTCATGAAGAAAGGTTCCACCTATGTATGGGATAAAGAGTGTCAGACCGCTTTCGAGGAAATCAAGCAGTACCTGCTTCAACCTCCGGTTCTGATGCCGCCTGTATCCGGGAAGCCGCTGGTCCTTTATGTGACCGCCCTGGAACGGTCCCTTGGTGCCCTTCTCGCCCAGAAGAACAACGAGGGAACAGAGAATAGCCTCTATTACCTCAGTCGCATGCTCCTCGATGCGGAAGTCAGGTATTCCCCCATCGAGAAGAGCTGCATGGCACTCGTATTTGCCGTACAGAAATTACGGCACTACTTGCAGCACCACGAGGTACAGTTGGTTTCTCGGGTAGACCCGTTGAAGTATATATCCTGAGCCGGCCTATGTTGACTGGCCGTCTATCACGGTGGGCTGTGATTCTCCAGCAGTTCGACATCAGGTATGTGTCTTAGAAGGCCATCAAAGGGCAAGCATTGGCAGACTTTCTGGCTGCTCAGCCGACCTCCGCGGATCAGCCGCTGGATCTAGGCTTTCCTGATGAGGCCATTCTCTCGGTCGATCATGCCGATCCATGCTAGCAGATGCACTTTGACGGTGCTTCCCGGAGCCCCACCGGTAGAAGGCTCGATAATCCTAAGCTCAACAGAGTGGGCTTGGGTATCGTCTTCATCACCCCGGAGCAAGACGTGCTGCCATACTCTTTCCTGTTGTCAGAGGGCTGTACCAACAATGAGGCGGAATACCATGCCCTCATCACTGGCCTCGAGTTAGCTCTCGAGATCGACGTGCCCCATCTGTGTGTGAAAGGGGACTCCGAGCTGGTTGTTAAGCAGATCAATGGAGACTATGTTGTCAGGAAGCCGGAACTTGTGCCATTGCTGGAGTGCACCCTCCTTCTGATGGCCCAGTTCCCTTCCCGGCCAGAAATTGTCCATATTCCCCGGTCGCAGAACGGTCGAGAAGATGCTTTGGCCAGCCTTGCTGCGTCACTTGCAGAGCCTGAACAGGATAACCTGATCGTCCGCGTGACGCACCGCAGGCTCATCGCTCCCGTTATCCCGGGGGGAGATCGCGACCCGTCGGTAAGTAATCTCACCACGGTTGCCCCTGTGCCTGGAGCCCCGAGTACCCCAGATATGGCAGTCGAATCAGCCCCTGATTGGAGGGCGCCTTTGGTTGAGTACCTCCAACATGGCATTCTCCCGTCAGATCGGGCCGAGCGCGAGCGAGTTCGACGCCGCGCATCGCAGTTTGTCCTCCAGAGCAGTCCCGGCCTGGAGCAGATCCTCTATAGGCGCGGATTTGATGGTGTTCTCCTCCATTGCCTTCAAGGAGTTGAGATCCCACGAGTCATGCAAGAGGTTCATGCCGGTTCATGTGGTGCCCACCAGACTGGGCCGAAGCTGTCCCACCAGATTCGGAGGTTGGGATACTTCTGGCCCTCTAAGATCCACGACTGCATCGAGTATGCCAGGAGGTGCCATGCGTTCCAGGTTCATGCGAACTTTGTGCATCGGCCGCCGGAGCCTCTCCATACCACTAGGTATTCCTGGCCCTTTGCAGTCTGGGGGATGGACGTTGTGGGACCTTACCCGCCGGCAACGGCTCGCCAGTGCCGGTTCATTCTGACCGCCACAGACTTCTTCTCCAAATGGGCAGAGGCGATTCCGCTCAGAGAGGTCAAATCCTATTCGATCGCTGACTTCGTGACCTCCAACATCATTCATCGATTTGGAGTGCCTCACGCTATCCTCACGGATAACGGATCCAATTTCCGAGCAGCCGAGTTGAAGAAGTTGTACGCCAAGTACAACATTCGCTCGAACCATACATCTCGCTATTATGCGCAGGCGAATAGACAGATCGAGGCATTTAACAAAACCCTCTCTAACATTCTGCAAAAAATGGTTGGTCAGAACAAGAAGAGTTGGTCGGACAAGCTCCCCAACGCCCTTTGGGCATATCGGACGACGACTCGCAATTCCACCCAGATGACCCCTTATTCCCTGGTGTATGGAGCTAAGGCCGTTCTGCCCATCGAGATCCAGTTACCGTCCTTGCGCGCTGCGGTCTACAACCAGCAAGCGCCGAACAGAGCTGCTGAAGCCCGTCTAGTCGAGTTGGAAGCACTGGATGAGAATAGACTTCGCGCCTTGCACAACTTGGAGAGGCATCAGAGCAGAATGGCTCGAGCTTTCAATAAGAAGGTTCGCCTCCGCTTATTCCTGCAGGGTGACCTGGTATTATCCCTAAGAGCACCGATGATCCCCGGCAGGAAGCCGCCCAAGTTGGAGCCCAAGTGGGAGGGACCTTTTGTCATCCACAAGGTCTATCCCAATGGCGCGTACTCCCTAGCGACTATGGATGGTGAGCATGTCACTCCTCCCACCAACGCTAGGATTCTCAAGCAGTACTTTGTCTGAGTGTACTACGTCCAAGCTGCACGACGTTAAACTGCCTAGCATGTCGTCCAAGCTACAAGACGTTAAACTGTTCAGCATTCGTCCAACATGACGTTAAACTGTACTACGTCCAAGCTGCACGACGTTAAACTGCCTAGCATATCGTCCGCGCTGCAAGATGTTAAACTGCCAAGTGTTTCGTCCAACACGACGTTAAACTGTACTTCGTCCAAGATACAAGACGTTAAACTGTTCAGCATTCGTCCAACACGACGTTAAACTGTATCACGTCCGCACTGCAAGACGTTAAACTGCCAAGCATCTTCATCCTGCATGACGTTAAACTGCACATCAAGAACTACGTGCAGCTTGATTCCCATTCTTATGGGATACGTAGGACCGCCTGAACATTCATGTTTCAGGCCCAGCCCCATCCTTCGGGAATTTCCATCCCATCTCGGGCCCTTGGCCCAGTTGCCTTTGGGTATGCGGCGTATGGTGTGAACGTGGGGCTATGCCCTCATTCACGTCGGTTTGCTCGCCACGCTGTACGCCCCCCACGGTTGGGGATGCCTTCCGCTCCCCCTTTCCTTTTTCGTCTTGCATGACGTTAAACTACACTTCAAGAACTACGTGCGGCTTGATTCCCATCCTAATGGGATACGTAGGACTGCCTGGACATTCATGTTTCAGGCCCAGCCCCATTTCCCGGGAATCTCTATCCCGCATTGGGCCTCTGGCCCAAGTTCCCCTCCTTTTTGTGCGAGGCGTATGGCGTGAGCGGGGGATTACGTCCTCATTCACGCTGGTCTACTGGCCGCGCTGTACGCCTCCCCCGTGTGCGGGACTACCTCGCACCCCTCATCATCTTGTATGACGTTAAACTGCCTCTCAAGAACTACGTACGGCTTGATTCCCATCCTTATGGGATACGTAGGACCGCCTGGACGCTTGTGTTTTTGGTCCAGCCCCGTCTCTTTGTTGATCACGGGGATCTGCCGTCTTTTGGTTGCTCTCAGGGTGAGTCCTCCGACCCTTTCCGGTGATCTGTTAACGTGTTTTGGGTACTCAGGTCTATGACCCGTAGTGTCGGATTCAATCCCGACGAGTCCTGTGTTGCTTGTCGGGCCTCACGCTTCCTCTTGTTCGAGCCTTCACTCAAAGGGATCCTCGTTAGCGGTTTGGGTACGATGCCTCAGTGCTCTCCTACCGCTCCGGGTCGATTTACCGGCGAGTCCTGGGCCGCAAATCGATATGAATCCTGCGCTTGAGCAGTTGATGCTCGTTTGCTTGCCCCATCCTAGGCTGACGCGATCGGATGTGGTGTTGCGAATATGGTCAGCGACATCCTTGATCGCCATGTCGGCTCTTTCAGGCTCTGAACATTGGTTGCGCAGTCCTCATCACACTCCGCCTTTGTGCGTTGTAGTGGAATCTCGACACTCTCTTCGTACTGACCTGTAGTACACCTTTACACGTTAGGCAGACCAACCAGGGTAATGGTGTCTATCGAGGCTCCCACGATCTGAGCACCAAGGATATATGCTGATGTCCTCCCTAAGGGCCATGCGTAGCTGGACCCTCGTCCCCATAAGGAGGAAGGAGTCGCCCGAACAATCGCGTTCTGGGCCCAGTATAACTGGAGGCTAGCATCTCTGCCCCTCGGGTGATGGACATACGCAGGCCCCTATCCCAGGATCCTTCTCTTGGAATCGTGCGTGACCGCAGGGCTGCGTATGTTCCCACCTCCGCTGAGTCCTCCATATCGCGATAAGCGGATTCCTCCATGGTCCGAACCACACGACCTTAAACTGTGTTGTCTGGTCCTACCACACGACCATAAACTGTGATCGTCTTGGCCGCCCGATGAGAAACGGCACTGCATCGTGATGTTCTCCTCAGGGGACACTCAAGTTGGGCGCTGGTTAATAACCACGCCATTTATCAATGCCTCTCATGGATTGATTATTGTGGCGACGCCAGGGATTTCTTAATCACAGGCATGTCGCTGCACAAAGAAAAACCATCCACCTTTAAGGACAAACAAGAAATATCAAATGCCGCTTCTTCTGTGTGCAAGGGTCAGACCCGCACCCCTCCCCGCGCTGGTGCCCGATTTTGTTGCTCCACGCTTCAAGAACTACGTGTGGCTTTATTCCCATCCTTATGGGATACGTAGGAACGCCCGGATGTTTGAAACTTCGGGTCCATCCCCCAACCTCTTAGAGATTCCCCCCTCACTAGGGAATCCACCGCCTTCGGGTCACCCTCAAGGCGTGTCCCTCGACCCCTTGCAGTGGTCCACCGGTGTCAAGAGTACTCTGGTTTATTGCCAGGAGGGTCAGGTTCAGCTGGGTCAGGTTTCTTCCACTTTCCAGGCTTCGTGCTCCCTTTCATTCGGACCCATTGCCTACGCCCTGGGTGGAGCCCCCATGAGCGGTCTGGACACAATGCCTCAGTGCTCTCCCACCGACTCGGGCTGGTGCCCCCAAGGGCCTCGGGTAGCAAATCGATATGAATCCTGCGCTTGAGCGGTTGATGCTCGTTTGATGCCTCATTCCATCAACGGTCAGTACGATATTGATGCTGCTTTTCCGCCACGGTCGGCAGTACCCCATATCGTTACGCCAGTGCCCCCAGTCCTTGAGTGAATGGCTGCATGATTCACATTACGTTTTCCACCCCCCATTCTGACCAGGAAAAATATCGACACTCTTGACACTATCCCTCAGTGCATCTTCGCATATCCAGGGGATAGGACCACGATGTGGCGTACTTTGAGGTTCTTATGGTCCGAGCTCTAAGACCTTAAACTAAGATCTACCCCTATGGTCCGAGCTCTAAGACCTTAAACTAAGATCCCCCCAAACGGGGTTCTGCGTCCTGCATGACGTTAAACTGCACTTTCAGAACTACGTGTGGCTTGATCTCCAGCCTGATGGAGTACGTAGGAACGCCCGGACATCTCGACTCGGGTCCAGCCTCAGGGATTACTAAGTCCCTCCCCTCCTCGTCACCGGCCGTCTGGCCTGACTTCGGGTAGAGTCGTGCAGTTGTGATATTCTCCCCGATTCAGTTCGGGATGCCCCATCGCAATGATAGGAAGCGACAGTTTCCTCGTCAAAGAGGTTCTGTCTGAGAATTGGGGTGATTCACGGCCAGATTAGTGCATCCGCCTAATACGCTTTCCCCACGATGGCGCAATTTTGGGAGCGTTGGATTCTGTCCGAACAAATCATCACTTCGTCCCACGCTACGCATGCCCTGTTGATCTGGATTTCCACCCTTGTGCCTGAAGGAACCCCCAAAGCGGCATTGATGATGACATGTGATCCGCCTCCTGCAATATGAATGATTACCTTCGGTCCGTCTATTGTGGTAGTATGGTCGATTGATCCATTGTCCGCTTGCCGTCTTGGGCATTTCTTGGAAGGCCGACCGTTGTGGATTTCTGAATTCGAGACACGCGATTCACCCTTTCTCATTTCCCTATGTTCGGATAAAATCTCAACGCCCCTAGCGTTGTCCCGCTCGTGTGTCAGAACAAGTTGGGGGGATGATACATTGATTAGGCTTGAGGTCTCCTTTCCTAGGAATGACCTCCCTCTTTTCTCTAGAAATCCAGGCCCAATTGTGGATGCATGAAGCTTGGTTAACGCTCCCGCGAGACAATGAATTGTGGTTGAGCATGTTAAGACAAAAGATGCAGATAAATATATTGGTTCATACAAATGGATCAAAGTAGCAGAAGCAAATGTTCTGGGAGTGGCAAAGACAAAGCCCCTAGGGATCAGCGTGCTGAATAAGTCTTTCTAATGCCGCTACCCTTTGGCTGGTGGCCTCCAGAGCTGCTTCTCGCTCTCTGCGTGCCCTCTCCTCGTCGGCGGTCGCAGCACGTAGTTCGTCGATTCTGGCCTGTGTACGCTCCCGCTCGACTTGGAGTGTGGCCATCTGTTGGCCCGCCTCTGTCAGCTGTACCTGGGCATCAACCAGCTGAGCTGCTAGTTGCTCCACAAGCTCAGTGCATGTTGTGACGAAGGCCTCCTTTTCTGCCGCCTTCCCTTCGAGGCGCCTGACTTCCTGCTCCGCCACGAGGAGCGCACGCGTGTTCTCCGACATGTCCCGACATTGTGCGACGTCGGCACACCGGCGGCTCTCGCACATCTTTTCGGCCATGAAATCACAGACCGTCAGATGGAGGCATTGAGCATCAGCTCCCCCGACACATAGGAAGCGCAGCCAGGTTTGAAGCGATCCCATGCGCCCCAGCCACTCCGATGAGGGTCGCTTGAGGAAGCGCTGGATGCACTTCCACCCCCCGCGGCGCGTTATCCGGCTCTCCTCGACCGCCTCCGCGTCCGAGTCATCCATCTCCTCGGGGTTGGCAGGCTGGTAGGCAGGGAAGGCAGCCAGCAGGTCTGCTGTAGGGTCCGCCCCTGGGATGTCCTCATGGGGGATAGGTTCCCCAACATCTGGGCGACCTTCTTCTCTCTCCCCAACGGCGTTGGCACCCTCGTCAGCCCCCGACCTCTCTCCGATGGCAGCACCGCCGGCGTCCGTAGCCCCCTGATCAGCAGTTGGTGGGGCCGGCTCGGTTTGGGAAGTCTGTTCCGAAGCAGGCGGCAGGTCTGCCACTGGTCCACTCATGGATGGCCCGGGTTCGACAACCCGATGAGCCTCCAGTGTTGAGATCACTGCGCAGGTCATGCCATGGTTAGTCACGGATCGTCAACGGCAAGCACCAGCAGTAAAGTAAGGAGACTTACGGGAGTTCAGAGCGTCATCTTCCGCTGTCCCGGCCGCCGCAGGAACAGTTGCAGTAGGGGACCCTTCAGCGCTTGTCAGTTCAATGATGGGTGTCTGGCCCACGCCCTGTCCTGCTGGCGCCTCTCCTACTCCCGCTGAGGACGCCTGACCAACATCCGTGCACTCCTGAGAAAGGTGGAGAAATGGGTTAGAAGCTGCATAAGAGAATGGATGAAGCAGGTTGAGTAGGGATAGAAGCGGACCTCGAGGAGATCAGTGACGTCAACATTGTCAGAGCCGGCCACCTCGCCGCTCTCCCGCGGGCTCCCCTGATGGGACCTTCCCTCGGAGCCTTCATCCTCCCCCTGTCTCCTCCTCTTCCTCAGAGTTGTCGCTGCTGTCGTCTTCCTCCGGCGGCATCTATTCTGGAGCGGGCTATAGACCGAGCATCACCTTCACCAGAAGGGATGGCTCCGCACGCTGACCACGTTGGCGCGCGTACTCGTCCATGGCCGTCAGATACGCATACTACCGGTTGAAGTTCACCCTATCGGAGATCTGGAGGCGCCCGACCTCTGGAAGATGGATTCCTTCTCTGAATATCTTTCGCCAGATGGCTTCGGTCCTCAGTGACTGCCGCAGGGTCATCCAGGCCGACCACAGCGCCGGGAAGACTGCATCGTGGGAGGGTTCGAGCAGACGCCTTACCTTCTTCCCGGGCCTCTCCTTGACCGCCGCATGTGCCCCCTCTCCGGGCGCTGAAGTCGTGGCGGCAGCTTGCGATGTGCACGCCGCCGAAGTCCCTGCCCGCGCCGGCTCCGCTGCTCGGCGCGCCTCCGTTCTCCCCCGTGTGGCGGTGCTTCGCCTCCTTCCTTGACGCCTGGTCTCCGCACGGGTGACTTCGAGCCGCCGAACTGGCTTCCGTAGAAGCCCCTCAGGGTACGCGATGGCCCAATGTTCGGCGTACTCTGTTGCCAAGCCTGCCTCGACCCCGGTAGGAGGAAGAGTGATGACCTCGCCAGAGCCGAAAGCAGCGAACATCAGCCACATCTGGCGAAGGACGCCAGGGTTCGTTTCCTCCCAGATGTTCTTCGGTGGCAGGAACTCATCGTATTGGTAACCCTCCAGCGGGATACCTCTGATGCAGTGGATGTCCCTGAGACCAATGCTGACCTCCCCATGGTGAAGATGGAAGGTGTTGGTATCCGGGGACCAGCGGGTGAACAGCTCCGGCCCGAGCTCGGACTGCTGGTAGAAGTGGAACTGCGACGTCCACACCGCCTCAAACAGGCCGATGTACCGCAGCTCCTCCGCGAAGTGATCGCAGGTGTGGCGTACCCAGAACGCCCAGGCCCACTCACTGGTGAAATTTCCCCCAGACCGCAAGTCCCAGTCCTTCAGCCAGCCCTTGGTGTCTTTAGTGACACTCTGGCGATATGTACTCGAGTAGAGGGCTGGAGAGTTCTCCACAATAGGCTCACTCCCGATGATGGTTCGCGTCCTCGGGTTCAGGACATAGAAATCTAAGTGCCTGGTCTCCCTGGCAGGATGCCCATTGTTGGTGATGTTATAGCAGGGAAGCTCGTCCTCCCGAGTCACCCAGGTCTGCGGCACATCAACCTCGAACCCTGGCACCGGAACCTCATATAGGATGCCGAAGTTCCAGAGCGGCAGGTTGTCCGACAGCGGATATGTCTTCTGGGCCGGCGACAGCAAGTCGAACAAGGATTGATTTTTGGAAACAATCTCCTTGGCTCCGTAGACCTCCTCGTTCGTCGCCATCTCAGCTCTGCGAGTGGCGGCATCCCCCTCATTTCCTTGATTCGCGGCCATCTCAGAAGCTCCGGGAGTCTTGCGGGTTAAGGGATGAAGTGTGCGGAATCAGACAAGGCTGGTAGAGAAGTTTGAGAGTTGGCGCGCAATCCTAGTGGACGGCGCGCAATTGGGAAGTCCGTCGCGTAAAACCCCGGGTGTTCGCGCAAAAGCAGGCCGAAATCCGGAGAGGTTTGCGCGACGAGCGGGTGAATTCCGCGCCGGAAAGGGCAATTTCACGCACGAGAGATCGGATGCTTATCGCGCGGAAGGCCAGTGTACGGTACGGGGGGACCCAGGGCCCCTATTTATAGGTGAGGCCGGGTGTCCGCGCTGCGCGGAAAGCGCTTTGCGCGACCGCGACAGCGAATTTCGCTCCCGAAGCCCTTTTTTGCGCGCCATAGTCCCGCGCCACCCAGGACTTCGGCATTCCGGCGTCTCCCTCGGAACCCGATCGTTGCGACCTCTCACCGATCAAATTCTGAGGGGGGGCTTTTGTAGACGCCGGAAAAGTCCGTTGTTCCCAAACAAAGCTTCGGATGCGGAAAGCGAGGTCATATTTAGAGTCAGAGGCACGTTTCAGAGGGCCCGGATGCCTTGCGCGGAATTTTGGAGACCCGCGCGCAATGTTGAAGTCAGGCGCACAAACCTCCCGGGATGCGCGCAAGGCGCCGAGCCGGCGCGCAATTTTGCGCGCCCGTGACCCGCACCACCCCCTTGCGCGCCGGGCCCGATTCCGCGCCCGCGAAGGTAATTCTGCGCCCGCGAACCGGATTCCGCGCCAGGGGTTGCCTATAAATACAAGGCGACCCCTGACGTTTTGAGTGTTGCCGTAATTCGAAGAGCCTCTCGTGCGCGTAATCCAACCCCTCCGCGCGCAATGTCGATCTTCAGGTAACCGCCTTTCTTTCGCGCAAGAAAGCCTTGGGGTTCGCCTTCGCGCGTAATCCCTTTGGCTCCTTTTCTTTGAATAATTCCTCACCCAAAGGCATCCGTGCGCAAAAGAAGCCTCTTGGGCGCAATCCGGCCTGATTGCGCGCACCCCCCTTCTTAAAGTGGTCATTCATTAGAGAATGAGTCGTTGCCCCCGCGCGCTATCCGAAGCCCGGTGCGTGCAATCTCTACCTTCCGCGCGCAAAGTGCTGGCTCAATTGCACGCCAGCCCGCTCAGTTGCGCGCCGACCCGCGGTATTGCGCGCAAAGCTCCTCTTTTGCGCGCAAACCGCCAGGGTCGCCCCCTTTGACCCCCTGTGGGTACCCACCTGCGTGGCGCCCGATGACCCTCATCCCGGGTGCCCGAACCGTGCGTTGTCTTCCCGTGCGTCCCTCCAGGCTCGCGCGAAGTGACACAGGCCTATCGGCGGCTTCCACGTCCCGCACGACGTTAAACTGCACTTTGTCTGAGCTACAAGACGTTAAACTGTTCAGCATACGTCCAAGCTGCACGACGCTAAAAACTGCCTAGCCTCCCTCGTCCCAGCTACAAGACGTTAAACTGTACGCTATTCGTCCTGCACGACGTTAAACTGTAATTCGTCCTGCATGACGCTAAAATGCACTACGTCTCGCACGACGTTAAACTGCACTTCGTCCGAGCTGCAAGACGTTAAACTGCCAAGCACCTTCGTCCTCAACACACGACGTTAAACTGTACTTCGTCCGACAAGACGTTAAACCGTCCGAATGACCCGATCCTGGGCCTCACACGCAGGGTCCTCCCGGTTTGGATGTGGCCCCCACCCGCTCGTCTCTGCAGGGATGTCGGGATTGGAGTGGCCTTCGCCCACGGGAGTAGAGTGTTACAAACCGAACGAACTACGTGGACTTTGATCCATGTCTCCTAAACAGGGTACGTAGGAAGCCTCTTCGAGGTTCAAGCCTGCCATTTGGTCGTCCCGGTCGTATTCACGTCGGTTCGTCCATCAGTGGACCCCTCCTGGGTTCACACTTGCGTCGATTCACCTATGAATCCGCCCCTGTGGGAGACTGCACGTGTGTATCTCCGCTGTGCTTCCCCACTGCCCTTTTCCTTTCTCTCTGCCAACGTCCAGCATGACGTGAAATTGTGATCCACCCGGCCGTTCCATCCCCCTCTGTGCGAGGTGGTTCGGTTCAATCCTCCATCCGATGGCCTCGATCTCTTCGTGATTCGGCTTGCCAATGTCCAGCATGACGTGAAACTGTGATCCACCCGGCCATTCCATCCCCCACTGTGTGAGGTGGTTCGGTTCAATCCTCCATCCGGCGGCCTCGATCTCTTCGTGAGTCGGCTTGCCAACGTCCATCATGACGTGAAACTGTGATCCACCCGGCCGTTCCATCCCCCTCTGTGTGAGGTGGTTCGGTTCAATCCTCTGCCCGGCGGCCTCGACCTCTTCGTGAGTCGGCTTGCCGACGTCCAGCATGACGTCAAACTGTATATCCGAACTACGCTGACTTTGATCCGCGCCAATGCACGGTACGTAGGAAGCCCCTACGGGGTCCAAGCTCTTCACTCCATCATCCATCCTGATCCTTACCCGGGCCGCCACATCCCGGTGGGGTCATGCCATTTCATTCCACTCCACTTCACTCGGGAAGCCGCCCATGTGCTGGCCCCAGCGTCGGAGGTTCCCCATAGGGGGTTCTGTCACCTGATCCACTTCTCGTGTTGATCAGTCCGATGCTGTCCCCGCTGGACGTTAAACTCGTGGCATACCCCATGTTAAACATGGGAAGCTGAGGAAAACCTCAGGCAACGCAGTTCCCCGCACCCAGCGCGGGATGCCTCAGGCCGTCACGCCTTCGAGAAGCCCTATTAGGGATGGAAGGCAGACATGCAGAGCCGCAGCGTTACGACGTGCCCCCAACACCCAGAGCCACCCGGTCTCCTCACAGCAGGTTGCTGCCCCGACCAGACCCCTTGGAGCGTCCGGGCGGAAGCAGCGTAATTAACTGGTGTCCATGAAGATATGGCGCCGGGAATGAGATTCACGAACATTCTTAAATCTATGAGGGAGACCCGGATTAGGCGACGAGTTCCGAGGAGACGTCCATGGAAGGAGGGTCCGACATCCCATCATCCCGGTTTCGATCAAGGAGCAGACGCCCTTGAATAAGGGACGAATGCCGCCCGCCCTTGGAAAGCGGGACTGCGGGGCCACAAGCCGCGCGCCCATCCCCTCGGGTCGACGGGTGCACGCGCGAACGCGTTCTGGCGGAACAGCGTCAGAACAGAAACACGACGCACATACGCACCGAAACAGTGATATCTATTATTTGATCGATCGCTTCTAGCATCGTCGGATTTAATACGCTCCCCCTTTCATCTCACAGCTTCAACACCTCTTTAGCCATATTTCCTGTGTTGTCCAAGCTAAGCTCTGGCTAAGCACGTTCAACTAGCTTCAACTCCCCCTATCTGGCTGCTCCACCTATCAGCGTCTCCCCATATCATTCATGATTTATCAAATCTCCACATTGTCTCCCCCTTGAACAATCACTATTTTCTCCCCCTTTGTCAACGAACCCAAAGGACAGTCCTTTGTAGTATGGAACATAGTAGAGAACACATATCAGCATATGAGGGAAAGACACATCATACCTCGGGGAGAGGGGAGGGGTCCCGCATCCACACTATTTCAAGTTTGGGGAATCGACTGAACTCCCAGAGCTAGTCGATGCCTCTCAAAAGCTTCCTTGGGTAAGGCCTTTGTCAGAATGTCTGCAACCTGTAGCTCTGTAGGCACATACTCCAACTTCACGATGCCCTGCTCAACCTTCTACTTGATGAAATGATACTTGATCTCAATGTGCTTTGTCCTGGAATGATGGACATGATTTTTGCTAAGATTTATAGCACTTGAGTTGTCACACTGGATTCTGATCGGAGACTTCACTTCAACTCCCATATCTTCAAGCTGCTGCTTCATCCACAATAACTGTGTGCATGCTTGCGTGGCCGCAATATACTCAGCTTCTGCGGTGCTCAATGAAATGCAATCTTGTTTCTTGCTTACCCAAGAAATACACAATCCACCAAGATAGAATGCACCACCTGACGTTGATTTTCTATCATCTGCTGAACTGGCCCAGTCTGCATCAGTATATCCCAATAACTCTGTCTGAGATTTGTCGTTGTATGTCAAGCCGAAGTCCACCGTGCCCTTGATATACCGAAGTATTCTTTTCACTGCAAGAATGTGACTTTCCTTGGGATTACTCTGATATCTCGCTGCTTGGCATGTGGCGAAAACAATATCAGGCCTTGTTGCAGTTAAGTACAACAGACTTCCAATGATTTGCCTGTATTCTGTGATATTAACTGCCTTGCCATCCTCATATTTTTATAATTTCATCCGGGTAGCCACCGTAGTCTTCATCTCCTTGGAATTGTCCATTCCAAACCTTCTCAAGACCTCCTTGGCATATTTAGATTGAGAAATGAATGTTCCATTCCTTCCTTGTGTTACCTGTAGACCAAGGAAAAATGTTAGCTCTCCAATCATTGACATTTCAAATTCATTTTTCATGAATTCGGAAAACTGTCTGCACTGAGCTTCATCTGATCCGCCAAAAATTATGTCATCGAAATACACTAGCACCATCATCCTTTGATTACTTTCATTGCTGAAATAGAGGTTGTAGTCAACTCCTCCATGCTAGAAACCAAGCTTCTTCAAGTACTGATCAAGCCTTGAGTACCATGCCCTTGGTGCTTGTTTCAGCCCATACAATGCCTTCTTCAGCCTGCAAACTTTGTTCTCGTCCTCATGAATGAGAAAACCATCTGGCTGCTCAATATACACCTCCTCTTCCAGAACCCCATTCAAGAATGTGGATTTGACATCCATCTGGAACACTTTGAACTTCCTTTGCACTGCGATGGCTAGGAATAATCTTATTGTCTCCAGCTTTGCAACCGGTGCAAATGTCTCATCAACATCAATTCCCTCGATTTGGGAGTACCCCTTTCACACTAGACGTGCTTTGTTCCGAATCACTGTGCCATATTCATTCATCTTGTTGCGATAGACCCATTTGGTCCCAATGACATTCTTGTCCGCTGGCCTCGAAACAATCTCCCATGTCTGGTTCTTCTCAATATGATCAAGCTCTTCGTTCATGGCCTGAACCCAGTTTTCATCTTCAGCTGCATCAGAAAAACATTTCGGCTCCACTTGAGACAAACACGATGCTTGCTGCGATGATTTCATTCTTTGAGTCTGAACTGGAGCTGTTTGATCACCAATGATATTCTGCCTATCAATCTCAGCTCGACTCTTTGGCTTCCTCGCAGACACCGACTTGACACTTTCCTCTTCATCATCAGTATCTTCTTCTGAGTCAGCTTCTGCCACTTCTGCGCCCCCTGGGTTGCTTATCTCATCATCACATTCATCCAGGAACTGTTCACTGGGTTGTTGAGCAGTCTGCTCATTTTCGACTATAGTGACATCATTACTCTCAACAATTTTTCCCAGCCTCTTGTTGAAGCATTTATATGCTTTTCTTTTCCCTGAATAGCCAAGGAATATCCCTTCATCTCCTCGTGCCTCAAACTTCCTATGATGTTCTTTGTTGATAATGAAACACTTACTTCCAAAGATTCTAAAGTATTTCAACGTTGGCTTCTTTCGGTACCACAGTTCATACGGAGTCTTCCCTTGCTTCGGACATAACAGGGACGTGTTTGAAACATAGACCGATGTCAAAACTGCTTCCTTCCAAAATTTCTCTGGTAGGTCCTTATCAATAAGCATTATTCTGGCCATGTTCTTAATGATCCGATTCCTCCTTTCTACCACTCCATTCTGTTGGGGAGTTCTCACTGATGAAACTTGATGCCTTATCCCATGTTTCTCGAGATAGTTTTCAACCTGACTGTTTGTAAATTCTGTACCGTTATCAGTACGAAACTTCAGAATTTTCTTCCCAAGCATCTTTTTTGATTCCCTCCTGTACAGCTTTATGCAACTGAACACCTCTGTCTTATGGGTAATGATGAATACCCAGGCCATTCTGCTGTAGTCATCAATGAAAAGAACATAGTACCTTTTCCCATCTATAGCTCGTGGTGAGATAGGTCCACATACATCAGCATGCACCAATTCGAGCACTCGAGTTGCTTTTTGTTCCTTTGGCCTATATGTCTTCCTGATGATCTTCCCTTGTTGACAAGCATCACACGTATGAGTGCGATCAAGTGATAGTTTGGGAAGGTCTCTAGCAGCGTCCCACTTTACCAGATCTTCCATAGATGGTTGACATAGATGACCAAGTCGCTTATGCCACAACTGATTTTCTTCTTCTCTGGATAAAAGGCATGAATCTTCTTCCCCACCTACCAGGTAAAGATTCCCCTTTGTTCGTTTTCCCTGAAGAATGACTATTCCATCTTTTCCTTTAACAATACCCATCTTCTTGGTAAATAGTATAGAGTGCCCAGAGTCACATAGTTGACTAACGCTAAGCAAATTATGACTGAGACCCTCTACCACCAAGACATCAGCATGTCTCATTTCTTTGCCCCCAAACTTGGCTTTTCCTGTGCCTACAATCTTCAGGCCTTCATCATTTCCAAACTTGACAACTCCTTCTTTATCATATTTTATGCCTGTAACCAGATCCTTATTACCCGTCATGTGGGATGTGCAACCACTGTCAAGGATCCAAACACCAGAACGATCTGATGCTTTAAGGGAAATTTCAGCAACTACGGCCTTCTCAGTTTTCTTCTTCCTAGTCCATACTTTTTCTTTCACACTCGGCATGGATTGAGGCTTCTGTTCTTTCTCAGAGTATGATGGACAAGCTTCATCTTGCAAAACTGCAAATCTGTTCTGAACATTTAACTCACTTGTCGGTTTACTGATCTGCTGCTTGTGATCATTTTGATTCTGCTTTGGCACATTTTTCTGAATGGTCAGAGTGCAGTACCTAGCCATGTGTCTGTTGACGCTCCTTTCGTCACGGAATCTAAAGTTTGGAAAAGGGAATATCTGAGCTCAAAGTGATTAATCCTTTGAAGAAACATCAAAAAATCGACAAAGGGATAAAAAAGGAGAACATTGCCCATGTATCGCGCAAGTTCCCTCTTGGTCGCGCAAGTACACTTGCGTGCCACCTCAATACTTGCGCGACTCCTCATGTTCGTGCAAGGGACTTGCGCGACATATGTGGTAACCGCCTGGTAACCGCCCAGTAACCGCCCGAGGTCTTCTTTTGCCTATAAATAGACCATGTGGGCCCCCCATTGAAGAAGATCTCTTCCCAGAAACTCGGATCAAAGCTCCCGACTCCCAAGTCTCTTCTAAAAGCTTCCGGAACACTTCTAAGGTAATCTCTTACCTAGAACGGAAGATCTAAAGAGAAGAAGGAAGGCCCAAGTGTTGAAACTTATCAAACACTTGCGCGCCAACTTAATTCCTTCAATATAACTTGCGCGTCCCTTCTTTGGAAGAACCTCAAGAGGATTATAAAGGGTTTAATAAAGAGTCGCTCAAATATTTCAACTCTGGTTGAAAATCACGCAAGTATCCCTCATGTCGCGCAAGTATACTTGCGCGACCAATACTTGCGCGCCGCCGCAGGACTTGCGCGACCTTCAATACTTGCGCGCCCCTATCTTTTTGGGTGCCCATCTTGCCCATTTTTACCCCTCTTAAGCCATTTCACCCTTCCAAATCAAGATTCAGTCTTCAAGATACTCTTCAAAGCCATTTATGGCATAATTTCTTGATTTGACATCCTTATCTGAAAGGAATTCTGTGAAATATCTCTCAAAACCTAGTGATTTAAACATCTTTATGTCACCAGAGATTGAGAGTTCATTCATTCAACCTCATCCTTCAAGATGAGAGAATCCTAACCTGGGTCTGCTTCTCAGGAATAATCCCCAGTTATAAAAAACCTCCGATTTGGGCATCTTTCTTAAAGAATAAGCCCCAATCAAAATCCTTTAATCTTGGGCATCCTCCTCAGGAGTAAGCCCCAAACCTTAATCCCTAACCTGGGTCTCCTTTTCAGGAATAAGTCTCAGTCATAACCTTGGGATTCCTTTTTCAGGAGTAAGCCCCAAGTCCCCTAACCTAGGCTTCCTTCTCAGGAATAAATCCTAGTCATAAACTTGGGCATCCTTCTTAGGAGTAAGCCCCAAGTCTCTTAAAATTTCTCTTAACCAGTCATAAATTACATTTGATTTGGGTTTCCTTTTTCAGGAATAAAACCCAATCATAAGTCCCCTCCTAACTTGGGCATCCTCCTTAGGAGTAAGCCCCAAGATTAGAGTATTCAAATCTCCATGAAGCACATATAACTTTATGGACCCTGTTCATGGATTTTCTCCCTAAAAGTAAATCCTAAACCTTCATCTATCTAGGCAGTCATCCATACATAAGCCCCAAACAAATTCTTATGATTGCATCCTTCATGGCACAATTGTCTATTTTTACCAATATCTCTTGTTTCTCACACCGAGCATGACTCACGTGAGCTTAGAGTGTAAAAGTAATTATGACATTCATCTTTGAGCCATCAATCATAAACATCATACCCCATTCCTCGAACTACGTGGGTTCTGATTCCTTTTCCAAAACAAAGGATACGTAGGTAGCCCATTTATGGGTTCGATCCCAACTTTGAAATAATCTCAGTCCTTCTGAATGACTATAAACTTCAAGTACCCCACTGAGTGGCTTTAAAACCAGCATGGTCATCATAAATGACCAAGAGACTTTTATATAAATGTTTTGAAGGATACCATTGACCAAGAATCTCTAAACAAATATAGATGATTCTCTATTGATGAAGAACCTCGAATACATATAAAAGATTCTCTAAATTTCTTGCATACTTGATCATTGATTGTTAAAACTAAAGGAAAGCTCATTTTATACTTGGTAACGTAATAAGGATTCACGAACTTAACTTAAATCTATAAAGAGAGTCCCGGAGTAGACAATAATTCCCCTCAAAAAGGTGTGATGAGTCCGACCTCCCATCCTCTCGACCAATGCAAATTCCTAAGCCTCATTAGTCCACAAGCTAATGAGCGCCTGCCTTTGGAAAGTAGGTCCAAACGGATGTGGAATCATTGGATGTTTCCGGTTCTACGAACAAACCCGTTAGAAACCGATCGGAACGTTTGAATCTCCCGTCCAGGAGGTCATCCCCGGATTCCGCGCGAAACAAAAATGGTGAACCCGACGTGAATCCTTAACCAAGTTAAAGTGATGTTCTTCTTAGATGTTAGGCCCCTTGGGCCAACAAAGCAATCATTTACATATGATCATCCAAAAGATGCAGTAGCCGGATTCATCTTGATTATGTCTGTTATATGGAACAGGCACTCTTTTTTCAAGATCTTCTACAAAAAATGGCTTTCCTTAAATTCACCCCTGTGAATACTGCTGCTGGGAACACCTCTACTGTGAGGTCTGCTGCCGTGAAAACCAATGCTGCTACTCCTGCTGGAACGTCATCCGCTCTGAGGATGACATCACCAACTCAGTGTCTTCAACGCTGTGTTTCTAATGCACTGGTTAAGGAGTACCGTCGTAACGGTACTATCCCAACTCTGGAGGCCGCTCGTCAAGCCCTCCAAGTTAACAATTCTACCTGGTCGTCCGGACAACGGCGACCAGCAATCAAGAAGCAGGCGGTGCTGACTACCGTCTCCAACCGTTTCGGGTCGTTATCCCCGGAACGCAATTTCCATTCACTCCCTTATTCTGAGGAAGTGAATGAGCAGGTCCCGCAGGACCTTAATTCAAAGATACAGGAGTCCTTCTCAAGGGCTCCCATCAACAATCGCCGCCAGACTCGTGCGGTAGTGCGCCGTCAACATGATGAGGGTACCGACTCCAGGCGTTCAGCTCAGGTTCCTCGAACCCGAGCAGGCAAGATGAATCGCCAGAGACAGAATCCGGTTAACAATA
Organism: Viscum album; assembly: GCA_963277665.1. Classification (NCBI taxonomy): domain Eukaryota; kingdom Viridiplantae; phylum Streptophyta; class Magnoliopsida; order Santalales; family Viscaceae; genus Viscum; species Viscum album. The sequence goes on from OY728158.1 coordinate 1,598,741,767, forward strand.
GGCAGGTTGTCATCCCTGCCATCTCCGGAGAAGTCCACCAACCTAACTTGGTGGCAAACAACGAGCAGGCATACACACCTATTCGTTTTAATCCCGCTGTCCAGCAGACTCGTCTGGCAGCATCAATCCGATCCCGCCAGGCAATTCCGGCGGAGTACCATAGGCAGGAACATACACCTGCTTATACATCAGCAGTTAGTCAGCAGGCTCGTCTGACTACATATGATGGATCTCGTCAACCGCATTTGGCGAAGTGTAATCAGCAGGCACATACACCTGCTAATACTAATCAAGCCTACCAACAGTCTCGCTTGGTAGCGCACGGAGAAGTCAGTCGGAATGTCCCGACGACAAACAGGAGGCAGACTAAACTCTCTGCATCCACACTTGAGTACTGTCAGAATTCACTGACAGGAAAAGGAGGACAGGAGCAGGCACATACACCTACTCCAAGCCCGGAATGGATGTATATCCTGTTCCGGCGGCTGAAGTCACCAAACATATTTTATCAATGGTGAAAGAGCAGAAGCAAATTCCTGCTCATATTCTGGATGTTTGCCAGGATATCATAACATCTTCAGCATCATCTCAGGGACAGACACATAAATCTATCCCTAGCAGTGGAGTGACACATCAACAATTCACTCCGGAACAGACACACACATCTGTTCCAGTCCAAGAGGGTTGTGGGGCCTACTGCCCCATATCATATGGACAACCAAGTCAGGCACATACACCAGATTTGAGTGATGATCGTCAGCCTAACCTGACCATCGTTCCTGATCAGGCACATACACCTGCTCAGAGCAATCACTTTCGTCATCAAGTGATTTCTAAAGCGAGTAAGAAGGCATCTAAGAAAAAGATCCGCCCAGCACAGTCAGGAGATCAAAGGCCAATCTGCAACAAGGCCTTGCTCGATGCTGGAGTTCTTGAAGCCCTCAAACATTTATCTGTCGGAATTCAAGATTCTACTCCCTCAGTTCCCAATAACAGGAACATTAATCCCGAAGGTCTTCAACAGACACTTCCTCATGAAGACTTGCTTCATGAAAATTCGGTCAATCTTGAAGTTTCTTCTTCAGATGAGAACCACAGGAACCCTCTGTGCGGTCAGAAGACCAAGGAGCAAGAGATCTCATCTTTTGCTGTAACCCATCATGAAGGTCCTCCTCATGGTGATGAACTTCGCTGCGAAAGTCCTCTCCGCAGTAGTGATTCACATTGTCTCGAAAATTCTTCAGAAGGCAATGTAGTGACGAGAAAGCCCTCCTATCTCGAGGCACTTGCAAACGTAAAACCAGTCATGTCTGAAGTTTTACTATCGGCAGGTGAAACTCTTTCTCCATCAGAAGATAGATTGGGGTTCAGGTTATTCTCCGAACCTTCCCTGGGTCATTCATCTTCCAGCATGAATAGTGATTCCTCTACCAATCTTGTTGAATCCGATGAAGCAACAAGGAAACACCAACTCTGGTCCAAACAGGTAGAAGAATCTTCATTTAATGATAAAGAGGAAATGCTGAACATGAGGAAAAAACTGGCAAAAGGTGAAGTACCAGTCATGTTTTGGCCTTTGGCTGATTCACAGTATGACATTCCAAAGATGTTGACAGATGATGGAATCCATGATATTCGTCTTAACATATGGAAAACTCTTTGTCAATTAAAGAAGAAGGTATTATCTTACGATGAATATGAAAATCATCTTAAGATAATAGAAGGGTTACAACGCCAGATTGATTTGGCATCTCTATCAGTCTCTCGGTATCCGAAGGCTGAAAAGCAACAGAGAACCCTTCAACGTTCATGCCTTGGCGCGCTGAGAAAATTGTGTCAGTTAATTTCCAATGCTCCATCTAATGTTCATATCAGAGGATGGGGTGTTCACGGAGCACTACATTTCACAGTGCTTTCCGGTCAGCAAAGCCCGCCGAAAATGGTCTCATGCAATGTTATTGCCCATGGCCGGCCACAGTCAGTGGGATTTGTTCGTAATCAAAATCTTTCTCGAGATCAAGCTTCAACTAGTTCCTCTCAAAATCAAGTATATAGAGAACAGGTTGTTGAATTTCTCCTACATCAAGCAGGCGAGAATATTGCACAAGCCTCTCGTCTGGAGCAAACACGTCATCAAATGACAGAAGTTTCGGAAATCATCCAACGGTCTGTTGAACCAGGTGATAAAAGTGGATACAGGTTAATGCATCCAGCTAATTTCCGAACTAAGATTCGCAAGATCAAGAGAGATTTCAAGAAGATCTCAGACATAGCATGTCAAGAGACACCCCAGCTTGCTAGACTGGGGACTTCTCTAACCCAACCCTCAGAGTCAACAAATGGGATTCGAAGAGTTGAGCGGAAGCAGCAGGAACATCCCTAGTCCACCGGACTGGGGACTTTTTCAAATCTTCAATCCCTCCCTCAGAGAAAGTCAGTATTCTATCGATTAGGGAAGAAGCCTCAAGAGGAACGAAGAGCCAAGCTATCAGGAGATTCTCTCCAAGTGACGGTTCACAAAGAAATTCCCAAGGGATCAAGTCAACGGAATGCCATGTCTTATCATGGACATAAAAGGAGACAATATCACAGAAATGCTGATAGAAAGGAATCCATGAAATATGCATCCATTAATGTCATCACCGCCGTTGCTGCTGATTCACCAGATGAGGCTCAATCAGAGGGATCAGACGAAGAGGTTCCTGCTCAAGAAGTTGCGCACACAGACCTAAATGAAGAAGGTGTGCGCACACGTAATCAAAGGCTTACCCAAAATCTGGGTATTCCTTCAAGTAACCCACTTCCCCCTCTCCGAAAAGGATCCAATAAGGGGAAAGGAAAGAATCAGTTTACTTCTCACCCTTCCTCTGAAGGAGGTCAATCCCTCTCATTAGAGCAAAGGCTTGCACAACAGGAGGAAGAAATGAAAGAATTAAGAAGGTTGAATGCAGAACTAATTCAGAGTAGTCTTCTTCTTAAGAATGCTGAAGTCCGACAGCCGAAGGAATTTGTTGTAACTACTGAGATGGATCAGGAATATCCTCCTTTATCAGTACACCCACAGAGGTCTAATCCTATGGGTCAAACGCAACAACGGTTGGCAGCACTACCATTAGTTGCAGCACCAACCTCCACGGCTGTCCAAGCTCCATTCATTGCACCTACCCAAAACCAAGTTCAACCTGACGTTTCTCAAAAGTTAATAACTACTATTGAGTCATTAACAGCTCGGTTAGAAACTATGGAAGGGAAACGGGCGCAAGTTCAACCTGAAAAGAAAGTTTAACCTGAATGGGTAGATTCAATTTCTCCTCCATCCAGTTTTGGAAACCCTATTTTCCCTACTTTCAATGGATCAGGCGACCCTGAACAACATTTGACGCATTACGTGTCTTGTTGTGATCCTATGATGGGAACTCCAGAACAACAAGAAGCAGTGAAACTCAGATGCTTCGTGCGAACCTTGCAAGGACCAGCCTTTGTCTGGTATACAAGATTGCAATCCCGGTCAGTCATCGGATGGGAGGATCTTCGTCAAAAATTCCTTCTTCAGTTTAGCTCAACTTTGCCAAAAACGACAGTTTTCGATCTTACAAACTGTAAGCAAAGAGAGAATGAAAGAGTCTCTGATTTCATTGCTCGTTGGAAGGGATTAACATATTCCTTGAGTTTAGCACTCCCTCAGGAGGAATTGTTGCCAATATGTGTGGCAAATTTGCGTGACGAATTACGCACGCCATTGATCCCTGTGAAATACACAGGAGGGTTTCGAGACCTTACTTCAATCGCTCAACAGATTGAAGATTCCCTTATACAGGCTAAGGTTAAATCTCGTGTAATTCCATCAGCTCCAGGAAGAAGAATGGGTAAAGCAGAAACTGCTACAGTTATGCTTAAACAGGCACCTGTACCTATTTCTACTTCAAAACCTACATCTTTTCGAAGGGCTCCACCTCCTGATCGCCAACAACAAAGGCTGTTTCGTCCAAATGATCAAAAAGATCAACGACGAAAACAATTTGAGGATATGAAGAGTAAAACATACTCTTTCCGAAGTGAGCAAGTTCCTGGTTACTTCATTTCAGCTCTGGAAAATAATTTGGTTCAATTACCAGTGCCGAAGAGACCAAACAAGGAAGGAGATGAAGACCGTCCCAATTATTGTCCCTTTCATCAAATGTTGGGGCATCCCATCCAGGAGTGTTTTGTCTTTAAAGACCTCCTGCAAAAGATGGTCGATTTGGGACAGGTCAAATTGAAGGGTTCTTCAGCTCATGTAGCGTGTATTACCGCTACAGATCCAGAGGAAGGAGGCGAGTGGCAGGAAGTCAAAAGCAAAACTGCGAAAAAATATGATGATTGGATGGTCAGAAAGACAATCAATCGGACCCATTCCATTTTGCGAACACAATTGAAGAAGCCAATTGTGTCTCCTACAAAAGCTGCAGTAAATCCTCCATCAAAAGACAAATCCTCAAAAGGGCAGAGCAATTCAAAGAAGAAAGAGGAATCAGGAGAAGATGAGTATGTATCAAAGCCTAAATTGTCTTTGACTCTGGCAGATTTCATGTCATCTACTTCAAAGCAACGAGCACCGTCCCACCAAACGGCACAGCCTAAACAGGCCAACCAGGCAGAGTCTTTATCAGACGAAGAATTGATCTTTGGTTCTGTTAATATGATTCAATTAACAGATTCATATTCCAGTCTTGATGAGCCTGAATTCCCTGTATCAAATAAAGGAACCCGAGGAAGTTCTAGAGGTTCAGGATATAGGGGAAGACGTGGATCTTTCGGAAGCCACTACTCTAATTCTACCCCTGCTAGCACTGTATATGCAGCAGAAACTCATGGTAGAGCCCTTCAGCGAGCTCAAAATGAACAAGCAAGTTCTTCTGCCAATGACCAACTCAGCTTCGGCACAGTTATTTTGGAAGACCGATTAAAGGTTCCATCTTCTTTATCTCAGCAAGTAAATGGATCTAATCAGTCTAATTTTCCAAAACCAAGGATGTTGCCAACTTCAATACAAGATGCATCAGCTTCCAAAGCATCTGCTTCCAAGGTACCTGCTAAACCGCATATTCCTATTGGGAAACGCAGGCCTCTAGATCAAAAGTATGATATATTGAAACACTTGGCCCAAGTACCAGCCAAATTATCAATTTTGGATGCTTTGAATCTATCAAAAGATCTTCGGGAAGCACTCATCGAAGCTTTGTCAAGTCCTCAGGAGTTTGAAGCTGAAATTGCTGCAGCTGAAATTTATCACATAGAGAATAATCCTGCAGAATGCCATGCAGTGATATCTTTTACTGATAAAGATGAAGATGATGTTGTGCATGGGCACATAAAACCTTTGTACCTATCCGGCAAAGTCAATGGTATAGATGTTCGAAGAGCTTTTATTGATAATGGTTCAGGAGTCAACCTCATGCCCATTCGCACACTTCGTCGATTGGGCCTCACGGAATCTGATTTATCTCCTTCTACCATGATGTTTCAAGGATTTGATAAAAATGAACAAGAACCACTGGGAGAAGTTACGCTCAGAACTCAGTTTGGAGATCTTGTTTCCAATTCGGATTTCATGATTGTTTATAAAGACTCAGCTTTCAATATCTTGCTTGGAAGACCCTGGCTACATCAGCATGCAGCTATTCCGTCATCATACCATCAATGTCTCAAATACTGTTTCGATGGTCTAGTTGGAACATTGTATGGTGATAAGGCCCTGTTCAAAACATGTGAGTCTCAATACATTGAGGCGGAATTTTATCACATGAAGGGAAGAGAAAAATCTACAATGAAGGAAATTACCAAAGTTAATGCTCCATATGGTTTGGAAAAAATTCCAATAAATCCATTTTTACATGTGAGTACAGATTATGTGTTACCTATCAGTCAAATTGACAAAATAGGCCCAAATCAAAATACTCTTATGGAAAGATCCATAATGTCAATTACGGCAATCGAGCCAGACAACATGGGAGAAATTGGTAACTTATCAAGCAGTGATGAAAGCATAAGTGGTGACGTTTTCATTTCGTCTGCTGAAATCCAACAAGTCTATACTTCGCTAATCAGGCCAGAAGAAGTTATAGCAACACCAGAGGTGAATGTTGATGTCGATTCTCAATCCATCATCTCCTCTTTATTTCCCAAAGAAGACCCTTTTTCATCAATAGGGTCGGAAATGGAAGCTTCTTCTTCAAAATGTGAAAATTTTGACATTTCTTATGATCATGAGAATTTCGTTTTTTCATCTACTTTGCAAGTAGAAACGGAAGATATAACACATGATGAAGAGGAAGATCTTAGAGATGCTCCTCCAGCATTTGAAGAGGGTATCTCTACCACTGTGGATGAACTCAGAGAAGTAAATCTGGGTACAGAGAAAGATCCACGCCCCACTTTAATTAGTGCGGCCATGACCCTTGAAGAGCAAGAAATGTATATTTCTTTTCTAAAGCAAAATAAAGATATTTTTGCTTGGAATTATACAGAGATGCCTGGCCTTGATCCTGATGTTGCCACCCATCATTTGGGTTTGCCAAAAGAACATCGAGGATTCAAGCAAGCCGCGAGAAGAACCCACCCGACCTATGCTTCCAAAATTGAGGCTGAAGTGGATAAGCTTATCAAAGATAACTTCGTCAGAGAAGTTCAATATCCCAAGTGGTTGGCTAATATTGTCCCTGTAAAGAAGAAGAATGGACAAATTAGGGTTTGCATCGATTTCAGAGATCTTAATCGGTATTGTCCTAAAGATGATTTCCCAGTTCCAATTACAGAACTCTTAATTGATGCGACGGCTGGCTATGAAGTACTTTCTTTCATGGATGGATATTCTGGATATAATCAGATCCGAATGGCCCCAGAAGATGAGGAATATACAGCCTTCAGAGCTCCTCAAGGTGTGTTTTGTTACCGGGTGATGCCCTTTGGTTTAAAGAATGCAGGTGCAACATATCAACGCGCCATGCATCGTATCTTCAAACCTTTTTTAGGGAAATTTGTTGAATGCTATGTAGATGATCTGGTGGTTAAATCCAAACAACGTTTTGATCACTTAGCTGATTTGGAAGTCATATTCCACAATCTTCGACAACATAATTTGAAGATGAATCCCTTAAAATGTGCTTTTGGGGTAACCTCAGGAAAATTCCTCGGCTTTGTTGTACGCCATCGTGGTATTGAAGTCGATCCTGAGAAGACCAAATAAATCCTTGGTATGTCACCTCCTCAGAATTTGAAAGAATTAAGAGGACTTCAAGGACACTTAGCCTATATTCGGCGTTTCATCGCCAATTTGGCAGGCAAAAGTTTACCTTTTACCAAATTATTGAAGAAAGGAGTCACTTACCAGTGGACTAAAGAATGTCAAGAAGCATTTGATGTTCTCAAGAAATACCTCTTAAGTCCACCAGTACTCATGCCACCTGTTGAGGGTAGACCTCTTATCCTCTATGTGACAGCTTTAGAGCGATCATTGGGTGCCTTTCTCGCTCAAAAGAATGATGCTGGGAATGAAAATAGTCTCTACTATCTCAGTAGAACTATGCTTGAAGCAGAAACCCGGTATTCGAGTATTGAAAAGTGCTGCCTAGCATTAATCTTTGCAGTTCAGAAACTGAGACACTACCTGCAACATCACGAGGTCCAATTGGTATCTCGTAATAATCCACTCAAATTCATCCTTAGTCGTCCAATGCTTACAGGACGTCTGGCAAGGTGGGAGGTTATTCTACAGCAGTTCGACATTCAGTATGTGTCTCAAAAGGCAATTAAGGGCCAAGCTCTGGCTGATTTCCTGGATGAACACCCTTCAGTGGAAGATACGTATTCAGATATCGAACTCCCTGATGAGGAAGTTTTTTCTATTCAAGAGAATCCTCAAACATGGGAAATGTATTTTGATGGTGCTTCTAGAAGTCCAACAGGGAAGAAAATGGAAAATCCTAAATTCAACAAAGTTGGTTTAGGAATTGTGCTCATTTCTCCAGATAAGGCAGTGTTACCTTATTCCTTTTTGTTGTGGGAAGGTGGTACCAATAATGAAGCTGAATACCAAGCTCTCATTGCAGGCTTGGAGTTAGCACTTCAAGCACAAGTGAATCACTTAAAGGTAAAAGGTGATTCAGACCTGGTAATCAAACAAGTCAATGGGGATTATGCCATCAGAAAAGAAGAATTAATCCCTTTGTATGATTACGTCATAGAGTTAATGTCGGAATTCCCTTCAGAACTGACATTTTCTTATTTCCCAAGATCACAAAATGCTCAAGCTGATGCACTGGCTAATATAGCCACAGCTTTAGCAGATCCAAATCGGGACGAGACAACCATCTGTATTTCCCACCGTCGTGCAATTTTACCTTATGTTCAAGTCAGAACAGAGGAAATTAATGAAATTAGTCCCATTCCTGAACCATATGGTCATACTACAGGATGGATGTCACCTATCAGGGAATACCTTCAAAATGGAACACTTCCACCTAATAGAGCCGAGAGAGAACAAATTCGGCGACGTGTGGTCAATTTTACTCTTTATGATGGTCCAAACCACCTCGAGAAAATTCTCTACAAACGTGGTTTTGATGGAGTTCTCTTTAGATGTATTGATGGTGAAGAGACAATGGCTGTCATAAAAGAAGTGCACGCAGGAGTCTGTGGTGCCCACCAGTCTGGACATAGATTGTCTGATCAAATTCGAAGACTTGGATACTTCTGGCCTTCAATGATACAAGATTGTGTTAATTTCACAAAGAAGTGTCATTCATGCCAAGTATATTCCAATTTCATTCATCAACCTCCAGAGTTGCTTCATACAGCTAAATACTCATGGCCATTTTCCACATGGGGAATGGATGTGGTAGGACCTTACCCTTCAGCTACGGCCAAGCAGTTTAAGTACATTCTTACTGCTACTGATTTCTTTTCCAAATGGGCAGAGGCAGTACCTCTCAAAGAAGTCAGATCTAAATGCATTGTTAGCTTCATCAAGTCTAACATCATTACTAGATTTGGTGTCCCTCATACCATATTGACAGACAACGGCACCAACTTCTGTTCTTCTGAGGTAAAGAGATTGTATCAAGAATACAACATTAAGTCCAACCATTCATCTCGATATCATGCAGCGGCTAATGGCCAGATAGAGGCCTTCAACAAGACTCTTTCAAATATACTGCAAAATATGGTGGATAAAGATAAGAGGTCATGGCCTGATAAACTCTATCATGCTTTATGGGATTATCGGACTACCACTCGCAATGCAACGCGGTCTACTCCATATTCATTGGTATATGGAACAGAAGCAGTCTTGCCAATTGAAGTTCAATTGCCCTCACTCAGAATAGCCATTTGTGATCAGTTATCAACAGATGAGCAATCCCAAAAGCGGTTGAATGAATTGGAACGGTTAGATGAGAAAAGATTGTGCACTTTGCACCACTTGGAAATCTATCAGAATCGAATAGCACGAGCTTTTAACAAAAAAGTTCGTCTTCGTTCATTCATTCAGGGAGAATTGGTATTGGTTCTCAGAACACCAATGATACCAGGAAAGAAGCCTCCCAAGCATGAACCAAAATGGGAAGGACCTTATTCAGTACATAAGGTCTACTCCAATGGAGCGTATTCTTTGATTTCAATGGATGGAGAACACATCACAACTCCAACTAATGCCAGATTTCTGAAGAAGTATTTTGTATAAACACAAAATATTGTTCCCAGAACCAAGACTTACAATCGGTTTATACAGAAAAGGTCCGGTATGACCTTAAACTACACCATGGTCCAGTATGACCTTAAACTACAACTTCGTCCAACATGACGTTAAACTGTGTCACCTTCAATGTCCAAGATGACATTAAACTAAATTTTGTCCCTGCAACATGACATTAAACTGTGCAGCACCAATAGTCCTAACTGCAAGACTTTAAACTGCATACTCCCTGATTTTGTCCTACATGACAATAAACTGTATAGAAGTTCCTATATTTTGTCCGAGATGACATTAAACTATATTTTGTCCTAGCGACATGACATTAAACTGTGTGGCACTTTCATCATACAGCATGACGTTAAACTGTGTTAAGTCCCTTATTGTCCTACATGACACTAAACTGTATTCTGTCCGAGATAACATTAAACTATATTGTGTCCTAGCAACATGACATTAAACTATGTGGCACTTCCAACGTCCAGCATGGCGATAAACTTTAAAAAGATCAGAACTGATATCCTCATATTGATTCACCTTAGTCTTAGCTACATGACTTTAAACTGTACAGCACCAGATCGTCCTTGCTATATGACGTTAAACTATACAGCAATGGTCCAGTATGACTTTAAAACTGCAACTTCGTCCCGCACGACATTAAACTGTGAAAAAGTTCCATAAACCGTCCAACATGACCTTAAACTGCATCATCCCTGGTCCATGTATATGACCATAAACTATTTTGCAAATCCCTTATGTCCAGCAAGACGTTAAACTGTGACGTCCTAACTACATGACGCTAAACTGTATAAAAGTCCCTCACGTCCGGAAAGACGTTAAACTATATAATCTCAAAAGTCCAGTATGACATTAAACTGCACCATTCACGGTCCATGCATATGACCTTAAACTATTCGCACTTTCGTCCAACATGATGTTAAAATGGTACACTCTTTTTTCCTTACTGCATGACATTAAACTGCACAGTCCCCCTTTTTTTCGTCCAATATGACGTTAAACTATTTTATCCCCATCGTCCTAACTACATGACGCTAAACTGTACAGAAAATCTTTGATAGGTCCTACATGACATTAAACTGTGCATCGTTAAGGTTGTTATTACCTCTTGTTTCTCACACCGAGTATGACTCACGTGAGCTTAGAGCGAACATCAACCATAACACTCCCTTTGGGCCACTAACCATGTGTAAGTCCCAACAACATTTTTTTTATTATTAGATCATTGTCCCCAAAAACAATTTGATCGTTAATTCATTCTTTAATTGAACTACACAGACTTTGATCCTTGCCCTCCAGGCTGGGTATGTAGGCAACCTCCCAAGGTTCAAGCCCAAAAACAATCTCTTCACATCGGTTCACCACCATCTCATATGATGTTGATTTGTGAAACCACCCCTGAAATCAATATCTTTACATTGATTCATTTTCGTCCTTGTTATACGACGTTAAACTATACAACACTTTTGTCCGGTACGACAATAAACTACAATATTCTTTGATTTCCTCATTTGAGAGAGAACTATTATTGACATTGATTTTTCAATCATAGTTTTTCATTTTTTAAAAGACTACGTGCATACATGGTAATGCCTGAACTTTTTATCTTAGGTTAAACCATCATTGCACTAAAGTCCCCTTCCACCCTTCACATGTACGAACCAAATTTGTACAAAGGGTAATTCTAGAACTACGTGGACTTGATTCCCATCCTTATGGGATACGTAGGAACATTCGAGTGTCCCTCGAATCCAGTCCCAAGTCTTTTGGGCCTAACCCCAAATTTCACTTTCAGTCCCTTGGCTGAAAAGTCCTCATGAAAACACACACTGTGTATTCATTATTATGGTCCAAATTCTATGACCCTAAACTAAGATCACTCATCCTTTCGTCCTGCACGACGTTAAACTGCATTTCAAGAACTACGTATGGCTTGATTCTCATTCTTATGAGATACATAGTGAAGTCCAAAATTTCAATTCAGGACCCAGCCACAACATGATTATGGTTATCATTAACCTATGTATCTCTACATACATTGGACAACACCCATATTTATGTGTTATAATCCTAACTTTAAAATGTTTTCAGATCTTCATAACCCTTTTCATGACTTCTAGTCACAAAAATGTCAAACTTCGGAGAATTCTTTTGCCTGACTATGCAGCACGTGCCCATAGGTGGCCTTACATAAACAGTCCACATAAAAGACTTGTCAGCCAAGAGATGCTATTTTATTTGACCATGCAGCCAATGCCCATAGGTGGACCTGCATGTTTTCAACCCCCTAACGGGTTTGTTAAATAATAGTAACTTCATTCTTGGGAAGAATGCCTCTTTTGTTCTTATTTGTCTTAAACGACAGTATGTAGGGATCCGCAAAAATAGCCATCCTTAAAATATTTGTCCCATATCCTTTTTCATGATCTGAAAGTATTCAAGTCTATGGTTTATTCTTCTTCCCGACGTTTGGGTCAGACCTTCGTAGGAGTGATATTCATCCAGTTCTTCGATATTCTTGTTCGGAAATATCCTTTCCATATTCAAGTACCTATTTCCATACAACAAACTCTATGCTTTAGAAAATTTGAATCTCCATAAACTTTCACTGGCTTTTAGCACTAGGAAAGTAAATTTCTGAGAGTTCTTTTGCCTGACTATGCAGCACGTGCCCATAGGTGGCCTTGCATAAACAGTCCACATAACAGACTTGTCAGCCAAAAGATGCTATTTTATTTGACTATGCAGCCAATGCCCATAGGTGGCCCTGCATATTTCAACCCCCTAACGGGTTTTGTTAAATAATAGTAACTTCATTCTTGGAAACTACTTATTCTAATGCCTTTTAGCTCTTTTTTCATATCATTCCTCAGATTCAAATATTCTTAAGCCATAGTTTACATTTTTTCCTTCATACTTGAGTATGGTAAATATGTTTTCAGATAAATTGTCAAGGAATTGAATCCAGTTTAATCCATTTTCGGTCAAAGCTATTTCGACCTTAAACATTAGCCCCTTTATGTCCGGCTTGCATGACTTTAAACTGCCCACACAAAAGACAAAGGAACTCTGAATAAAAGTCAAGTTCCAGCACACTTGCGCGCCCTCCCTTTTCCTTTTGAGGAATTCAATTTCCTCAGAGTCAAATCCTCATTTTCTCTCCGGATCCAACTCTGAGGGGGGACTTTTGTTGACGCTCCTTTCGTCACGGAATCTAAAGTTCGGAAAAGGGAATATCTGAGCTCAAAGTGATTAATCCTTTGAAGAAACATCAAAAAATCGACAAAGGGATAAAAAAGGAGAACATTTCCCATGTATCGCGCAAGTTCCCTCTTGGTCGCGCAAGTACACTTGCGCGCCGCCTCAATACTTGCGCGACTCCTCATGTTCGTGCAAGGGACTTGCGCGACATATGTGGTAACCGCCTGGTAACCGCCCAGTAACCGCCCGGGGTCTTCTTTTGCCTATAAATAGACCCTGTGGGCCCCCCATTGAAGAAGATCTCTTCCCAGAAACTCGGATCAAAGCTCCCGACGCCCAAGTCTCTTCTAAAAGCTTCCGGAACACTTCTAAGGTAATCTCTTACCTAGAACGGAAGATCTAAAGAGAAGAAGGAAGGCCCAAGTGTTGAAACTTATCAAACACTTGCGCGCCAACTTAATTCCTTCAATATAACTTGCGCGTCCCTTCTTTGGAAGAACCTCAAGAGGATTATAAAGGGTTTAATAAAGAGTCGCTCAAATATTTCAACTCTGGTTGAAAATCGCGCAAGTATCCCTCATGTCGCGCAAGTATACTTGCGCGACCAATACTTGCGCGCCGCCGCAGGACTTGCGCGACCTTCAATACTTGCGCGCCCCTATCTTTTTGGGTGCCCATCTTGCCCATTTTTACCCCTCTTAAGCCATTTCACCCTTCCTATTCAAGATTCAGTCTTCAAGATACTCTTCAAAGCCATTTATGGCATAATTTCTTGATTTGACATCCTTATCTGAAAGGAATTCTGTGAAATATCTCTCAAAACCTAGTGATTTAAACATCTTTATGTCACCAAAGATTGAGAGTTCATTCATTCAACCTCATCCTTCAAGATGAGAGAATCCTAACCTGGGTCTCCTTTTCAGGAATAATCCCCAGTTATAAAAAACCTCCGATTTGGGCATCTTTCTTAAAGAATAAGCCCCAATCAAAATCCTTTAATCTTGGGCATCCTCCTCAGGAGTAAGCCCCAAACCTTAATCCCTAACCTGGGTCTCCTTTTCAGGAATAAGACTCAGTCATAACCTTGGGCTTCCTTTTTCAGGAGTAAGCCCCAAGTCCCCTAACCTAGGCTTCCTTCTCAGGAATAAATCCTAGTCATAAACTTGGGCATCCTTCTTAGGAGTAAGCCCCAAGTCTCTTAAAATTTCTCTTAACCAGTCATAAATTACTTTTGATTTGGGTTTCCTTTTTCAGGAATAAAACCCAATCATAAGTCCCCTCCTAACTTGGGCATCCTCCTTAGGAGTAAGCCCCAAGATTAGAGTATTCAAATCTCCATAAAGCACATATAACTTTATGGACCCTGTTCATGGATTTTCTCCCTAAAAGTAAATCCTAAACCTTCATCTATCTGGGCAGTCATCCATACATAAGCCCCAAACAAATTCTTATGATTGCATCCTTCATGGCACAATTGTCTATTTTTACCAATATCTCTTGTTTCTCACACCGAGCATGACTCACGTGAGCTTAGAGTGTAAAAGTAATTATGACATTCATCTTTGAGCCATCAATCATAAACATCATACCCCATTCCTCGAACTACGTGGGTTCTGATTCCTTTTCCAAAACAAAGGATACATAGGTAGCCCATTTATGGGTTCGATCCCAACTTTGAAATAATCTCAGTCCTTCTGAATGACTATAAACTTCAAGTACCCCACTGAGTGGCTTTAAAACCAGCCTGGTCATCATAAATGACCAAGAGACTTTTATATAAATGTTTTGAAGGATACCATTGACCAAGAATCTATAAACAAATATAGATGATTCTCTATTGATGAAGAACCTCGAATACATATAAAAGATTCTCTAAATTTCTTGCATACTTGATCATTGATTGTTAAAACTAAAGGAAAGCTCATTTTATACTTGGTAACGTAATAAGGATTCACGAACTTAACTTAAATCTATAAAGAGAGTCCCGGAGTAGACAATAATTCCCCTCAAAAAGGTGTGATGAGTCCGACCTCCCATCCTCTCGACCAATGCAAATTCCTAAGCCTCATTAGTCCACAAGCTAATGAGCACCTGCCTTTGGAAAGTAGGTCCAAACGGATGTGGAATCATTGGATGTTTCCGGTTCTACGAACAAACCCGTTAGAAACCGATCAGAACGTTTGAATCTCCCGTCCAGGAGGTCATCCCTGGATTCCGCGCGAAACAGTGTCCAAATCCTCCGCACCAAAAACAGTGTCCTTAAAAAAATGTTCTGGAAAACCGTTCTCTGTTTGGCTGCCATCTCTGTTCTTGTTCCCTTCGATATCTTTTGGCTATGGAACACACATACTGTGAATGTCCCATCTTTCCACAACAATAACACCTGATATAAGGTGCATTCCTTCGTGTTACTTCAGCACTACGAGTTTCCCCTTTGGATCTCTGAGTATTCTGATTCTTCTTTGTGCTCAAATCCACTTTCAATCTCGGGACAAGTGCTTACGGTATAACTTCAACTGCCGTAAATTTTTGTTTCTGATCAAACCATGAATCAGCCTTAACATCTGAGTTCAATTGCTGCTTCTTGTCTGCTGAACTACTAGGCTCTTCTTTCTTCTTTTCCGTCTTCGTAACGACCTGATTTCCCAAGAATGTGTTGGGATTCAGAGGTTTTTCCTGGTCTTTAACTTTTCTCCACAGACCGACAACTTCCTCTTCATGCTCTTTAATACGCTTGACGTGATCTTTCACTTTTCGACTCAAGCAATCGATCTCCCTTTTCTGCTCTTCAATCTCGAGCTTATGCTCATCAACCTTTTCTGTGCGCTCTGGCCTGGAAGACTTAAGATTTTCAATTTCTTTTTCAAGCTCAGACTTCTCTTCTTCTTGTTGTTGCATGTAGAGTTTGGCATCACGTACTATCTTATTGGCTTTCTTTTTTTTTTCTCGCCAAACATCTATCTCTTCAAGAGCTGCTTCTAATTCAGCTTCCATGTCAACTCTCCCTTCAATTTCTTCTTCTTCATCATCAGTTTCAGTTTCTTTCTTTTCTAGAGAGATACTAGCAACAACCACCATCGCATTTTGACCACGATCTCTACAGTTTTCTATCTCTTCAACTTCTTCACCCTCAGACTCAGCTGAACTGTCAATTTCTTGGGAAAGAAGATTCTTCTTCTTAAAGAAATTTCTCTTGAACTGCTTCTTCCCTTTCACATAGGCTGAAGATTTTTTCATGGGAATCTCAACTTCATCTTCATCGCTTTCTTCTTGAAACTTTTTGGGGCATCTTGCAGCAAGATGACCAACCTTTTTGCATCGGAAGCATGCTAGTGGAAGTTTCCCTTTAAACTTTCCTTTTCCTCTTTGCAGATTTGAAGAAAGGAACGACATCACCTCATCTGAATTTTCTTCCTCCTGAGAATCTTCAATAGTGAGTCTCTTCATGGCCTTAAATGCCACCTCTTTGGATTTCCCCTTTTCCACAGCATCATTGTCATCATTTCTCATTTCATATGCAACAAGAGTGCTGTGTAGGTTATCCAATGTTAGCTCTTTCGGATCTTTATCTTCCAACACAGAAACTTTTGGATTGAACCGAGGTGGAAGCTTTCTCAAGATGCGCTTTACGATTTTAATGTCTTCGATAATTTCTCCAAGACCCTGCATGTCTTCTACCACAGCATTTACCCTGTCAAAGAATGCATCAACAGACTCATTTGGGTTCATTTTGAGATCTTCATACTTGTTCCACAACACTTGCAGCTTTGCCTCTCTGACTTTTGTATCCCCTTCATAAATATTCAAAAGTTTTTCCCACATGGCATGTGACGTTTTACATGACATCACCTTTGTATAAATGGGATTAGAGAGGGCTCCCCCTAAGGCGTTTATTGCTTTGGAATCAGTATCCAACTCTTTGTGCTCAGCTTCTGATAATGCACCACTAGTAATATCAGCTGTGATACCATGCATAGTTGCAGAAAACACATCCATTCCCAGAGATCGGAAATAGTGTTGCATTCGATTCTTCCATATCTGAAAATTACATCCGTCGAAGATCGGAATCCCTCTATGATTAGTGACCTCCATTGAGAGAAGAACAACTGTTAACCTTTCCCTTTGATACCACTTGTTAGGTCCACTAGGCTGGATACCCTGAGAGGGGGGGTGAATCAGGGTATGACTAATTAAAAATTAATGCCCGTTCTGATCTTGTTTCACTGTTAAGAAAAACACTCTTCTCTCTTTTTCTTGCTTCACGATATAAACAGAAAGTAAAGCAAGCACAGGACACAGCAATTTTACTTGGTTCACCGCTAAGGGCTACGTCCAAGGAGCATACGCCGACAGGTTGTCGGTCGTACCAAATTCCACTAATCTTCACTAGCTGTGGATTACAAGGTTCGGGCTAGATCACTTCTATGCCCAGGCTCACTGCCTTTACAATGTTTAGGGTCAGCTCACTACTTTCCCAAGGGTCACTCCCTGTTTCTCTCTCTCTGGCTCACTGCCGGTGGAGGGGATCACCTTCTTCCTCTTCCTAAGCTCAATGCTCTTGGATGGAATCCACTCACAGTTTATAGACCTGTAGGTCTCTTCATTTTCATGAATGAATGCATATTCTCTTGTATGTAGATGCTCTGTTGAAGTTTAACTTTCACCAGTTGCGAATATCTCTTTGCACCGAAGGTATCGGGCAAACTTCCAGCTTCCACACAGCCCGAAAAACACTGCTGGAACAAACCTTACTTGGCGCGCAAGTCAACCTCAGCACGCAAGTATCGGCGCTCAAGTCACCCTCTAATACTTGCGCGACACAAGCTTCCACAACTCCAAACTTGCGCGTCTCTCTGCCTTTTACGCCCAAACCACTATTGGCGCGCAACTGCCAACCGGTGCGCAACTTCTAACACCGGCGCACAACTTCAACCACTGGTGCGCAAGTCCCACCTGCGCGACCACACACACCACTTGCACGACCACCACACCTGCACGACGGGAGCTCTCGTCTTGAACTCCGTTGAGAAATGAGGAGGGGTGGTCCGGTATTTATAGGCAATCTGACCACCCTACGCGACGGCGCGCAAGTCACCTGCGCGACCCAATCTCGGCACGCAAGTCTTCTCTCCTTTTAGACACTTGCGCGACCAACTCCCAAACTTGCGCGAACCTATTTCCTTAGCCATATTTTGATCTTATGATCTTGAAAAACATATGGCGCGCAAGTTTCCTATACTCCAAGTCCATGGCGCGCAAGTCCCTTTGCCAAAAACACTTTTCTTCATTTGCCGATTTTCAGGCCCAAAAATTTGGCAAACACTGGAAAACGGCGCCAACTTGTATCTGTTCTTTTGTACCGCCTCCAGATCTTCCATTCCTTTTATCGACGTTCTTGAATCAAACATGGATCGTTGACCTCAGCTGTTGAACTCGACATTCCATCATGAAATCCTCTTTGTCAACAATCACAACTCAGATGTCCACTTTGTCAACAAACACAATCACCTCAAAAAGGCTTCAATGATACCTTGAGGGATTTTTTCCCAACACTTAGATATTCATTATTTTATAATATACTAATTTATGCAATTCATGTTGAGAGTATCCTTGGTGAGGCTATGAACATTGTATACCTATTTAGGTGACAATTTAGTTTAACATGTTGTCCACTATGCTTTATAATGCATTATTTATATTTGTACCAGAGGCTCTAGGGAGTATCCTTCTATTTATACTTTTATAAACATTCAATGATTATATAATGTATTTTTTAGGTCACTTGTAGTAGGGTTGAGATCAGGCAGGTTTCTAATATATTGGGTTTCTGTAGCTGTTTGGGCTTCGTGGGTACTTATATTTTTTCATTTTCTATGGTATTTTCAGATTTTCCCATTTCAGTTGTAGTAGTGTTGCATGACATTACAGATGCGTAAATGGGATTTCATTTATATTGTAGTCAGATTTGGAGTGGGTTGGTGACTAACTTATCTCCCTATTTCGCATGTGTTCTCTTAGAGGGTAAATCCTCTCATTTATGTGATTATTGTACCCTTGGTGATAGTCACCAACTCGGGTCCAACTGGAGGTGGAACTTAGGGGGTAATTATCTACCTTCTTACATTCTCGGCCAAGGAGGGATACACCTTTTATAGAGGAGGTCATGTTAGAGTTGTATAAGAGCTCTTGTTGAGGGGATATGATGGAGTTTGTTTTTAGGAACAGGTGAGCTAGCACAGGTTTGATTGGAAATGGTGTCAATAATGTTTTTAATGTGATGTAAACCCTTGATAATGGATAAGATATAGGAGTTTATGGCCATCCTGTGATCTGGTGCACAGACCATTAAGTTTACAATGTCTACTAAATGTGGTGATAATAGTATCAGGGTAGAGACCTAATAATGGAACATGCATAATTCTTCTTTTATGCCTATTTTTGAATGCGTAGACTTTGGGGAAGGTTATCATAAAATGAATAAGATAACAATTAATTAATTAATACTGAGTCTTCAATATTCTGGGTTGAGGAGATCTAACTCTTTGTTATTTTACAAGTATGGCTCCAGGTCGAGGTACTCATTAGGATCTCATAGAAGATGTCCAACAGGTTATTCCATGTGATCACCGTAGGGTCGAGGTCGGTGATGACGACACATGGGGGATGACTCTGACAGTTCCAATGCCATATTCTCCCTAAGTAAGAGGGCACAGTTTCAAATGTAGTCAGGTAACACTGGTTGGATGAGGTGAAGATAATATACAGTATGATCTATTATCGGAAGGAGCACTAGGATTCCCTGGTTGTGATGATATTGTGTGGAGTTGCGATGTAGTGGTGATTCTTGTTCCTCGGGGATCACTAGGAGTTGGAAATCTCATGGGAGGAGATCTAAGACATGTTTAGATTCAAGTTTCATTCTTCAAATGTGAAGGTGACTAGTATCTAGGAGCATCATTTCCTTTTTGTATGGAAGCCCCAGTCTGTGAGACATTGGAATCCTCTTTAAGAACATTTTACGATATGCTTCAGACCTATTTCCAGATGAGGAGGCTAGGGTGAGGCATTTTGAAAAGGCTTTTCATCCAAAGATCCAGCATAATTTCACCCGATTATTGATGAAGACATATCTTGAGGTGTTGGAGAGGGAAGAGGTCATTGAGAGGACATTGGCCTTAGTCAGAACATCATGATAGGGGATTCTGCATGATTCCTCATGAAGCAGAGTTGTGGTTCAGGGTTCTCGGTTTTCTGGTTAGAATTGTTTTCATTCAGCCGGGGGTAGGTCCCCACTCAGAGAATCTTGTTTCTCTGGTGTTAGTGGCTCTCATGAAGATTACACAATATCATGAACATATTTTTCATATGGTGGTATAGGTAATTAGTAGTGAGAGAACCACAGATTCCAGAGTACTCTTCATACACCAAGTGTCCCACTACAGGTTCCTCCGTTGAGTCAGTTTTACCTAAGGTAGCAGCAGCAGGTTGAACCATCTTTATATAAAAAGAGGCTAGATAGGGCTGGAAGCATACAACACCATGATTCTCCCCTTCCCCAGAGAGTAGATCATGTCTGTGCTGGTGGTCATCATCATGGTTATAGGGGTCGTAGAAAATGTGGTGGTTAGCTTCATGCTTTAGCGTTGCCTGCCCTAGGTGAGAGAGATGTCGTTTGAGGTACCATTATCGTGTTTTATACCTTTTTGTATGCCTTCATTGATTCATGAGTGAGAAACTTCTTCATAACCCATACCCTTGTTCATGTGTCTGGACTACAGGTAGACAGGGTTTTCGTGCCCATGTTGTTGACAACGCTAGTTGGAGGTCAAGATGACTTGTTTGATGTATGAAGATTTTGTGAGCTACTGTTGGGTTTGCACCGCTCTTGGGGATTTTTCATATTTTTATGGATAAAATCATATGATGTCAACATCAAAATTGATTGGTTTAATTTGGTGTAGTCTATCGTGGCGTTCATCAAGATTTAGGCTCTGTGGGTCAATGCAGATGGATAGATGGTGGCGTTTGTTGGTGACTGACACCATACGATGAGTGAGAGGCATGTTTGTTCCATATAATCCATGATGGAAGAGTTGATTTTGAGTCCATCATCAGTTAATCAGTTGGAATTTCCTAGGGTCATATAAGAGTAACCTGATATCTTTCCAGAAGAGCTTGTACCATTACCACCATGATGAGAGATCGTTTTTGGGATAGAGCTACAACCTTGATCATCTACTATCACTATGTCTTGGAATAATATTTCCCCTTCTGAGTTACAAGAGTTACATATATAGCTTGATGGTCTGTTATAATGTTGTTTTTTCGGGAAAAGTGTGAAACCGCAGGGTATAAATGTTTTTTTAAGAATAAGGATGATGACAATTTTGGGTTTTGTATCGATTATCTTCACATAAATAATGTGAACGTAATGAATCACTATCCTATTATGCGGATTGATGATTTATTCGATTAAATGAAGGTTCTATGTTGGTTCTCGAAGATCGACTTACGGTCGGGATATCATCAGATGTGTGTTACGTATGAGGATATCCCGAAGGCTACATTCATTTGTCATCATGGAAAATATGAGTTCTTTGTATTGTCGTTTGGTGTGATGAATGATATAGCTTTATTCATGGGATTGATGGATGCTGTGTTCCGCGAGTTCCAGTACATGATCATCGTGGTTTCCATTGATGACATCCTTGTGTACATCATTTATTGGGAGGACCATGTAGAGCATATTAATGACATTTGGGAGTTCTTCGTCAACATCAGTTGTTTTGGAATTTTCTGATGTGTGGGTTTTGGGCTCGAGAAGTCTTTTTCGTGGGGAATGTAGTGTCCCAGAAGGGAGTATCAATTCCACCATATATGATCTCAATGCATGATTTCAATCAGGCATTAGAGCTCCATCATTATCTTTATGATAACTCTCACATCATCGATTGGGGAGAGATTTATATTGGTGATGATTTGACCTTCGAGGAGTGGCCTTTGGATATTCAAAACCTCAAAGAGTAGGAGTTTCATGGGTCTTCTCTACCCTTGGTTCAGGTTTTGTAGTGACACAGTGGCATGGAGGAGAGTACCTGGGAACATGAGCAATAGATGCATTATCAGTACCTAGATTTGTTTGATGTAAAACTCTATTCAGGTAATTATGTCTCCATTGTGGTTTTAGAACTATTAGGTTTATATGATGTATATTGTTTCGTTACTTATTGTGGCATTCTATATTTTGAGAGGTATCATGATGGGATGCAGTTCAAATCCCATTTCTATTTACCTTTAAGTGGTTTTTGAATTCTCAGGGATGATAATTTTTTGAAAGGTATCTAAGGTAATGTCCCAGACCTCTCTGGTCCGTTCCTCCGAATAAATCTGGTCATTGATGTGTTCTTTTTTTCAAGGTAACATAACCCCAAAACATTTCAAAATTTACAATCGGTGAAAAGTGCAACGATATCCTTATTTGAATGGTGCAATGGTAGCCTTTTGCAAATAGTACAACAGTAGCCTTATTTGAATGGTTCACTTTAGTAGAACTGTAGACTATGTGGTATTGTAGCAAGACTATACATTATGCAGGTACTATAGAATAACTGTAAACTGTGAAGGTATTGGAGCAGAACAGGACACTGTGCGGTACTATTACAGTTACTATAGCTGGTATTGTTCGGTTCTATAATAGTTGGAACTATTCTACTTGGGTTATAGATATGTGGTTGGAGTCTTTAAGGCATTTGGGAAACCCAGACTTTCTGGTTAGTATGGATTTTGGGTCACCATTAAGGACTTCATGCCACAAGTAGTTTCCCAAGAGAGACTCTATAAAAATGCAGCATCCCCAGAAGAGGATTCAAAGTAGGTGAAATTACCAGAGTATAGAAAAATTGATTTTTAGAATGAGAGGGTATGACTATTCCATTACGATCATTCTATGATTTCACGGGAAGCCTAGCCAGACGATCATGCGAAGGTGGAGAGGTACTATCATGATGCAGATACTGGGGAGGGTTATTTTCTTATTGATAATCTGGATGAATTCCCTAAGACCATTGGGTTATGTAATCTCATAATCCTATGGTCCTTGTTATCTCTAAGACTACGTGCCTTGTAAGGGTCCCCCCTCAACTCTTGAAATTGGGGTTATCAAAAAATCAATAAAAAAGAAGGCCTTCACGCCATTCGGGAAAAAACATTGTTTCGATTTTCTTATAGGTCGAGGAAAATAAATGTATCTAATAATTCATATTTATTGAATAATATTAATAAAAAAATAATATATATATATATATTAACTAAATCCCTCATTAAATTAATCTATGTAATGTTGATATGAAAGAAATATTAAACCATTACGTGGTGGCAATAAGCCGTTTGTATGAACAAACATTTTTTCACTTTTCGTTTGATAGAACGATGGTAGATAATCATGTTTAAATCATATAATTTATAAATAAGATTATTCATGTCACAAATGAAATTAATTTTTAAATTTATAACATTTATTTATATGATATAAATGAGAAAATAAAAATAAATGATGTTGTTAAAAAGTTATACCTCTTCGTTGAGAATTCACATTCAGAATGCACCATAACCCTAGATAGAATGTTTTTTATGAAATAATATAAGATCGTATATTTTTGGATATAATATTTCATGTTATTAGTATAGGTATTGGATTCGAATATTGACTCAAATACTCTTAATTATGATGGATATGAGGTTCCCCTCTATATATATTTGATGTAGAATAGTTGGAATTATATAAACTTTTAAATAAATATAAAATAATTTTAAATAAAAAATTTATCCCTATGGATATTATTAAAATATTAAATGATTATAAATTTAAATAATATTATACCATAATAATTGGATAGTATTTGGGATATTTTTACCCTAATTGCTTAGTTTTATCCCAAATATGCATTTTTAACAATTAAGAAAATCTCAGATTCTTCTACACGTTTAGGGTCATTAAGGTTACCATGATTGGAAAATTAACCCATAAATGTAAATTTAATGATAAATTCACCCATATATCATGAAATTCACTGATTATAGAATTTTTATTATTTTTAATCCATTTGACAACATATTTCTTTGTAAACATCTACTAATGTCATTCCTAAACCTATTAATTTACATTGGGTTTTGGAAAAAATGGTAGTATATAAATTAAATTACATCCAATTCTAAAATGAATAATATTCAATATTGTTTTGTTAAATTTTTAGAATTAAATAACACTAAAAATTAAAATTACATTAAATATTTCTATAATCTTTAATTATATTTTATAATTAATGGAATAAATACTATAATGGTTTTCTATTAGTATTTAAGGAAATTATTCAATCACTATAATTAAAAATTAATTTCCATGAAATGAAATTCATCTTTTTTTTTATTATTTTAAAGTTAAACATATCCAATTTTCACCATTATGAAAAACATTTGAGATATTAAATTGAATGTGTGACATTCTAAAATGAGCATTTCCTTAAATTCATATAATAGTCATAATCTAATAAAAATAACACTTTGGGGTCACATAATTGAATCATGGATCTTATTGATGAAAATTCACAAGTACTATATAAAGCCAACAGTCAGAGAAATTTTAATTCTTTATCGAAACATTTTAACATTAGTTTACATATTTTTCAATTAATGTGGGGGAATATATTTAATATTGTTACTATTCATAAGGGAAAAAATAAAAAGGTACATATTTTTAATAATAAATCATGTTTTTTATAAATATAGAATCAATATTTCCAGATTCAATTCACTGAAGAAGAATAATTTATTTAATTATAAACCTGTAAAATGATATTAGGAGTTGTTTTCTGGAAAAAATTATATTCTATCGTTTAAAAAAAATTAGAAAAATAATACATAATTTTTTTTAATAATGATCAGAATATTATTATTAAAATTATTAATGATATTATTTTAAATTTATAATAATTTATATCAATATGGAACCTAGTTAATGCTTAAAATAAAAAAATAGTTTTCAATAAAATTCAATATTTTTAGTAATCATTAACATCTATATGACTTCATTAAATTATAAAAAATTCACACTATTGAATTTTTTACATGTTGATTTCAAAAATAATGTTCATTTTTTTGTTAAATTTATAAAATTTATATAAATTAATTATATTATTATCTCAAATTAATTGATAAAAATATTTTCATGGGAAAATTTATTTTTAAAAAATACAATGTATTTTCTAATAAAAATAATAATTTATCAATATATATTTATTAAATAACACCTTTATACATTCCCCACGTTTCACAATTTATTTTAATATTATTCACTCCAACAATTTTAGTACTATCTTATAATATTATACTCTATTAGCATTCATTTAAACTCCATGCATCAGGTATCTCATGTAATGACCCTAACACCTGAATCATGGAGATAGTTCCATAGCTAATTACATTGTCATAGATAAATCATTCAATTATCAATGGAATAAATAATTTTTAAAATTTTTACAATCAAATTACATATATGTTGCATGAATACCATTTGGAAGAAAATAATAAATAATAAATAACAAAACCAAATAAACAATATAATTGAAAAATCCATTAGTGATATCATCTTTATAAACTGAGGAAAAGAATGAAATTAAAGGAGAGATAAAAGGATTTTTAGAGGTTATATATGATAGAAGAAATAATGAATCAATAATCATAATCAACATGTGGAGGTATGTAACTAAAAAACATAATATTTAATCAATTAAATGAAAATTAAATGAATCTATTGATTTTTTATAGTGAAAATATCATTGATATTAATAATATAATTTCAAATGTATGAAACGTTTAATTATTGACATTATTTTTCCCAGGAAAAAGATACCTTTACCTCTAAGACTATTACCAATATTATTTAGAACATAATACAATCACCACATTTTACAAGATAGTTTAAATTATATTAGTCATAAACGTGTCACTGTTTTCAATTAATTTCATCTCATGAGACTACTAATGTGGTGATAGGAATACATTAAATTATCTCCAACACATGTCATACCTATCCAAAGTATTCTTCATTTATTGAATAATTGTTTTAATTTATAAAAAATATGTCATATAAAAAATCTATATAGTGTAAATGTTATCGATTTATAAATATTTAACTATTTAATAGATAACTATGAATTAAATCGCATATTTAAAAAGGTAATATTATTTTAGAATTTAATTTATCCATTATGTATAATTTTTTCATTCAGTGGGACTTTAATTTCCAGTGGAATGTGAATATATCAACGTTCTGTTAATAATAATAAAAACTAATCAAGGTAGTTAATGTCATTACATTCATTGGTCAATGAGAGCATAACAGTTCCATAAGAATATTAAGGGTAGAATCAATAAAATATATACTAATTTAGGAAATAATAACTCTTTGTTTTCATTGATGAATATATACACAATAAATGATCATCAAAAACATTCTAAAGGAAAATATCATTTTAATTTTGAAAAATGAATTCATAATCCATTTCATTCCAAATTTAATTTTAAAACCAATATTTTATAAATTGTTTTGAAATAAAAAATATTTGAAAATATAAATTGAAACATACAAAATAATTTTCAAATTTATTTTTCAATCATGGTTGATAAAAATTGTATTCATTCCATACACATTAAAAAATATTCTCGTTTATTTTTTTGGTAAAATCTAGAAGGGAATTTTTTTAAAAATAAACAATTTAATTTTCATTGTAAAAATAAAAAATTAGTAAAAATATTTTTATTAAATATTTTTTTAAATGTTTTAAACACATTAATATTCGTTGAAAACCATGATTTTGGATAAAAACCAATTTCCGACCGAAGAGAAAAATGTAGTCATGTTTTATGGAAAACGTTTTCTATAAACTTTTATATACCAATGACTATAAAAATTGTACTAAAACATGAAACAGTTCATTATTAAACATTATATAATAATATATAATGATCTATTCGTTAACATTCAGGTAATTATCTTCAACTGCTATAAAATAATAAATGGTCTCAATTATAATTAGATTGTGAAATAAACCCTTCAAATTATCATAATGTCGATGTAAAAATTAATAAGTTAATCCATTATGTATATTAAATTTATATAAACATAAAATTATATAACTAAAACAAAATATATTAAAAATTAATTACACCTATACTATTTTAAAAACAAAAACAATGAATTATACGATTAACCGAATGAGTGGAAATGGAGTTATGAAAATCCTTACCTAACAATTCCCTTTAAATGAATGTAATTTAGGATACAATACATGTATCTATTTATTTTTATTAAATTAATAAACAATCCATATTATTATTTATGATATCATATATTATACATTTATAACATCATATCACATGTTTTTTGTAATGGCTAGGACCTCTCTGGTGCATTCCTCGATAGAAATATAATGTTTGATGTGGTCTGGTTGTCATAATCACTTATCCACAAAACTGTTCATGATTTCTAATTCGGTGAATAGTACTATGGTGGCCTTATGTCAATAGTGAAATGGTAGCCTTATGTGAATAGTCCAATGGTAGGCTGATGTGAATAGTTCCATTGGTAGCCTCTGTTTCCTTTGCCAAATTTTGGGATCACGAACATTGTTTCAATAACGATGAGGTTCCAACAGTGGACCCTTTTCCTTTTTCAAATTTGGAGTTCAAGATGAGTGATTATAGAATGCTGAGGTCCAATAGTATCCTATATTTCCTTTTCCAAATTTCAAGTTTCTGAAAAGTGTTTCTGGAACTGTGAGGTCCAACGATAACATCTATTTCCATTACTATATTTGTAGTTCATAAACACTATTTCTAGATTGGTGATGATCCAAAAGTAGCCTCGATTTCCTTTTCTAAATTTATTTTACATGAAAAATGATTACACAATAGTGAGGTCCAACTATAGCCTCTATATCCTTTGCCAAATTTTGAGTTTGTGAATAGTGTCTCTAGAATGGTGAGGTCTAATTGTAGCCTATATTTCCATTACCAAAATAAGAGTTCATGAATAGTGTTTCCAGACCGGTGAGGTTCTATTGGTATCTTGTATATCCTTTTCCAAATTTTGAGATCATGCGAAGCGTTTCCAGAATGGTGAGGTCCAACCGTATCCTCTATTTTCTTTTCCAAATTTCGAGTTCATGAATAGTGTTTCCAAAATGGTGAGGTCCCATCTGTAGCCTCTATTTTATTTTTCCAAATTTCGTGCTCATGAAATGTTTTTCTAACTTCCTAGGGGTTTACCCTTCTAACATTTCCTTTGATGTAAAATTAATTAAAATCCTTCTTTTATGGAATCTAAATCTGATGAAAAGTCCATAAGTCATATATTAATTTTTCATATGGATCGAGATGCTTTTATTTGGTCAAACTTCTTAGTTTAATGTGATCCTCTTTTAATGAAAAACCTATCATATCATAAAACAATACTCCATTAAATATTATAAAGGGAAGAGATATCTTCTTCACTAGTTCATCCTCCTTGATCTATGTTGTGACACACTCAAACATATATTTTCGTTCCCATAATAATTATGTTGTAAAACATTCCTACTTGGATTAATTACCCTCTGTTTTGATGAAACCATGCAGTATCAATCAATCTTCAGTATAATGTATGACATATTGTCATTCTTTTGGGTCCATCTCCTATAGTTTCACATTACCATTTTAAAGAATGTTATCTCAATGTTCTTAATGGGCTTCTCATGGTTGTTAACCAGTGTGGTGGGGTCTTTGCATCCTTGGGTGGATACATTTTTTATAGGGGAGGAGACTGTAATCCACTATGTGGCTTGTTCTCCCATAAAGAAATTCAAGAACCATTTTAGTCAAGGGATTCATTACTTCTATATTCTTTTACATGCAAATGTACATTTAGCATGTCTTATCCCACAATATCGCAAATGAATTGAAATAATAAATATTTGAACCAGATATATAAATTGATATCAATCGTATGTTATTGCCATTTATTTTAATAGATAGTGAGATATCTATTATTTCTTTATATTAATTTTGTTCATGATGAATATTGGTAAAGAACATAAAGTTGAAATTAATTGATAGTTGTTTTTCTAATGATAAAGAGTACTGTAAATGAATATTTTTGTTGTTGTTGTAATTTGATGATTATTAAATTGATGCAGTAATTATGTTGAATCAAATTGTGATAGCTTACTATTTAGGTTTCCCATAGTTGGAAACTAAAAATAATTAATCAGTTAATTCTATAAGGAATAAATGATTGGTTGTTTGATAAAAGATAATTCCTTGTAGGGTCTTAAGTTACCCTATTACTTGTTTATATTCAAAGAGCCAAAATTATATGATGTTTGTTTTTATTCTACATATGTTGTGATGTGACCCTGGATGGTTGTTGGGATATGTGTGGGTAGGGGGCCTCTTTTTTGTGGCAAAAGTTGAAACCTATATTGGTGAGATGCATCAGTTTATGCAGATGGGTTTCAGGGAGGACACCAAAGATGATGGATTGGGATGGAAGTGATGTTTGGGTGCTTGAGGATTCCTATTGGTTGTTTATCTTATCTAATTTCCCCAATGACAAATGTAGTTAGTTTTCTAACCCTCATTCATTAATGTGAAAAGACACGTGGGGTATGCCGCATGATTTTTGTGTTTAGATTCTTGAGTGAGGATTGTTCTATTCTATTTCTATTGGTGGCAATGGATCGACGAGTAGTTCGCCCACTCACCGTGTTGATCCCCCTTGTGTTTAGTATCTTAGATAGATTATCAATAATTCATGGGAATATGGGAAACTAATAATGTTGTTAATAAAAGATGGAATAAAAGATGATAACCCATGGGGTTGGTGCTCATTGGGACATAATGTTGTTGTTGTAATTCAAAAAGAGAATTGAACATTCGGTGTGATTCTATTGAAATTTAATTTTTAAATTATTAATGGTTATTTAATTATTAATTAATTAATTAACATAAAGTGAAACTGATAAAAAGTGAATAATGTATTGTATTAAATCTCTTTATATGGTTGTCTGATTATAGGATAACTAGTCTTATAAATGGATGCCAAGTTTCCAACATATGTTAGCTGTATGTGTGTCTAAGACTAGGTTATTCCCCTAGTGTAGTTGTGAGATATAGTATATTATGCACTTTTTTTATTTCTATATGCTATTCCACCCCCATCAATTAGAGAAAGTGGCACCCTGGGGATTTTGAGCCCTGGGGGTGTTTTCCAAACATTCTGTTGGGAGGACGGATGGTTGACTATACCCTTTGGCCTCGCTCTCTTATCATGGTAGTAATATTTGATGGTAGAGAAAATGGTTTGTTTTCCTCACATATGGGTGTAGAAGGATGTAATGGCCTCTGGTTATTCACACACTTATATTTTTGATATAGTTTCCTATGGAATACTATAGGTATAACTTGTATAGGATTTGGTGGCTTGACGATCCTTAATCGATGTATGGGTTGTAATGGCTTGAGATATAATGCCCGATGTGTGATACACATTATGTGAGCTCTGGTGGCTCCTGGAAACTACCCAGTTACATTCTTATGTCTATGTGGTTGTTTTGTTGTAAGAAATTCATGTTGTTGGGCTTCACCCAGGTGTCGGCAGAAGGCCTTCGTAGAGAGATATGATTAAGATGTGTGACCTTGGAAAAAAGTAGAAAATCAGTTGGGAACTAGTAGCGGGATACCCTTGATACTAATTTTTATATTATATATTCATTTATGTGATTCATAGTGGGAGTATCTATGGTGAGTCCAGGAACAATGTATACATGTTTAGGTGATGAGTTATTTTAACTTGTTGTTTATTGTTCTATATAAAGAATTATTTACATTTTAACTTTAGACTATAGGGAGGATCCTACTAAGTATACTGTTATACTCAGCCTATGTCTATATAAACTTCTTTTCCGGTCACTTGTAGTAGGATTGAGATCAGGCAGGTTTCTACTACATTGGGGTTGCTGGAGCTGTTTGGGATTCGTGGTTCCTATTGTTTTTCCATTCTATTGGGTATTTATAGTTCTTCCCCATCCAGTTGTAGTAGTGTCTCAAGAAATGATAGATGTGTACATGGGATTTCATTTATATTGTAGTTGGATTTGGAGTGGGTTGTTGTCTATCTTATCTATCTATTTTGAATGTGCTCTCTTAGAGTGTAAAACCTCCAATTTGTGTGTTTACTATACCCTAGATTATATTTTCCAACTCAGAGCCAGCTAGAGGTGGGAATCAGGGGGGTCATTATCTCCCTTCTATGATTTTCTTCCAAGGTGGGGTACACCTTGTGTGGAGGAGGTTGTTTCAGAGTGGTATAAGAGCTCTTGTTGAATGATATAATGGGGTTTGCTGTTAGGAACATGTGAGGTTTCATGGGTTGTAAGGGAAATGGTGTCAGTAAATTTTAGAATGTTATGTAAACCCTTGATAATGGTTAAGATATAGGCGTTTATGGCCCTCTAGTGATCTGATGAACAAACCATTAAGTCTACAAAGACTAATAAATGAGGTGATAATAGTTTCATGGTAGAGACCTAATAATGGATCATGCATAATTCTTCGTTGTTCCTATTTTTGAATTTTTATACTTTGGGGAAGTTTATCATAAAATGAATAAAAAAATTAATAATTAATTAATATTGATTCTTCCATATTATGGGATTAGGAGCTCTACCTCTTTGTTTTTTTACATGTACGGCTCTAGGTCACCTTTCTTATCCGAAACACATAGATGATATCTTGCAGGGTGTGCCAACCGATCGCCACCGGGTAGAGGTCGATGATGACGACACATGGGGGAGGACACTCCGATAGTTTCCGCACCAGAGTCTTCCTACGTAAGAGGGATGAGTTTCAAATGCAGTCATGGAAAACATGTTGGAAGAGGTTGAGATAGGATTCAGTTTGCTCTGTTCTCAGAAGGAGCATTGGGTTTCCGTGGTTCTGACATTGTTGTTTGGATTAACTAGGCAGCAACAGTTCTTGTTCCTTGGGATCATGAGGAGTCGGTGATCTCATGGGAGGACTTCAAAGACAAGTTTAGATTAACGTTTCTTTCTTCAATCGTGAAGGTTTTCAATCTCCAAGAGCATCTTTTCCTTCAAAAGGGGAGCCCTAGTGTACAATACATTTGAATCCCCTTTAGGAACCTTTTGTGATATGCATTGGACCTATAGCCAGATGGGGAGGCTAGGGCAGGGCATTTTTGAGAGGCTTTCTAGAGATCTCGCATAATTTCACCCCATTTACGATGAAGACATATAATGAGGTGATTGAGAGGGAGATTTCATTGTGGGGAAATTTTTCATAGACATAACATCATGATAGGGGAGTCGTCATGATTCCACACAAAGTAGAGTGGTGGTCCGAGGTTCTCGTTTTTTTGGGAAGAAGTGTTTCCATTCAGCTAAGGATAGGTCCCAGCTCTCAACAACTTGTTTCTCTTGGGGTAGCAGCTCTCATTCCCATGCAAGAGGATCATGCACTTATTTTTCTAATGTTGGTCATGGTCATCAATAGAGAGAGCAACCCACCTTTTAGGGTAGTCATCGTACACCAGGTGTTCGGCTACAAGTTCCTCCATTGAGGCAGTTATAGCTAAGGAAGTAACAGTAGGTTTAACAAGATTTGGATCAGCAGAGGTTAGAAGGGGATGGGAGAGAAAAACTCCATGAAGCACCCCTTCCCATGTGAGTACAATGGGGCCTTGTCGGTGTTCTTCATCTTAATTATAGTGGTCATGGATGTGGTGGTGGATAGATTAATGCTTCTTCATTGCGAGCTCAAGGATAGAGAGACGTCATTTGAGGTTCCATTAGCTTGTTTTCTACCTTGGTAAATGTCTTGTTTCATTAATGAGTTACACACTCCTTCATTAATCCTACCCTAGTCTATGTGTTGGGACTTTGGGTAGAGCGACTTATAGTTCCCTTGTAGTTGACTACGCCAGTTGGAGGTCGAGCTGAATTGTTTGATGTATGTAGATACTGTGAGATAGTGTTTCCTTAACACATATTTTGGGGGGATTTCCAAATTTTAAAAATACAACCATATGATGTCATCATAAGCATTGATTGGTTGAATTTGGTGTAGGATATCATGGATTTCTTCAGTATGTAGGTTATGTTCTTCAATAAAGATGTATAGACAGTGGCGTTTGTTGGAGACTGACACCATAAGATGGGTCTGAGGCGTGTTCATCCTTATCATCCATGATGGATGAGATGATGCTGAGTTCATTAAGAGTTAATTAGTTAGATTTTCCTAGGGTCATAGAAGAGTACCCTGATCTCTTTCCAGAAGTGGTTGTAGAATTACCTCCTAGATGAGAGATCTAGTTTGGGATAGAGCTACAAAAAGTATCATCTTCTATCACTATGTCATTTTATAGGATTTCCTATTCTGAGATACCAGCGCTACATGTGTAGCTTGATGGTTTGTTATAGTGTGTTTTTGTTTGGTCATGTCTATCACGGTAGGGTGCACCAGTTTTTTTCATTAAGAAGGATGATGATGGTTTGGAGTTGTGTATTGATTATTGTCATATAAACAAAGTGACAATAATGATTTTCTATCCTCTTCCACAAATGGATTATTTATTCTATAAATTAAAGGTTGTAATGTTTGTTCTCAAGGATTGAATTGAGGTCAAGATATCTTTTTGATGCGTGTAATAGATGAGGATATCCCGAAGACTGGTTTCTATTGTATTCAAGGGAAATATGAGTTCATTGTAATATTTTTCAGTGTGACAAACACTCTAGTTGTATTCATGGGATTGATGAATGATGTGTTCCATGAGTTCTTGGTCAAGATCATTTCGGTTTTCAAAGATGAAAACCTTGTGTACTCTATGTTTGGGGAGGTCCATGTCGAGAATATACACGATGTTTTGGGAGTTCTTCGTCAACATCAGTTGTTTTGGAATTTTCTAAAGTGTGGGTTTGGGGCTCGAGAAGTCTGTTACATGGGGAATGTTGTGTCATAGTAGAGAGTATTAATTCATCCATAGATGATCAGGATACATGATTTTATTCATGTCTAAGAGCTCTGTCATTATCTGTATGATGACTCTCTCTTCATTGATTGGGGATAGATTGATGTCGATGATCATGTGACCATTGAGGAGTGACATATAGGGATCCAAAACCTCAAAGAGAAGGTGTTTCATGGTTGATCTATCCCTTTGGTTCAGGTCTTGTGGTGTCATACTTCCATATAGGAGAGTACCTAGGAATATGAGTCATAGATACATTCTCACTACGCATAATTGTTTGATGTTTAACTTTATTTATGTAATGATGTCCCCTTGGAGGATTTAGATTTATCTGGTTTATATGATGGATTTTGTTTGGTTACTTCTTGTGGATTTATCTATTTTTAGATTTTTCATGATGGGTGGTAGTCTGGACCACATTTATATTTCCCATTTTGGTGGTTTTTGAATTCTCGAGGATGAGAATGTTTTGAGAGGTATTTGTTGTAATGTCCCAAACCTATCTCTTATGTTCCTCAGCATAAATCTAGTGATTGATGTGTTTTGGGGGTCAGGATGACCTATCCCCAAACCTTTTCAAAAGTTCCCATCAGTGAAGTGTGCAACAGAATCCTTATTTTAATGGTGAAATGGAAGCCTTATGTAAATAGTGAAATAGTTCTTTATGTGAACTGTCCAATGGTAGGCTTATGTGAAAATTCTAACAATAGATTCATTTTCCATTTCCAAATCATGAGTTTATTGATAGTGTTTCTAGAATCGTGAGGTTCCATCGGTAGCCTCTATTTCCTTAGACAATTTTTGAGATAATGAATAGTTTTTCCAAAACGGTGAGGTCCAATGGTAGCCTCTAGATCCTTGGACAAATTTTTAGTTCATGAACACTATTTCAAATACTAAGAGGTCCAACCACAGACTCATTCTCATTTTCAATATTTGGAGTTAATGAATATTCATTCATTAACAATGATGTTTCCAAGGTAGCCTCTATTTCCTTTTCCATTTATTGAGTTCCTGAACAGTGTTTCTAGAATGGTGAGGTCCAACTATAGCCTCTATTTCTATTGACAAATTTTGAGAACATGAATAGTGTAGTCAAAATTGTGAGGTCTAGTGGTAGTCTATATTTCTTTTTCTAAAATTTGAGCTCATGAACAATGTTTACAAAATGTTGAGGACCAATGGTAGACCATATTTCAATTGAAATATTTTTAGTTAACGAATAGTGTTTCTCTAATGGTGAGGTTCCAATGGTACCCTCTATTTCCTTTTCCAAATATTGAGTTCAGGAACTATGTTTACAGAATCGTAAGGTCCAAATATAGCCTCTATTAGATTTTTAAATATTAATTTCATGAAAAGTATTTCCAAAATGGTGAGGGTCCAACGGTATCATCTATTTCCTTTTCCAAATTTTCTATTCATGAACAATATTTCCATCATCCTACATTTTTTCCACTTTGACATAAAATGCATTTAAAGTCTTTTTAAGGATACTAAGAATGACTCAAAGGCCAAAACTATTATATTAAATTTTTTAAGGCTCGAGATACTTTTACATGGTCAAAAAGCATGGATTAATGTAATCAAATTTTAATGGAATGCCTATTGTAACATAATCTATTTTTTTGTTAAATATTCTAAAGAGATGATATATCTTCATCACTAGCTCTTCATGTTTGTTATTTATTTTGTGACTCTTGATCCATTCTTTTTATTTCTGTAGGAGTTTTGCGGTCAAACATTCCTCATTGGATAGGTTCCCCTATATTTTGATGAAAACAAATAATATCAATCTCTCATAGATATAAGGTATGGTCTATCATCCTTATTTGTGGTTAATCACCTTCTATTTCACCTTGGCCATTTATTTATTGCTATATCCATTAGCCTAATGGAATTTTCTTGGGTGTTGACAAGTGTGGTGGGGTATTTGCATCCTCTGGTGAATACTATTTTCATGGGGGAGGGGATCACAATCTGTTGTGTAAATCAATCTCGTGAAATGTACGTCAAGAACCGTTTGAGGTTGGGGAATTGTTTCATATCAATTATTTTATGCGAAACAATGATTTTATCATGTCTAATCCCACTAGATCATTATAGATTTGACAAAATAAATATATAAACTGGATAAATAAATTTACATTGATCATATTTTAATGCCTCTTGTTTTGAATGATAGTGTGACATTGATCCAAAATAAACATTTATCTAAAATAAACAGACCTGTAGATCCACTAAAAGAAGTTTTCCCTTGAATTATAAAGGATTAAATAGAAAGTTTCTCCCTTTAATTTGAATCTTGTCTCCCATCATGATTCATGTTATTTCTCACAACTTATGTCAGATGGTTCATCATTCTCGTGATGTTTTATATACCATATTAAATTATATGGTCACAATGTCATTTTCTATTACATTTATCACATTACTAGTTACTACTATTTCCCCAAATTTTATGAAATATGAAAAGTCCTCATGAAAATTGTCACTATTTTAATAATCTTATGATTCTAAAATAATTATATTTCCTATAACATCCTTCTTATGTATGTAATTTTTTACCTACAATTAAATTTTCATTATTTCTTCCATAATGCTTCTTAAATTTTTTTGATTAACAAAAAATATCACCTTTGAGTGTGGAACCAAGAATGTATCAGGTAAAATAGATTCACACCAGTTTAAAATCATGTCTATCTCAAAGTAGTGATTTTTGGATTTACCCATACACACATATGTTATAGAGACACATCCATTTGTTTTATCCACACATGGATTTATTTTCGAGGAATCATCTTACATAATATTTTTCTTAAATACAAATATTTTTTTAATTAATCTTTATATATGGTTATTATTAAATATTTAATGTTAGATTTCCAAAAATTATTTTACAATCATTTCATACCAACTATGGAATCCCTACATTTTATTTCATAAATGTTTCATTATATTGTACAAAATAGAGGATCATTTAATATATTGATTCATATAAACAATTAAAAATTACATGAAAAACTAAAAAAAGTTATTCTCAACAACATTAATATATTAATCAAGGTTTATTGTATGTATTTTTACTTCATATCATGACATGGGGAATACATCAACGGAATAGATGAGCATAAAGACCATTTAGGGAAAACTAGAGAAAAAGCTTACATGAGTAGTTTATAAATAATGAAAATAAGATCAGAAATAAAATAAATGAATAAAAAACATCTATATCATAATTAAATTAACGTTAATCTTATCATAAAAATGTTTATAATACATTAAAATGATACATTCATATGTATATTACTAATTTTCTCACCGAGGTGTCATAAAAATATCCATGATTAATCACCATGGAATCCTATAACATGTCATATATACATATTAAATTCTTTACCAAGTTTATTGGAATAATATCAAGATTTACCCATAGATTACACTAATTTATCTAATACACATATATTTTAATTAAAATATTCAAAGATAAAATGTGGATTTTAAAAGAAATGGATTTCATATCAAAATCACGGTGTTTAAAAAAAGTGATCAAAAACATGATTATTGGGTCCTTATTAACCCATGAAAACAAAATGAGGGTTATATTTTTTAATCCAAAAAGAAAATAGTTCATTTTCATATAGTTGTGCATACCTTTAAAAAATAATTTACTTTGGGTATTCACAAAAGAATTTTATTTAATTTCATGAGAAACATGAGAACGTTGGTATCTCATTGTCGTTGATTAAAGATATATGAGTCCCCAATTAATTACCTGTTCTTATAAATTTAGTATAGAATATGTTCGGGGCCAATCCATAGGGAACCGTGGAGTGCATGAATGAAATTGAGGTAATACTTAATTAGGTGAAGTATGCAGATTTTAGAAGCGATTGGGTTGATTTTGGGTTTTGATTGAAACTAAATTGATTTACTTTGATGAAATGGATACAGTTTGAAAGAAAACCACAGGTAAATTTAAAGAGTTTTTAAAATGGAAAGAAAAGACATGTCGGGGCTGTGGTGAATAAGGTGTTCTTATGCATATTTTTTAAATGGTTGTGTTGTTCATAATAATTCAATAATTGTGGATTTCAATTTTGTTTCAAGATTTCCTTGGTCTGGTTCCTCTTGTTTGTAGTTAGTGCAGCTGACTCCTTGGTCCCGTAGTCAATATTCTTAATTATTTATTATGTCCAGTCCATTATTTGAATTGGTGAAAACATTCCAATGGTCATGGATGTTTTCACCGTTACTTTTCTTTTGTATCGCCGAGAATTCTTCCCTTGGTCCGGCTAAGAATTCTCAGTTATATTAGACAGTGGTTTAAGAAGAGTAAGATGAATTAAAACGATTGAAACACAACTATATAAAACAACATACAAATTATGATCCCATCATCCACAACCCCAACAAGAGGGGTTTAGTTACACATAGAAAGTGTGAGATAAATGAAACACGTGATACTTGACAGATTCATCATGTAGGCATTGAGGTAGAGTGTCAGAAGGTGGAATGGCGGAGTGACGACACCTTGGTAGCTTCGGGAATGGTGATAGTAGAGGTTCTCTTTCCTCTCAATGGTTATGAACACCCAAATCCGTAGGCCAAGGCCACTTTTTATAGAAAAATAAAGTACACGACGTGTATAGAATGTACACGCCGTGTACTTTTCGTCAACGTGTTTTGGCACCAGTGTCTCCTATGGCAGGTGGACTAACACGCCGTTTTTGACTTTGGAACACGGCACCGCCTGCAAGTTGAGTGTACACAGCGTGTAGCACTTCCATACACAGCATGTAGTATCAAAATTTCGGTGGCCAGCCCCTTCTAAAATAGTAGACACTGCGTTTAAAAGTTCAAACACGCTGTGTCTTCATCAATAGCCACATGGGCTTGTGGACTCTTCTTCGGAAAATACCACTTCTATAAAGTAGTACACAGCATGTCGTGCCGCCACACATGGTGTGTATCTTCTGCCTAGTGACATGGGCATGTACTATCTCCTTCGGTCCGTGTCCCTGCCTGGATGTACATGATGTGTATAAAAGTACACGCCGTGTAGTTTCAAAATTTTCACGAACTTCCCTTCATCCGTGTATTTTGCCAGAAATCTCATGAAAGTAAACAGATTCAGCAAAATCAAAGAATATGTTCATAAAAACAAATATTTTCTGAAAACTTGTTTTTATCTTCAATTATATATATGGAAATGTATACACAAATTGGGTGCATAAAATTCTCCCACACATAGCCTTTTTCTTGCCCTTAAGCAAAATCTCAACATCTAATTAAGAAAACATGTACTTTAAATGGACGAAATCTAATTAATCAAACGTATAACTGATAAAGACACTGAGGAAAAATTCTGAAAGGTACAAACAAATTCAATTCGTAAGATATTAAAATAATGCCTCATATATAATGTAATTAACTACTCTCATCCACTTTCAACAAATTTTTCAACCTTTCAAAAATAAGCATGCCACTTGATGATTTACCTTACCAGTTAAAATCACACTCCACACTCAAGATGTTTTTAATCAAGGATATTCCCAATCTAATTTGTATACACTCTATCCATTGGTTTGAAAGATATCTTGTTCTCTACTTCAGAAAAACTGAATTAAAAAAAATCATGAGGGATTTATCAAATAGTTTCAGATGATTCTGTGGCTAAGGGTTGGTATCTAAAGATGTGAAAATAAATTCTGAGGCTTGAAAAAGGATGGCTAATTCCTTTAAACAACATTTCATGATATTAAATTTAAAAAAACTCACTGAAAATGCATCCTTCACAAGCTCAGTCAAATTCTTTTGTAATCGTCACAATCTTCCTTAGGCGAGTAGGGTTCATGGGAAAATAAGTATAAAGTTCCCTTATTGTTTGTTAGTTTTTATTTGATTCAACAAAACACAAGGGCAACCCTTATGAATACAATGAGTAGATGTTTGGAATCCATTCTTCCCCAAATAATCAAGAGGCACTCCCCCATACTTTATTTCATGGTTTTACACAAAAATATGCCATGTATTGACAAATCCCTCTTTAAAGCTTAAGTTAATTATCATGCAATGTTTAAAAAGAAATAGGGAAAGAAGAGAAATAGGCTTGTAATGTGGCTTCCTATAAAGGCTGTTCATGGCTTCTATGGGCTTAACGAAGATTAAATGTAGGGTAGGTCTCAAGATAAAGGAGTTGAAACAATCTAATGCCTCAATCAAGTTAATGTAATTCAAAAATTTCTTCATGTTTTGAAAATAAAAACCTGCAAATTCTGGTAGTGATGCATATCCTAAGAATCTCTCACGAAAGGGGGTATTAGAAAAGAAATACGAAAAAGGGTTTAGAATACCTATCAGGAGTGGAAAAATAATAAAGGGACAATCAGGTCATGACATGCATATAAATTATGAGCCTAATAAATGTAATTTAATCAAGGATGAAAGGTCGCAATTGAAACTATATCAGCAATCATTTTCAAATAATTAAAAACTAAAATAAGCATGTAACCTTTCCAAAAGTTCCTACTGATAACTCTAACATTTATGAGATTGATTAACCAAAATTTCTTTACATTTTCAAATATAGAGTCTAATAATGATGTCTCCTAGGTTAGTATAAGGGAAAAGACTAAGGTGAAAGATATAGATGCTCCCCCACACTTAATACTGCACATGGTGAACCAAGTGCACTAACAAGGTAAAGGGTGGGAAACTGGGAGAAATGGGGGACAAAATGAGGGAAAGCAATGAAAGAAGTAAAACCAAAATGAATGAAAAAAATGGAAAAATACTCCCCTTGTGAAAAGTGATGCCCAAGGCGCTCCATGCCCGTACCTGTGACTATCGAGAAAAAGGAAAACCACAAACATCCATAACATCACAAAACAGAAAATGACAAATGAAATATATAAGATAAAGAAAAATGTCACTATCATTGAGTCACCTCAGGGGAGGCATCATCCTGTACAGAATTGGCCGATAGAGACGACACAGGAGGCATGGAAGGGTCAAAAACGGAGGCAGAGGCTGGTGGCTGAGGCAGTGGAACACCAAGATGCTGAGAAATATGCACCAAACAATTCTCCATCCAGTCCTGGCGGCCATCCAGACGAATCAAAAGGTGTGCAATGGTGTCCTGGAAGCTGATGATACGGGATAAATTCTTCTCCATCGTGGCTAGGCAGAGGGAAAGGGTCAGATCAACCGATGGTGTGGGGGTAGGTGGGATGGGGGATGGGATAGAAGAAGGAAGGTAAAAAGAAGTGGGGTTAGTAGGAGGTGGGTGAGGTGGAGAAGCTGGAGGGGGTGGGGAAGGAGGAGCGGGGTTAGCAGCTGGGGCAGGGTCAACAGCTGGGGCAGGGGGGTCAGCAGGTGGCGCGACTCGAGCCTGAGCAAGGATTTAGGAACCACCTGGATTCCGAAACAATACCATGCGAATGAGCATGAGAAAGTCCATCTTATGGGGTGAACCTATCAAGTTATGAGGTAATGATGGCTCGAATACCCCCAAGTGGTGGGCAAGACAGGTGGTGTAAAACCTGCCGTTCAGGTTGCCCTGATGGCCGACAAACATGGAGTGGAAATAGGAGGCGGCAAGAAATGGGAGGTCCGGGTAGGCGTGCCGGATGACACAGGTAAGAATCTCCATGCCACGACCGGTCATGACCCCCATATCCTCATGGCGGGGAAAAAGGATGGCGTTGAAGCACGGGTGGGTGAAGCGACGGACATGGTCGGCTATAAGAGTGCTCTTTTGGGATGTAAGGGAGTACCGGTGGTCAGGCCCATCAATCTCCCACCACATGGCAATAGGGTCAGAGTGCTCGGGCTGGGTCAAGTCAGAAATGGGGGGTGGTGTGATAGGTTGGGGGTAGAAGCCGCACCCTTGTCCAAACTCTGTCATCGTTAGAGAAAAACGTCGGCCGCCTAGCTGGAATCGAATGACTGGCACCGCATCGTCAGGTGTCTCTCGGTACTCCGATCCATCAAACTCAAAGGTGGCCGCAAAGTCCAAAAATAAATCTCGGAACACAGGAGTGCTGGCCTGGAAAATCTCGAGGAGTGCGGTGTTCCTGAGAAGTACCTCCAACTCCTCCCAAATAACGAGACACTGCGGAATGCTTCTATCAAGGTACTTTCAGCTCAATAGTATCGGACGATTAGAGAAGCATCGTATCCTGTCGTATGCGAGGTCGGTGACCGGGAAGACCGTGCAAGGATAGGGAGCACCTGCAGGTCTCGGCCCAGGTGCTAGTGTAGCTGCAACATCTAGCTCTGGAGGTGGATCCGCCGAAGAAGAAGGTGGCTCAGTGGAAGGTGTGCTTGAAGAGGGACCAGCTGCTGAGGATGAGGGTATAGGGAAAGTGGAAGCTGGTGCAGCAGAAGTAGTCCCAGCCTCATATGAGGGAGTGAGTGGTGGCAGAATGGCCAACAGAGGGAGATCAAAGACCGGAGTGTCGGGGTCTGGCTGGGTAGGTGGTCGAAGTCGGATATGAAAATATCTGGGACTCTCGCCCTCGGTGGCGGAGGATAGCCTCTTCCCGCGGGAAGGATCATGATCTGCCATATCCTGAAATAGAAAGAGAAAGAAAAAAAAAACAAAAGAGGAAGAAAAAGAAAGAAAAATAAAACAAAAAAAATGTGAGAAAACTGGAAAATAAAAGTACACGACGTGTACTCCAGAGTACACTGCCTGTAGCTAGAATATAGAGTATCCTGGGTTCTCTGGAAAGACACGTCGAGGGTGGAAATAGACCATGTAATAGGACACGACGTGTACTGAACATACACTTCGTGTTTACTCAATGTGCAGGTGGTCGCGTATTATAAATGACACGACCATGTTGTTATCAGTTCAATGAAAACAATACACGCCGTGTAGGTACAGTCCACGACGTGTAATGCACATAAAGAACATGGCCGTGTAGAGGGTGAGACACGGGCCGACAACCGATATAAAGGACACGGCGTGTACCAAATATACATGTCGTGTTTTGGAATATGGAGTGGCAGGATGTGTTATGCGCCACACATGAAGGGGCCAAGGGAAATGGTCTACATGGTGTGTACTGAACATACACACCATGTATGAAAAAAAGTTGTGAGGCCATGTGGAAAGGAGTACTCGGGTATGACGGAAATAAACAAGAACACGGTGTGTACGGAACATACACACCGTGTATAATCAAATTTCGAAATATTTTGTGTGTGGCCATGTACAGATGTACACGACATGTGTTCTTCATTTCGTGGCCATGTATAGGCAGAAGCCGAATGGTCGGCAGATCTGATAAACACCCTAAACGATTCTAAAAACTTGAAATAGAGGGTGCAGAATAGCGTACGTAGACAGAGGATCACAATGTGAGAAGATTCAGAACATGTAATGCCCCAAACCAAAGGATCTGGCAAAGGGGGTTAGGATGGTGTTAGAAAGAAGAAATAGGAAGAAGGGGAAGAATGGGGCGGCCGTGCGACACGACATGAAGCTAGGTGGCCCGTCGCTTATATAGCCACGGTACACGACGTGTATTTTTGGTACACACCGTGAATCCCTATTTTTTATTTTTTTTCAAAAAATTATATAAATAAATATAATTATTATAGTAAACTATATAATAATTATTATTAATAATTAAAAAAATAGATATAGAAAAAAAATCTATTATACATAAACCTATACATGACGTATATCGGGAAATACACACCGTGTATTTTAAAATGAGAAAATGAGTAGTACAACCTTTGGTCCGGTGCATGGGGCGGGATTCGAACTAGTGATCGGCCGATTCGAATGGATGCCCTCTACCACTGGAGCAATGGTTGTTCCACAGTTTCATATTTATTTTATATATATATTTATTCTATACGGCCTATACACACAGAAAGAAAGAAAATCACGATGTGTGGTTTTTATTTAGGAAAGGATGGGGGTGGATTGGGGAGATTAGCGCGATTCGAAGCTGCGTCTTGTGAACCTGGTGCTGAGACTTTTCCAATCTGCCAACTTCACCTGCATGTAAATTCTTATTTTTAAAACTTTTTTAATTTATATTTGAAAAATCATGGCACACACGGCGTATTTTGGAGTACACGTCATGTGGTTTTATTAAAATAACAAATGATGGAAATGGGACGAATTTCTGGATTCGATCCCGGGGATTTTGAAACCGGATTACGATTCTAGCCAACTGGTCCATCCCACCCATGGGGTTTATTAAACACACTTATATATATATAGATTGAAAATCCCACACACGTCTTGTAATTAAAAGGAGGAACCCCATGCCGAAGGTAGGTCATGAGGATTCGAACCGAGGACAGCTCAAATAAACTCAAGTGGCTTCGCCATCGGCATCAACATCATCCCTAGTTATTTATTTT
Organism: Viscum album; assembly: GCA_963277665.1. Taxonomy (NCBI): domain Eukaryota; kingdom Viridiplantae; phylum Streptophyta; class Magnoliopsida; order Santalales; family Viscaceae; genus Viscum; species Viscum album. The sequence continues at coordinate 1,598,786,184 of OY728158.1, forward strand.
TTATTCTATAGATTTATACTATTATGTTTATAAATTATAAAGGATTAGTGCACGCTGTGTATATTAGTGGGACGCGGCGTGTAACCCTTGGGTTGCCTCCCAAGAAATTTCCTTTGTTTTAGGCCATCTGGCTCGACCTACTTACCTTGCTTACCTGAGGTGTATGGTGGACAACGTTCCCATAATGTTTTCTGTAGGATGGTAAGCTTTCAAGCGCTGCCCATTTACCTTGAATGGTTGACCATCTTCTCCAGAAATTTCTACCGCTCCATGATGGAATACATGGATAACATGGAATGGTCCAGACCTACGTGACTTTAACATCCCTAGAAATAAGAGAATATGAGAATTAAAGAGAAGTACCTGATCACCAGGTTGGAATGATTTTCGTGATAGCATCCAGTCGTGAATGGATCTTGTCTTCTCCTTGTACAGCATGGCGTTCTCGTAATCCTCTAATCGGATATCATCTAGTTCCGACAGTTGGAACTTCTATTTCTCGTCAGCTGCCTCTAAATAAAAATTTAGGGCTTTGACGGCCCAGTAGGATTTGTGTTCCAATTCTACTGGAAAATGGCAGGGATTTCAATAGATGAGGCGGAACAGGGACATTCCCAGTGGTGTTTTGAAAGCAGTCTGATATGCCCACAAGGCATCATCTAACTTCTTGGACCAGTCCTTCCGTGAAGTATTCATTGTTTTCTCCAGGATCTGCTTGAGCTCGTGATTAGAGATCTCTACCTATCCACTGGACTGGGGATGATATGGTTTCCCCATCTGATGCTTTACTCCATACTTTGACAGTATTCCTCTCATCAGTGTGTTGTCGAAGTGGGTCCCTCTATTGCTGATCAGTACTCATGGAACTCCAAACTGCTAAAAATATTTTTCTTTAAGAAATTTATGACTACCTTGGTTGTGTCATGAGATGTAGTTGTAGCTTCCACCCATTTCGAGATGTAGTCGACGCAGACTAGGATGTAAGTGTTCCCAAAAGATGAGGGAAAAGGACCCATGAAATCTATGCCCCATACACCGAAAATCTCGACCTCCAGGATGGGGTGCTGAGGCATCTCGGCTCTACGTCCCACATTACCTGTCCTCTGGCACCGATCGCAACATGAAACAAAGGCCCGAGCATCTCTAAGCATGGTGGGCCAGAAAAATCCAGACTGCATGATCTTAGCTATGGTACAGTCCGACCCATGATGTCCTCCTACTGGTGAGGTGTGACAGAACTCCAGGACACCGTGAACTTCATTATCCTGGATGCAACGGTGGATCACCCCATCTGCACAGGATCTGAATAGCAAGGGATCCTCCCAGAAGTACCTTTTCACATCAGAGAAAAATCTTTTCCTTTTCTAGAACGAGAGGTCAGGGTGAACGATAGCTGTAACCAAAAAATTAGAGATATTAGCATACCATGGTCGAGGTGTTTCACTGATCGAAATGGGGTTCTCATCAGGAAAATCCTCCCTGATCTCCTGATCTTCTTCCTTCTCCATGTGAGGCAGCTCGAGGTGGGAGGAGTACCGAGCAGATCATTCGGGGATTCATGTCTTTCTTGTTGAGTAGGTATTATAGTGCTGCATGGTCAGTATGAAAATATCTTTAGACAACACTAAGTAAGAACGAAACCTGTCAAATGTATAAACCACTACGAGCATCTCCTTTTCTATGGTGGTGTAGTTAATTTGTGCCTCATTGAGCATCCTGCTGGCATAATTGATAGGTTGGAAAATCCGGTCATGTCGTTGGCCCAAGACTGCTCCCACTACGTAGTCGCTCGCATCACACATCACCTCAAATTGTTCCTCCTAGTTGGGAGAAATCATAACTGGAGCTTCGAAAAGGTGATACATTAGATGCTCAAAAGCTCTTACACATTGGTCATCGAACTCAAATATGGCATCCTTGGCTAGAATATTGGGGAGGGGTTGGGCTATTTTGGAGAAGTCACAGACAAACTGCCTGTAAAAACCTGCATGCCCTAGGAAGCTGCGGATGGCGTGGACGGATGTCGGTATTGGTAGTCGTGAAATGACTTCAATCTTCGTCAGGTCCACCTCTATCCCTTTCGCTGAAATTCTGTGGCCATGAACTATGCAACTTTTCACCATGAAATGACTCTTTTCCCAGTTCAAGACTAGGTTAGTGTGCTAACATTGTTCCAAAACTAGTTATAGGTGTCATAAACAATTAGTAAATGATTTTCCATAAACGTAAAAATCATCCATGAATACCTCCATGATTCATTCCGCCATGTCATGGAAGATGGCCAACATACATCGCTGGAAGGTGGTGGGGGCATTACACATGCCAAAAGACATCCTTCGAAAAGAAAATGTGTCGTAGGGGCATGTGAATTTTCTCTTTTCATGATCCTCTTAGGAAATAGAGAATTGGTTGTAACTGGAAAAACCGTCGAGGAAGCAATAGAAGTTGTTCCCTACTAGCCTCTCTAGCATTTGATCCATGAATGGCTGGGGGGGAAGTGATCCTTTCTTGTGGCATCGTTTAACTTTCGGTAATCCACACAGACTCAACAGCCCGTGATTGTGCGTGTAGGGATGAGCTCGTTATTTTCATTTGAAATCACAGTGATACCCCCCTTTTTGGGTACCACTTGGAGAGGACTCACCCACGGGCTATCCGAGGTGGGATAGATGATGCCTACATCCAATAATTTGATCAACTCCTTCTTTACAACATCCTTCATGGGAGGATTCAAGTGCTATTGTAGTTGTCAAGATTTCTTGGCACCCTCTTCAAGTAGAACCTTGTGAGTTAAAATGGTAGGGATGATTCCCTTCCGATCAGCGACTGTCCACCCAATAACATGCTTCCACTGTTTGAGAACCTGCAGAAGTGCATCTTCCAGCTCCTATGATAGTTCTGCATTAAATATAACAAGAAAAGTTTGATTGGGTCCTAAATACCCATACTTGAGATAAGATGGAAGAGGCTTCAGTTTGTGTTCAGGCACCTTTAAAATCTAAGGCACAAGTGGATGAACCTTGTCCCGTTCCAAACCATCAGGAACAACTACACGCTGCCAATAGTGGCTGCCTTGGCCTTCTATGAATTACAAGTCTTCTGGCGCTTCTTCTAATAGAATATCTAGATCAGTTAAATTATTCAAAATAAAAGAACATACCAGATCATCCCCTTTGTCACTAAAATGATTAACCATGGTGGAAACTGCATAACAGTCCTCATTCTCCGACAAGGAAGCATGTTTGACGGCTTTGAGGACGTTATAAGAAACTCTTTCATCACCTACCCGAAATCTAATATCCCCTTGGTGCACATCGATCAGTATCTTCCCAGTTGCCAAGAAAGGTCATCCATGTATAATAGGTGCTTCCTGGTCATCCCCCATATCAAGGATGATGAAATCAGCGAGAAAGATCAGCCTACCCACCTTGACCAGTACGTCCTATAGTAGTCCCTTTGTGTTCTTGATGGATCGATCAGCAAGTTGAAGGGCTACACGGGTAGGCTTGAGCTCGTGGAGTCCCATATTTTTGAAAATACCTAGGGGCATGAGGTTCACGTGGGCCCCTATGTCGTAGAGGGCCTTCCCAAACTCACAGGATCCAATAGTATAAGGAATGGTGAAACTACCTGTGTCTTGGATTTTGGGAGGAATGGAATGTTGAACCACCGTGGAGAACTTCTTCCTTAGTGAAATAATGCCCAAATCCTCCATCTTCCATTTATTCAAGGGGATTTACTTCATGAATGTGGTGTATGTTGGCATTTGTGTCCGGGCCTCTATAAAAGGTATGTTGATATGTAGCTTCTTGAAAACATCCATGAATTTGCTGAACTGGTGGTCCATCTTCCTCTGCTTCAATATTTCTGGAAAAGGTAAGGCAAGATTGAATGGTTGGATTACTACCATTTCATTATTTTTTAAAGCCTCCATATGTGGGATTTTGGATCAGGAGGGGCCGGTATTGGTACCTTTTTCATCAACAATGGGTGTGGATGCACCTTGCTGTGCTGATTGGTTCTGGTGGATCTCTGTTCCACTCCAGAGCATGATAGCATTGGCCTCCTCTCTTGGGTTCTTTTTGGTTTTCCCCAGTAGCGTACCGAAATACCTATCTGAGAGTTGATTTGCCAACTGGCTAATCTGATTCTCCAAGCCTCGAATCGAAGCATCCTGATTCTGGAACCGAGTCTCAGTAGTAGTTATGAATTTAGTCATCAGATCCTCTAACTGTGAGGTGTTCTTTTGATGAGGTGGTTGTTGAGCTGATGGAGGAGGTGGCTGTCGTGGCTGCTGTGGACGAGGGTTTTGATACCCTTGTAGCTGATAAGGAAACTTCTAGGGGTGTTTCGGCCTTTGGTATTGGTTCTGATATGGAGGCTGGTTGTAGTTGGGCGGTCGCTGGGGCAGAGGATTCTACTGTTGTTGGCCCCAGCCAATGTTCTGTTGATCTCTCCATGCCGGGTTCTGGTACTGTTGGTACTAGTTGTGCCCTCGATTTTGGGCATCATAACTCACCTCACATGTCGAGAGGCCTCCAGCCGAACCCGGGTATTCTCCCATGATGTGGTTATCACCACAGTCGCCACATGCTAGATGGTTCACCTCATGAACTTGAGATGCTCCTTTGAGGTTCAATGCGTCGATTTGCATGGACACAACGTCCAACTCAGCAGCTAACATAGTGGTAGGGTCAATTTTGTGCATACCTCTCTTTTGTGTCCCCCGCTCGGAGTGCCAATAGAATCTATTGGCTGACATATCTTCCAGTAGTTTGAATAGTTCTTCGGGGGATTTCTGCATCACCGTACCTCCAGAAGCAGCGTCCACCATGGACTTGGTATTCGTGTTAAGTCCCCCATAGAAGGTTTGGACTTTCATCCATAGTGGTAGTCCATGATGGTGGCATTTTTGTAATATCTCCATGAAGCGTTCCCAGGACTCGTACAACAACTCGGAGTCGTGCTACTGGAAGTTATGAATCTCATTCCGGAGTGTCACCGTCTTGGATGGTGGGAAGTACATGGACATGAACACCTGGGCTAGCTCCTCCCAAGTGAGGATAGATCGTTGTGGAATCCCCTCGATCCATTCCTTCACATTATCCCCTATTGAAAAGGGGAATAAGCGAAGACATATGGCTTCCTCGTACATGGCATGGTACCAAAAGGTGTTACCAATATCCAGAATGTTGGAGAGATGGGCGTTCGGGTCCTTGGTGGCCAGACCTCCAAATTGTACTGTGTTCTGGATCAGCTGCATGATAACAGTCTTGATCTCGAAGTGCTAGGTCTGGACCGAAGGACGAACGATGCCCGTATTAGCTCCGTGAATCAATGGAATTCCATACTCCATAATGGTACCTCTTGGAGGTTGTTGTTGATGGGGTGGAGCTTTCATAAACTACTCCTGAGGGGAAAAGTATGGTCGTGGGAAGAGTTGCTGCGGCGGTCGTTGGTAATCCCTTGAGAGGAATTCCATGAAGGCTTCAAGAGGTTACTCCGGTAGACCAGCAGCGGGAGGCTGCTAATCCTGGTACTGATGCTCAGTCGCATCATCTACGGCTGGTGCTCCCTCTTCCTTGTTCTCCATGGGTTGTGGTTGATGGTTGTGAGTTTCTGTCCGTGTACGCCGACGATGAAGCAAGGTCCGTTCGATTTCCGGGTCAAGCAGAACTAATTCCAAAGACTCGGCACTTCTGGATAGTTTAAAACGTCTAAACATACCTTTTAAGCTCTGCACAACACAAAAACAAAAAAATGCGTAAAAGGGAAAAAAAAGAAAATTCTAAATGGGATTAGAAAAGATATTTTTGATAATTTTTTATTTTTATTTTCATTTATATCAATTATTAACAAAATTTTACTCTTATCACAAAAACCAAATGGTTTTCCTAGAAACGGTGCCAAAATTTGGTCTCGCTTTATCGTTGATTGAAGTTATATGCGTCCCAAATTAATTACCCGTTCTTAGACCTTTATTATAGCATATGTTCGGGTTGATCCACAAGGAACTGTGGCGTGCATGATTTCAATTGAGTTAATACATAATTAGGTTAGGTGGGCATAATTTATAGGAGATTGGGTTGATTTTGGGTTTTGATTGAAACTAAATTGATTTACTTTGAATAAATGGATAAAGTCTGAAAGAAAACAATGGGTAAATATGAAGAGTTTTTAAAATGGAATGAAAAGAAGTGTCGGGGCTGTGGTGAATAAGGAGTTCTTATAAAGATTGTTTAAATGGTTGTGTTGTTCATAATAATTCAATCATTCTGGATTTCATTTTTGTTACAAGATTTCCTTGGTCTGGTTTCTCTTATTTGGAATTAAAGTAGCTGACTCCTTGGTCTGGTAGTCAGTGTTCTTAATTCTTTATTACATCCAGTCCATTATTTGAATCGGTGAAAACCTTCCAATGGTCCCGGATTTTTTCACCATTACTTTTCTTTTGTATCGCCGAGAATCCTTCCCTTGGTATGACTAAGAATTCTCATTTATATTAGACACTGATTTACGAAGGGCAAGATGAATTAAAATGATTCAAAAACTACTATATAAAACAACATACAAATTATGATCCCATCATCCACAACCCCAACATGATGGGTTTAGTTACACATTGAAAGTGGGAGAGAAATGACACACATGATACCTGACTAATTCATCATGTAGGCATTGAGGTAGAGTGTCGGAAGGTGGAATGGAGGAGTGACGACACCTTGGTAGCTTCGGGAATGGTGATAGCAGAGGTTCTCTTTCATCTCAATGGTTTTGAACTCCCAAATCCGTAGTCGAAGGCCAATTTTTATATAAAAATAACGTATACTGCATGTATAAAAAGTACACTCTGTGTACTTTTCGTCAACGTGTTTTGGCGCCAGTTTCTCCACTTGCAGGCGGCCTAACAAGCCGTTTTTGACTTTTGAACACGGCACCGCCTGCATGTTGAGTGTACACGGCGTGTAGCACCACCATACACGGCCTGTAGTATCAAAAGTTTGGCTTCCATCCACTTATAGAATAGCAGACATGACATGTAAATGTTCAAACATGACGTGTATTCATCAACGGCCACACGGGCATGTGGAATTTTCATCGTCAACTACTGCTTCTAGAATGTAGTACACGACGTGTAGCACCGCCACACATGGCGTGTATCTTCTGCCTGGTGACATGGGTGTGTACTCCCTCCTTCGGTCCGTGTCCCTACCTGGATGTACATGACGTGTATAAAAGTACATGCCGTGTAGTTTCAAAATTTTCACAGACTTCCCTTGATCCGTGTATTTATCCAGAAAGCTCTTGAAAGTAAACAAATTCACCAAAATCAAAGAATATTTTCATATAACAACAGATATTTTCTAAAAACATGTTTTTATCTTCAATTATATATATGGAAATGTATAAAGAAATTGGGTGCATCAAACGTTGGGAAGAAAATTTGGCATCATAATGGGTGTGAAACAAGGTATTTGAAAATAACTAAAAGAGAGGGAAAATCGTCCAAATATTATAAAATTATCTTTTTAAAATTTTTTACATAATAAAACTTACCAAATAACATAGTTTGGATATTGGAATAACATGCTACATTAATAGGGAACATTAAAGGAAAACACAAGTTTGGATGTACACATCATGAATATCAGCGGAAATTTTTTTCTTAAATACATGGGAATTTTACAAGTCCGCAAATTTTGATGGCACATGATTCCAAGTCCTAGTGTACCCAGAATCTATTTCTGATGTTTTGTTCGACTGTGTTCAATAAAGGTTCGTGCATGTTTTTATAACATTTGAATCATTGCAAGGAATTGAAATCTGAGGACACCATTGAATTGGTAACACCAGTATTCTTTTATAAATACTTTCACCTCGATGGAGGTTGGTCATGATTAAAAGTTATTTTCTGGGTTTTAAGTGAAAGAATTAAATAAAAATAAACTTGTGTAGCTTTATTTTTATTTTGTTGGTTAAACCCTCCATGTGGAAGTGGGAGGTGGGTACCACCACACCTTAACCTCCGATGAGAGGTTATAGTGGTGGGTCCCACCCGAACATAACCTTCATGTCATGTTAAATTAGCTGGGGACCACACGAATTTTAGACCCCCTTGAAACTCTCTATTAATGGGGAGAAACCCTCAATTTTTTCATAAAGAGTAGGGGAGCCTCTTCATCTCCCCTAACACTTAATGTGTTGAATCCTTCTCAAATAATTAATCCACCCAATTTGAATTTTGTGCAAATAATTAAATAATAGATTTACCTAATCTATTAATTTGCATTGGAATTTGTCTTTTGGTGGAACTTGTGGGAAGAGAAAGAGCTTAGGGAGAAAAGCTCTCTCCAAAGAAGAACGAAGAACACATTCTTCCAATGAAGTACACCTTCGGCTACGAAGAACAATCTCCTTCGACCTTCATCCACAGAATCCTACTACCATGGGATGTCATTGACCGAACATCCCTCCTCACCATCATTAATGAACCGACACATGAGCACTATATGGGATGTCTGCGGCGGGCGTGGAGAACGACGACTACACCTTCTTCTTCCCTGTGAGACCATTAGTGAACAACGATCAAACGTAGGGGTTCGAGCTTTGTTAATTGTTTCGAGTTCTTCAATTACCATCAACAGTTTATGAATCAAAGTCACATTTTATCACTCTAACATGGATGGTGAAGGCCGAAAGAACACTGACAGACCCCCTCCGCCTTACTTTGTGGATTTTGACACTAATCGCGGCATGAGTCCGGGTTAAAAATTGTTCTTCAACGATGGTTGCAGATTGATGGCGACGTCTCAAGTAGTGCCTGGAAACTTTTGGATCAAAAATCGTGCCACTGGAACTTGTACGGTGACCCATGGAAGGTTCTTCGTTGGTCGGAACTGGTGAATTTCACCGATGAAGAAGGGAAGGGCGGCCGACACTCGGGCCGACCATGTGGACGACGGTGGTGCAACCGCACTACCAGAGGAGTAGGACGCGACCAATGGGTTGTGGCAGTGTAGCGGCATCCGGAACAAGGCTGGCCCCGAGATGAACTGGTGGCCCATGCTACCGGGTTGTAGGGGAAGGTGCGGTATAGCGCATGCCGCATGTTGGGCCAAGGGGCTGACATTGGTCGCAGCAGCGTGGGTCGGGCGGTTGGCTCTACCGGTCGCAGGAGGGGGCACGACGCAACCGTGCCTCGCAGGAGGTGACTCCCCACTTGGCCAACCGGGAGGAGCGAGACCCACCTCGTGGGTCCCGCATGACACTGACCAGCGCCACATTGTTCCTGTAATGAACCCTCCGAAAGTCTAAGCCATTCGGGATTCCATGGGGTGTGACCTCATTACTGGACGCGGCTTAGGCAGACCCCAAGGGCCACCAGCCGTTGGCCTCACGCGGGCCAAGCCTAGTGCAGGCTGGGCTTCCCCCGCAGACAGGGTGGAACCCGTGGACCAGGTTAGACCCATGGACCGGGGCGAACCTCAGACTAGGTCGGACCCTAGTCCGAACCCGAGTCGGCCTATGTCGATCCGCGTCGGTCCGACTGGGTGGGACCGGACCTGGACACGCCGTACCTATTCCCACTCTTTCCCCCATAACATGACATGTATGTGTCTGATTGATGAATCATCTCCAGAAAAGGAACCCTTGGAGGGGGATGGTTTTTTGGTATACCCCACACATGGTTGGGACAATGTAGAATTCTTGCGGGGTTGGATTGAACGTCAATCCAACCAATCCCTCGTAATATAAATACCAATAACTCTTAGACCGAACGTCCGATTGACGCACCGTTTGTTGCGTTGGGTTTCTTTTTGAACGACGGATCTTTTGGATACCTAAAAATGGGACATAGTGGATTTTGAGGTATATACACTTGGCATGAGGAGGTGACCCTCCATGAATCAAGCTTGCTTTCTACGGAACCCTGTGGTTGGCTTCATTCTTACTACTCTTTTGGGATCCTATGCGGGTTCAATAGCTCTGACTACTGTTCATTGATTCTACATGGGTTTGATACCTATGACTACTATTCCTGGATCTTACTTGTGTTTGACAGCTCTAAATACTATTCCTGGATCCTATGTGGGGTTGACAGCTCTGACTACTATTCCTAGATCTTACATGGGTTCGACAACTCTAACTACTATTCCTGGATCCTATGTGGGTTCGACAGCTCTCACTATTGTTCCTGGACCCTATATGGGATCGAAAGAATATATGATTTAGTGGCTACATATAATCATCGCTATATTTCTACTTATGTTGTATACCTATGTGAGCTGAATCCGTAACTTTTGTGATTACCTCATTATTTAGATGGATTACTTGATTCCGTTAGTATATGTCTGAGCATATACCTATGTGGGGTTATCTATTGATTTCATACTTTGTGGTTTATCCATGTTGGATTTTGTGAGACCTTGAGGGTCTCGAGGTCCCTGGTGAGTATCATTATACTCACCCAGACACGGTCTATGGACGCACCTCGTTGTGTTGGTTGCAGATGACGGACATCGCTGATTGAGGCTTATAGTATTAGGACGGGACGATACCCGGTGGTGGACCATACTGTGTGACGGTACACGAAGGAGACAAAAGGAAGTGGAGTACTATGGAGGCTATCTATACCTACCCTTCAGGAAGGAATCCTAGATTATGATCCAGCAGCTATTTTTCCTTTCTTTAGTTGTACTTGTTTTTCCAATTCATTAGACTTTACAGTTGGGCTTGTACTTCCAGAACCTTTACATTTCAACACTCTTTTGTTATACAGTTTACTTAGTGTTTTATATCCATCTGTGATCTTTGTTGTGTGCATTTACAAGTTGTAAAGTCTATTCCTTACCAGATTTAGGGAATTACGCATTTGGTGCTAGTCGCCATCCCTTGGCCTATGGAAGGCGGGCTGGGGGTAGTCACGACATGTGCCCTGGGAGACAGGTTGTGACATTATATTTCCCTTATCTTAATGAGTTGATCCAAAATCATGAGGATCAGGACATTGAGGGCTTGAGGAAACCTTGGGAGGAATACATTAAAGGTAAAAAAGTATTCATAGTGGAATAATAAATAATAAATTTAAATATGGAAATTAGTCGGTATGTATAGAAATATACGAGGATTGGATTATTAAATTCATTGGACACCATGTATGTGGTAAATGAAAAATTATGGTAATGACCATGGTATTCCCCCATGTTATTAATGTAATGGTATAAAAATTATTTTATTATAATCAAAAATATTCTCCAAAAATTAATATTAATAATTACATTGTTATGACATAGTGACGAAGTCATTAAATATACCCAAAATCAAAACCAAAATTTTTACTATTCATGAAAAAATAAAATCTGTTAGATAAATATCATAAATTCATCCTTTTTCAATTTATGTATTCTGACTTCAAGAATGTTATTTATGTTTTCATAATTATTTTATTAATATAATAACATTACATTTTAAATATAGAAAAAATTATTTATTAAAAATAATAACATATACAAATTGGATAGTAAATATTTTGAGACATAAAAAACATGAAATTATTTCATCACTAATATTCAAATATAATTGTTTTAATTGTAATATAACATTCAAATAATCATCACTAATAATATATTTTCTAATTTTATTAAATATACCTCTTCTAAAATATAAAATTTTTGAATGAAAGATCAATTTATCAAATTCATCATAATTTTATGAAAAACAATATTCAAAATGGAAATGATGGAATAATAATTTTATTTACAAAAAAGATTAAATTTTATATAACCAATGTGTATAAAATATCCATATATAACACCTAAATATGAAAAAATGGTAATGTGTAAAATGGACATTTATTAATTGTGCATCTCATCTAACATACCTCGAGTGGTAATTTCCCTTAACATGAACTTCTTCTATAAGATATTTCTATCAACAATAACTTTTTGAAGCTTATATTTGGATTGGCCAATGGGAAAATGATGAAACCAACATATATTTATTTACAAATGTTTTTTAAACTACATGACTCTACTGGTTTATGCCATAGACTCTTCTTTCTTTATAAATTATCCTTCAACAAAATTATACATAAATACACTAATAACAATATAAAAATTATTATTAAGAGTATTTTTTACAACAATCATATTTCCCAACGTTCATAATTAACCAACGATCATATAATAATTGATTCTAGATGGTAACTTTTCCATTCATATCCACTTCATTAAAATAATAAGGTTTTTTTAATAGAATAACACTCAATTTCAGGACACAATTTTAGTTCAAAAAGTTTAGGTAGTTAAATGTATAACACGTGGTTCCATCTCTAATCACATGATCACATGTGTCTTCATGTGTATCCCATGTGACCATGTCATAAAAATTTAAACCTTGTGCCTGCTTTTATATACATGACTATGTTTTATTCCTTCATCATGTTTTTTTCTATATATTTGTGAGATGACATTGAATATTGATCACTAGTGTATGATTTTAAAGCCCCTCAGACCCATATTGGATGTTTGATTCCATAATTATTTTTCTGTATATTATTTTATCTTGTTTTTAATGGATACATGTATTTTTATTTTTTTAGTTACTATTGATGTTATGTTATGATCTTCTATCGAATGTTGTACAATACTATGTACTATTTACATTTATTTGAAGGCATTAATTTGGTTTTTAGGATAATTAAAACACCACAATTTAGTTATCCATTATGTAAAAATGAAATATGATGTTGATGATGTACTAGAACACATGGAAGGGGCATAAAGACCTAGAGGTCAGAACATTGTTAGTGGCATGGGTGGTATAATGAAAATTTTCCTTTACCAAAAAATAGACAAGACATTATGACCATAAGAAAAAAATAGGACACATATGATTTGTGACAACAATATTTCCCAAAAAATAATTCCTTGAGTGTGCCAAGATAAATATTAACTAGCCTATGGCATTTATTAGTTAGGTTTTCCTTGTGGATGTTGTAGATTTTATGTACTGAGGACATGGCTGACTATATTTCATGAATTTGTTATGAATATATTCATTCATGGTGTCATAGTTGGTAAAGGAAATGTTTTATGATTTCATGGTTAGAACATGTCATATTAATATGTCGATGTTTTAATCATATTACAAATAATTTAGTTATGTGACAACATTTTTTAAAAATAAAAAAAATTATTCACATAAATTACTTTTTCAATAATTTAATTGAAACTATGGATATATCAATAGGATATGTTGGTGTATAAAATATACACTGATTCATTAACTAATCAAATATATCCATTAATCAATGAAAAATATTGATAGAGAAGTTTGATAAATTGAGAGTCGATTCAACGGTGAAAAATGATATTTCCCTTCTAAACACAACATTAAATAAATAATTTAAAAGAATCAATGTTATAAAAATGTAGAAATATCTTCAAAAAAATCATTTGGGGTAAAAATAATTATTTTAAGACGAGGTTATTGTTATTAACAAATAATTTATATTTAATAATAGTAACAAAATTTTGGAATATGCATTATTGAAATTCCCTAAGGAAAGAAGAAAAAAATAGAGTCTTTATACCAGGGGCCTGAATGATATTATATTAACCAGATAATTAATATAATTACACTCAGATCATACATAATTACATAAGTTATTTGTATCTAATTAAAATTTATTTTACCATACTACAACTACATTTTTTAGAAATGTTATAATAATAAAATGGACACATTATAAGACTATTTTTGTGATATTGGTGATATAAGAAAGGATGGTGTTAAATCATAAGTGTATTCAATGTTTTTAATATATAGAGAGAAATTTGTATCGGTTATATTCAACTCTACTAACTCCTCTATATTTTATCATATACAATGAGTTATTTTATGATAATTATATTTTATTTTTATAACATGTTGGATCGTGCATTATATTGGGGACACATTACATCATCAATAATGTATGATAGTTCAATATAGGGTAATAATATAGGATATTTAGATTAATTGACTTGATTTACATTCCCTATTAATTATGATGATATAGTTAGATAGAGTGTTAAATTATTATTAATTTTTTTATTTATATGTGTACGACAATGGAATGATACTTAATATATATTATAATCATTATTTTATTATTTATAAAATTTATTTCAATCTTTAAATATATATATATATATATTATCATATTATATAAATTTAATGTCATGTAACATGGAAAAAATGATAATATTATGCCCTTTTGATAGTTAGAATAACTCATTTTAAGCTCATTTCATATTATCATCATATGAATTTACATATTTGATGTGAATTTTCTTCCAATGATCTCTTAAATACGATGAAATGAATTTACATATATTATTTTTTATAAACAATTCATATTTTATATAGAAATAGTTTTTTAGGTCACAAAATTTGGTATGTATTTTCATGGAAATTTAGTTATGAAATTTATTTTATCTATATTAATTTCATATAAAATACAACCAGCGTTTTTTATATTTTTTATCATTATAATTTTTTTATTATGATATAATATTCATGTATGAATTTGAGGTAACATAATTTATTCTTATTGTAACATAAATAATTTGTGATATTGATATAATTTAATATATTACTAGATGATTTCTAAATGATGAAATTATCTGTATAACAAATCATTATTTTGAGAGGTATAGAAATTATGTTACACTATATTTCAATATATTTTTTATGTATGATATAAAATAAAATTATACTTTCATTTATCAATGGTTATTAGATTTTGTGTGTTTTATATTCTTAAGAAAACATAAATGACTAGTTATGCTCCATACTTGGTGATGTGTAATTCAATAAAAAAGAAGTGTTAAATAAGTACTTTTCATTATTTTAAATTATATTTATTATATTTAATTTTAGGTTTTATTTTATGTATTTAATAATTTTTAATATGGGGATGAGTGAAGTAACATATGCATTTAAGAATAAAGGATGAACATATCTATTATATTTCTGAAATGGTGAATTAGTTTCCAAATTCTATATTTTTTCAAATAAAATAAATTTAATTTCCAATTATTATTATATTTGAAAAATAGTTATTATAAACAAAGAGGAGTAAAAAACTATCTATATTCTGTTATGAGAGTTATTTATAATATATATAAGAAATGAAAATGAAAAAATTAAGCATGGATGAGTTTTATTTTTAATTTATTGCTTCTCTAGGACAGTTTATAGGTTCCCTAGCTAATGGTCTCCACCTAAAAATATGTGTTACTACCTGCATTCCTAAGGCAACTGATTATAATATAGTATACAAATATTTAGCATGGTGATAATATCCAAAAATATTATATTAACCACACTGAAAATATTTTTATATAATCCAAAAATAATAAAAATGAAGGGAATATGAATGAAATGAAAAATAATAAGGAACAATAAATGTTGAATGGTGAGGACTAAATTCATACATAAATATGTTCATGCCGTCATTAAATGAATTAATTCCCTCTATGAAGTCAGGAAATATAAAATTAAATATAAAAATAAATACATATGGTGTCTCTATTACCTTTTCTTAGACCTATCAAATCATAATACCTTATCCATATTGATCTAATTTTTATTTATCACCTCATTCATAGATTTTACTTAAACAGAACCAATGATATGTGATGCCATCAAAGGAACCCATGTGTTAGGGTCTTCTTATATGAGTGTTAGTCAAGTTCAATATGTTTCAACTAATATGGTAAAAATATAACAAGTAAATATTGTGTATACATGTGATATAATCTACAAGACATATATATAAATTGTTAAGTGTATAAAATAAATCATTATCGATCCTGTAGATCTAATTTACGACCTAGGAACGACTATTTTTCCTTTATACAGAGGTGGAGTAACTCAAAATGTGTGATATTAAAAAAAAGATCTGATATCATCTTTGGAATTCAACTGTTTTTTCACATACTCTAAGAATCCAGTTTTTCATACATCCTACTCATATCATGTGTGTCTACCTAATTCTAAAGAGTATCCTAGAAACATCATTTAAATTTCCCAAGGCCACAATGTTGGGTAGCATCCCATGAATCCTGACGTTATTATGATTTGATCTAATTATGACATCCTAGGAATCCAGTAGAATCATACTCAGTAGCTAGACCCTTTGAGTACATCAAACGAATCATCATGTATTTGGATCAACAACCTAATCCTAGGAGAAGACACTTAGAATCACCATGTCATCACGTAACAAGGATAAATTCTAGGACCTATATAAGAATCATATATATACAAGCTAGGGGGTAGTGTATCCCTCATATAATAACTACTATACTTAGAATCTTAATATAATTTTATTTATTTTAACAACTCTCACAAAAATACCATTTTACACTCACATTCTTGAAATGATCTCACTAATATTTCTATATCAGTGTCACATCAATTATTCTTCTCCTATGTTGTAACTAATAATTGTTTATACCAATTACTTCTTGCACTCTCTAAAGGACAATATATATTTGGAGAATACATTAGGGCCCTTTTTTCACCTCCTTAAACAGACACCCTTTGTGGTTCCTCAACCACAATCTAACAAATAGGGTCACCACACATCGTTCAAATAGAATAGCATTCCTCAAAAACATCATAATCCTACATGGAATCATAGTCTTTTTGGGTAATGACATACCTAAATCACTATACAAAGGTGTTTCTAGCCTATATCTACTTTTTTGTAATCGTACGTCATCCTTCACACCTAACCTAAATGGATCTCACTCAGGACATCATTCTCATGTAATCACATTCTTATGATGGTGTTATTCTCACACCATACTCATCTTAGGCATCTAAAAATCAATATAGTATAAGAAGTATCTCGTATGACCTACTCTCTAAACTATTCAAATATAACATTGTTCTATTTAAGGAGGAATCATATACTTCTTTTAAAAGGGTCATTTAATCCCACAATTTATTTACTCCCCTATAAGGTCAATTTTTGTTAACAGAAACAATATTATTGGTTTTTTTATTTATCTATTTATTAAATAAATAATAAACTAAATAATATACCATCCCATCCCTTCGAATTAATTTCATTTTCTAGGAATTTCATTACATTAAATAGTTCATTTAATTTCTTGTTTAGTCACTTGTTAGTTGTTAGATAACATAAATCATGCCAACAAATAAAAATATATTTACTATATTGTTATGATCAAGAGGCATATTTCCTCAAATGAATAAACATACATTAATTTATAGCTCAAACATCACAGTCTTGGATCATCATATTCTAATGCATGCTCAGATCAACATCTTGAGTAACATGTGCAGGCCATGACACCAATTTTATATAATTAAAATAATTTTTATTGATTAAATAGTTTATAATTAATCTTCTAACATCATTAAATGAAGAATAAATTCATAAATACAAAATGGGACTCCCCGATTGACTAAAATTAAGACCCACTATGCATGGAAGTGTTGTGGAATACTCTCAACACCATAATGAAAAAAAACATTTTTATGTGGAATCTGTATATACAATGTTTTATTTTATTCTTGGTAAAAACAAACGAAAATCATTGAGAAATGTATCACTATCAGAACATCATGAAATAGATTTCAATTTACCTCAGGGTAAGTCCTCTATCCATGATAACAATATCCCCAACATGTGCGATGATTTCAACCATGATATATTGTTAATACATTCCTAATCCCAATAAAAGTAAACCTAAAATTAAATTAATTTCATGAGAAACATATTAAATGTAATAGTAATTTAAAATCATACTTTTAATTATATTTACTTATTTTATGAATAATTCACTAAAATTAGTGATTGATAGGGGGTAATTAGGAGAGAGGGATTTGCAAAATGGTTGTTTCCAGGTATAAACCATATTAAAAATTAATTTAGAAAATGATAAATTACCATTTATCCATTTCCGAAAAAATATGGTTGGGGAAACATTACGATATATCTATATTGGTCAGATAACAATACAATGGATTGTGAGATCTATACAGTGTAACCTATAGTGGTGTAGTTTTTAGCATGGAAACTAGAATACTAATGTGGTGTGGAGTCTGGCTCGACATCACACTCCAGCATGAGAATGCACATTAGCAGTCTGCTCCCCAAGGGCTCACTACGATACAAGCCTTTGGGATTGAAACATGGTCTGACACAAAAAGATACTGCATTCATTGTTGTGGCTGAAAAAACTATACCTCTTGGGGAAGTTATAACATATAATCCCCTTATAAAAATTGTGAACTATCCCCTTTTTCAATTTTGTTTTTTTCCTTGACAATAATCCACCATCTCACATACCTTATGGATGAACTATATTGTCATAATGTGGTTGATATTTCAATTTCAAGGAAACATTGATGACCACATGTGGTCCTAGGTACGCCTCCAAGCCTTATTACCCTATCGAATCAACCTCAAGAGATATTTAAGATTTCAATATTTTAATCAAAATATTGGTTCTCAAAACAAACCAATACCTAAATTCAAAATATCAAGTTCAATCATATAGTCAATTCCTAGAAAAAATATTCATTCAACACCTTCCCGCCATAGAACTTCTCATCACATGGATTAATTGATGGCCTTGAACCCATTCATCAAGACCTAACATGGCCAAAAATTATCAAAACAATTAATGGTTTTTATCTCTTGAATTGGAGTTGTCTTTCTATTATGATAATCTAAAACATTAGGTTCACTATTCATTAATGCATAAGGTAAAACTTATCACACATATTGAATCAGTAGGATGGTGATTAGTAGTTTCTATCAATACCATTAAATAATGTCTTCATCAACTAAAATATCACTGGACTATGATTCTACGTAACATATCCCTCTACTCATAACATATTATTCCACCACCTTCTTCTCTCCACCATCGTAATCACATAATTAAATATTTTCATATAGTTCAATAACCATCTCATTTTGTTTCCGTCCCGCCATACCAAATTATATTTAAAAGAAAAGCTAGACACACGTACAATAATTCATATTTGATCATTAATTGAATTAGATGAACCTCCACCAAACACAAAAAACTCATGTATATGTTTTGATTTTCTTGAATACCCTTGTTTTCTATTTGTAAAATATATTTTTTATATAAGATAGGATGTTATTCATGTGTTTAACACATATGCAATTACAAAAAAGAAATACTGATTGAACTACAACAATTCATTAGTTACAAAAAATAAATGGTATATCCTACCACAACACTATATAAATTTCTAATGAAAATTAATTAATCATAAAGGAATATATTGATATCCCAACACTCAAAAAAATATATATTCCTAAATCATTATATATTTCAATGTTTGGATCCTCAAATAATCAAAAAATATGAAGGATATAAAATTGAGAATCCAAAATACAATTTACATATATTAAAAAATAAAACAAAAAAACCTCAACTATAATTTTCACTAAGGAGATATATAAAATGAAATCCATTAATTCACATGATCCCTAGTTTCCACTCATCCAACAAACGACCAGTCTCATCTCACTATTTTCCATAACAACATGATAAACATGTATCCACTACCAATGTTCTAATTTTTAGAACACAAAATTAATTGACATAGTCATCCCACTCATAATGTCTATAAAAAAATAAACATTAACATTATCTCATTCCTCTCTTAGAAGGTATATAATTCCCAAAATCCACTACATATTTATCTATAGTGATTTTGAAACCCTATATATCGAATTTTTTGATTCAAACCATATGGATTATCTTATACTATTTCCTCAAGGGAATTCTCAACATGTTCTTTCATCATTTAGGATTCCTCTCTCTCAAGATACTTGCACACTTCTTGAAAACCCCATGATTGTTCTTTCATGAATCATGTTCTTATTGACTACAATAAAATATTCTAATATATGTTTGATTTGAAAAAAAATTAGGTACATATTTTATTTCAAATAAACACTCATTATACTATTTATGAAAACTGTGAAACAGAAAGCATAGATCCCCACTTTAGACATTGTCACTCACTAACTCAAAACAATTGGAACCATGAATAAGTAGTTTTAATGACAATGATTTTATTAAATACCAATGGGTTCAAACTCTAGTACCACACGATCATATAACCTAACATTTTCTCCCATGAGTTACATATCATTTCTCCTATACAAACATGCCTTGTATATTAATGTTTCTTAACATGATTATCATTTTTGTACATCTAGAAGTCATTTTTCTCTTTTTTCACAAAAACTTAAATATCTCATCCATTACATGGTTTGACACATGACCACCAGTTAATTGATCATATTAGTAATGTATAATAATAAATTCACATTTTTTCTATCCTATTGTTTTCATCTAGGATCGTAATTAAACACCTCACTATGAACCTATCCCAAATATTTTATAGTTTATAAACTAAAAAATTATTACAGAATTATAGTCACATGGTTTGTACAAGATGTAAAACCCACGGAATAACCATTAATATTCCATATACTCAGTGTCACCAAATTTTCAACAATCCCCTAATCAAACTCATTCACCCATGCATTACAGATTTAATGATCTCACATGTATAGGATAAAATTTATCTTCAGTTACCCTCAAAGAATATAATGGCACTAGGTTATTCCACATAGACAATAAACGATATTCCTCATAATAATAAAC
This sequence comes from Viscum album, assembly GCA_963277665.1. Taxonomy (NCBI): domain Eukaryota; kingdom Viridiplantae; phylum Streptophyta; class Magnoliopsida; order Santalales; family Viscaceae; genus Viscum; species Viscum album. The sequence goes on from OY728158.1 coordinate 1,598,806,925, forward strand.
TAATATGGAGAAATCTATACTCCAATCACATGTGTCTTGAGAGAATTCTTGGAGAAATTCTCAAACACTAGGGAGTCATATATATCAAATGTATTACATGAAAAACATATATCCAATCATGGGGAAAAAATACACATCATAAATCTATATACAATGTTACCTATTTATAGACAAAATATTATATGTATATAAAAATAAATCAACATTATTATCAATATCAGGTATATCATAATCATATTGTTTCTTTTAGAAGAAGTCCACTTAGAAAATATAAAGGAAAAATATAAAGGTGTTTTTAAATAAAACCTTTTTTATAGTCAAATTCATGGGTTTAATTATCAAGGAATCCAATAACCTAACAAATAAATATGTTAATAATGCATCCCTTTCACAATGGGGATGTATAGTCATTATAAATGATCAACCCTCCAAAGAATCTACATATCATGTCCTCAGAATAAAATAGTGGTCCCAATGAGTAGAATTTTGCCAATATTTTATATTGAAAAACATAATATGAGATGTAATTGAATCATTTAATAGTAAAATTATCTATCGTAAATTATATCATTCACACACCATAATTAGAATGTAATTTGATTATTCTATGCCAAATATGATTCATGGAAACCATTCTTTTCCCAATGACCAAGAGATACAACAAATAAAGTGTAAAACCAAATTCCATTTTTATCTATCTTTGTAAAATTATATAACCTTAAATGTGGAAATAATGATTTAATTGAAATATCCCATTTAAAAAAGAATTTAAATAGGGAAAAATATTCATGATAAACTAGTTTAAAGTCCATGAAATGTTTTGAGACATTATTATTCAATTTATACCATACCAATAAATAGTAGTAAAAAAATATCATAGTGATGTTAGTCATATATCCACAAAAATCCACATGACTGGTGCTCGTATTGAGTTCCTCTACATGAACATACATGTGAATCCACCAACTCTAGAGTAATCTAACTAAAAATGAGGAATTGGAGTATTAACATTGGTAGGGTACAACTTAATTTCAATGTAATCACAACGGAGACAACCTCAAAACATTGATAACAAATAATAAATCACATTACACAGAAACAATGAACATGTATATTAATAATAAAATTTTAATATTAAAGATTACACACATACAAACACATGATCATGTGATCATATAGAAACTGATAACCCAATGACCAAACCATGAATACAAACATTAATTAATGAATTAAAATAAATGTAAGATTGAGAAAAATCCCTATGACCCATAAATTTATGATCTCCTATACAGTCCACGTAGAATAAATCCAATCACCCACTATTGGTACTCCGCTATACATGATCATTTATTGTGAAAGTTTTGATTATGTATCTAGGTGTATTGGTATCATGAGAATGGTTTGAGTATAACTAAGTATGGAACATATTTTATATTCCCAATCCTAAATTGTAATGTAGTGAATGAACATTTGATATAGTCTTCTGAATATATAAATAAATTATAGGAGCATCAATTAAATAACCATCAATTTTCATTCGGTTCAAACATGACACATAGGACAAATTAGACATGATTCTAAAATTTTCAAATTGTCTTTTAGAGTAAAACATTAAATTATATATAGTATCAGTCCTATAAATGATAAAAAAGATCAAATTCTAGAAAATATATTATTATAAACACTCAAACAGATTCCTAGGATCATATATTATGAAATTTAGTAAAACAAGTTTCAATGGTCAAATCCTCAAAATGATTTTCATTTGTACCAATTTGACATACTATATAGTTCCACAATATATTCATGGGAATCACATGGTTACTAGGAATAATATAATGATTAATGGTATTGTCTGTAAAATCCACGACATTACATGTTCATCCATTAAATACTATAGATTATACTAGGAATATCAAAAATTCTTCCATTCCTGTCACCTCGTCATTCTTTTCATCACATCTAGATTATTCATTTCCATTTCTACATTGAGTAATAATGTTTAACTGATGATTTAATTCATCGTCAGATGAGGAATCAATCTTATTTCTTCTAATTAGAGATCTTTTCTTCTTTTTGTCATAAGAAAATGTTTTCTTACATTTTGTATTCTTTTGTTTCTCTGGATTCTCATCCTTATCATGGGACTCATATTCGCTAAATTATTTGATATGAGAATATTGTGAAAACATCTCTATACCATATAAATTCCAATGTTTGAAAGTTTTAATTTTTTATTCTCCCTTATTGTATTTTTTTGAATGGATAAAAATAAATTAGTTGAAATAATTATGTTCTTCATAATCGTCTTATCGCACGACTCTCCGATAACTTCTTTATCAATTTTTCCCCTATAAAAAATGTGATAGCTAGTTATTGATCATCCTTTTTTTGTCTCATATCATTATCTCGTCTCATTACATAAATAATGAGTATAATTTGTATATCATCTTGAAATTGAGTTTCATTATCTCTATAAACCAATGGAGAAACCTTAATTTAAATCTTCTTATGAATAATCCTAAATATATTTTAAAAAATAGGTATGTATTCCAATTTATCACCATGATATCTTATGTTATAAACAATAACATATACCCTTATAAGGAAATAACTAATATATTCTTACTCTTACATTTTCATAACATTATACATCAGCATCCAGAGTTGTAGCATTTCCTTATTGACCTTAATATTTTTTTGAAAAATATTTTTCAACATATCCAAAATATCGTTGTTGATTCAACTCCTTTTACTCTATGAAACAAAATTTTTGTTCATGATGAGATTAATGGTTTTTTCTCTCTTGCATAACTCATGATTTTTTTATCAGCAATAGTAAATGGTGTATTCTCAATACAAGGAGGAAATCTATCAATACTAACTTCCAAAACATCATTCCTAATATACATCAGATATAGAAGAATTAAATGTTTTTAAATATCATAGTTTCATATATATAAATCTCAAATACCATTATAGTTCATTTAATTTATAATCACCATTACTGTAGATGGATATTTCAAAGGTAACCATTTATGATTCCAATTTCAGTCCCATGTGTGATCGAGATCACTGTGAGGGGGGTGGAGCGGGGTCGAATCAGTGGTTCCTTTTTATTTTATAATAATTTTCATAACATATTAACACAACATTCTTCCCCATTGAAACATTTTAGAGTTATGACCCACACAAGTATAACTCAAAACCTATAAATTAGTATGAAATAAATATATATAGAAATAAACAAACGATATTTACATGGTTTGATAAAAAGATTGACTTCTTTCCTTGTCGGATAGACCGAATAACATTGGATTCTTCCACAATAATCATTCTTGAATACAAATCCAAAATAATTGAATTGTTCTAGAATCCTAGTAGAAGCTTTCATAATATAGTCAGTATACCTCCCACCCCCCAACAATGCCTTATAGTACGTACATACTAAAACATACCATTTTCAGTAATTTGTAATCATCAAAAGCTAAAGATTCACTTTCCTTATTCTTTTATAATCCTCTTTATAATGTATTCACATCCTACACAAGTATGATGAATTAGACATCAATTTTGTACCTTCATCAAGAACATAAAAAATTCACATAAGGAATATGTTTGTCTTCTATATTCTTCTAGTTCCTCGGTTTGAATATATTCCAAAGCATAAAACTAAAAGAAAAGGTTTATTTAGATACTGAATACATGTCCTTGAAATTCCAGAGCTCAAGAGCATGAATATTAAAGAGTCACACGAACAAATGAACTCATATATTCTATTATAGGGACCGAAATAATGGTTTTGGATGGATTCTAAAATAAATTCTTGACTAGAAATATTTCTTGAATATTAAATTATTATTAAATCTCAAATATATCATTGTCTTATTAAATTCCATTTAAAATATTCAAATAACTTTGAATTTCATATTTTATTTGGAAATCATTCACAGTTCAATATTTATTGAGAAATAGTTTCTATAAAAAAAATTTCCCATCAAATGAATTTTTTCTATAAGAAACATTTCCTTGAGAAATATCATTTTCCTGAGTAACATAATTTTTTTAGAAATATTTTTTTTGAGGAAGATATTTTTAATTACTAAGATCATTCCATGATGAATAAATTTTCCATGAGCATCATCATTTTATTGAACAATATAAGTTTTTCCAGAATATTTTTTTCATGTGAAAGAATTTTCTATGAGAAATATATCTTTCTTGATTAATAATTTTTTCTACAGTAATATATTTTTCTTGAGAGACATCTTTTGTTTGAGAATGTTTTTATTCTTGAAAATATCTTCTTCATTAGAAATATATTTTTCTTGAGAAATAATTTTTACTTCTGAAAGATCTTTTTCTTGAGAAAGATCATTATATAACTCAATCTGAACAACATCATCATTAGAATTTTTTCATTCCACACATTTAATTTCGTAAAAAATTCATCATATGTTTCACAACATACCTATAATTTATGAGAACTACAAGATCAGAAAAGCATTATCAAGTTAAATGATGGGTCTGATTATCTTAGAACATGGGATCTGATATGCTCAAAAGTTTGGTTCCCATTTTCATAGAGTTGTGTATATGATTTTCTCAAAAACATGTTCTTAATTTATCATAAAATATATTCCATTTTTCTTAAAAACATTCTGTAAAAAGTGGTTCCATTTTAATAAAAAATTGATTCTAATTATCAAAGAAAACAAGTCTTCATTTTCTCATAAATGTTTTCAGAAAAGTAGTTCCAGTTTCATCAAAAAATAGGTTGAGAAAACTGGTTCTGATTTCTTTATAAAATATGATCATATTCCCAAACTTCCTCACAAAAACCTTCTCAATAAACATTATTTCATCAACATATTGTTATTAATTTAGTATCATATTGTTTTATTGACAATAAATACAACCAAAATATAACTATGGTATTAAAATATTTCCCATTGTGTTTGTTTTCAATACCCACTTATGTACCTACAGCTGACTAGTTTAAACAAACAAGTTGAATTATTTTAATTTCTCAACTTTTAGTCTTTATGCCTCATTTTTTCTCCTCTTATTCCTTTTCACTGGTTTAAATAGTGTTCTCACCCCTAAATATATTCTCTCCTCCTTGTTGACAATAAAATTTAGAGGGATCATTAGGCCATGTTTCATTCTTTATTGAAAATTTTCATTCAAATGGTTCAATCTTTTATTTCAAAAATAATAAACTCTTAATCATAATAACATAATTATCACATGTGTTTCTTAAGAAAAAGCCATTAACTAAAAAATTATAAGGCTACATAGGATATTCCAGTAGAGAAAAAACGTGTATAATCAAGGTTATAAATGTTTCACCTTACACCACACTCAAGTAATTACATCTCATGCCTCATTTAAAATTCTAATTTATTGGGTAATCATGAAAAAACATTATTTTAGAAAAAAATATTTCATATACATCTCAAAAAACATATCAGAATGTTATGAGTATAAACATAATATTAAAAAGGGTTTTCTTATAACATCATTACGTTTTTATGAATATTAAGAGACTCAGCAACATCAGATTCCATAATTCAACTCTACAATTCCATAAATGCTAGTACAACGAAATTAGAAATGAGATGAAACCACATTTATTCTCAAATGTAACATTCACATTGAGAGTCGTCTATAATTCTTGAATTTTTTTCTTCTTCTTATTGAATTTTTTATTGGATGTATTTTCTTCTTTCTAATCATTATTCTAGGATTTTGAAACAATTTTATTTTCATCCATATACTTTTTTGATAAGTTTGATTTTTTTTTCTTATTTAGTAGCCTTTTGGTTACGATGACTTTGTAAAAAATATTCTATCCCTTCTTCTTGTTATGGATGGATATTCAACTAACATTTTGAAAAATTACATTATTTTTGAAATATCTTATACATTTTCTAAATTATCAACCAAAAATATATTGATCCCTTTTTTTAAATTTTATCGTATCATGAGAGACATATTTTATCCCACATTCATCAACGGATTTTTGGGATTATTCTAACATTATTTCCTTATCAATGTGTTCTGGCCTTATAAATATGAACTCATTCTTTATTAATTTATCATTATGGGTTTTATCCACAGTCATTACATACTCATCATTCTTATCATACTATTATTTATAAACACACTCAAATTTCATGATCATCATTTTTCAATCTTTTATTCTAAATAATATTTAAGAAATTTTTTACTTATTTCCTAATCATATTACCCCTTGATACATGCCTATTACATGGTAAAGACATGTTATTCCACTATGAATAAGCTCTGTGTACAATCATTCCACAACACCAACAATGACATCTTAATATTCATCTTTAATAATGATAGTAAAACCAAGAAAAACATGGTTAATTTTGTTTTATCAAAAATTGTTAACCAATTTTATCCAGAGATACTTTCTTAAAAAAACATATCTATCTTGATGAAATATGTTACCTCGGAAATCGGCTTTGGTAGTCCCTTATTTTCACATTATTTAGACATTTCACCTTTAACATTAATAGTCTTGGTGATGTTTTCTCTCATATTCCTTACCGTAATTTTTTTAACAATCATTGATTGTTTTTTTAACATGTATTCGTTTTCTCATAAAAACCAATTTTCAAAAATTGAATGATTTTTCCAGATTCACCGACCTTCAACTTTTTTTTAAATTCTTCAACATGTATGGATTTTATATTGTCAAGATTCTCACTATCAGCTGACATTTCTTCATAACTTTTTTTTATTTAAAGATAAAAATTCATAAATGTTATACATTCAACTTCATTCTTCATGTTATTTCATTTTTATGTTGATTATTCAACTCAATTTTTTTCTCTAGATATATTTTTTTAATTTATTCCATTTCAGTCGTCTCATGATTCTCTTCATCACAACTAGATGATTCACATCCATTTATAATATGCACAGTAATGATTAGTTGATGATCAAATCCATCATTAGATGAAGAATAGTTCTTCATTATTCTACATAGAGAATGTTTTTTATCATAATAGTGAATTTATTTATGTTTCATCTACTTTTTTTCTATCATCATAATCTTTAGACTCATTTTCTCCAACTATATTCCTAGTATGAATTTGATGCAAAATTTACTTTCCCATCACAATTCAAACATTTCAGAGTTGTACTTTCCAATTTTGTGTTAAAGTAATTCTATTAAAGGAGGGAAATAATTTTCTTGAAATATGCAGCTCTTTCATCAGCATTTGAATCTCTTTATTATTCTTCACCATCATGATCATTATCTTCCACATTAAACAAAGATTTTAAGTCCATTTTATCATCATCATTTTTATTAATTACTACTACATTCAATATTATGAATTCATATGTTATGATAATAATATGTGTTTCTTCTAGAGATAGAGTTTTAGAATCCTTATCTTAAAAAGATGAAACCATGGAATTAAAGATATAATACATTATTTGAAATATCTATCCAATAATAGTTGAGTCCTAAAATTTTTCAATAAAACATATTATGTGCTAACAATATCACTTACACTTGTAAAAAATACACCCATAGATTCATGACCAGTAATTTTTAGAACATTTTATTCAAGAACCGGAGCTGTATCTTTTCTTTTATGACCATTATTCAATCATAATTGTTTTTCAACATTTCCAAAATATCTTTTGGGGATCCAAATAACTTTAACATACGAAACTAAATCTTAGTAAGTGATGAGAGTAAATCATCTTTCATTATTCCATCATTCTCAAGTTTTTTCTTATCAGCAACAGTTATAGGATTATTCTTAATACTAAGGGGAAATACTTCTATAGTATATTCCAAAACATCATACCCAAAAGACATAAAATATAGAAGAATTCTATCCTTCCATATATGATAGATCATTCCATTGAAAACTAGAATCCTCTTACAGTTCACACAATTGATTTTCATTATTCATAGTGATGGATCATCCAAAGGCAACCTCCTCTGATACAAATTGTAGTTCCGAAAGGGGGATTGAGACAATAGGGGGTGCTGAATCAGTGTTTCCTTATTATATTATAAAATCATTTATTAATTTTTTAATAAAAAATTTATCAAATCATCAACTTATTAGAGTTATTATCCACTCAACTATAGATCAAAACCTCAACATCATTATGAAAAAATATAAAACATAATGTGGTAGACAATATTTACAGGTTTAGTTCAAATACCTCTACATAGGCATGTTGGATAGTCCCACCAGCACGTATTCTATAACAATATTCATTCTAGAATAAAAAATAATTAAAAAGAAAATGTCTCCCATACTTGTTTCAACATTCGTAATATAGTTGGATGTACCCCTCAATGATCCTTTAAACTATCATATTCCTAAAACAAGCCTTCTCTACAACTCGTATTCATGTATAGTTACAATCTTCACTGTTTTTATTTTCTAATACACTTCAAAATGTTCTCAATTCCTTCACAAGTATGCTGAATCAATCTTCACAAGTATACATTCATAAAAAAAAAAATTAACATAATGAATATGTTGGTTAATAATAGTATTATAGATCCTTAGTAGGAAAAAATTACTCTACATCAACTTGAATCACAATTTTTAGTTGGATACTCAATACCTGTCAGAAAAATAATGTACATCAAGAACCTAAATTTTCATTATTCACATAAACAAATGAAATCATCTATCAATTTATAGGGAGCTAAAACTGGATAAGGCATGATTCTAAAACGATTTTCCACTTAATAAAACAACCGAAATCATCAATTCTACGTAAATCTCATATATATCTTCGGCTCATTAATTTATATTTCGAATAATAAATTATAATTGATTGTATGATCATTTATTGACTCCATAAATTCTTGAAAAATTATTGAGAAACGTTTTTTATATGAAAATATTCCTTTCATAAAAATGTTTTCAATAAAACACATTTCCTTGAGAAATTTCATTTTCATGAGTAATATTTGTTTCTTATAGTATTTATTTTCTCGAGGATTAACTTTTTCTAAAGATATATCACTTACATAAAAAAGATATTTCCTTGAGAAATATCTTTTTCATGAGCATGATATTTTTCTTAACAATGATCTTTTATTTAGGAAGAACATTTTCTTGATAAAGATATTTTCTTGAGTAACATATTTTTTCTTCAGCACGATCGTTTTCATGAATGACATCTTTTTTTAGAAAAAAGAAAGTTCTTAGTAATGATATTTTTATTAAGAATGATTCTTTTCTTGAGGAAGATATTTTTTATGATCAGGATAATTTATTAAATTTGATATTTTTTTAAAAAAGTTATTTTCATAATCGAGATCTTTCTCTACCTCAAACTCAAAAACAACACCATTAATAACTTTTACTTCCTCATTTTTTGATTCATAATTTTTTTTTCATTTTTTTCACAACATATTAATGTTTTATGATAACTCAAATATTTATAAAGAATCATAAATTAAATTTTGGATCTGATTATCCTATAATTAAGGGTCTAATATGCTCGTATTTTTTGATCCAATTTGATTAGAGTTCTAGATTCGATTTTCATAGAAATTTGTTTTTATTTACTCATAAAACATCTTCAAATTTCTCAAAATCATTTTTAGAAAAGTGGTTCGGATTTCATATAAAAAAGGACCAAATTTTCTCAAAAATATATTCCTACTTTCTCAGAAACATTCTTATAAAATTGGTACTGATTGGTCAAGAAAATAATTTCAGAAAATGCGTTTTGATTTCTTTAGAAATTTGGTTCTCGTTTTCATCCTTCCTAAAAAAACCATCTCAAAATAAAATTTCTAATCAACATAAATATCTTTATCTCTAAAAATATTGATATATTTACAATAAATACAACCCAAAAATACATGGGGCTAAATAGACCTCATATTTTAATCATTCTTCAAGAAACATTAAAACCCATTCATTTTTCAATATTCAAATTCACTCTGAATGGTTTTCCAATAAATAGATTGTCTAAATGAATGAAAAATTAATTGGTCATGGTAATTCATATGTTCTATAATATTTTATAGGTATACAAAAAATTAATTATAATATATTAGTTGCCCAAAGAAATTATACACATCTGATATTATCATTGTATGCCTATAGTCTATTACTACATTAAATGTAATTGGATAAACTAAAATAACATATTATGAGGTGATATTCCCAATGAAATAAGCTTATATAATTGAAAAAATTCACATAAGGATTTTTTTGGTAGCTCGTGATCAAAAAATGTAAAAAAATAATGTTAATATTCTCAACATGCTCATTCTACATCAGTGAAAAAAAAATTATTCTATGAAAACCAAAATTAATCATTAAATATATGAATAAAAAATAACCTTCACATGTCCTTTAAAAAATAAATTTTTAATATTTATATAGAAAATACCACCATGAACTCATAATTTCTATTTTTAAACTAGTACATACTCACCAGGATATCATTTTCTAGAAGCCAATAATAGTGATATCATTATATGAAATAAATCTTTTAGAAACATCTCTCTCATTTGTACTGGTAAAATATATCAATCACTCTAATTATATGGTATTTTTTAAAAATTCACCTAATAGAAATGAGTATTTCTAATCCAAATCCATATACCATAGTCTCTATTTTTAGATAATATAATTCGACATACATTGTGAGATACAATAGGTTTGAATAATATTATTAATCAAATGGTTATCTACAATCTCTTATTAAATCATGAGAACAGTTATGAATTTATAATACATTTCTAAAGATACCTATTTTGTCCTCAAGTAAATTTTGAAAATAATACAAATATCACATCTTGAGGGAAACCATGAATCATTGTCTAGAAAATAAATAATATAATACTCAAAAAATGTGACCGGATTCTGCACTACATTATCATTGGTAAAAAATAATTATCTTGTAAATTGATGTGTAATATTCTAAAATATCATCGAGTTAGTACTTTCATGTATATTCTAAGGGTCTAATTCACATGTGACAATGAGCGACGACCTATCACATTTAGGTAATATAATTAAACATTGATTCAAATCATAAAATTCTTATAATGTAGATAAATTTTAAATATTTAGAATAATTGTTTAAGGTATCATATTTCCCATAATAATGTATCAATAGTGTCTTTATTTTTCAAGATTAAGCCCTTAATGATGGTACAAATGAGAGCAAGGATAACCACCATCAGTGGGATTCCCTATGAAAAGGGGTTGTTCAAGGATCTTTATTGTGATATATACATTAAAAAAGAGGAAAAAATAATCACATGAACTAGCATATATGAATATAATAAATTAGGTGTTAGAAATAGAAACCATACCTTCAACCACTGAGGGTACCTCTTTCTTATGACACTACATCACTGACATCTATACTTTTTCCTAAACTACTTCTTATTATTGATGTGGTTCACATATATATGTTTTTATAAAATTATTGTTATGTTCAACATTGGACATTTCACTATACATTTTTCATCCTTAATATATTTACTATCCCCTCCCACATAGTGGCCCCTTGCCTATAAACATCCCCTATAATGGTGGATCGTCCACTGTTTTACTTTTTTCAGATATCTCATGCTTATTCATATGAGGAATATTTTAAAATAAAATATTTTTCACTATATGGTTTAAAAAATACTACCACCCAGCTAGTTGGACTCCTTATAGTTCTCTCCATTAAAAATTTATATAAACTACAAACATTATAAAAATGGATAATATATAATTTTACTACAGTATTCCTTGAAAATTAACATTATTTACTATAGAACAATAATGAATTAGTGTATTTTTACGTGTGGATACATAAAAAAATTAAAAAATAATTGTTCTACATTATCTACCATTTAGTCCATCACAAATAGCATTGTTCTAGGAATGAACAATCATAAATCCTTTCCTTATATTCGAGGGACAAGGAAAAATAATAAATAGTGGTCTCGAAAGCTTAGTTTGGCTGAAAAACAACAATATAATTCATTGATTATATATACACATATAAATATCATAAGTATATTAGAACATGAGTCTTAAAATTTTAAATTATAACCATTATTCTATAGATCATAATCATGAATGCTGACATTATGTTTTGTCAATATAATTCCATAAGAATTAAGAGTGAGTAATCATAAAAAACGAAACTTGGCCCTGGAAAACATAACATAAGAATAATAAAATTTTTCTTTCATATTTATATAGGTATTTAAAGTATCATTCATGGTCAGGGATCGATCCCAAGTCTATCATATTGGAAAAATTCTCATTATCTAAATTCATATATAGTCATTTACCACATTATCTTGGGAGTGACATAAATATTCTTAAATTAAAAATCATTTAGCCGTTTTGTAGATCCATAATGTATTATGATATTCATGACCACAAAATAATTAACCAATGCAATGATGGGCTATAACTGATCCATATTTCCTTGGTTTAGAACATAACCAATCATAATTGTTTTATAACGGAATCACCCATACATGGTGTTCAACAGAACCATCTGTCAATGTTTTATAATGAAACTATTTATCCTTGTTTTATAATGTAACCAAATTTCCATGGTTGATAACATAACAACCCATCACATAAACATAATCCATTCATTTGTATGACTCAAAATCATTAAACATCCATAACACAATCAAATCATAACCTCTTGAAACGATACATGTTTTCTAAAAACATTAATTATCATAGTCATTGGCCATGTAAAATTTAGTAATGATGGAAACACTGGATCACATCCCTACTAAATTACATGAAAAATAAATTGTTTTTTGTCATATGAATGAACCATTAAAATATAACTTGTACTAATCTTGATTGAAACATCAATTTTATTTTTATTTGCCTTATCTAAATTCTAAAATCAAAAAAAATTAATAAAATAATTGAATCCAAAAATAAACATGTAATGTAATAATTAATGATACAAATGAAAATTTATTCATGATGGAATAGAAAGCAGTTCATGTGGTGTACGTTAAAAGAAGAGTTTGATTATTATTTTTTGGTAAAAACTCAAAATTACATCATTTAGAATATAAGAGGAAGATTACATTAAAAAATATTATACATTGTTAAAAATGGTTTAAAATGAAAATTATAAATCATTAATGTTTTTTAAATGTATTGATAAATTTTAGAAAAAATAGATATTGAGGAAAATTGATTTCTGAATGAATAGATAATTTTTATTGGCATTCCATTTAAAATTTGTTTCATTCTCTTTAGTACATATATTTTAAAATGTGAAAGGAAAACATTGATATCTACAAATAATTATATAAAAAAATAAATATTTATTTTTAGATATAGATCATATAATTTCATCTTAAAAATGAAACCATTAATAATCATATTGAAAACAATATGTATTATAAAACCCTTAGCTCAAGTTTCTATTTTTTCCTATGTGATATAACATAAAATATAATAAATCTAAATTTTTTATACATATATACAAATACATAAACATAACTATAATAAGAGTAGTAGTTTTACTATGATATATTATCACTTATTCATTATCAATATTTCATTATGATTATTATTCCAACTGTTAATATATTCATTTTTCTCGTATGATTAAATGTTATTATTATGCTCCATTAATCTTCATCGTAGTTACACAATATAAATAATGTTAATAATCATATAATTTTAATATATATAAATATTGTAAATAATTTAAACCACTCAATTTATGATATGAACAAAATTAGTTACCATAATATATTGATAGGGTAGTTCATACGTACAAAAGAGATATGTTTATATTTATCAATGGATGGAATGAATGAAAGGTAAATAATATTTCACCACTAAAAAAATAATATATAATAAATAATATATATATATATACATATATATATATATATATATATATATATTATAATAAAATATAAAAATTTATTTAATTTAAAAAAATTCATGTTTATTTGAGGAGGCAATAGGGCACAAAACACATGATTCATGTTTTTATTTTTATAAATCAAAATGGAAAGGGTGGTTGACGCATGTACACCCATTATAAAAACAATCCTTCATAATACTGATCTATATGGTAGCGTATTAATATGGTAAAATGAAATATTTAAATAGATAAAAGAACAGAAATAATTAATAAAAGAGTGGTTAGAAACATATTCCTCATTTCCTTGATTATCACCATTAGAAAGTATATAAAACCTACAAGGGATTGTTGTTTCCTAAGAAAAAATAACATTAATGTTTAATTGAGTTTATAGGAGATTATAGGTTATATATGGTATGAATTTAACTGGTTTTTGTTTTAGTGTAATTTAAGAGTGGGGTGCTCCTTTTATAACTCAATAAGAGTGGCGTTTTTTAAAATTACAATATGATTTCAGTAATGGGAAGTTATTATCACAAAATGACACTCCAAAATTGAAACATTATAGAGTATATAAGATCAATTGTCAAGAGAAACCTAGCTTCTCATAATATAATTAATTTTAAAAAAATTTACTCCATTTACGTGTAACATTACTTAGTTTAATGATTTTCATATCTACCAGGGTAACTTGTTTTTACAATGAACATTATTCATTTAATAACATAAATATAATGAAATGGATTATATAATTTTTAAATAAGGATTAATAATTTTAATTCCAATATGTTTACTTTTATTTTTAAAAGTATGAAAATTAATTTTCAAAAACTAAATATATAATTTATTAATAGAATTATTTTTCAAAAATACTACATTAATTCAAAAAAAATTAAATATGAGTTCATAAATTAAATTTAAAAATTTGGAAAATAAAAATTCAAATATGTTTTATATTATAAATTTTTTTCACTATTTTCCAATTCATATTTATATGTTATCAATGTCAAAAAGTACGGAATATTTTCAAAAATAATATTTTCCACTATGCACATAAAGAAAATATTTTAAAAAAAATCACAAAACATCATCATAATTAAATAGAGAGATATTGATTTATTAAATGATATTATTTTCCTAAAAGAATAATTTTAAATTGTTAAATATTAATTATAATCATTATGTTAAAAAATTGATATAAATAATTTTTGAAAAATATATACTTTTGAGGGATGCATTACTTTACTAAAAACCGATTACTTCTTTATTATAAAAAATTCATTAAATTTTAATTATTTAAAAAAATTATATTTCAATTCCATTATTATCAATACATTTATTTTATAGGTTATAATGGAGAAAACTATCATGGATCATTTAGATTCAGGGTTTTCTTTAATGTAATCAATCGAATACTTCATGTTTATTTCAAAGGAAATACTTAACAAATATTGGGGAGATAAATTTTACACCACCGTAATATGAATTAATCTATTAAAATTATTACAAAAAGATAAAAATAAATTACATTTTATTTAATACATATATTATTTGGTTTCCCATGTACCTTTTTGAAATTTATTATTCCTTCAATGAACTTTCACAATGTGAGTAGTTTAGCTCCACAAACATTCATCGCTATGATCCATGATTCTTAATGGTTGTTCTTTATAATAATGATCATGATGTAGTTGTAAAATATATATGTATAGTAATTTTTAATAATATAGTATGTACTTTCTCCAAATTTATATATGATACTCATCATAAACATAGAAAAAGTTTGGTGGAAGCACCAAATTCAAAGAGAAATATCCTTCTGAATCGATAATTTCAAAGGGAAAATATCTTTAAAGATCAAATTTTTATTATTTTTTTAAACATAATATGATTATCCCATGGTGAAATTCATAAGAACAATGTCTCCAAAAAATAGAACTCTAAATACCACTTAGACTAAAATTATAACTCTTCATCCCACTCTAAGCTTACATGAAGTTATTTTGAATTGATCTATTCATATATAGAAACTCGTCACCTAGCCAAGGACCAGATCTATTTATTTCATCAACATCATCATAGTATTTTTAGTTCTTAACTTATTTCTATATAGGAATTATTATAAAGTAATTTAAATGTTAGAGTAAAGTTATTTTTTCATGTGAAATTGACTAGGAGAATATTTTCATCATAGACACAATTGAATTATATAGAAGAATATATCAATATATCCTCTAGGGTCTGAACTATTATTATGGATGAAATGTCTATCTAAAAATAATAATCAGTCCAAAATGAAAAAAGTAAATATTGTTATTATCGAGGATTTATCCATAAAAATATGGTAAAACAAAAATCTCAATCAGACATTATAGAATATAGTACCCAAGTAAACATAACAACTATATTAAAATATTTCCATGAAATATTATTAAGAGGGGAATCTTAATTAATAGTAAATAAGTGTATTAATATCAAAATATTATTCCAATTTATCAGAATATCATTAATAAAAATATAAATTTTTGGTATTTATATAATGGAATCCACGGTGAGGTATTATAATTTATATTTTATTTTTGGAAATGGTTGTAACATTCCCTAATGGATATATCTATTATATTTATCTTTCAAACATACCAAGCGCATGATACACAGTTTAAAAATCCCCCTTAAATTTTCATCACCAAGAATAATCATTGATATCTCTATACATCATTATATGTCCATGGTGAATTGAGAATGATGAGTTAGGTTATTCTTCAAATATCACATTCATCAATTATTGTATTGATGTGATTCGTAATTGTTTCATGAACATTATCATTCCATCATAATAAAGTTTGGACTAAAGTAAATATTTATCTTTAATTTGTTCACCTACATCATCCTTTTGAATGTAATTAATCCTCACATAGATATGTTGTTCAAAACCCCTTTGAAGAGTGTAATATATCTTTCTTTTCCTTAATATTTCCATAGAATGAAAATTGAAAATTAATATATATAATGAATATTTTGTGATCACAATAACATAAAAGTGTGTGTAATCCTTCTTAATGAAATAATTAGCAAACTTTTTTGATTTTTCATAGTGGTAATGAATTCAGTAATTATAATAATTAATCAATATAAACAAATTTCTCATGTGCAATTTTAATTTCTTATGGGTGAATATATACAACAAACATTTATTAGAATCATATATATATAACACCTTTATCCATAAATATAATGAATATATATCTTTATTTCTATGATTACCACTACTTACTCAAAATATAGAGTCAACTAATTTTTCTCATGACTAATCAATTGGTGTGAGACATAAACTTTCACTATATCATTATGCTAAATAACACACCATTATTCCTTATTTATTACCTCACTATAAACACAGATCATTATCCATAGTAGGGTTGTGTGAATATTATTTCACGAAAAATCATTCTATTTAGTTCAAAAAAAAAATATTCACAATACTTAGTGAAGATTAACATTACACCATTCTATGTTAACATGGGGAGTGGATTAGATACTGATGACAAATTCTCCACATGGCATAAAAATACACTTAACAACTAGGAAATAAATAGATCATAGTCATGTTATTTGTTCTAGGATAATTTTAAACAAATTATCACTTTGATGGATCCATAAAAATATCCTCTCTTGATATTAAATGACAAAATTGATATTTTATATATCCAAAACAAACTAATGGTAAATTTTTCAAAAACATATCCTATAATAATGTAATTATTACAATCCTTAAAAAAATATTCTCTTCAATTATCTTGGAATATATAATAATGTCACATGAAAATACTACAAAAAACTAATCGAGCAAACATCTAGTGATTTTATTCCTAAAATATTTGTATATAGTTTGAGAATTAGTAACTCAAAATGGAATGATGATAATTTTGTAGTCTTTATACATTCAGGAATATATTTTTTGTTAACATCTTCACTTTTAACCCCTAATAAATTGCATCTAGAACAACAATATATTATGATAAAATATTGCAAAACATGAAAATGATAAATTAAATCATCAATATGGGCATATGATACATATTATTGCTTATTATCTTCTTAGGTTATTGATACTCTATTTAGATTCCCATAAAGCAACCTTTCTTCTTGAAATAGCTACTAGTTTCACCCTATAGTGATGTACATGGATATATTAATCGCTTATCAATATTCTCCTTGATTTTATTCTTTAATTCAAATAATTAAACCAGGTATTTAAGTATAAAATCATTAAAAAAATATAGTAATTTGTATGAATTATATTGAAAACTCAGATCATAAATCGATAGAAGACGTGTATAATATTCATTAAAAAAATTAAAAACTCCCATATAATATGTCTGTCATCAATGTTGAGATTCTATAAAACTATATGAACTATACACCCCTTTTGAATAAGAATCAAGTCCCATTTAAGGGATTTAAATTACATTCGACCATCACATTTATCTATATTCTTATAGATGACCATTGGTTTTTTTAATATAAAATGTTACTTTCCATCAATAGAAATTGATATATTCCTTATATAAATATAGTCAAAACATTCCCTAAATCAAATTAAATTCAACTATAGGGAGAATAAACTGATTTTCTGGATCAACATTATTAAAATCATCAATTGGATTGA
The DNA here is from genome assembly GCA_963277665.1 of Viscum album. Classification (NCBI taxonomy): domain Eukaryota; kingdom Viridiplantae; phylum Streptophyta; class Magnoliopsida; order Santalales; family Viscaceae; genus Viscum; species Viscum album. The sequence continues at coordinate 1,598,825,496 of OY728158.1, forward strand.
AATCATAGACTTGAGATGTGATTGTAATATCATTATGATATTTTATGTATAAATTTACATCTATTAATTGAGGTTAAAAGTAAACATTCCATGATGCTTTTAATGATATATAAGAAATAATTTGACTGACACAAAATTGTATAACACAATATTTTAGTATTTCTATCACCACTTCTACTTCATCATCTTCCCCTCAATCCCTTAATAAATCCAAATTATCTTTTATAACCATTTATCATTGTTACTCAAAGTGATTAATAATAAAATTCAATTATGATGATAAATAAATATAGACACCTTTTTTCAATAAATAGAACAATATGTATAACTCTTAACATCCCTGACCATTATAAATTTAAATCCTTCATAATGTCTCATAATGAAAATGTTAATTTAATAATGATTATCCCTCATGAGTTTTTTTATAGGTGTGTAGTATTATATTCAATGATCATGAACCAATGATGAATATTTTAATAGACTATCTTAGTCATTTGTATTTGTTTCCCTAGGTGAATATGTACCACATCAAAATATAAATTCTATTATTCAGATGATGAGGAATTTCTTGTAATGTTTAACCTATTAATTTACCATAATGTATAAGGTTGACATATACATAGGATTATCCAAATGGATATATCTAATGTTTGTCATCCAAGTTCCAAATAAAAAATAAAAAATGTTAGATATAAAATGTAGAAACCAATAATTTTCTAACAAAAGTACTATATATTATTATAATAATATTCATAGTATATTAGTATAATTTTTTCTAGAATCGTAATGGTATAGTCTACTGGGAAACAAGGATACGTAAGAAACCTATACAATAATTATCAACATCATTTCCCACTATGTTCTTCACAACATTGATCCCTGTAAGACAAAACATATGTGAAAACCGTCATTATATCCTTGAGAATAATTATCATAATAAATGGTGCATGTATATCCTCAATAAGGGTAAATTATATAGATATCAATCAATGATGATATTTATGTTTATTGTGATCATAAATTTATGATAACATTATCTTACCATTTGAAAATAATACCCGTCAATTAATATATTTAAAATAAATACCTTGATATAAATTTGTATTAATAAAATTAAAATAGACACTAGAGTTTTGAAACATCAATAAACTATCCAAACTAACAAAATCATTATATAATAATAAGACAATGATTTTTGGAAGTAAAATAGTCATAAAAAATGACATCATCGATCTTGGTTTACATAGAAGAATAAAAATGTGGATAATTTCCCTAAACTAAAATACCCACGAATTACTTTCATAGATTCTTCTATGAGTAACATCCAAATATTTATCCATGTATACTCTTAGGAACTTATTAACATCATCACATGTGTTGGACCCTCTATGATATGGTAATTTTAAGAGTTTTTTAGATGTTTACAAGTTTTTGTTTTTACTTGTATTTTTGGATGTCACTCAGTTGTGTAATGTGTTGTGAAAGACAAACAATTCACTGGCCTTTTAGATTTAATGTTCAACGCACCGATGTTCGACACACCGATGTTGGACACACCGATATTTGACACACTGATGTTCTCCATGCTATGGTTCGACAAAGTAATGATTGACACACCGATGTTAAACACACCAATGTTTTACACACTGATGTTTGACACACCGATGTCCGACACACCGAAGATGGCACAACGAAGATGACACACCGAAGATGACATACCTAAGATGAATCACCGATGATGACATACAGATACTAACAAAACGAAGAGAAAAAACAAATGCTATCAGACTGATGATGGAAGACCGTAGAAAATGAATACCCGATAGTCATAAAAAACTGTTTCATTTTTATTAATTCAAATTTATTTATAACGTTCTTATTTAGAAAAATTAATGTTTCTAACTTTATTTAATGTTGTTTGTAGGACTATTCCCAGATAGTACGAGATACATGCAAACGAAAAGAACTTCACGCATACTGGACCTTGATGTAAAAAAGGATTACAAGATCAACCTAAAAGATATCTCTCTCAACTAGCCATAAAAACAAAAAGGCTGACTGTGAGAATTCACAATATAGTGAAAATATACGAACATGCGGCTTAAGTATGAAAGAAGTTTAATATTACAAGATGCATCCTACTAAAGCATGCTGAACATCTTGACATCGAAGAGCTCAACCTCTACACACCTGGAAGCTAGATTACAAAATCTACGATACTCTGTTTTGGAGCCAACATCTTGAAGAGGACACAGATATCATTTTATCTGCATCCATTGAGTCCAGAGCTTTACTGCACAACACAAAGAGATTTCCAAACTCTAGTTTTTTACTTTTATAACACTTTTGTGTTCTTATGATTACATTTTGAGATGTGTGTGCATCTGTTTGTTTCACACACATTGACTCCTGAGCTTAACAAATGGATACTAAAATATCGTCACACTCAATACCTTTCTAAACTTGTCTACCACGTAGATCTGTGGAAGTGATCCAGTGTGATGTATTTATTAGTTTTTCCCACAAATAACTATGGTAGAGGTCATGTGTGACATGGACATCCCTATGTGCTATTGTGAACCCCGATCGAGGGGGGCGATCAAAAGTTTATTAATATAAATAGCTTGGTGACAGGTGATCACCTAGTGAAGAAGAATAAGTCTCAGATTTACAATGAACCTCTTGTTTTAAATGTTGTGTTGTTTGTCTTATATTTTTATCTATCGTGTATTTCATACATTAAGATAAACTGAACATTTATTATTTGATTAGAATGTTCTTATACATAATTTGAATCAGTAGATTTGTTCCAAAAGATTACTAATCGTTATATTTGTAAAACTAAGAACAAATCAATCATTAGAGAAACTAATTTCACTTTTTGGACTTATAAATTCAATACAAATTAAATTAAATTTTATTTTAATTGGAATTTATTATTTTAACGATCCAAATTTGACAAAAATATTTATTGATACTCAATTCACCACCCTCTTGGGACTTCTACTCTGACCAAAATTTGGTATAAGTGGGATAACATGTTTTTTTAATTACCAAATCTTGTCAACTGTGATTATAACTGTTTTCCGAAGATAACAAAATTTCTGTTATTTCTTAATTATCATCTCATTGATATTATACTACAATAATAATCATGGAAAATAGATTATAAGGGGATTCGACCAATAGACCTCCTTTCATTAATTGAACAAATTTTTCTCAGTGGAATCTCAAGATGAAAATACTTTTAGAAAGCTTGGGATTTGAAATATGGATACTATTGGAAGTAAATATACAATTCCTAAAACTTCTAGAAACACTTGGGATAAACCTAACATGACTACCTATAACAATAATTGTAATGAAATGAATGTAATATACTGTTCAGTGGGAGATGAAGAGGTTAACTATATCTCTACTTAAAAAAATGCAAATTAAATTTTGGACAGTCGATCAATTTTTCATGAAGGGACATATAATGTTAATGAAATGTGATTAAATACTTATACAACTAAATATTAAAACTTCATAATGAATCCTGATGAGTAATTTTTTGATATACATCTCAGGTTCAATGAAATTGTGAAAACCATGATTAATTTTGGAAGAGAAGTAACACCCAAAGAGTAGATCATTTGAATTATGCGAGGCTTACTAGAACGATGGTGTATGATGTCTATGTCTATTAAAGAATTGTGTGATATTGAGAAGATTCCAGAGAAGGAATTTATTGGAAAACCAATGGTGTATGATGATGAATTAAAGGTAAATCAAGTAGAGGATGAACCAAAACGAAAATTTTTAGCCTTCAAGACAATTGCTTGTATAAGTAAATACAAGGAGAGTGTTCAAGTTGCTATTGAAAGCTCATGTAGTGATAATGTACCTTCAGACAATGATGAAGAAATGTACTAGATGATGAGATGATTCAATAAATTTTTACGAAAACATAGTTTTTCAGAGATCCAAATTACAAAGGGAAATATGAAAATAAGTGTAATTGAAAAAATGATTGCAAGAAAATGATAAATCAGAAGATATAATTACTTATGAATGTAATAGGAAAAGTCATTTCAAGGATTATAGTCCAAATATGTAATACATGAAAAAGTATGAAAATATGGACAGAAGGTATATGAAAGAAATGAAGGCCACCCGGAGTGCCTCTGATGACACCACAAGTGAATCTAGCTCTTCTCCGAATGATAAATATGATATGAATAATATTTTTTTATAAAAAACAAAATTGAGGTAACCATAGACACTCTTATACATAATTCTTATTATTCTGAAAGTGTTTCTTAGAATATGAAAAATGATGAATTATTAAAATAATAAACAATGTTAGAAGAAACATGTAATGAGTAGAATTATAAGTATAAATCATTGAAGAAACATCATGATTTTAGTGTGACTACATATTATGAACATAAAACTGAAAAAGAAAAAAATTCTCAACTACTCACGGTAAACAATGAGTTAAAAATGTCTGATGAGAAATTGAATAAAGATATATAAAAGATTACTAATGGGAATGATACTCTTACACAAATTCATGGTAAAAAATGGCTATTGAGTATACTTCTAGGATAGGATATCAACCAGGACAATGAAATGTATCAAAATCACATTTTGTAACCAAATATGTAATATATGTTACTTTTTTTAAAAACCAGAATTTTACTGCAAGCTCAACGTCCATAAATTTGTTTACTACATCTAATTCATTAGGACCAAACAGAGTTTACTTTTCAAAAACACTAAATTCTGCATATAGTAAACCCATAGGATAGTTTGTGGGTACTTAATTCATATATTACTAATGCATGTGGACCTATAAAATTATGGATACAGAAGTCATTTCTAGGTGAAAATATTTTGTAAGTAAACTGCCTAAAGAACTCCTATAAATGTTGTGGTACATTGAAAATTGGTGTTCAAGACATATGACAATGTTCTATTCAATCTCTAAAAGTCTTATCAATATTGATGGGGGATATTTCACATTTGTTGAAAATGGTAATGGAAAAATCATCGCCCTATGCTAGATTGGTAAACCTAACACTATTTCAATGTCTAAATTACTATATGTTGATGGATTAGAGTATAACATTGTCATCATATCATTAATATGTGATGATGGATTTAATGTTAAATTCCAATATGATGCGTTCTAGGTATTTTATGCCGATATTATTATAGTATTTACTGCTCATAGAAATAATAATGTATATGCTATAAATCTAGACACACTAGCCTCACAGAATGTCTATTGTTGAAATGCCTTTCACAAAATGTCTTAGCACTAGAATAGAATACTATGACATCACAACATACACTCTCTTAGAATTTTAACCATAAAATTCATTGTTACAGTCTTACCCAAATTATTGTTTCCCCACAATAAGGTCTTTAATACATTTGTAAATGGAAAGAATCATAAAATCACTTTCAAACCAAAGAAATAAGTAACTAATTATCAACCTCTCGATTAGTTTCACATGGACTTATTGGACCGTCTATAGATTCATGTCTGAACTGGAAACACTATGTTTATGTTCCTATAGATGGTATCTCTAGGCACTCTTGTACCTTTTTCCTTGCCCATAAAAGTGAATCTTTTTCATATTTTACCAAGTATGATAGGTCTATAGGAAATCATTTCGGGTTTAAGATTAAATCCATAAGAATTTATCATGGTCGTGTATTTGAGAATAAATATTTTGAAACCTTTTCTCACAAAATGCCAAAAATCATAATTTTTGTGCACCTAAGACACCTCAACGGAATGGTGTGGTAGAAAGAAAAAATGGAACCTTACAAGAAATTTCTCATATTATGCTTAATGAATATGATCTACCCATTTATTTCTGGGCTGAGGCTGTTAATACATATTGATACATAGTAAATAGATTCTTATTCAGACCCATCCTTAAGATATTTTTTTAGGTGTTGTGGAATAATAAGAAACCAAAATTAGGATATTTTAAAGTGTTTGGATGTAATGTTTATATTATGAAAAATAATGATAATTTAGATAAATTTTCCTCCAAAAGTGATGAAGGAATATTTCTTGGATATTCTACAACAAGAAAATAATATAGAGTATTTAATAAGAAAACCAAATGTGTAGAGAAATCTGTACACATAATGTTTGATAAAGTATATCCATTTAAGCCCAATAACTCACTAGAAAATATTTACGAAGATATGTCCAATATAGACATTAATGATAAAGTCTCAAATAATTATATGAAGAAATATTTGAACACATACTGTAATAGAAAATCTCCAGATCCAAACCATAGTGACCCATATCAACCCGACCAATCTGAAATATCAGGTCCTACCTTCTCTAAATAAACCAGGACTATTAAGAATCATCCAATAGATGGTTTTGTTAAACATATAAACAGTGGAACACAAATCAGATCATCCTGGACAAACCAGGTTGAACATCATGCTTTCTTTTCAGAGAATGAACCAAAAAATATCGATGTTTCAATAAATGATTAATTTTGGATAATGGCAATGCAAAAAGTACTTAATCAGTTTGAATGAAATAATGTTTTGAAACATGTAAATAGACCAAAGGATACATTGTCTGTTGTAACCAAATGGGTATTCAGAAATAAATTAGATGAAGCTATAAATATAATTAGAAATAAAGATAGACGAGTTACAAAAGGATATAATCAAGAAGAAGGAATTGATTATGAAAAGACATTTTTAGATGTAGCTATACATGAGGCAATTAGAATCATACCTGCATATGCAACACACTTGGATTTTAAATATTATCAAATGGATGTCCCATGTGAATTATTAAATGGTTTTATAATTGAAGATGTTTTTGTTGAATAACCCCCATGTTTTAAAATTCAACTTTTTCCAAAACATGTGTTTAAATTATCTAAAGCTTTATATGGTTTGAAACAAGCTCCAAGAGCATGGTATGTATGGATGAGTAATTTTCTTATTTCAAAATGCTTTACAAAAGGACTCGCAGAACCTACATTATTTATAAAAATAATTTCAAAAGAAGTTTCAATAGCCCAAATATATGTAGATGATATTTTCTTTGGATAATCTATAAACTCATTATGTAATGATTTTTCAATCATAATGCAACGTGAGTTTCAAATGAGATTAATGGGAGAACTGAAAAATTTTCATGGATTTAAAAGATTTCTAAATAAAGAAGGTAATATTTTAAATCAAAGTATGTACACTAAATATCTATGGAAATGATATGGCTTTGATATAATTAAGAGTAGTGAAACCCCTAAGAGTGCAGCATGTAAGATAGATCTTCATGAAAATGAAAAATCAGTTGATAAGACTGGTTACAGAGGAATGATTGGTAGTTTGTTGTACATAACTGCTAGTAGATAAAATTTTATGTTTATTGTTTGTGGGTTTGAGATTTCATGAAAATCATAAAGAGTCAAATTTAAATGTTGTTAAAATAATTTAAAAATACCTCTAATATACATCAAACATTGGACTCTTCTATCCTAAAGGGAAACCTCTTGATTTAGATAGCTATTCATATGTCGATTTGGATGGATGTATGATAGATTGAAAGAGTAGCTCTAGAACATGTCATTTTTTGGGAATGTCACTAATATCGTGGTGTAGTAAAAAAGAAAAATGTAGTTGCATTATCAACTACTTAAGTAGAATACATTGTTGTTGGATGTTTCTGTGCACAAAATTTGTGGATTAGACAAACTATATTAGATTACAGATTTCAATTCAGACATATCCCCATAAAATGAGACAACACAAGTGCTATTAAAATTTCTAATAATCCTATTTATCATCCTATAACAATTCATATTGATGTAATACATCGCGTTTTGATATATCATTATCAAAAAGAAGATATAACTAATGAGTTTATTGGGACTGAGAATAAACTTGTTGATATATTCACTAAACCCTTAAACTCTGAGAGAACTAATTACATCATACATGAACTATGAATGATAAATCTCTAAGATCTCCTTAAACTGATCATATGAAAACAATTTCATGAAACCTAACTTGTCAAACTGAACCTTGAAACCAATCTTTTGAAACTGATCCTTGAAACCGATCTTCGAAAATAAATCTCTTGAATCTAATCTCCATAAATAGATATCATGAAACCGAACCCTTGAAATCGGTCATCGGAAAATGATATTTTGAATCAAATATCTTGAAACTGATCTGCTAAAACCAATTTATTGACACCGATGTTGAATTGGAATCTTTTTCAATTCTGTATATTTTTAAAAAACGATGGTGTTTTGGTTTTTTTCAGCATTTAAGTTTTATTCATTACGATTTAAAATCCCAAAATGATATTTTATGTTCAATCCATACCCACTTTTCACCTTCCCACTTCCGTAATGATTTCAACCATGGGTCACTCTACCTCTCAACCCTCATCCACATGTATTTTGGAATATGAAGCGTCAACATGGAATGGATTAAGAGCGCTATGGAAGGGCCAAAAAAATCACCTTCTGCTAAGATAAAAATGGCGATTCTAGTGAGACTAAAAAACTAAACATAAAAATCCTAGTGATTACGGCTGAAAATTAAAATTCTGTTGAGTGGATTCTATTAATAATGTCGTTTTATTAAAAGTATTGGAATCTCAAGGGTGGCTGATCCAGTTTTCTTAAAATGAAATTCCTTATTATCCCCATATAGTGCATGAATTCAATCAGAAGTTGAAGATATCTCTAGATGAAGTTGAGTCAGAATTAATGAGGTCAGTAGTAAAGGGAAAGGAAGTGGATTTTTCATCTATGGAATGGGTTGAGTTCTTAGAGATTCCTCATGAAGGAGAACAAGCTGATTATCTAGGAAATATTCCACCTTAATATGATTCGTTCTCTTATGGAGATGCTATGAAGGAGGTAACTGGAAATAGATAATCAAGGAGGACTATTACAAGTGAGTTTTATGAAAAAATATGATTATTGTTTAGGTTTATACAACATCAAATTGGTCCCATGATGGGATATTTCTATATTGTGAAGTATCTGGATGTATTCCTGATTTATATGTTGAAACATTTGATAAAAGTAAACATATTTAGTTACATAATGGTGCATGTATCTTATTTGATAAAAACATTCAAGAAGGCAAAAATTTTGTACTATATGAGGATGATCTCTTCCATGATAAAAAGGATAGGAAATGTGGAATATGGAGATGAACTAATATGTACATGTAGCTGTTTCTGTCATAAAAAATTTATTTTTAAAATGATGAAGATCTTCTGGGACCATTGGATGAAATTTTGGGTTGGTGAGGAGGAATGGATATATGAATATTTCAATACATTTCACCATCCTACCATAAAAAACAATCATGTTGATCCAAGTCTCAAACCATGAGAAGAACCCATTTATTCTGATGAGGAAGAAGAGGCTGAAGATCTGCGTGGAGAAGGATCTCTTTTAGATGAAGGAGTGATCCTGATACTTCTAAATTCTCCATTGACATGTCTTATGGAACTTCTAGTCCACCTTTAGACATACCCTCAAGATAATCTATGTTAGTTTGATGAGGATGAAGAAGACACCAAGGTTAATGGATTTGAAGGATATGTGAGTTAATCAGATGATGAGTTTGATGATTATGATAAAAATGAAAGTGAAAATTATGAATATGTATGTTATTCATTAAATGTGGTACAACATGTTTTGGACAGATTCAGTGAGGAATCTGTACATGGAGCAGGTAATGAAGATGAGAAGGTTGAACAAGAGGTTGTTGATCATATGAATGTTAAACATGAGGACATATCACCCCATCATAATGATAAAAATCAAGAAATAATTTAGGAATGGAATGAACATATGGATGGCGGCTTTGAGGAAAAAGCTAAGGATCAAATACCAAAAAATTATGTAGTTCTAGGAGAAACTCAACTTGAATGAGATCATGTAAAACCTGATGTTCAGTTGGTTATTGTATCTAGAAATGTTGTTGTTTCTTGAGTACTGATTGAAGATGTTGATGAAGATAATAATTTTCCAGATCCCCATGGAATAAGGATTAGAATTGATACTTTTGAGCCAACAGACTAGACATGTACTAGAGAGTGTAATAATGATATAGGATACAGTTTGGATTATGCCTCAGATAAGGAGAGGGTTCCTTATCCTCCTATAACATAAGTCCAGGATGAACCAAAACCTTTTACAACTTTTCCACCTATTTCACCTATAGCAGAATTGATAGTTGCACGGACCGTTCCAAGTGACTATGTCACTAAGGCTGAATTGTAAGAATAAAAAAATTATATATGTGAGTGAGTGAACTCCTCAATTTGATCCTCAAGTGAATCGTCCACTTCAATAAGTATTTTAGATGCAGATGAAGTGAAGATTGCATGAATAGTGATCAAAGAGATTCAACTGAATCTCATTACCAAAGTAGAAAACATTATTTGGCAGAAAACATTGATGAGATAGGATGTATGAAATATGAGAAATATGTTAAATTCTATAACCTATGAATTCATGACCTCCTTCAATGGAGTTAAAGAAGTTCATAAGAACATGGGGACTCATCTAGTCGTTGTGGATCTGAAGAAGTTTAAAGAGGAGCTTAGAAAAATGTTAACTGGCCCATCTAGTTCTAGAAGTGGGAAAAATGTTGTTGCTAATTTGGAGTCTCTCAATGCTCCAATGAGAGAGGAACTCCCAATCGTTAGAGTATTGGAGACAAAGAAGATCTTGAGAAGGTATAAAGAAATACAGAACATCTGTACAATATGGTTAGGCAGTGCACCAATGAAGCCTCACCAAAAAAGAAAGTGATTCGAGAAAAGGTGGATAAGATATTTACCCAGATCACTACCATGTATGACCTTATAATTCTATTCATGTTTCTTGTAGATAATATAAGAATACATATTTTCACCAAGTCCTCCAAGAAGAAAGTTACTCAATTGAAGGATTTTACCCCATTGCTGAATAATTTTTTTGAGAATAAAAAGTCTTAGAAAAATCTATACAATATCATGGTAAAATAATTAATGATTTCATCAATCCCCATTAAGAATATATTCTTGTCAGGATAAATCCATTGTGGTCCCTCATGCAGCATTCATTGGTACTTCCTCTCGGGCTCCTACTCAAATAATTGTCTTTCAAGATGTGTCCTAGATTCGACCGGTCCTTATATGGAAAACTCCCAGTTGTGTGTTGTCAGCAAAAGGCATAGTATTATAGAAAATTTACCTAGAGGTGTTGTCCTACCTAGTTTTATCTTCAAACCACCTCTTCCCTCTACCTCTACAAAACCCTCAAATCCTATTATTGATCCTTCAGATAATGGAAAATCCCCACAGCAACCAACCCCTTATTGATGGACTTTTTTATAGGGATTTGAACTTTTTGTTTGACTAGACTCTTCTAGATCTTCATGTAAAACATTATGGTGTCTTTCATTTATGATATTTCTTCTCTTATTTTCTTCTTTTTTTTCTAATCCCAAAGTGGGGGAGAAGAAGTGGCATACATTTTTTTAATCTAACAAGAAGAGGCATACATTTTTAATCTAGGAAGAATAAGAATACATTTTTAATCTAAGAAGAGGCATACATTATTAATCAATGGGGAAGAATTTATTTTATAGGAAACATTTGCATACACTCATCATAATCTTTTTGTTTATGGGGTAATTGTTTTAAAAATTAAATCAAGTGAGGGATTTAGTTATATTACATAATCTCATTCAGTACTGTTAATTATGCCCACTTATTATTTGATTCCTTTTATTTCTATGTATTCCATAATTTGTGATTATCAAAAGGGGGGAGATTTTTGGAACCTCTATGATATAGTAGTATTCATAATAAAAAATAATTTCTAACTACATATTATACCCTTCATGTAATTTAATATCTATAAGTAAATAAATTATATCATATAGAAAAATATATTTTAATAAGGTAATAACTTAAATTTGTAAATATATATGTTTTCAATTTTTTTATTTTACATGTATTTTTTGATTTCATTGAGTTTTGTAATGTGTTTTTTAATAAAGAATCTTTATATGTATTTTATATTTCATGTTCGGCACACCGATGTTCGACACACCGAAGTTCAACACACAGATATTCGACACACTGATTTTCGACACACCAATGTTCAACATCGATGTTCAAAACACTGATTTTCGGTACACTGATGTTTGACTCACCGAGGATGACAGGCTGAAGAAGTCACATCAATGATGATACACTGAAGATGAAACACTAATCATGACACACCAAAGATGTCATAGAGAAGATAACACACTGAAGATGGAACACCGAAGATGATACAATGAAGATGTAATGAACCAGAATTTCCATGTAATTTTTTATTTAAATAATAATTTTATGAGTCCTCTAAAATTAACGACGCGTGATTCCGAGGCCCAGAGTGCTCGGAATAAAATTTTTATCTTTTTTTGGGTACGTTCAGTAAATGTGCTAGTGGGATTTTCAAACATTTGAACCAGTGCTATTAATTGAAATCTGAGGGTATAATGACCCATACATTACATACATTGTTAATAAATCAAAATTGAAGCATATTTGTTACAACATATAACAAAACCACGAAAGTACCGTATAGGTATAGTGCCTTTAGAAACTGGGAAACATAAACAACTGGTTCATAAAGCGTCTACACTATCTCCCATTTATTTCATCATATCTATAGTCCCTTTTGGAATATCTTACTTAATAACCTTCTTCCTGACCAGGGGAAAGAAAACACACAAAAGGGTGATCTCAAATGCTCAGTAAGGGTAATCAAAAGAAATATCAATCACATCATATTCATAAGAACATAACTTTTGGAAATCTTAACCTGCAAAAGAGAGCATAATATCACAACATGGGATAAATCATAGTAGTGAAATGGAATCCAATAATCATAACATAAAACATGAAACTTTGTGGCATACACACATAATAATAGAGAATCATTTCTTATTAGTCAAGACTCATTGACAATACTATCTTAGTGGACAAAGTCCATTTCTGAACCGAGTTCACTCCTCGTTTCAGTCCTGTTTCACTGAAACGGTATAACCTACCGTTCCAGCCATGTATATCTCATGAGATATAAAATCTGTACCCAATGCATTGGAGGGAGATATAGGTCCCACCCATCTCATAATGATACCATTCTTATGTGTGCCACAAAATCAGAAACCATACATCATAGCATAACCCATGTAATAAAAATGGGAATCTTAAACATCGTGACATCATAAAAAAATTCATATAAGATAAAGGAATTCATAAAAATATTTCAATCACAACATAATAAAATCCATGTAATAATAGGGATAGAAACAGAATCCTATATTATCTTAGATGGAAAATAATTTTGATAAAACACTTGAACTCCATTCTTGAGGAAAATATCCTTTCTACTTGAAAAACACTTTTCCTTTCTTAACATGTCATGCAATTCTAAACTAAAAGAAGTTGATTAAAAATAAACTTGAATACTTGTAAAGGAAGCTTCTTGGAAATAATGTTTTAAAAATCCATTCATGCCGTATAATTTTAAAAAAAATAATTCTCATACTTTTGTCGGAAATGTCAAAAAGTACCTCGTACGAAAAATGGCAAAAGTTTCCTTTCATATCATTTACTAAAAACAAACCGAAGGGTAAAATTGAATATAAAAAATTTTAGGTGGATGGAAATAATATTACATATTGAGGAATCATGGATGTGGATGAGAAAATACACCCCAGTAAATACCAAAGTATAAACAATTTCAGATAAAAATGAGATTGTGATATTTTACCTTACCTTAGGTCTGATTTTCTTCGTAAGTGTCCGAACCTCCTGTATAATGATTTAAATAATGTTATTTTATTATTACAGAATCATAATTATTGTTATTATATCATATATGGTCATATTCTAAGCTTCTTATTAGTAATATTTCATTACCACTTGTTATTCGGGTGTTTATTACTTTTTGTCCTTATGCGTGTTTTGTCGAATAAATTCTTATTATTCTCTTTAGGTTATAGATACCTCATTTACAGAATGGTATTAGTGTAATATATATCATATTCATTCATTCAATTCATTTATATAATCATTATGAAATGGAGATCATGTAGAATGAGTCACATCACATCGTGGATACGGTATTCCGTACGTACGCACGAGTGATGATATCGTTCCTATGATCATGGAATTGTATTGGAGTGTATGTATACTATTTCAGAATCAATATTACTTTATAATAGTCATATATAGTCATTATTTACACCATTACAACCATCCAAGTAAGGTGGTGGTGGAAAATAGATTACACCACAGTGTGGAGATGGTATTCTGTACGTACGCACACGCGGTGATTTCTTTTTCCATAGGATGGATAGATGGTGAAATAGGACTGTTTCATACTTATAATAAATTATCAGTATGTTAGTGATACTTATTTTATTACTACATAATGAAACAACTAAATAAGAAGAAGTGGAAGAAGAAATAAATAAGAAAGAATCGGTAACAGACATTACCTCTTCTTTGAAGTGCTTCTTTGACACCTCCTTTCAGGGAACTAAAATAGGTCTTTGAAGAAGACCAGAACCTCTAGGATGTTTCTAGGGATGTGGAGAGGACAAATTGGCAGGGTTTGGCCGATCTTGAATGCTCAAAGTGGTGTGAGGACGATGGGGAGGAGGTGCCCTTTTATAAGGGAGGAGAGGGGCACCTTTGGAATAACTAAAAATATTATTTTATTATAAAATCAAATTCGGTTTTTAATAGTTCCAAATTGATATATTTCTAAGATAAGGTGGTTAGGGGTCGAAATACTCTCATCCAATAGAATTTATTCAAGTTTATGTATCAATTTTAACCATATCATTTAGATTTAACTTTAAGTTAGATAATTTAACTTTTGCCGTGTCTTCTTGTTTTCTTACACTATAAGGTTAATAAACTTACCATATCAAGCCAAACGAACCCCAAGTTGATTATTATTAATATATATAACCTTATCTAAGTCATTTGGACTATCCTTAGATTTTTAGGAATAAAATAACAATTAGTAATATAATATTTGTTTTAAAAAGTATTTTATGTCAATTTTGACACTATTTAGTAATTGATTTTTGTGAAAATCATAACAGAATTTTGAGTTCGAACCAAGTTACATAAATCAATACTAACATGTCATATTAACCTAGAAAATTAGGTTAATTCATAAAAAGTCTCAAATTACATTTATTTGGGTATTTATAACATCAATTATGTCAATATTTCATTAATAAGATAATTACTGCATCATCATTGTGTCAAAAATAAATTAAATTATTTAATGTCTAAAAATTACAAATAAAATACCATTATGTAGTAATGTTTTTTATATTTCTAATGAATATTTATAGTTGAATTTATCTAATGTATAACCCCATATTAAAAATGATTTACCTATTAAACATTGATTTTAACTATTTTAACCCTTCTTTAAATAAAATAATAATAAATGTCCTAATCTAATCCAAGTGGGTGGAAATGGTCATATTTTATTCCTAAGGTCGTTTTTGGTTGAATTACACTTGTCCAATATAATTAGGACTTGTTTTAGGGTAATAATAATATCATTTTTACCCTTAATTACCCTATTTACTTTTAACCGTGGTAAAAAAAGTAAAACGTTACTATTCACCAAAAAATTATTTTCATCTCATTGAACCACATTTTACTTACTGACTTCAACTGTGTCTCTCGGATTTTCGAAGTTCCACTCACAAAGCGGTAAAATTAAGTTTTATGAAAAATTCACTTTTTTTAACTACCACTTAGTGGTTTCACTATTCATCAAAAATTGAAAGTTTTCAGAAAAATAGCAAAATTTCACCCTATGCTAATTTCGATATTCTAAATCTAAAAATGAAGTCCATTTTGAAAAATAAAATTTATAACATTTCAAAAAGTGGTTATTACTATTAATAACAGCTAGTTTTAATAATATTTTAATAGCATATCATTGTTTAGTGAAACTCGATATTGGGTATGACGCAAGATATCGAGGAAGGCCGCGGTTGCGTGTAAAGCAAGCCATGATAGTGTTAGTGAAATATTCCTTTGATGGTTTATATAACATAAAAACAAAATATTTCACATGAAAGCCTCGAGTGTTACATTCTACCCCCCTTAAAATGAATTTCACCCTCAAAATTCGTCACTTTGTAACAAACAGATGAGGATACCTCTCCCTCATCATATCCTCAAGCTCCCATGTAGAGTTTTCTAATTGGTGGTTCCTCCATGAAACATTCACCAATCGAGTGGTCTTGCTTCGTAGGAATTTTTTACTATGATCCAGAATCTCTATCAGTCGTTCTTCATATGAAAGATCTTGCTCCAACGGTACAACTTCTTAGCTAAGTACATGTGAAGGATCAGGTGTGTACTTTCTCAAGAGAGATACATGGAACACATCGTGAACTTGACAGAGATTTGGTGGAATCACCAATCAGTAACCTACCTTCCCAAGACGATCCAATATTTCTAAAGGACCGATATATCTAGGGCTCAACTTCCCCTTCTTTCCAAATCTCATGACTCTCTTCCTAGGAGATATTCGTAAGAACACTTTATCACCCACTTCAAACTCTAGGTCTTTTCATCGGTTGTCGACATAACTTTTCTGTCAACTCTGAGCGGCTCTTATGTGTTTTTTAATAGATCTGATCTTTTCTTCCATTTCATCAATGAGATTAGGTCCTAATAGCTTTCTTTCCCCAACTTCATCCCAGCAAGTTGGAGTCCTGCATTTCTTTCCATAGAGAGATTCATAAGGAGCCATCTGAACACTGGAGTGAAAGATATTATTATATGAAAATTCCACCAAAGGTAGGTGTTGATCCCAACCACCATTGAAATCCATAGAGAAAACTATCAACATATCTTCTAGGGATTGAATTGTTCTCTCAGACTGACCGTCTGTTTGAGGATGATAAGCAGTGCTGAAACTCAACTCTATATCCAGAGTATGATGAAGACATCGCCAGAACTTTGAGATAAATCTCGGATCCTGATCAGATATAATAGAAAGTGGTACTTTATGCAATCTTACCACTTCCTTTACATATATCATGTCAAGCTGATCCAGAGAGAAATCCACTATAATAGCAATGAAGTGTGCAGGATTGATAAGATGATCAACTATGACCCAGATAGCATTATTTCCTTTGGAAGTTTTAGGATGTCTTGTGACAAAGTCCATAGTGATGTTTTCCCATTTCCATTCGGGTATGGGTAATGGTTGTAACATCCCCTTAGACTTCGGTCTCTCAGCATTAACTTGCTGACAAACCAAGAATCGAGAGACATATTCAGCAACATCTATTTTCATTCCATCCCACCAGAAGTACTCTTTCAGGTCCCTATACATCTTCGTGCTTCCAGGATGAATAGATAATGAAGAACTATGAGCCTCATCCAGCAGCTCCTTCTTTAATTCCGGGATGGGAGGAACACAAACCCGATTCCTGAACATTATTATCCCATCACAATCAAGGTTGAATTGAGGAACATTTCTCATCTTCTTTTGTAACTCGACATCTTCTTTCTGTGCCTCTTTAATCTTCACATGTATAGATGGATGAACATTAATTTGAGATAGATAAGATTTTTCCCCTTCCATTATAATTTCAAGATCCATCCTTTGTAAATCCATAAATATTGGATCTTTTTTGATCCTCATCACGGATAAACTGGCATGGTCTTGTCGACTTAATTCATTTTCCACCTTGTTTGCTTTCCCAGGGTGGCAATGGATTGAGCAGTTATAATCATTAATAAGCTCTAACCATCTTCTTTGATGCATATTCAGCTCCTTTTGTGTGATAATATACTTTAAACTTTTATGATCAGTATAAATGTCACACCTTTCTCCATTAAGATAATGCCTCCAAATATTGAATTTAAATATTACCGCAGCTAACTCCAAATCATGTGTTGGGTAAATTTTCTCATGGATTTTCAACTACCGTGAGGCATAAGCTCTCACCATATCATTTTTCATAAGAAAACACCCCGATAACTTCTTAGATGGATCACTATTGATGACAAACCATTCTCCACTACATGGCAGTGTGAGCACAGGTGCACTGGATAACCTTCTTTTCAACTCCTTGAAATTCTCTTCACATTCTTCCCTCCAAACAAACTTAACTCCTTTCCGAGTCAACTTGGTGAGTGGATTAGATAATTGTGAAAAATCATTCACAAAACGTCGATAATATCCAGCCAAACCAAGAAAACTTCGGATCTCAGTTACTGTTGTTGGTCTCGACTGTCTTTTGATAACCTCTGTTTTTGCTGGATCCACATATGTCCCCTCTTTTGAGAATATGTGACCCAAAAATGTAACTTATTTATGCCAAAATTCACACTTGGTAAATTTGGCATAAAGCTTCTCCTTTCTCAGGGTCTTCAATATAATTCTCAAGTGATCTTCATGTTCTTCCTTTCTCTTTGAATAGACAAGAATATCGTCTATAAAGACTACCACAAATTGATCAAGATAGTCTCTAAAGACTCTATTTATCAGATCCATGAAGATAGCAGGGGAAATAGTAAGACCAAATGGCATCACTATAAATTCATAGTGTCCATACCTTGTACGGAAAGCCATATTTGGTATATCCACCCTTTTGACCCTTAATTGATGATACCCTGAAAGAATATCAATCTTGGAAAAGTATTGAGCTCCGCGTAGTTGGTAAAATAAGTCATCAATGTGTGGGAGAGGATATTTGTTCTTGATAGTGATCTTGTTAAGTTCTCTATAATTAATGCAGAGTCTCATTGATCCATCTTTCTTCTTAACAAACGGAACAGGTGCTCCCCAAGGTGACTCACTAGGGCGTATAAACCCCTTATCAAGATTCTCTTGGAGTTGCTTCTTCAATTCCTACAACTCAATTGGGGCCATTCTATATGGTGTCTTTGAAATAGGAAAAGCACCCGATATGAGTTCTATTGAAAACTCAACTTCACGATTTGGTGGAAGACCCGGTAATTCCTCCGGAAAGACATCATCAAACTCCCGTACAATGGGAATATTCTTAATCGTGAGTTTCTCACCAACCATTTGAGATAAATAACCATCATTTAGTGGAATCAAGACCCATAAGGTAGAAGGAATTTCCAATGGATGGTTATGTTCATCCTTGCATTGATAGACGATCATAGATTGATTTGGAATATGAAATATGACTTCCCTTCTTTGGCAATTGATATGAGCTCCATATAAAGAAAGCCAATCCATGCCAAGAATCACATCAAATTCCACTATAGGAATGATCACAAGATTTGTAGGAATCACTTTCCCACAAACTTCGATCGGAGAAGAATTATAAACTTTTGATGCGACTGTTGTGCCATTAGGTGTTGTCATAGCTAACTGAATATCTAATTGTTGAGGTAATACAATGATACCCTTAGAAAATTCTTCAGAAATAAAAGAGTGGGTGGGTCTAGAATCAAATAAAATATTTTCTACTTTAGAGTGGATGGTAACTGTACCTTTCACCACATCATTATCGTACGCCACATCTCTGAAAGAAATTTCATGTGACTTTCCTTTGTCTTTAGCCTTAAGAGTTTGTTGACATCAACCATAATCATCAACCCTTGGATTAGGACATTTATTGGCATAATGTCCCATCTCCTTGCACTTGAAACATTGAAGTGTAGTAGGTTCATTCTATGTATCCCTTCCTTTGTTTTCATCATTAGACATCTTCTTCCCATCATCGCGGCATTCAAATGCCCGATGACCTACCTTTCCACATTTTAAACATTTACTTGTCCCTTTAAGACAACTCCCTCCACGTTTATTTCCACACTTTGAGCATAAGGAAAAGTTCATCTTCTATTCAGTGTGCTCTTCAGATTTTCCTTTGAATTCATTTTCCTCTTCTTATCAAACCCATATGACTGATGGGTTACTCCAATCTCCATCTCAACTTTGAGAGCACATCGAACGATTTCCTCATAGCTATTGAAGTCCCTTATGTCTAACGCCCTTCGAAGACTTGGTTTTAAGTCACTAAAGAATCGATCGATCTTACTCTCATGTTGGATAATAATACAAGAATCATACCTTGCAAGTCTTGTAAAATTTGCTTCATAGGTACCAACAGATTCATCATCCTTTTTCATCAGTTCAAGAAACTCTTTCTCCATCTTTGTTCGGAGAATACGAGGGATGTACTTATTGAAGAATAAGTTCTTGAACTCGTCCCATTCCATGGATTCAATTTCATCCCTTTGCCTCGTATTCTTAATAATATTCCACCATTGACCAGCATCACCTTCCAAACGATATACTGCTAAGATGACTTTATCATGCTCAGAACATTGAAGAACTGAAAATATCTTTTTAGTAGTACTAATCCATTGTTCAGAAACTAATAGATCAGTAGACCCGCTGAATGAAGGTGGACACTATCTCATGAAGGATTCAACAGAATGTTTCTACTTCCTTTGCTCGTTTGGATGTCCTGCATGATTCATAGCTTGAGAATGTTGTGTGAGCATGGCTACAAGATTTTTCATTCTAGCTCCCATAACGTTTGGTTGCTCAGGGGGACAATCATTGCATTTTCAGTCGCATTCCGCATTAACACGGTTCCTTCGGGTTCCAGCCATTGACTAAAACTAAGAAGAATAGTGTGAGAAACAGTAATTATAATAGGAAAACCACATAATCAAGAATAAAATTTCACACTTAAGGTCTTATCCTAGGTTATTCATGGCCATTTCTAAAACACTAAGATTGTGTTCTATGCTTAGAATTATTCTTAGGGTTATTACTAAGGATTTCACATCCTAGTTTCCAAAGGTTGACTATACATTTCCTCTGATACAAACTATAACGACCCATACATTACATACATTGTAAATACTTCAAAATTGAAGCATACTTATTATAACATATAACAAAACCACAAAAGGACCATATAGGTATATGTCTTTAGAAAAACTGGGAAACATAAACATCTAGTTCATAAAGCGTCTACACTGTCTCCCATTTATTTCATCATATCTATAGTCCCTTTTGGCATATCTTACATAATAACCTTATTCCTGACCTGGGGAAAGAAAACATACAAAAGTGTGAGCTCAAATGTTCAGTAAGGGTAAAAAAAAGAAATATCAATCACATCATATTCATCAGAACATAACTTTTAGAAATCTTAACCTGCAAAAGAGAGCATAATTTCATAACATGGGATAAATAATAGTCATAAAATGGAATCCAATAATCATAACGTAAAACATGAAACTTTGTGACATACACACATAATCATAGAGAATCATTTATTATTAGTCAAGACTCATTGCCAAGACTATCTTAGTGGACAATGTCCATTTCTGAACCGAGTTCACTCCTCGTTTCAGTCCTGTTTCACTGAAACGATATAACCTACCGTTCCAGCCATGTCTATCTCATTAGATATAAAATATTTACCCAATTCATTGGAGGGATATATAGGACCCACCCATCTCATAATGATACCATTCTTATGTGTGCCACAAAATCGGAAACCATACATCAAAGCATAACCCATGTAATAAAAATGGGAATCATAAACCTCATGACATCATAAAAAAATTAATATAAAATAAAGTAATTCATAAATATAATTCCATCACAACATAATCAAATCCATGTAATAATAGGGATAGAAACATAACCCTATATTATCTTAGATGGAAAATAATTTTGATAAAACACCTGAACTCCATTCCTGAGGAAAATATCCTTTCTACTTAAAAAACACTTTCACATTCTTAACATGTCATACAATTCTAAACTAAAAGAAGTTGTTTAAAAATAAACTTGAAAACTTGTAAAGGAAGCTTCTTGGAAATAATGTTTTAAAAATCCATTCACGTCGTATAAGTTAAAAAAACATTCTTCTCGTACATTTTTCGGAAAAGTAAAAATGTACCTCGTACGAAAAACGACAAAATATTCCTTTCATATCTTTTACTAAATACTCACCGAAGGGTAAAATTTAATATAAACAATTTTAGATGGATGGAAATAATAATAAATGTTTAGGAAACATGGATGTGGATGATAAAATCCACCCAGTAAATACCAAAGTATAAACAATCTCAGATAAAAATGAGATTGTGATATTTTCCCTTACCTTAGGTCCGATTTGCTTCGTAAGTGTCCAAACCTCCTGTATAATGATTTAAATAATGTTATTGAATTATTCCCGAATCATACATATTGTTATGATACTATATATGGTCATATTATTAGCTTCTTATTAGTAATATTTCATTACTACTTGTTATTCTGGTGTTTATTATTTTTTGTTCTTATGCGTGTTTTGTCGAATAAATTCTTATTCATACCTTTAGGTTATAGATACCTCATTTACTGAATGGTATTAGTGTAATGTAGATCATATTAATTCATTCAATTCATTTATATAATCATTATGAAATGAAGATCATGTAGAACGAGTCGCATCACATCGTGGAGACGGTATTCTGTAAGTACGCACGAGTGATGATATCGTTCCTATGATCGTGGAATTGTGATGGAGTGTATGTATACTATTTCAGAATCAATATCACTTTATAATAGTCATATATAGTCATTATTTACACCATTATATCCATCCAAGTAAGGTGGTGGTGGAAAATAGATTACACCACGGCGTGGAGACTGTATTCCGTACGTACGCACGCACGGTGATTTCTTTTTCCGTAGGATGGATAGATGGTGAAATAGGGTTGTTTCATACATATAATAACATATCATTATGTGAGTGATACTTATGTTATTACTTCATAAAGAAAAAACTAAAGAAGAAATAAAGATGAAAGAATCGGTAACAGACATTACCTCCTCTTTAAAGGGATTCTTTGAGACCTCATTTTAGGGCACTAAAATAGGTCTTTGAAGAATACCAGAACCTATAGGATGTTTTTAGGGATTTGGAGAGGAGAAATTTTTAGGGTTTGGCCGAGATTGAAGGCTCAAAGTCGTGTGAGGAAGAGGGGGAGGTGGTGCCCATTTATAAGGGAGGAGAGGGGCACCTTTGGAATAACTAAAAAGATTATTTTATTATAAAATAAAATTAGGTTTTTAATAGCTCCAAATTGATATATTTCGAAGATAAGGTGGGTATGGGTTGAAATCGGCTCATCATATAGAATTCATACAATTTTAGGTATCAATTTTAACCTTATCATTTAGATTTAACTTTAAGTTAAATAATTTAACTTTTACCGTGTCTTCTTGTTTTCTTACACTATAAGGATAATAAACTTACCATATCAATCCAAACGAACCCCAATTTGTTTATTATTAATATATATAACCATATCTAAGTCATTTTGACGAACCCTAGATTTTTATGAATAAAATAACAATTAGTACTATAATATTTGTTTTAAAAACTATTTTATGTCAATTTGGACACTATTTAATAATTGATTTTTGTGAAAATTATAACAGAATGATTAGTTAGAACCAAGTTACTTAAATCCATACTAACATGTAATATTAACCTAGAAAATTAGTGTAATTCATAAAATGTATCAGATTAAATTTATTTGGGTACTTATAACATCAATTATGTCAATATTTCATTAATAAGATAATTACTACATCAACATTGTGCCATAAATAAATTAAATTATATAATGTCTAAAAATTACAAATAAAATACCACTATGTAGAAAATATTTTTATATTTAGAATTAATATTTATAGTTGAATTTATCGTATGTATAACCCCATATTAAAAATGATTTACTTATTAAACTTTGATTTTAACGATTTTAACCCTTCTTTAAATAAATTAATAATAAAAGTCCAAATCTAATCCAAGTGGGTCTAAATGGTCATATATTATTTCTATGGTTGTTTTTGGTCAAATTAAAGTTGTCCAATAGAATTAGGACATGTGTTAGGGTAATAATAATATCATTTTTTCCTTAATTACCCTATTTACTTTTAACCATGGTAAAAAAAGTGAATAGGTACTATTTACCAAAAAATTATTTTCATCTCATTGAACCAAATTTTACTTACTGATATCAATCGTGTCTCTTGTATTTTCAAAATTCCACTCACAGAAGTGGTAAAATTATGTTTTATGAAAAATTCAGTTTTTTTAACTACCACTTAGTGGTTTCACTATTCATCAAATATTGAATGTTTTCAGAAAAATACCAAAATTTCACCCTATGCTAATTTCAATATTCCGAATCCAAAAATGAAGTCCATTTTGAAAAATAAAATTTATAAAATTTCAAAAAGTGGTTATTACTATTCATACCGGCTAGTTTTAATAAAATTTAAATAGCAAATCATTGTTTAGTGAAACTCGGTATTGCGTACGACGCAAGCTATCGAGGAAGGCTGCAGTTGCGTGTAAAGCAAGCCAAAACAGTGTTAGTGAAAGATTCCTTTGATGATTTATTTAACATAAAAACAAAATATTTCACATAAAAGTCTCGGGTGTTACAGAGGGCATCGATGAATTCACATAGCAGATATTCACATAAGGAGACCTTCAACTCGACCCCCGTAGGTCTAGGGTGGATGTTAGTTCTTCACTTATTTTTGATAGAAAATAAAATAAAATAATATGGTGTATCATTTTATATTTATTTTATTTTGACACTCCTATGTGGGTGTTTCATAGGTGGGGACCACCTGACAAAACCTCCTTTGAGAGGTTATGGTTATGGGGACTACCTTAGTATAAACCCCCTTGCACCCCCATTAATGAGGGAGCCCCTCAAACTTCCTGTTAAATGTGGTGGAGAATCCTCAACTCCTCCAACATTTATTATGAAAACATAGTTTATTAATTAAGCCTTTTTGAATTTATGCAAAAAAACTAAATAGACAACATTATCTATTATGTTGGCTACTTCAAATGTTTTGGTGGAATTGGGAGGAAATAGCCTTAGGAGAAATCTCTACAATGAAGAACACCATTTAAGAACATCAAATACGACTCCGACTTCCTCCATGGGACATCTGTTGATGAGGAACATCTTCAACCTCAACGAATCAAGGATCGATGAAACTCTGTCATCACCAACATACATCTATTCAAAATGAAATCTTCTCCTTCCCCATGGACAATATTCAATGAAACTAACAAATGAGGTATGGAGGGTGTTTGAATTCATTCCATCACCCATTCTTATTATTCTTGTGATTCAAGTATTATAGCCACTTGCTATCACTGTAATGTGCAGTGTGAGGGATAAAGAAACATTGACCATCCTCTCTGAATATCCTGTGATGATTCTTGTGTTCTTCTTGATAGAGAAGGATGGCTACCAACCATGACAAAGGTAATGATGGTGAAGAAGGCACGGGCGCTGCCTCGTGTCCAATACTTCCTGTCGTGCTCCGCCGTCCCTGACCTCCGCACCCCACAGTGCTCCGTCGCGCCTCCCAACGGCCTCCTCCCTCCCGGTCGAGCCACACCATGGAATGCGCCCTCCCAACCGAGCCACCCCAGCTGAGACCCCCTCCCCCACGACCTTTGCCCTCATGGCCAAGAAGCTCTGGTCGAGCCACCCTGGGGCCTCGCACCCTCGCGACACCCCACACAGTCGTGCCGCCCCATGCCCCCATGACACCCCAGCGACCTCATGGCCCATGCAGCCTTTTAGGTCGGATCCAACGGGTCGGGCCGGGTTGATGAAAATCGGGTCGGCCCTTGATGGGTTGGGCCGGGTCGGTCCAAACGAGTCGGACATGATCTGAACCAGATACAACCCTATAATTTACATGGTCCATTACATTGGAACTTGATGTCCGTTTGAGGAACCATCAGTTGTGCCAAAAACAGTGGAGAGATATTCTCCATTTGCTATACCCCACTAGAGTTTTGGGTCATGTTGGGGAATGGTCGGGTTGGATCGAGCATGAATCTAACAGGGCCCTCTAAACTAAAAGTCTAATAACTCACAGACATGGTGTCCGAATGATGTGTCATCTATTGCGTCGAGACCACAATGATGTGATGGTCCATTGAGATACTTCTTCCTGGGACATTGTGGTAGATGGAGTTTTGACCAGTGGCATGAAAAGAGGGCCTTCCCGGAGACGAGCAAGCATAGCGTGGGAACCCAGAAGCTAGTTGTGGCTGGAGAAAGAGATCCTTCATGGAGCTCTGATTGAGGGTCCAACATGTAACCACTCTAGGATTCTATGTGGGACAACACGAGAGATCTTGTGTGGGTCCAAAACGAGCAATACTATGTGGGTCAGCACAAAGTTATCCTTTGTGGGTCAGCACAGTGAGATCATATGTGGGTTTGATAATGATTAGTGGTCTTTCATGGTTCTCCCTCTTAACAGAGTAAGAAAATTTAGTAGTTACATCTAATCATTTATAAAAGTGTACCTATGTTATACCTTGTATGAGCAGAGTTCTTACCTGAGCGGTATTTTCCATTGTGGTAATACATGGTGGTATTATTATGTGTGGTGTACCTGTGTGGTACTTACCTTCGCGATATTCCTTACTATGTAGAATAGTTGAGATTTGGGATTTTTAGTTGGACTCTGTGATTCCTCGTGATTTATATGTGTATACATCATAACTTAGGTATCTGTATGGGCATATTTCTATGTTGGGTTTTTAGTTGATTTCATACTTTGTAGATTATCCTTTGTGGATTTTGTGAGACCTTGAGGGTCTCAGGGTCTCAACTGAGTATCATTTTACTCACCCATGCATGGTTTATGCCTGCACCTTGTTGTGTTTAGTGCAGAAAATGAACAATGCTGACTGAGGATGAGAGTACCAGGACTGGATGTAGCTCAGAGCTGTACTGTAGACGAGGTGTGCCACAGAGACGACCTTTCGAGAGTTGTACCTACCCGTCAAGTAGGATTCTTGGTGGGTGATCGTAGGAGATGTTCTAGTTTACTTTTACTTTCAGTTTCTTGTACTTTCCTGTTGGGCTTGTATTCTATCCCCCATTTACTTACTATACTCACTTTGTCTACTGTTCAGTTTACATGAGTTTGTATCATTCTATGTGAATGGTTGTGTGTGTTACATGTTATAAAATCAATTTCTTCCCATTTTTAGGGAATAAGCCATTGGATCTAGTCGCTGGCCCATGGACTATGGAAGGCAGGCTTGTGGTAGTCAATACATGGGCCTCGGGGGACAGGTCAGGACAAATTCGTATCAATGGAGTTGGTTCTACCATATAACATAAAACTCAAATCTTTTTACCGAAAATAGAGTTAAGTGTAGTGTGTGTGGATATCAGTTTAAGGAATCCAGTGTTGGTGCGGCAGATGACATATACATACACCTGGACCCTGACTTCTGATTTACGACTCAGTGCACAAAAAAACTGATTGTTTGTGAGTTTTCAAGATATTTATTTGTGATCTTTTGAGTCAAACAACTAGGAATAACGTTTTGACCATTGAACACATATTTTTATCAATATACCTCCATGAAGGCCGCCATCTAGGGTTCCAAGAGTTGTATGCACTGATAGCCCACTGAGTGACGAGGCCTTAGTGTAAGTCCCTCTTCCAGTAGTGGAAATAGTGGATGCACCAACAGTACCGTTACATGTTTTTCCACCGATGAAACTAGCCCTGGAAGTAGAGGGTGCACGCTTCTTGAGCGCCTTGCACGAGTTCCAGTGCCAGAGGCCACCCAGGTTCAGGGGAGAGACGAACCCATAAGAGGCTGAGGATTAGTTGGAGGTCGTGGAGATAGACTTATTACTAGTAGGGACACCAACCAATCTCGTGGTGTTATTTTCCTCCTTCCTTCTACATTAAGAAGAAGTAAGATGGTGGAGCTTGATGCTCCAAGATCATGGCAAGGTGACCCTTCCCTTTGAAGAATTCGAGAGTTTGTTTCAAATAGAGTTTTTTCCAGTGACTCTTCACGCAGTTCGCATACATGAGCTACATCATCTAGAGTAGGGCAGCCTAACAGTGGCTCGGTACATAGTGAGGTTCACTGACCTCTCACGCTACTATACAGATATGTTGTGGGACCCATTATTTAGGGCCCAAACCTTAGAGCGATGACTTAGGAAAGAGATTAGTGATTCAATTATCTCACTCAGCATCCCGGTGTAGGAATGGGTGTTAAAAAGATCCCTCTTAGTGGAATGTTTTATTGATGATATGTCAACAGCAACGAGACCCACCATACGAATGATCAGCAGATAGTAGAAGGACCTCCCATGTAGAGATAGAGGTTCAACCGAGGGTGTGCATAGGGAGAAGGCATACATGGAAAAGGAATGGTCATCTGGATGGAAGTGGGCGAAGATTAAAGATGTTACTACCACCCCCACCAGGTGGTCCATCCAAACCAATGGGTGAAGAGGGAAAGGGGTGAGGTTAGCTCTAGTCTGCTAAGGAATATGGCCATGGTGCTCTGGAGATGATAGGATGAACAATCTGTGTATACTCCACCTTAGCTACACTACTTATAGAAAAAGGTACCGGTCATTATGTTATTTCCACTACCCTCATTTGGAGCTCTAATATTCCGACGAGGCCATTGGCTCTATCGTTATCACTAGAGACTCCTACGGGATCTGATTTGACAATTATGCAATGGCGCTGATAGGGTGAGCTTGCTCTAGGAGGCAAGTGCTTCGGCTGGTATCTCTTAGTAGCAGTGTCGAGGCCTTAGGACATAATTTTTTGTATGGGCTGGTTATCTACATCCCATGCTCAGATAGATTGTATGAGGCGGAAAAAGCAGTGTGTCCAAGTTTACCATCACTGGTGAGAAGGGAGACTTTGCAGTACAAGATGGACTTGCCTGGAGGAGGGTGTAGTCGAATACTCATATGTTGGCTAGCCTTACCCACAGATCAGTTGATGTGGAGAGTCTGATTTATCCTGTAGTGGTGGACCAATATGTTGATGACCTTCTTGATGATGATTTATGTCTACCTCCTCCCAGAGATGTGGCCTTTTAAACTGACTTGTACCTTGGGAAGACACCGATATCTACACCAGTGTGTCTAATGGCTCTTACAAAGCTTTTTGAGATGTGGTTATAACTGGAGGACTTACATGGGAAAGGGTTCATTCAGCACAATGTTTCTCCTTGGGAATCCCCGATTTTTTTCTCCAAGAAGTCGGATGGGATTATGAGACTTTGTGTCGACTATCGGCTCCTGATCCAAGTGACCATGAGGAACAAGTACCCACTCTTGAGGATTTATGAACTCCATGATCAGCTGAAGGGGGAAGGATGGATCTCAAAGATAGACATCAGATCCAGCTATCTCCAACTCATAGTATGAGATGTGGTTGTGCAGAAGATGTCTTTCAGATGTTGGTACGACCATTCCGAGTTCTGGGTTATTCCATTCAGTGTAACCAATGCTCAATCAGTGTTCATGGGACTCATGAACAGTATCTTTAATCCATACCATGATCACATCGTAGTAGTCTTCATCCATGAAATTATGATATACTCAGCTACTGAGGATGAGAATGCCTATTATTTTTCAAGTATTATTGACACACTCGGAGTGAAAAAACAGTATTGTAATCTCTTGATGTACAAGTTATGGATCTAAGAGGTTCACATTAAAGGGGAATTTCATATTGGAAGATAGAAATGTAGTTGATCCAATGATGATTGTGGCAGTACTAGCTTGGGAGCAACCCAAGAGTGTTACGTAGTTATGGAGTTTCCTGGGTTTGGCTAGATACTACCTAAGGATTGTGCCAAATTTCTCTAGGGATTCATCACCTGTTTCAGCATTGACGAATAAATTGGAAACACTTTGTGTGGTCATAGATATTCCATCATAGTTTTCAATAACTGAGGCAGCGGCTGACTAGTGCACCTATATTGAGGAAATCGGAGGAGGGCGTAGGGTACATAGTCTACTACGACACGTCAGGTATTGGAATTAGATGTGTCCTGATGTAGGAGTTAGCATTGATCACATATGGTTATTGACATCTGAGACAGCATGAGCAGAACTACGCTACCAATGACCTGGAGTTAGCAGCAGTGGTCTTTTCCTTGAGGATGTTGTGATACTATCTAATGGGTGAATGTTTTACAATTTACACTGATCACATGAGTCTTAGTGATATATTATATATGAAGGAAATAATCCAAAGACAATGACGATGAATTGATTTCTTCCAGTACTCTGACATCGAGATAGTCTATACTTCTAGGAAGGGGAACATTGTAGAAAATTCACTCAGCAGGAAATCTGGGATACAACTGCTAGGTGAAGCAACAGAGCAACTGGCTGCTTTGTAGATATTCTTTGTGGAATAAGATAGAGAAACGTTCCTTCTGTCTCTTATTGTAACTCCCCAACTTCTTCAACGAGCCAGGGAGGGGCAGCATGGGGATGCTGACTGCATGACACGACGTGCTCATATATCCATAGGGCAGGTACCTGATTGATTTTCTAAATGTGGGGAGCATGTCATCCTCTTCCGAGGATGTACCATGGTACCAGTGTCTTTTTGGGAGTATGTTATGGCGTAGTTTCACACATCCCCTCTACCGGTACAACCTAGAGTGGTGATGATGTACCGGGATCTCTGACGATAGCACTGGTGGCTGGGAATGAAGAAATAATTGGACGAGTTTGTTTCTCTCTACCTCGATTTTCAGTATGTGAAGGAGGAGCATCAGGTACTAGAATGATTGGTTTAGCCTTTAGAGGACCCAAAGTGGAAGTGGTATGAGATATCAATGAACTTAATTAAATGATATCCACGTACATCTAGGGGACATGATTCGATATGGGTGATCGTTGACCGACTCACCAAGTCGGCCCACTTCATATCGATCAGATAGTAAGGTTCAGTAGATTTCTTGTGACGCCTCTTTGTGTAGGAGATTATGTGGCTACATAGTGATCCCCCAATGACTATCTTTATTGTGATGCACATTTTACATCCCGTTTATAGAAGGGGTTGCTGGAGGAATTTGGGACGCAACTTCGTTTCAGCACTGCCTTCCATCCTCAGACGGATGACCAGACTGAGAGGACCATTCAGACCCTCGAGGATTTGCTGCATGCTTGTGTCCTCGACATTGGTCATAGCTATGAGGATGACTTGAATTTTGTGGAGTTTTCATACAACAACAAGTATCACTACACCATTGTGATGGCACATTTCGAGGTGCTAAATGGGGAAACTTGCATATCACGTTTGTGTAGGACTGACCCAGGGGAGTCAGCAATAGTGGGACCGGAGATGTTACAGGCTACCACATAGAAAGTGAAGATCCTCCAGGAGTGGATGAAGACTACACAGAGTTGGAAAAAGTCTGATGCCGATAGGATATAGAGACCTATAGAGTTCAAGGATGGTGACCACGTCTTTCTACAGGTCTCACCTCGACAAGGATTGCACAGATTTCGCCGAGGCAACAAGTTATCTCAGAGGTTCATCGGACCTTTTCAGGTCCTAATCAGAGTTAGTGAGGTGGTTTACTACATAGATATTCCAACTGAGTTACACCAGGTGCATGAAATCTTCCACGTATCCCAGCTGAGGAGATATGTGAACGACCCTTCTCACATCATCGACCATGTTGAATTGGATGTCGAAGATGGGGATAATTTTACTGAGGTTCAAGTAGAGATTGAGGGTTAACAGGAGAGGGTACTTCATGGATGGTCGATACCTCTAGTGTGCATTCGCTGGTACCATGAGAACCTCTAAGAGAGAACATGGGAGTGGGAGGCTCAGATTCGTGCTCAGTACCCCCACATATTCCCTTAGTTTGAGTTGTGCCTTACAGGGATGAAATCCCTAAGGTGGGTAGAATGTAATGACCTAGAATTTACATGTAAATATCTTTTAATTTAATTGGAATTTTAGGAGTCCACAAAAATTGAAGGCATGTGATTCCAAGGCTCAGAGTGTTCGGAATGAATTTCGGACCTTTTTTCGGGCACATTCAATAAACATGAGAGCAGGTTTTTCTAACATTTGAACTAGTTTTTAGAATTGAAATCTGAGGGCACCGCTGAACTCGCAGAGCCAGTATTCACTTAAAGAGACCTTGATGTTGACCGTAGTAGGTCGAGGGTGGAAGTTAGTTTTTTCAGTTATTTGAGAAGGAATGAAAAGAAAATAAAATGGTGTAACATTTTTTTTATTTTGAATCTCCCATGTGGATGTTTCACTGGTGGGGACCAGTTGAACTAAACCTAATTTGAGAGGTTATAGTGGTAGGAACCATCCGAGTATAATCCCTCATAAACTCCCCTTTAATGGGAGAAAACATCAAATATCCTATTAAATATGGGGGAACCCATTAAACTCCTACAACATTTATTATGACAACTCAGTTATTTAATTAAGCCTTTTTGAATTTATCCCAACAAACTAAATAGAAAACATAGTATATTGTGTTGGTTATATGCCATTTTTTGGTGGAATTGGGAGGAAGGAGCCTTGGAAGAAAGAACTCAAATGAAGAACGCTAATTTCGACTCCGACTTCTTCCACGAGACATTCATTGACGAGGAACATATTCAATATCAAGGAACCAATGATTAAGGAAATTCCAGCATCACCAACATCCGTCAATTCCTAACTTCATAATCTCCTTCCCTATACACAATCTTCAACGAATAAAAACTAACAAGTTAGTCAGGGTTTTTGAATTATTGTCCTTACCCGTTCTTGTTATTCCTGTGATTCATGTATTATAGTTTCTTGCTACCACTCTATTGCGGATAGTATGTGCCAAAAAATGTCTTGTTATCTCTGAATGTAATGTGATGATTCTTTTCTTCTTCACGATGGAGGAGGACATCTATCAACCACGACAAAGGAAAAGAAGAGGATGAAGGTAATGGCGCTGCCTCGTGGCCACCACCTCCCACGATGCTCCATATCATGTGGCCTCCATGCCCCGCGGCCTCTGCCCTCATGAATGAGCTACCATGGCTGAGCTGCCCTGCGGCCTCTGCCCTCCCGGCTGAGCTGCCCTGTGGCCCTATGCCCTCGCAGCACCCCCCGTGGTCAAGCCCCCCCGCATGGAAGAGTCACCCCATGCCCCCGCGGATCCCTGGAGGCCTCATAGCCCTCACGACCTATTGGGACGGATCCAGCGGGCTGGGCCAGGATGACCAAAATTAGGTAGACTCAGGTGTGGTCTGTCTGACTGATTCAGACAAGACCCGGACCAGATTCGACCCTATACATTACTTGGGCCATAAATTTGGCACTGGACGTCCAGTTGACAAACCATCAGTGGCACCAGAAACCTTGAAGAGAGATCGACCCATTGGTATAACACACATGATTTTTGGATAATGTTAGGGAACGATTTGGTTGGATCGAGCATGAATCCAACCGGGCCCTCAGGACAAAAAGTCTAATAACTCACAGAATGAGTGTCTTAATGAAGCACCGTCTATTGCGTTGAGACCCCTATAACATGGAATTATTTTGAGATACTTCTTTGTGGGTCTTCATAGTAGTTGGAGTGTCGACAAACGGCTTGACGAGTTGGCCCTGCTAGAGATGATGAAACATAGCACGAGAATGCAGAAGCTGGTTGTGACATGAGGAAGAGATCCTTTGTAAGTCTTTGATTTAGGGTCCCACATCGAACCACTTAAATATTCCATGCGAGACTACCCGAGTGATCCTGTATGGGCCAGCACCTAGCGATCCTATCTGGGTCAGCACCGAGCGATCCGGTGTGGGTCAGCACCGACCGATCCTGTGTGGGTCCGCACCGAGCGATTCTCTATGGGTCAGCACCTAGAGATCCTATGTGAGACTGATGATGATTATAGATTCATAATAGCTCTAAATTTTAATATATTAAGATTATTCAATAGTTACATCTATTCATCTCTAATATTATACCTTAGTTATACCTGTTGTGAGCTGAGTTCATACCTGAGTGGTATTTTCCTTTGTTGTAATTCATTGGTGGTATTCTTCTGTGTGGTGTACCTGTGTGGTACATACCATGGAGGTATTCATTCCTATGAGTAATAGTTGAGCATTGGGATTTCTAGTTGGAATTTGTGTTTGATCATGATTAAGATGTGTATACGTGATAACATCGGTATATGTATGGGCATATACCCTGTCGGTCATTGTGTTTGGTGTAGATGACAGACAACGCTATCAAAGGACGAAAGTACCAGGACTAGAGGTAGCTTGGAGGTGGACCTTAGACGAGGTGTACCGCAAGGGTGACCGTTCTAGAGATATACCTACCCTTCATTTAGTATCTTTGGTCGGTGATCGCATGTGATATTCCAATTTACATATAATTTTAGTTTCTTATTCTGTCCAGTTGGGCTTGTATTTTGGCCCCCTCTTACTTGTTGTAATCACTCTATTTACTATTCAGTTTACATGATTTCGTATCTTACTATGTTCTTGGTTGTGTGTGTTAGAGGTTATATAGATAATTCCTTCTCTGTTTTAGGGAATAAGCCTTTGGTGCTAGTCGCCATCCCCTGGCCTATAAAAGGCTATCTTGGGGTAGTAACGGAACGAGCCCAGGGGGACAGGTCATGACCAAAGATGACACACCAAATATGACACATCAAGGATGAAAAACTGATGCTAACAAACCAATGTTGATAGACCAATGATGGATGACTGATTCAAATGACTCACTGATAGTCATAAATAATTGTTTCATTTTTACTAAGTCAAATTTATTTCTAATATTCATATTTAAACAAATTAATGTTTCTAACATTAGTTAATGTTGTTTGTAGGACTATCCATAGACAATACGAGGTACATGCACGTGCAGATATCTTCACGCCTACTAGACCTTGAAGTATAAAAGTAATAAAAGATCAACCTAATAGATATCTCTCTCAACCCACAAGAAAAAAAATGGATGGCTGTGTGAATATGCATGATATTGAAAATAGAAGAACATGAAGCTTAAGTATGCCTGATGTTTAATATTACATGTTTCAACCAGTTGAAGCTCACTGAACATCCTAAAATTGCATAGTTGAACCTCCACACTCATGGAAGATTGATTACAAGGACTATGATACTCTGTTTTGGAGCCAACATATAGAATATGACTAGAATATCATTTTCTCTATATTCAATGAGTCGATATCATTACTGCACAACACACAAAGATTTATAAACTATATTTTTTACTTTTATAACTATGTTGTGTTCTTTTTTTCACTTTTTGAGTTATGTGTGCATCTATTTGTTTTACACAAATTGTATCATTAGCTTAACTGAAGGAAACTAAAATATCCTCACACTCATTCCCTTTTTAATCATGTATCCAATGTATAACTATGGAAGAGATCTTGTGTGATATGTCTATTAGTTTTTTCCACAAATAACTGTGTTAGAGGTCAACTATTTCCTGGACAGCCCTATGTATTGTTGTGAACACCAATCCAGGGTGTGGATCAAAATATTAATAATATAAAAATCTAGGTGGAAGGTGATCACTAAATGAAGAGGACTAAGTCTCAGCTTGAGACTGAACCACTTTTTTAACTGTTGTTTTGTTTGTCTTATATTTTTATATGTTATGTATTTCATGCACTAAGATAAACTGATCATTGATAATTAGTTTAGCACGTGTTCATATCTATTTTTAATCATTATATTAGTTTCCAAAGTTTGAATAATCATTAGATTTTTAAAATTGAGTACTAATAAATCTTCAGAGAAACTAATTAAACTGTTATGACTTGTATAAAATCACTACAAAGAAACACTGATTTTATTTTAATAAGGAGATATTATTTTAATGAACCAATTTTAACACATATTTTTATAGATACACAATTCACCCCCTCTGGAGTCATCTATATTGACCAACAATATGTTAAGAAAATTTTAACCCCTTTATCATTACCCAATGCATGGAAGGCAATAAAAGGCACACCATCCTTTATTTATAACAAATCCACCAATCCTTGGTTTATCATGTATCCACCCATCCTTGGTGTATAAAAAAACCACCATTAATATAATCAAAATAACATAATATATTTGACATCATATATAAAAACGTTTTTAATATCATTACATCATAACCAGTGGAAATGATACATTTTTTTTCAAATAGTTCAACATCATTGTTATAAACCACTCAAATAATGATTCAATATTCTCTCATTAGTTCATAAAAATATTAAATCATTATAATTTTAAAGTTATTTTATTATAGATATAAATTACTATAAAATATTTAAATAGGTGTCCATGAGAAAAAAACCATTTTCATTATAAAATAAATATATTCAAATATAAATTTTTTGAAAAATTTGGGGATATTTTTTTTAATAACCAATAAAATTTTAAATGAAGATTTAAATAAAATAACATTATTGATTTTGACAATAGACATTCATGAGGGGTACATTAAAAATAAAACTCCTTTCACAAAATCTATAAAAGGAAAAATTATCTAAATGATGAAAATTTAAGAGTATTCCATTAAACAAATATATAGTGTAAAATATTTTAATAAATGAATTTAATAAACCATTTTATAGTAGTACAAACATTATTAATAAAATTTATCAGTACATGGACTTAGAAAAAATTTATTCCCACCAAAGAGAAAAATAATGGTGGATTAACTTAAAAAATCATTCATTCAATCCCTAGATTACTTAATTAGAGGATAATTGAAGGAAAATATATGAAAATTTTAATTAACAATAATATATGTAATTATATAATAATATGGATTGATATATCATATAATTTCATCCTTATATAGTTAAGCATAAAGAATTCCATAAAATGAGATATTAAACTAAATTCATAAACATATGTTTTTATGTCTTTGTAAGTACAATATCGATATATATTTAATAAATTCTAATTCGATATAATTCTATAACATAATTATAATAATAATAAAAAATACAATACATCATGAATTATCATACTTGCAGGAGGTAGAAAATCACAAAATAAAATTGATGAAATGACAGGTTAACAATATATACAACATATCGTGGATTATTTCATTTGTATGTGGAATTGAAAAGTTGTTTGATGATATATTGAGAATAATAGAACCACCTTATAATGTATAAAACATTATATGACATTAATCTATTTAGATTGGGTTTAATGTAATCGGTTTTGATGGGAGCATATGTTGGGAGAAGAGTTCCCCATTTAAAAGTGGAAAAAAGTTTCATTTTTATATACACTAAAATAATAATAATGATAAGTAACTATTAAATAACATGAAAAAAATTGAAACATATTTATTATAAAATATATATGTTCAATAAATACAACTACAATTCAAATAATGTTTTTATCATTTAATTATTTTTACCTCTATGGTAACATACTTTTAGCCTTTTACTATTCAACACATTATCTATTTTTCACAAAGGTAATTTATCATTTATGAAGTAAAATAAGAAGATAATTATTATAAAATTTTGGCCTAATGTATGTATAATTTATTGAAATAATTCTTATCAAAAATAAAAAATAAATTCTAAAATTTCAAATATGGTTTATAAAACTGAATAATATTTCAATATTTTTTAATTAATATATAAAATCTAGTTTTATTAGAAAATGGATAAAAATTTCACAATTCATAAATATATATTCATAATTTATTTAATACAGTTTTATTTTTAAAATATTAAATTTTTCCATTATTTAGCTAAAAGTAAATAATTTAAGAAAATGCAAAAAATTATCATAAGAAAATAGTGAAATGGTTATTTCAATTACGTTATTTTATTCCTAATGCTTATTTTAAACATGATATAAATTAATTATTATGTTAATTACAAAATGAAATGAAAACTATATTTGAAGAATAAATGTATTTGAAACATAAATGATTTTACTAAAACTTGTGTACATATTTTCCATTCATATATAATTGTGTTAAATTTATTTAAATAAAATATATATTATGTTTATTATTATTCATAAATCGTACAACTAGTTTTAAAGGATTACATTATCATTTTTCATCTATAGTCGGTTCTGTGGGGAAATAAATTAACAAAATAATTTATTATATTTAAATGAAACTATATATAAAATCATGGGATCTTACATGGTCTCATAGAAAAGAATTTGGACTGGTTTTCATATTAATAATGATAATATAGTTTTTTATAGTTATTTTATCTTTATAACTCATCATAGAAATAACGTTACTTCTTAGGCCTATTTCAACATCCCACTATAAAAAACACATCAATTAGGGACATGTACACTACCCAATCAATAGTCG
The DNA here is from genome assembly GCA_963277665.1 of Viscum album. Lineage (NCBI taxonomy): Eukaryota > Viridiplantae > Streptophyta > Magnoliopsida > Santalales > Viscaceae > Viscum > Viscum album. Next base: position 1,598,863,806 of record OY728158.1, read on the forward strand.
GAATAAGAATAGGTCTATTCCAAGAATTTATCTACCATTTAAGGATAAACTCAAACATATAATATCATATATATCCATCTAGAATAATTTCCAAATAATTTCACATGACATGTGTGAATAATTTAATAAAACGTGGGATACAAATAATTCCCTCTTGGAGGTTTAAAATAACAATGAATAAAATCATAAAAAATTACTCTTTGTAATAATCCTTTATAAATATGAATCCAGATATTGTAAATGATGTGATTTCTTGTCAAGTTTCCACATGATCAATGTCCACTATCATCATACAACACCATAATTAAGACTCATTACATGAACTATAATATATTCAAATTTTAAATAATACAATGAATTATGTAAGATATAAAAACCATCAAATATTTTGTTACCAAATAGTACATCTCACTCAAAATCCACAGGGGTATCTGTCTCAATAACCCACATGGGGAACTCAATCATAGGGTTTTTAAATTTTAAAATATAGGGACAACTAGATAAATTATGATGGGGTTTTATGATTTCTCAATTGGAGTATTATCAACCATATACTGCATAAGTTGGTGATTCATATAGACTAGTTCTGTGAATGTAAATATTATCTCCCATCCAAACTATCTCATGTTGTGAAATCCCTTGAATGGGATCCGTAAATATATTCCATTATTGACGTTCCTTATATATATATTGTGTAATCATATATTTATCAAGATAGGTATATGGTTAATAAATTGTGTATGGATTATAAGAATCAAAATTCTAGAAAATGTATTAAATTAACACACTATACGATTATCGAATCGTTCAATTAAATACGAAAAACGATATATGTGTGTTCATATTAGACATAACGATTATCATTGTTCTTGTGATATGATAAATTGATCACATAAATAGGTCACAATGTACCTTATAATATTAACAAAAAATAATGACCATATAACACTACTTCAGAGAATCTTTAAAATAATAATTAATCAGATAACTGACTCCAAACATGGATCCAAGGATTTTTTCTACCCTAGGAACATTTTATCCTAATAAGGATTAACATAATCCAAGGCAATATTTTCATAAAATATCTGTCCCACCGAAATCCAACATCCTATTATCTGGTGGATATGTATTATAACCTAGAATTAATAACATACATATGTAAGTACTTATACTATAAACAACAAATCGTCCACACATAATGATGAAATAATAAATATAATAATTCAATAATATATTAAGGAAACTAAATAAAGTATATAATTCATGCAAATTTGACCAGAATCCTCAAAGTGAAATAAATCCCAAAATACATAAACCAGAAAAAACATGGATCTCGATAACTACATCAAAGATCAAAATTTGTCAGCATAAGTAAATGAACTCAATATCAGGACAGAAACACACACACAAAAAGGAATATACATGAGTATCCTATAGAAAATGATAACATTGAAATAAACTATCCATTTTTTATTTATGAAATAATAATCATTGTTTTGTTTTTCCCCACCACTTATCTATGATTACTATAATTTTCAAATAGATTTTTCCTTATTAGTCTTTAACACTTCCAACCTACAAACACCATCAATTGTTAATTCATTACTAAATAACACTATATTAGTATTGTGAAATATTGAGATATTAAAAATTCATATTTTTATTGACGTATTACCTGACTGTCATAGAAGAAAAAACAAAATTATATGGGGGAGCCCAAACACCATTGATAAAGGACCATTCCATAGCATATCCGGAAGTAAAAATTTCGTTATTAGGGTTTCCTACCCTCAAATATGGGTAGAAACTAAACAATTTCGGTATATAACATAAAATTTCATATCATGAATATAAGATTAAAGGATTACCAAACCCTATATATGAAAAAATGATATCGGAAACAAAACTGAGTACCTAAATAAACGATCTCTCTAATCATCTTACTCATAAATTGTAGTCACCTAAGTAGAACAATGATTGTTTAATTTATATTATGTAACATAAATAACCTCTAAATTCGGAGGGCTTTGTATCTTATTATTTTTATGGGGAGAAACTGAGAATGAACTAAATGTTTGTATATAACATGAACCCAAGTAGTAAATCAAATAGAATACCTTATATGTCATAGTAAATGAGATGTCTAATAGTGTTCATGGAATGTAGAGTTCCTTGGAATGGATAATTTTATATATTTATAAGTCAATCAAAGTGAATTCTGCAAACAACATATGTCTAGTTTGGGTACATGGATTCTATGTATAATAGATACATGAAATAAATATATCTATATTGAAGGATCTATGATTTATTCATACACAAACATCATGATGTTTCTACAGAGACATAGAATTTAGAATATAACTATATAACACATCGTTATGTAATTCTCAATGTGGAGGAACTATTTTGTTTATATCTGTCTTTATCCTATAGATTATAATATTTCATTGTGAAGGAGTATATCAATTGTGATAATAAAATGATGTTTATATGATTCCTTATATATTGAATGTGTATTAATTATACAACCAATGAAACATAGTCTACAGGTATAAGGTATGAGACATGGAGCCACATAATGTGGAATATTTGATTTATAATATGTAAAGAGTTTAGTAAAAAGGAGAGTCACATGGTTTATATCATGGTGATACATTCCATGTGGCATTATATTACATGTGGAAACTCGAGGTATCAATATTGACGAAGTGTGACCTAAGAATACACATTAAGTAAATAATGGGGTTTTCAAACCATTTATTTATTTTTCCACTAAATTACATGTGCACAATATCTTTTCGCACCATCTATAGGTTTAGAAAAACCTAAAACCACATAAATCATCATTTAACCCCATTGTGATTTTACATGATTATCTCATGTTTTTTAGGAAAAACTTAATTCATGTTTTCTAAAAACTACACCAAAAACACACTATTATGTCACCCCAATGAATCTAAAAAAAATGAGAAATCATGTTATCCTCCATTTTAATATTCTGTAATCAAAATTAAAGACAAATGATTTGAAAAATATAATAATGTAGATAATGTTGTATCAAACAATACCAAAGAACCAATGAATAGGTTTACGGTTTTGATTATTGGAAAAAAATGAGTGTGATAAAATAGTATATTTTTTTAGTCATAGGGTGAAATTTTCAAATATGGATTCAACTATTCCATGAAATATTTATTTAAAAACACAATACTCTATATAATTTTAATATCATTGAAATATAATATTTATTTTCCAAGTAATTATTACTATGTAAAACTGTTTTTATGGATATAATCAATATGAATTTCCTATAATAATTTTTTTAAGATCATCGGTTCTTTATCACCATGTTTTTCCCATCCCATGAAATAAATATTTAAATTGTTAAACTATAATTATTATAATTTCAATATAAATTAAATAAAAATATTGTATTTATGTATGAATTAGATAAATAAAACATAGTTTTCTCAATTTCATTATTATATATTTTTAAAGATGTTCATCATCACAGAGTTTTCCTTATAATATAATTATTATATTTGGAATGGGAGGTGGGAAAAAATACCAACATGTCAAAACAAAATAGTGATTCCATAGAATTAGATAATTACTCAACAAGAATTAATTATTGGTTTCAATACCACTAAGAAAATCAATTTGAAACAAAGAAATAATGGGTTACCCTCTATTGTTCAATTTAATAGAGGTAAATTTTAATTAAAAATAAAACAAAAATAATATTTTATAACATTTTCTCTATAACAACTAATATTGTAGAATGATATGTTGGATGACATACCAGTATAATATTATCCATTAATTTAACTTTATATAAAAACTAGTAAAACACTTTATTACATACTGTGGATTTCCTTATTCTGGTATCTAATGAATTCCAAAATGGTTGGTTGTATAATTCACCTTATAATGTCATATCCATGTCGAAACTCATCTTCAATTTCGCATGAATGGACACTAAAACATCATAGTGCATATGAAATTAAAAATTAATTTAGTTTTCATTAATAAAAATAACTAAAATTATACATCTCATAGAGTTAATAATTACATGTATATTGTACATCTCTTAAATAAATTTTTCATGCTATACACAACATCAATGTCAGAAGTTCAAAAATTGACACTAGTTAGGAGTTATTATATATTTAAATATACTAATCTAAAAACATTTGATTTAATATTATTTTCATATTCAGTAGCCCATAATTCTAAAATTTAAAAAACAAATAGTCTAACCAAATATAACTATATTATAAAAATATACAATAATTTTGTAACACCAATAAGATTCACTGCATATCCATTCAGAATTTGGAGTATCATAATGTAGTTAATTATAATGATTAGTGATGTGTTCCATTTTATAAGGATACTGATGTTGGTATAATTAATTATATTAATAAAAACAATGTTAGAGATCATGATATCATTTTCATAAGTCATATTCAATTTTTTAAGTAGATTTATTAAGTAAATATAATAATAATAATTTTTAAATTTCAAATAATGTTATTTGACATTTTATAGTGAATCATGATGTATTAGGAATGTATTTTTAAAAATTCAATGAATAACATTAAAGACACCTTGATAAATATTAATCTAACATCATGTAATGGTGTACACAATAAATTATCAATTATTATATATATATATCCCTTAATAATGTGTACGGTAATTTATATATAAGTAATCACTTAAATTATGATAAAATAGTTTCTCTTGATTAAATTCAATCATTGAATGTTGAGGTTTTCTATTAACCATTCCTGATCAAATGATTTTTCAAATAAAAATAAGTAAAGGGAAACACACAATTACAATAATTTAAAACATGATTCATTAGTTAATAATATAAATGCATGGTTCTAACATAAACTATAATATAGAATTTTTATAGATTTTATATGGGTAGTTAAATTGTTAATTATATAACAATTTATAGTTTATAATCCAATTATTAAGTAATAATTGTGGGACTCAATGATGAAAATGTTTGAAATTATAATTTTATTTTATAAATTGGATTTCTATAGTATATAGTTTATTATATTTGATTTTTAATATTATCATAACTCTATAGGATATGGTTTATAAATTACTTTTGGTGTGATTGTGTTTTCAAGGTTGTGACTATTATATTACATTATCTTGTATTTTTTAAAAAAATTGGATAGTTTTCTTAATTTTTCTTAATACATAAAATTCAATAGTAAGAAAAGATAAATATTACATGAAATCTTGTATTATTATAATATTAAATCTTGTCTACTGGTGAATTTTTTATAATAACATTATTTGTCTTCACAATAACATAGTTGTAATGAATTTAATGTTTTAGTTAGACAAATTAGTAATATTTTTAACTGTTTATGTATGGAGAATACAAAAAAACTTATTTTTTAATTACTCATAAGTATATTATATATATAATTGGAAATGGAATTGAAAAATATTAATCAAATACTCTCGAACATATCAATATTTTAGATAATAGGTAAAATGTTTCTCTATATATTTTTAAAAATTCATACTGAAACCCATTTAATTTTATATTAAACATAATATTTCATAAAATTTAAATTTTTCAATTAATATTATATGTCCAAAAAAAATTAAATATATATTGTAGTTGTTTTTTCCACTCCCAGGAATCAATTATCAGGGTGATGATTGTTTTTTATAACACTAAATTGATGCGGGGTTCCATTTGGTGGAAACTTTTTCTCCTTCCTTCTTCTTGTTATAATATAGATTTTATTCATGAAAATGTGGTAGAGGGATGACAATTATGTTTCACGGTAATGTTAAATTTTTCATCCCCCAATCATTTAGGAAGTTCTTCCGTTCAAAAAATTTTACGAGTCCAATGTGTTTCTAAATTGGATTCGTACTATATTCCAAACATTAGCATATATATCAGAGGAAATTAAATGGTGTGGAATAATATTAAAACACATGGAATCATCATGGATTATAATTTAATAGAGAACTAGTGGACACATAATATTTTTATGGTGTGATGATGCCAAGTCTTTTAGTGAATATTATTATTGTATTAAATATCCTTCAGTATTCCTTTCAGTGACTCATAAGCTAGTGGATTATCTAGGCCTAATCATGATCCTTATTTATTAGTGGTTAATTTTTCATTTGATTATTTTTATCAATTATAAAATTATCATGGTTCTCTCAGATGAAACAATATATAATATTTAAGCTATACTCTTACATAATCCTAGTTGGAATCTAAGTTTCCACCTTCTATTTAGTGGGAGTTTTTTACATATTATATCTATACAGACATCATCCTATTTAACAAGGATGTATTTGCATGGTTATTAGTGGTCATGTGTTTGTTTCTACCAAATGTTTTTGATCATATGTCATTTCACTTTCAACTATTAATTTATTTCTATTTTGTGTTTAATGGACTTTCTACTTCATTATTCATAATTTATAGATCATGTAACCACATTCAATAATTTATTCTTCCATGGATACATGTTATTGGGTGAGTGATGGTTTTAGTAATTACTGACTATGTTTTTGTGTTAATGAGCATGTTATATCTCTATTTGATTTTATATTTTTATTTCTTGGGGTGGTAGATTATTTTCACGGTGTCCAGTGAGTGGTAGTTATTTTATTAAATATATAAAAAATATAATTATTAAATAAATGAAAAATTTAAAAGAATACTCAAAGTAATCTCAAAATTTTATGTAAAAACAATGAGGGAAATATTATCAAATTTAAAATTAAATATAATTAGGTCATTCATCTTATTCTATAGAAATTTTGTATAGGATAACTAGATTGATCATTGTATAGAATATATGAGGTACTTATTTTGTAGACTTAGCATTACATTTTTATATGCAGTATATTATACATTGATTAATCAATATAAGTATGTCTTCATAAATTATATAAGGATCAATGAATATGGTTTGAATTGTGATGAATAATTTTTTATAAAATATGATACAAAAATAAGATATTTCTTCTTTAATCCCATATTTATACAACTATATTGATCATTTTTGTGATATATTATCGCTAAATAATGAATTATATTTTATTATTATCTATTCAAATGATAAATCAAAAAGACACAACAGAACTAATCATGTGTATATAAATCAAAATTTTATATGTAAATAATCATTTATATAATTAAAAATTAATTTAGCACTATTATATAAGAAACAATAAATGTGAAACTAGGGTTTTTATTATATTTATTACAATGGGAACAATAATTGTTTAGGAATAATAATAAAATTATTTATAATAGTATATAAAAAAATCCATCATATGTGTAAATTGAGATTAAATTTAATTACTAATAATCAACTACACCATACCCTATTAAATTTAAGGATGATTATTTGTTATGAAACTACTTGAAAATTTCACCCACATTCTCATAATTTTATGTGTTTATAATTATTAATAAAAATTTCCTTAATAAAATGAACATTATTTTGTGTTGTAGTAAAAAAATTATATTTTCCATAAAATAGATAATTAATTCATGGAATGTAATTTCTCCACATTTATCCTTCCATAATTAAAAATATCATAGTTTTTAGTCAACCATATTCCTTGATGTATTTGAAATATCATCCTTTCATGTTTGTCTAATGACAGGAGTAACATAATTATCTCTAAATGATATTTGTATATAAAATTTCTATTCATTTTTATAGTGAATAAAAATATGTTTCATGATAATTTCATATAATATTTCCTTGAAAATTTCATTATAGAATCCCAAATTCGTACTCTCTTAGGTTATTATCAAGAATTAATCTAATATGGAATTCATAAAAATATCACGGTTAACTACATCTATAATAACATTTTTATTAATATAATTGATAATAGAAGTTTACTTTATCATTCATTATATCTCTTTTTCCATTGAACCTAACTTTTAAAATATATTTGAATATAGGCAGGGTCACCATCATGATGGATTTATTTTATAATCTTAAAAAACATTCAACTTGATTTTATTTCCATTAGATTATTTTTTATTACATTTAAAATGGAATCCATAATATTTTTTATGATGATTTAAATCATAATAATACCACTTCAGATTAGTTTTCAAGAAAAGAGATTACATTAATATATTTTTTGATATGTTCTATTATATATTACATAATGTTCACCTCAAATCACCAATTTAAAATAAAATTATAGACACACATCCAAAATCTGGGTTAGAAAACATGGAATGTAAATTGAGATGTTTCAAATCATTTACCCATTTCATTATCATAGTTTAAGGAAATAGTAATTGAATCTATATATGATAATATGATACATATTTTTTAGATTACTTATATGAAATAATTTAGTGATAAAATACATGATACATATAAATTTTTATTTATTACCATTTAATATATTTATATCATTTCCATCACTACAACAGTTATGAAATATGAGATAAATTGTATACCTCAATACAATTCTCTTTGTTTATTTTAAATACCCAAATATAATTTCATTTTTATAAAATGTATATGTATTTTATTTTATTAATGTTATTAAATTCCCCAAATTGTTTTTATTTTCCTTATTTTTCATCTAAAGTGGAAATAAATTATCAAAGAACTTTTCATCCCTTGATTCAATAACAATATGTTTATAGGTATAAATATATTTCACATTTCAATATAGAATATATATACAATAATATTGTTTTCATCACAAAAAACATACACAATAAACATTTTTGGCCCTATTTTTAACATTTTGGCTTATGAATTGAAACATTAAGATAACAATCCCAATTTTGTTTATTTTATTGTCATTTTTATTCACTTCAATAAATGCTAGGGTACACATTGTATCTTATTTTATATAAACCTATATTAAATTTCATTTTTATATATTAGTTATTCCCATGGCATTTTTTATCTTAAGATACACTATTTATAATAAAATCCCTTATTTTTATGGTCCTATTTTATTTGTTTTCAAATATATAATTCACAATAGATAGTTTGGCTTTATATTTTGATGAGTTATTATAATCATAATAAATACATTTTATAAAATTGAATCATACTAAACTAATTAATACCTCTTTATATGATTTATTCTATTATTGGTTGGATTCTCAACTTCAATTTTTTAATGTTTAACCACATCAATAGAATAGTACAAGATATTCATTAGATAAATTTATCAAATATTAGTAAAATAATATATGAATATGTTAATGTATATTTATATAATTTCCCTTTAATTAAAATAACAAACTATTAGTGTTTTAGAATATTTATTAAATATCTTTTATCTTTAAGATCTTTCTGGTTTGTATTTGTTGATAATTATAAAACACATTTCATAAAAACATGAATTTTTTTTTATAGTTTATATATTTTAAACAATAATAGTTATTTATTTTTTTACTCGTGAATCATTTAGGATTTTTATAATCATATGAAAATAATATTTACATTTTTATAATCCCCAAAACCCATTAATCCATGTCAGAAACATTTGAAAATAGGGGAGGAGTAAAAATATGCTCAGTAAGAAATAAAAAATATATGTACCACATTAATAAAAAAATTCATGAAAACCATATAAATATTTTTTATAAACATTTATTTCAAATTAATAACTTATGTACTGATGAGACAAAATTTTTTAACTGTGTATTTTAATAAAAAATATTTACAATTAATAAATGATAAATAATATGTCATGAGATCTTGTTTGAAAAATATGAAAACATTAACTTAAAAAAAATTCACTTTTAAAAGATCACAAAAATAACATTGAATCATATGGTCATGACCATATATTATGAATTAAAAATAGTTTAAAAAGACCATCATCATCTTAAATATAGATCATATAGATGGAAAGTGTAAATAATATCATAACAAATACTTACTAATTTCATGAGGTTCAATGAAATTATGGTAGACATCATATTATGACTGTAGAGGCCTTCTTCCTTGACCTAATCATGAATTCATGGCATCATTCTCATGATTCATAAATATATGGGTGAACATAAATAATGTACCCGTAATTGTTTTTATCATGATATATACCGATATATATAAAGTGGATATCTAATATAGGGCCCACCCATTCCCTAAATATTTTCAAAAAACTAATCATATGATCTATAAGACTAAATAAAAAATATATATTCAAAATAGAATGTACTATTGAAATAATTTAATTAAAAATTATAATATTTTCCAATATTAGTTAACCGAAATATATAATCACAAAACATCGATTGAAATATGGTGAATAATATAATTACTGTAAATCCCTAGTAGATAATAACAATCCGTAATATTTTTTTAAAAGGTAAATAATATATTTTACAAAAAATTTTAATGTCACATTGTACAAAAATAAGAAACATCCTTTTATTTTTAGAATATATTATAACTAAAATTTCTAGAAAAAATGGGAATAATATATTCATTTCAACACTGTAGAGAAATATAGAGTATTATTGACAATGAGAACTTATTTTGATTTATTGAAATGTCGACTATCTTGTAAAAGATATTCAAACATTATTTTCATACATTTTAATATTTATAAATAACCAATAAGATTAAGATTAAGAACAAACTTGATTATACCTTGATAAATAAAGTCCAAATTAGTTTAAATAGATTTTTATAATTATTGGATTCATAATTTAGATCATTATTGAATCATTTTTGGAACATGGATATTGTGTAGGTATATTTTAAATATAATATTATGAAAATATGGTTTAAAATAAATTATCCTTTATTTTTTATTATATTTAAATGAAATAAAAATTATATAAAAATAATTAATGATACTTGAATATAAAAATAATTTTTTGGAAGATAATGTACACTTATATCCATATGGAAGTTCATGCAATAAAAGAAATAAAAAACCGGTTTATGTGGAAGTCTCAATGGAATGATATTAAGAAGGTGAATACCTTACTAGATGTCATGACCGATTTTTTTTCATCTAAATCTTTGATAGTACAATTATATTAATTTAATATTTTTTATAAACATTTTCATCTTTACTATTTTATTAATTTTCTTGTTATTTTATTTAATACAACCATCTATTTACTACTACATTTGTTATGTTTACATCGAATGTTTTGAGGTCGGTCAGTTACATAATCCGAAATAAATTAAAGTCACTAACCATGGTCCCAATGTTCATGGTTATATCATCTCTAGTCACATATAATGTTATAATTATCTTGTTTTCTATATATTTTTATTTTTGTAACCATCCATGTATATTGATCATGAAAAATTAATTACATCCCTTCATAGAGATGGAAGTCATTATTTATATATAAGATATGTATCTATTTTTCTAATTGATGAATATGAAAATAAATTTATAGAGTTTCACCTATTTAGAATGAGAATTATTTTTAATATATAATTTTTAAGTTATATTTATTTTTATAAAAATCCATTTAATTTATAAATATAAAATGAATTGCATCTCTTATTGGAGGTGGTAGTTAACATTTATGCACAATAATTTTTATCGTCTTCCAAATAATTAAATGGTATGAAGGTAAATAATATATTATATTCAAAAAAATCATAATTATATCCAAAATATCATATATATAAATATTTTATCTATCTCTACATACAATAATATGAGGAGTTTATATAAAATTAATTACATCAAAACATGGATATGGTAGTCTATATAAATGCACGATTGACGTTTGAATTTTCCATCTAATGGGAAAATAGATAAATACATGTTAACCTGACACAGTGAACTATTATAACTTTTACTTTTTAATTTATTTAAATATTATTTTTAATTATTTATTGATTTATAATATTTTTACCAAGATATTTTTATATATAAATTTTTTTAATGTGGTACATAGTTATCTTTAACGATTTCAACACTATGAGGAAATCTATAAGGGTTTATGATTTTTTGAATTTTCATTTTTACCATCTTTATTCTAATTATTTTTTAACTCTATATCTATTTCCCCACTCTCCAACATATGATTCACCCCTTCCATCTCTGGTCATACCTCAATGGCATGCCTCCTCCTCTTATAACATCCATCATATATTGTATATACTCATGATTCCATAGAGATGGTTGGTCAAATGATTTATGTAATTAGTTACCACATGCTACATACAATTTTTTATTCAATTTTTCATTTCCTATTCTCACACTGATTTCTTCCACAAACCCTATGACATTCATGAATAACCAGTTCTTTTTGGTTTTTATTAGAGCCTTCACCGTCAATCTAAATTCGTTTCATACCAATAAAAATTGATTTATATTTTGTTTTCTCATTTATAATAATAATATTTTATAACAGGTGAATTTATTATTAAATTTTTCTATATACATTTTTAGTATATTAAATTATTATTTGAAGTGAAAATCATGTTTTAATTTTTTTTTACTTCAATGAAATTTTTTTCCAATTTTAAAATTTTATTAAAAATAATAAAATAACTATGATCTACAATTTTTTTATTCTGTTTGAATGACTCCATAAAATTGATATGAAAGTTATTAATAACTCTTTTCTATTTTCATCTTGATTTTAAAATAATTTTTTCAGGACTTTAATGTGTTCCTTTAAAGAACATGTATTTTTATTAATATAATTAATTTTTAATTAAATTATGTGTTTTGGTAAATTTTCAATCTATTATTTGGAAATGAACTAATTCAGAAGGTGGTGTTCCATCATTTAATGGATACAATGTAAAATTAATTTATTTTAAAATTTGTTATCTTAGTGGGTTAGAAAATAGATTTCTAGATTGTTTTATAAATGTTATCAATATTTATCTGAATTGATAAATATTAATGAATATTGTACAATAGTATTTAAAAACACATTCATAAAATAATGTAATTATATTCCGATATTTATAATGTACCCATTGGCACCATAGTGTGGTTTTCAAAATGCATGTGTATGCGCATCCAATTTTATTCCCCTATGTTTATCATACTCTATATGGGTGATTTTTAATGTATGTGATTATGATATACTATATCATAGGTAATTTTCATGTTTTGGTTAACGATTTTAGTGTGACCTATAAATTATGATCCATGATGGATATCTTAATGTCTCATTATTGTGTTTTTGAACTCAATTAAGAGTGTTCATGGAACAAGATATATTTCAAATGTCATCATTTATGTCATGTTAGGATACCACAAAAATACTTGTACCCAATACTGGATGTTTTATGATATAATATGATAAAGTATGCGACCATAAATAAATATGGTTTTAGGCCAATTATATGGGTTATTAAAATGTACAATAGTCCAGATTGTTGGTATTTTTTTTGGTAAATCCTTACACTATATAATTTTAGGACCTATGATAGATCTCAGGGAATTTTTTAATTGAATGGTGGTTTGAAATATTGTAATTAATTCTCTTATTTTTATATCATATAATTTATTTATATTTGAAAGATATTCTTGATTAGATTCTATTTGTATTATATTCACATCATTTATGATATTCATTGATTGCCGATATACATATTAATACATTTTTAGATGGTTTCAATTTTTATTTTGGGAATTAATTATATAGATCAGATTTGAAATGAAAAATAGTTATTTAATTAGGGTTCCCATTTTTATGAAATATATCTGTATGTGATATATTTCATTTAAGAAAAAAATATGAATGTTCAAAGAACCACAAAGATGTGTCATTGGATTTAAAAGTTATTAATAATGTAAAAAAATCCATTTTCTATATTTTAGAAAGTTATAAAATGGTTTATTTTAATGTTTTTTATATTAAAATATTGATGGTTTCATTTTAAGTATTTCAATGTTTAATCCTATTTTATAAAATTTTAGTTTCTATATATTGGTTTAGTAATTATTAAATCTTTTGGGTAATTACATTTATAATGGTTGGTTAGTTATAGATGGAAAATTTATGGTATATTAAATTTAATTTGTCTCAATTAGCATTCAGTTCATATTACATGATTTAGTAGGTCTTTATTTTATATTTAAAAATTTCTCATCTACGTTGACCCATTTAATGACTTATTCAATACATTATGTTATTTCTATCATTGTATTGTATCTATTATGTCGTGGATGGGTGATTCATAGTGATGATGTATGATAAGGTATTTTGGGGGATAGTAGAGGATGATGAATTGGTTGAGGAGTGTGTCAGATCAATTAAGGAATTTATTTCTTGTTATGTTATCTCTAATATGTTTTATTACTTCTTATATTATTTGGAATTTAAAATTTTCATATAATGGGGTATTGCACCAATTTTTATAATTATATTTTTCTCATTAACTATTATTCATGGGATAAAAAATAAATTTTGATTCTGTATTATATTAATGATTTTTTCTATAATTTTAAGTGGGATCAAGGGATCCCCATGGGATAAAGAGAGTCAGCTCACACATTCGTTTGATAGAAGACTCATATCTATGCATTATAAATGGTATCAGAGTATTTGGTTCTTTAGTGAGATACAATGATAATGAAAATATGTTATGTTATTATATTTCAAAATGTTTGATTCAATTATTATGTTTTAAAAAATTAAGAGTTTGGTCAATACTTAATTTTTTATCACCACACATCATTATGTCCCTTGAGTCATAAAGGTTTGTTGGGATTTTAAATTTTAGATTGAAAATTTAGTTTATACAATTTAATATATGAATATCATCATTGAAAAATAGTGTTTAAATGAGGGTTTCCCTATATTTTGGGCCAAAAATCAATATGTATTAATGGAAAAAGGTTGACTTTCATGTCATGATAAATCCTGATTCTATTAGGAACATTTTTTAGTTCTATTTCTTAAAGTCATATCATTGGCATGCATAATCCCCATAAAAACTATTCCATTTAATGAATGATTCATCATTTTATATGGTTTTTTATATTTAGACATCATATTTTATGGATTTACTTAAGGGGAGTTTACAAATGGAATAGGGACAAGGTTAGCATATTTATTTATTGATTAAATTGGATTGAATTTTAATAATCATTTTGATAGGAATTTTTTTTTGAAATTGATGATGTGATATGTGTTTGATATTGTGTTTTTTTTGTTTTCCATCTGTTAAGATGCATTTTAATACTTTTATTTCATAAGAATGTGGTTTGGACACAAGTATTATATAATTAGTGGTATGCCTCCTAGAAAAATCATGGAATATTGTAGTGGGATTATAACATGTGGTAATTCTCCAAGTTAATTTCACTACTACCATGAGGTGATTCCTTTAGTTTTGATTCTAACCCATTCATGTATTATGTGCCTAGCTCAAAACCTTTTATTTTTATAAATTATTATTATGTTTCCCAGATTAGTTCTCATTTCCAATTGTGATGATAGTTTCCCGAAATAGCTAATAAATATTTTAAGAATGGTCGAGGGATTCCACAATTATCTTGACTCTCATTAAACATGAAATGGTAAAATTTATATCAGTTTTGAATATTTAATGAGTTAAATATTATGAAGGTCGTTAATTCATTCCCAATTGTGTGAGGGTTGGTTTTGGGAATTCATGGAGATGATATTCAATAAATTGTTTTATCTTGATGTTTAGATCGTTTACTAAGCCATTGATTATGTGATCCCACATCAGAATGAGTTTTAAGATAATGTCTATATTGATATGTTTTCATCATTTTTCCCTTATAAAAAGATCGATATAAATTTTCAAGAAGAAAAAAATTTCCTCATGGGATATATTTTCCCTTATCTTTTATTAGTTATGATTTGGTCCAGCCAAACATCCCATAAGGATGGGACTTTGAACCAGATGACAAGTCTAGGTAGGTGATGATGGATGGATCCTTGATTCCAAATATTATGATTACTGATAACCCTTTTTGTTTGTAACATTGTGGTTTTCAAAGAATCTATTGTTTCACATTGGAATTACAAGCCACCATCATTGATTTTATTTTCATTTTAAAATATTTTGTTAGTCACAATAACTGAGGACTTCCTACTGGAATTTTTGGATTATATGTATATATATTTCTAGGTTTCCACTAGGGATATGGATTCACTATGTTATTTTAATGTAATTATTATTGTTAATTTTCCTTCTTTTTAGAATATTTATATAATTTTATTAAATGTCTCGATCAAATTGTGATTGTTCTTAAGAGTTTTACTTCTAAAGGTAGGTGATTTGATGAAATATTTATGAATATTTGGTATTGTTTGAAGGACATTTGATGGACCATAATGCATATTCTTATGTTTCTTAGATGTGTATGGAATCAGTTTAAATTAAGTACTGGATGGTGTCTAGTTTAATTTGCGTAGATTCACATTGATCAGTGTCCCATTAACATGATCTTATGTTACCCTTCGATGTATTGAAACAATGTTAGTTATCATTCCTTTTAATAGAGGTTTTTGAATACATTAATTTTGGGTTGGAAGAAAAAAATGATTCATTGAGGATAATAAAACAACTAGTTTGGTATATTTTGGTTTCCAATATTATTTAACTTTTATATTGTAATTTGTGCAATGTGATTGGTCTTTTCTTGTTTTTTTACCTTTTCATTTCACCAATTAGAAATATTATAACTAGTGGGGATATTTTTAGGGGGGATATTTTATGTTATTATACTCAAGATTTAAAATATTAGTAGGTTGATTCTTTGAGAGGTTTTGGAAATTTGATTTACTGATTCTATTTTTTTGAATCACAGGTGGATGGTTCTAAAGATTGATCATGACGAATATTTTGGCGTCATTTTATTGTATATAGATCAATGAATTTTTGGTTCTATTATGTGTTTTTATTTTGTGTTCTATACATCTCATCATATTCTATAATATATCATTTTATTTATTTATATATTATTTTTATTTATCTTGATATTTGGTAATTTTATTCCAATAAATTTTTAAATTTGAAGTGTTTTGGAGAGCTTTAGGGTTATCATAAATTATTGTAAATCCATTAGGATACCAAGAATATTTCTCTTTATTTGGACTATGTTTTTACATGGATATCATAATATTTGTTGGACTCGTAATTCAAATCAACAGAATAATTTTTTTACCTGAGGTCTTTATCATTATTTCTATAGGGTACGGTAAATATTATAGTTGAACTAAAATTTTAAATTTTTTTACATTTAATTATAATTATTTATTTAAACCCACATTCCCTTATCCCTATCTCCCCCACTTGAAATCCCTTCCCATACCACTATGAAACCTCTAAGGAGTGATTAACACTATTTTATCCACCTCATACTATGTGTTTGGTATTCTATCATGATAGAAGGTTATATATAAGAGGTATGAACATATCCTCTTCCCCAATAAGGATTCTTTTTTTTTTCATTCTTCATTTTCTATATACACTTTACATCCAACTAATGGGGTACCTAAAATGATTTTATTTTTCATTTTTTCTAATTCTAGGATTATTGAAAGTATACATTTGAACATTGAAGAACTAATAATTAAGGAAAATGAATTTTGGACTCCATATTCATCATATGTTTTGTTTTCTTACAACCATTTATTATGGTTTTTGATATTTTTAATTATTTATATATTAATTAATGATAAAAAAATTTAAATTATATTGTTGGATTTAATTTAATTTTACTTAAATTTAAAATATATTTAAACTTTCTTTTTTTACATTATAAAACTGATTTTCTAAATGATATAGCATTTTAAAAATCATATTTTATTAACTGCACAGTCCTATTATTTTTTAAAACTATATAATTCTTTGAAAATAAATGTAATTAAAAATTTCCCCCCATTTAAGTTTTTATTATTAAATAATTATACATATAAATTCAAGTGGCTCATGAAATGTGATATATTTTTGTATCTATTAAAATAACTATTTTCTTAATTGAGTTTTATTAAAAATTTATTGTACCAAAATTTTTTATGAACTAATTTGGAAGGACATGCACACACATATAAATGATATAATATGAAATTTTATTTTTCTTAAATTTAATAATTTATTGGATTTAATAATGTATTTTTAACTCATTTTGATAAAATATTTTAGAAATAAAACTCAATGATTAGATTATAAACAAATTCATGAATTATGATTAATATATTTTTTAGAAATACATATCATTTTATCACTTCTTTATTATTCCATTCTTGTAATCATTATCTGATTATGTAAATATGTTTTTATGATATACCCTATTTATTTCTTTAGTTTATTACCCCATATTATTTGCTTTGTTTTATTTATGTGGTTATCAGATACTCAGTATAAAAAACTTCATGTGACGGTGATCGAGGTGATGGTCAAATACTTCATATGATTTTTTTGTTGTGTTGACATTGGATTGTTGTTTTTTGTCATATTATTTTGTTACTGGGAAAGTGAAATATTATTCCAATGGAAATTGTTAGTATAAACATGATATTCTTGTATTATTAATTCCATCATCATAGTTGTATTTTGAGTTACGACTAGTATAAAAGTGATCCCCAATGAGGGTGGTTGGAATCTAGATAGATATAATGTAACATTCTATTATTTTTCATAATGATTTTTGATGATTTGGTAACTTAAAAAATTACTAATATTATCTCTTATGGTAGGACTCATGAAGTCTATTCCATGTTGTTTGTCTTAACATATGGGATTTTGTTAAATTCATTCTATATATTATTATTCAATGAAGTGTTTGTGGATCCCATGATTTAATTATTTTACCTCTTGTATTCATTCAATTTATTATATGCTACCACTGATTATATTCCTAATCATTCATTGTGATTTATCTTTTAGAAATTAATTTGGTAATGATATATAAATATGGGTTTAAACATAAACTGTATTTATTTCATGAAAATGAAATATTTTGTTAAAAAATATATCAAAATTATTTTTTCATATATTAAAATATATGATAAATATCATAAAATAATCCCATTGGGATGAATTTTTATGATAATAATTAAGAATGAAAAACCTATTTTTTACTTATATTTAAAAATAGTGTAAAATGGTCCCGTAATAAATATTTTGAATGAGTGTAGCTACTATCATATTGAGTGTTTTTTGATGCATCCTATATTTTTATATTTTAGTTTTATAAAATTTATTTAGTTCATATAAAATATTGGGGGAATTATTGGTTTATATTTCTGGTAGATATAGTGGTTACTTGAGGTTTAGTTTAGTCTTATTTAACTTGATGTTAATGTGGTTCATATTATAATATTTAGTAGGAAATGGTTTTATATTCATATATTTTGTAACCAAGTGTGTCCATAAAATGATTCATTTATTACATTCACTAATGGTTAATAGTGGAATATGACATTTACATGGATATAGTTACATTCAGGAGCTTTTATATATTGTGATAATATAAGGATAATTGGATGGTGTTGACGAATTAAGGGTGTCTGGAGAGTGAGATGAGGTAATTATTTTTTCTTTTGATAATTAATTTTCTTTTATTTTGGGTTATTTGGAATTTAGTGGAAATATAAATTATAAGGGACTAATTCATGTTCCTATTTGAATTTTCTTATAGTTTTACCATTAATTTAGAAGTCAAAATATCTATATTGATTTAATTTCATATTATTGAGAATTTTGGTCCACCTAGTGGGATTGAGGATGGCCCATGGGTATTTCGTGGGACGAATTATGAACCCATTTGAAGGAATGATCACGTTTTTTCATGAAAAGGTCATAAATATTTTTTAGTATGTAAAATACATTTATATAGTTATATAATTATTATTAGTATCAGTTGAAAGGAGATAAAACTATAAAAAACATTAAATAACTTGGTAAATAGTTGTACCTCATCATTGGAAAACCATCTTTGTATTTTACTAAATACATCTCAAATAGAATTTTGGTCCAATAAACACCACGATAATATAGAGAGGGATGTTGGGAAGTAATTATTTTGTTATTTTATTGGTAAATGAACAATTTTGGTATGAATAACATATGGGATGGGGGCCCTTTTTTATAATAAATGTCGGATAAAAATTGTAAATACATAGAATATTAATATATAATATAGGACATTTTCATTTCAATTGACTCTCAAATTTCATATTATCTTAAATAATAATTATAAGGTATAAATATAATAAAACTATTAATTATAATAATATTTTTTTCATAATTCATACCATATCTTATATAATAACCCGTAGTTTTTAACCATTATTATACTGATATATTTTTAGAATTATTACTATTATTTACAAAAAAATTATATCCCATTATGTAATATTACATATGATGATTAAATATCTGGATTCTATTATAATCTATAAAATACATTAAAATATTGATTTTTTTATAATATATGTTCATAAAACCCATTGACAATCCATTTTAGAATAAGATCCAAAATATGAAGAAAAATAATTTTATATTGAAATAGAGATTAATGTTTAATTACATTTAATTAATAATATTAGAATTAAATTATATTATAATTAAATAAATTTAAAATAAAAATAATAATAAATGGTAATTATATATACCTGATTAAAAGAGAATAATATAAAATAGATTTCAATTGAATTAAAATATTATATGGATAACCAATTTCAACCATGGAATAATAAGGTCAAAATTATATTTATAAATATATAATAATACCTCATAAATATATATTTTTATACCAAAATCTTATCACAAACATTTAATTCATTCTATGATCATGATAATTTTTTATAAGTGAAATTGTATGTAAAGTCAATATTTTTCACTATTCACTCATGATTGAACAGAAAAATACCAAAATTTAACTATATGGTAATTTTTAATGATGAAATGAAAAATAATATACTTTTAATGAAAATAAATTTTCAAAAGTTATTAAATTAGTTCTTAAATAATAAAAATAAATATACAGTAAAACCTATTTTAAAAAAAAATTATTCTTTTATTTTTGATCATAACCTTATATGTTATCATTATTATCATTAAATACTGTGTTCATAATACAATTAATTAAAAAACATATTTATTTTATGAAAAACATTTATACCTATATTTCATCATTTGGTTAATTCAATTTATATTCCTAAATCAAATCGATATATTAAATTGTTAAATTTTTATAATAATATATAGTATGCTAACATAGTATGTGCAAACGATAGAAGAATGAAAATAATAGATGGGTTCTATTTAAGATTTCTATTTCATTTTTTATATTAGTTAACATTGCAATCAATCAATGGAAAACTGCATATTGAAATATGATGTTGTTATACTATACTCTCTTGTAACAAATGGATCCCCAGAATTCAAATTAGTTATCGCAAAATTGATTGTATCTGGAAATTTGAATAATAATATATAAAAATGATATCCATATATGGAATATAAAACCCACTACTAGAAAAACGGGTTTGTATTAAATATTTTATAATCCTTTTATGTCACATCATATGATTCATAATTTTTTATAGTTTTCGAAAATTATATCATTTTAGAATTGTATTATTTTCCACATAAGGATTGATTAAATAATCTTTCTTTATTGGAGTATATGAATTTTATTACATTCAATGTAATGAATGTGAAAGAATTCTTTTTACTTCTACTCCATATGATTTATTTTATTTTTGTTGTGTTTTTGAGATATAATTAACATTTTTTCACTGATATTTAAAATAATCAATGACCATGATAAATTTATCATTCATAATGCAGTAAAAATAACATAAAATGAGTCATAAGATCTATAGAAGGGTGATTAATTATTCAATTAATTTATATCTATCAACCAATACCAAAATTCCTCTCATAATTTTATATAACATCATATATGATTAAGCCTTTATATGAACAGATACAACATTAATGTCTAAATAATTTGAAAACACTATTAGGTTTAAACTAAAATTGTTCAACAAATATATATCCCTACAACTCTTAAAAATATGAATGATCCAGCTAAAATCCATATATTAGAATTATTTAATCCCATATTAATATAAAATCAACATAAAATATTTCTCGAAGAAGAATTAAACACTCACAATGAAAAATTGAAGAAAATATATTAATTGAACACATATATTATCCAAAATCTAAAAAATAGTTCCTAAAGTAACAAGAATCACCATAAAATGATAAAAAGTCAAATATGATTCCACAAGTGAATATATATTAATTCATTGAATTCTTTTATTCCCATTAACATAAAATAATTTAATTATAAAACCCATTATTTTTAACTTATTCTAATGAAGATCAAATAATCAATGATGAAATATATACAATCGAACATTTAAACAATAATCATAAAATAAAATTTTAATGATATGTTTTTCTATATGATACAAGATGAGTTCGAATAATATATTTAAATTTTTAAATAAATTATATTTTCACATTAACTTGTTAACCCACAAGGTTTTATATACCTCAATCATGTACTAAAACCTTATAGTGAGTAATAAAAACATTGTTTAATAAAAAAGAAAAAAATATCTTTTTAATCCCCTTGGTTATCATAACAACTATTCCATAAATAAATTAACTCACCACTCTGATTACGCCATTATCAAATCATATATCAACAAAAATTGTTTCAATCATGTATTTAACAAAAACCATAAAATTTATGTAAAAAATTGTCATTAATCATCATGGAAAAAAAAACAATTATTACCCAGAATGTTTATATATATTTCAAAAGAATATTATTATCTTTAAATTTATAATCCCAAAAATAGAATACCACAACCGCATTTTTATTAAACCATTATGTATACACTTTAGTCATTCAAATTTATAGGCCCCTGATCAAGTATTACCATCTAATTTATTAAAAGTTATTTCATACAATAATGAAAAAATAATCACGTATTAATGTTGATAGATATTATATTATTTGTGTTTTTTATTTTACAAATAAATAATTATTTTAAAATAAATGAAATATTTTATAATTATTATCATTATATTCTTCTTAGACATAATAACATATTTCATTACTAAACCATTATTCTATAATATATTTTTGACTGCCTCTTTGAGCTTTCTTCATGTTTCCATGGATGATTTCGTCCCTATTACTATTTTACCATATATGAAATGTTTTCCAATTATATTGGTTAATTTACATTCAGGATTCATCCAACAGTATTGTTGCGTCTCTATATGGAATTTTCAACATTACGATGAATTTAAAAATTTCAGTCAATGGATGGGATGGGTTGGTAACTATGATTTGGAAAAAAAATTTGGGATAAATACTATCAAAATAATATGTTATCTCATGCGATATGGGGGAAAATGGAAACAATAGTTCGAGTGAGATGTGGGTCTCATCAGTGGACTAAATAAGCTATTGTAGAAAAATATAGTAGCCACTAGGAATCTAGTTTCTAGGCAGTTTCACAACTCATTTAGGGGTGTCGAAAATATTATATGGACTCATACTAAATATCATAAGGGGGAATTAAAGGAAAAAATGAGCCTTACCCCCCCATCACATGATTTTAATGGGTGGGGGACCTACATCTATTTTCTTATATAGTTGTTTCTGATAGGGCTATCCCCCTATATTATTCCATACATGATCCATCAATGGGTATTTGGTGGAATTAATCCATGATAATATGAATATATAGGCATTTATAATCTTCCATTAATCATATCCTACCATTTTTAAATTTTATTCTTCTTTGGATGGGTATTAATTATCGATTAACTAGATTATGGTTGAATATTGAGATTATCACATGGATTATCTTTGGTCTATCTAATGGTCAACTCAAGATATTGTCCTGTGCTATATATTCATTTAATTGTCAATGTAATTCAGTTCAATGGAATTATTAATTGGGTTTTATTTATTTTGAAAAAATGATGGAGTCATTTTCAAACCACACAAATTAATCCCATATTGGTATCATGAGTATGAATAGGATATTCTATTGATAATTGGTTTTTGTTTTGATGTCTCATGGTGACAAATTATGGATTTCATATTTTTATAACTTCTACAATATTCTATGAGAATACCATAATTAATTAATATTTTATTATAATTTCTTAATAATTTATTATAATTAATTATTTTTCTTCATATGGTTTGAGATATTACCATTAGTTATCAGTGTTGTTTTAGTTGAGCATGGAATTGCTGTTGAGGGACTAGGTAGC
The DNA here is from genome assembly GCA_963277665.1 of Viscum album. Classification (NCBI taxonomy): domain Eukaryota; kingdom Viridiplantae; phylum Streptophyta; class Magnoliopsida; order Santalales; family Viscaceae; genus Viscum; species Viscum album. Next base: position 1,598,888,057 of record OY728158.1, read on the forward strand.
TACTAGAGACCAATGTAAAATAAAATGGAAATGTTTTGAAAATTTTTTATGCCGTATAACATACACATACTTTGGTTTATGATCAAAACAATATTCATTATCACATGTTTAAATTCCATTTCTGTGAGATCATCCATAAAAATTTATTTTATAAGATATTAATAAATTTGATATGTTGTATTATTTTAATTATTTAATTTAATAAAAAGAAATAACAAAATTTGATCCTAAAAGGTGTAAATAACTAATATTTTCTCATTAAAATTGGTTGGACTACTTATCCACAATTTCTCATGAGAGAAAATTGATAATTATTATTCTTTGCAAAATTTAGAAGAACAATAGTGGTGTCATTGGGCTCTATATAACCATGTTCCCCCAATGAAGAATAATATATCCACCTACCTTTTTAGACGAGGCATTAATTGAGATGGGTGGACCTAGTAGATAATCACATCAAATGTGATCATGCCTGATTAATAGACTATAGGTTATGGATAATTGATTGGCCATGTTGGTTGACTTAGTGAGACCATGAGGGTTTAGATGGTCCATGTTCCTATTTATGTGGCACAACTAATGTAACCAATGAGTCCTTCAATCCATGATTAAGATTCTAGGATGATGTAGTGTACTTATATATTATGTTTTTTCCAAGAAACTTTTTTATGATAGATTAAAACGAATAGGATGCATTGGATGTACTATTACCTAGAGGACCCATGTTGGACCCCCCATTTCCTGACATACCATGAATGGTTTTGTTTAGTAGTTAGTATAGATGGTAAAGGGTCTCACTATAGAATTGTTATTGAACATGTGAGCTTTCCATGCTATAAATAGTGGATTTGGGAGTGGGAATTAAAAAAAACCCTTGTTTTTTATTTATATTTGATGGGCAGTGGTGTATACCCTCTAGGTAGTTCTATTTATGAAATAGAAAACATTAGAGGCGATATTTTGTATTGTATGAGAAAAAGTGGATATGTTAATTTTTGGATTTTTGGATAATAAAAATAACACAATTGTGTGGTCCATGACACCATCACAGTTGATTTGGGAGTGGACTTAGATCATATATTTTTGGAATACACGGTGTGACACCCGATAGTGAGGAGGATACAGTAGGAGATTTCATAGATTTAGAAGGAATATATTTTTTTATCACATCCAGGGATTTTGTGATCGATATTTGAGATTCCATGTATTCAGAGATTAGTAGTGGAGCATATTGGGACCCAGATTATTGTGCTTTAGGATCTATTTATTTTTAGCTCTATGTTATAGAGTCCATTGATTTGGATTTTAGTATAGAAGCTACCATGGAATTTGAGAAAACGCAAGATATGATATTGATTTAGAGAATGATGATAGAGCTTATATTGAAATTATAACTCAATAATGGATTCGACATTTATTTGGTACCAGGAGGTTTAGGATACAATGAGATTTATCTCCACAGACAAGAGGATATGTTTAGTGTTTCAATGTATTTTGAACCCACATGTTAGATGATTAGAATGGACCCTATTACATTCTCATATACACGTGGACAATATTCATAGAAGGTATATTTGTTGAATTTAACATATCTTAACATGGACAGTGGAGTTTTATTTAGTACTTAAAGAATTATTTTATGATCATATCACTTGTACACTTCTATAAATTTCTTAGCTATACATGGGATCATTTTTGTGGTTCCCTAATTTTTTTTGTACAAAAAACATACTGAGGTCACTATTGTACTAGGATATTCCAGAAACACTTATGTTGATAATGAAATCACATGTAATTATAAGGATGAATGCATTTTAATAAATATTAAGTGGGATAACATTAATGATATTAGATATTTAAAGGGGAGATAACTGTTAGTTGATATAAAAAACAGTATTGTAATTTCTAATATTATTCTACATTTTTGATCATCTCAATAAGAATCCATTTTTATATATGGAATGTATTCTTGGATAATTATATCAATTCTTATTTTACAGTTTTGTTGGTATTTATGTTCTCAAACTCATAGATTATCTGTGATGAAAAATGAATATTTTAATTATATTCCATATCCACTATAATAACAGGGATGTAGCATCCCCATGACACATCCAAAGACCTTTACTACTAAACAATCTCATATGGAATATAGAGAGATTCACTATAGGACACATGGAATCAAGGTATTGTTATGGTTCAGAGTGAGCTTATTGATGATGTTTCAACCAGATTCCTGAAAAATAAAATGTTGAATATTATTACCTTTATGATTATTATCTCTAAGATATCAATGAAACAAAATTTATTCTTATTTGGTGTATTTTTATCTTAATCAAATTATGATTATTTTATATCATTTGAGATATTTTATTTAGAAAAGACAGATGATTTTTTACACAAGATTAAATAAAATGATATATAGCATTCAAAAACCCACCACATTTCCATTAATATCCATTGCTAACATGGTTCCAAGCAGTTCCCGCCTATTATTAAACTAAATAATAATATAACATCAGTATATAAAATAAAATTTTATATAAAAAAATCCATTAATACAAACTATATAGTCTAATAACATAAATAACAATAAATTATATTGTTTATAACATGGGTTAAAATTTCACACATTTTAATGATCTTTTTTCTTTATACCTTAAGAGAATTATGAAATCCATTAGGTAAATGTGATAATTTCCACACATGATACATTTTATCTTGATAAATAGGTCCCCTTTTAGAATATCATGTTTAAAATCAATCATAATTTGATCATTAAATATGTGTCACCATTGAACATGGTATAATATATAGGAAAACTAAAACTGCGTGAAAAAAAATTTAATAACAAGGGATCCCAAAATGAAACCTCTGTAGGGGATATAAAATTTATGGAAGAACATTATTATGTTCAAAATCAATGAATACCCAATATATTTCTACATTTTAATGTATTATACATATCATTGAAAACAGTAACTTATTTTTTCTTGAAGTTAGGTATTTGATTTGTGTTTGTTATAAAATATTTCATATGCATGATTAATGTAATAATAAAAAATCATGTGAATTTATATGAGAAAATAATAAATGATTACATATTGATGGAATTAATAAAATTAGATATCAAAAACATACTAAAATCTCATTAAATATGTATATTACAATAATATCATCAAGGTCTCATGCCAGTACGTCATATATAAGTGACCATGCACACACCAAATACACATGATTGTATTTCTCATGATACCAAACCTTGAATGATGGAGTAATGTAATAGCAATCCTCAACCAAAAAATTATTATTTCCATGGAATAAAACATATGAAATAAATTTATAATAAAACCATCCAAAATCCCCAAAAAAATCATATAGTAGAACTCGGGAAAATCGCAATGTTTTGACTAATTAAAAAATAGAACAACATCATCATAATATATCAATATATTTTTTGTATATGGTATAATTATAGAATATCCCAAATGAAGTAGACAAATGACTAAATTAATGATGACATATTTTAAGAATCACGTCTATAAATAAATAAAAATTTTACTTTCAATTCCTGAAATTACATATGCTTATTTTGAAAAAAAAATATATAATGGGAGTATGGATTTCAATAGAAACGAGACAATATTTTCGATTATTATTGATAATATATGATGTTTTTGACAGTTAGGAAAAATCTTAATGTGATAACCATTAATATATATTCATTTTTCACTTTTTTAAAAACGTCAAAACAATATACGGGAAACATAGAATGATTCCCTAAAATATTTAAATAAAGGATAAAATCATGGAAAACTAACACAATTTTTTTAAATCTTATAATTTAGTAGCTGAAACATTTGGATGGAATTTATATAGAGGATAATTATTTTTGAAAGGAAAAGATTTAAAATGGTCTTAACAGATAATCCATTATATTTTTCGAAATAATTAAATAAATAGCCCGATGAAGAATATAACTTGATATTTATTTTTAAACATTGATAATTTATATAAATTCATTCTAAAATAAATACATATGTAAGTTCATACACTACAAAAAAAGAAAACATTTATTTAGAGTATCATATGTCTCAACGATATTCAATTATGATGGGAAACAGTTACACCACTTCCAAAATAATTTTAATCATTTCATTAAATCCAGAATATAGAAGTTATATATTATTTATACATTCCTCAAATAATTCTTCATGTTAATTCCTCGAGAACTATTTATTATATTTAATTTTTCACTATTTCAGATAGTTTTTATGTCATTTATGTTTATTTCTATTGTTCTGATGTTATTGGATTCAAATTCTTAAAATCAAATTTGGAAATTTACCATAAATAATTCATTGTGAAGTCATATCCAAATTCATTATTGTGTTATAATTTTCTTTATTATAAATTCAATGTAATTTACACTATCCACGTATGGAGGTTATGAAATATGAATTTCATTAATTCGTGGAGGTGGTTTCTATATAAACTCATGGGAAATGATATCATATTTATAATTGATGAAAATTAAATAAAATGTATAATTTTAAATTTTAATTAATCATAATTATATTAAAAATATAATATTTATTCATTATGTACATTTTTAAAACTATCCACGAAATAAAGAAATGGAAAATGAATCAAATTTTATTATGGAGGTGGTATTCTATAGGAATTCATGAGCAACGTAATTATTTTCAAATTAACTGATGGTTAATAAGGTAAGTAGTAAACTGAAAATTTATGACAAATTGAGGCCATCCTGGGTACATAATGTACATTTTTAAACACCCCAAGACCAACTCCAAAATCTTATGTGTTGAAAAAAAGATTCTATATTAAATCAATTAAATGGTAATCCATTTTCTAATGCACCTAAACATAAACAACAAACTATCTCATTAAAAAATGAATAGAAAACTAATAAGAGAGAAAAATATAGAGACTAACCCATAATTATGTAATATATATGGAATAAATCATTGTGAGAAAATTTTAAACAATTAGTTAAAGGTAAAAAATAAACACCAAATAAAAATTGAGGATCCATGATGAACAAATCTGTAAATATAGAAAAACTATAAGATCCTAACTAGTGATGTTAATGCATGAGAAAATAAAAAATAAAATATAATAATTCACCACTATGTTCTACTAACTTCAATTCCAACAATCATATCATATATATATATATATAAGACACTACACATGAGGTAAAATCACATTTTGGGTTGATTATGTAAATTCCCAATAAGATTCCCTAATAATAACAAACGGTTAGAACTGAAAGGTAAAACAGAAGTCTTCTTAATCCAAATGAATTGGGGTTTGTAGAAAGTGGTATATATATATATATATCATCAAAAAACCTAGTGGAGAAAAAAATTGTATCTCCATATCATGGATAATAAACTATTAATATGTTTATCAATATTAGAAATATAATATCATCGTTATTTGGCATGATTTAAATCCTCAAAAGATTCAATTTGGAGTATCATTTACCTCTCAATTTCACTAAAAATACATGTGATGAAACAATCATATAGAGGACCTACTCACAACCATAGATCTTTGAAAGGGGAGTACCACTTTTTTGATTGATTTTGTTTCATTAATGTATAGTGGGGGAGTAAAAAAACTACTATTTTAAAGAGCATTTTTTACCCACACCCTAGTGTGACAAGGGAGTATTGATACTGACATCACTTTGATGATCCTTCTATGATATCTACCACTATCTAGTGTTTCTTAAAGAATAGTTAAGCTTGGAACACATTACATAGTATCTCATATGGAATAATAAAGGCCACAATTTTACTGTACATATAAAAAATCATTATAGGATAGTCATTGGCCAAAATCTGAGACTAGAAGAACGAGGTATGTGAAAAATAATTTTTCTGTATAAAATATATGTCGTTTATGGGGTTCCACATGCTGTGTGTCATCACCTTAGTTCTTGAAAATGTTCTCCCATAGAAATGGAATGGGAAGCGATTTCATACAACATGGAATGTCAATATTGGCACAAGGAATAAATTAAAAAATATGGTATTAGGGATGTAGACATGGAAAATGGATTACCTATCCATGTATAACCAAATGGTGTGTCCATCACAACAAAAAACATGTATGACCACCTAGTGTCTGGCGAATGCATACCATGAACACAGACTAACTAACTATGTACATCTTTACAACATTTCAACGATGATAAACTACATTCATGGCCAACTGGAGTCCTTGGTTTTGTATAGTTGGCACACAACATGACTACCTATATAGGGTCACATGGTGTGTGGTCTCATCTATATGGTTCCTGATCCACAACATGGAAAGAAACCCTAGCTTCTATGGAAACCAAATAATGTGTTTTGGGTTTTTTATACTATTGTGCATGTTATTTAGTATTTCCATAAATCTTTTATCTTTAACATTTTTTTGAATCTAACTCATCAAATTTGATTCTCACAGTTTATTCACTATAAATCATTGTAAAATTCCTCAGGCTGTTGATTTCCCACCATAGGTGGATGGAAATCTGAATATAATCCCCCAGTGGTATTCTGTTCTGTTTCCTCCATATTTGGATGGTCTAAACCCTAAAACCATTATGCTCTATTTTTAATCCAACCTTATACACCCAAAAAACCATCCAACCTATGGTTCATACAATAGTCATAAATCATGGGTTTTTTTCTCACACTCAAAATATCACATGAAATGATGGACTATATCTATAATGTCCAACAAGAATGAATGAAAAAAATTAGTCTATAAAGCACCATAAAAAATCCAAACTGTTATTTTCTATGTGATCACAATAAGTTATAAATCAATCATGGAATCTTGGGGTGCTACCACCATAGAAAAATGATTTATCAAGTCAATAATATAACTGTTAAGATAAAAACTCATGGGAAGAATCAGAAATAACATATTAAATAAGAATATAATTATCAATCCATGATTAATATGTTGGGTAGGTAAATATAAAAGAAATAAAATCCCATAAAATAATTGCAGACCTATCATTATTGAAGAATTCATTTTCTAGTGATGAAGAGGATATAACATGTTTTCTTACTCTCAATACACCTCAATGTGATTTTTTTGTGTCCCCATATTATTCAATTCCAATGAATAATACCCCTCCGTAAAATCTTCATGGGTTTGGGTTGCTAACCCTAGTTATTATCTATGTAATTATATTTATAGCTGGAATATAGAATAAGATATTTAAAATGAAATAAATATATTTTACTATTTATTTTAATAAATGAACCTATTATTTGGTGGCCTCAAGTAGATAATCAACACTGACCAACCTAGGGTCATTCAAAAGGTAAACACATTATTCTAGAATCATTTATGGTCTATAATTTCACATACAAGGAGGATATCAATGGTATTCTTTATTATGGCATGGCTTCATCTATTTCAATAGGTTTTAAATCAAGGATATTAAATGAGACAAATTCCATCACACTTAGTTTCATGGTATGGAAGGAAATATTAATGATCAAAGGGATAAGATGCATTTCATGGAATATAGTTATGCTATCATGTCGAATGCTCATAACATTAATCTAAATGAATGGTCTCAAATCATTACCCATGAAATGATGGTCAAGGCATGAATAATGGATACTTAGCTAGTCCCTCTACAGACACATTTGCAACATTCTCCATCATTATAGATTTTCATGGATAGATGTTGGTTCATTCCCATAGGATAAATATTACCCCCCAAATAATCTATCATGTTATTAGACTCCTTTTAATAGTGGTAATAAAATCAATATTGATTGATCTAGAAATATTGGCTTTAGGTAGGGACTATTATCTATTTGTAATCATTATGGTTTATTAACCCTTAACTTCATTGGTTTATATGGGTATGGAGACTCTTTTATGGTTCAATCCATTACCCTAATTAATGGGATGGAGTTGTTCCCCACAGATGGCATCATTCAAAATATAGTTAAAACAAACTACTCCCTAATCAATATATCTCTCCATGAGAATTAGATAACCCATTGTAAATTTCATATTTTTTTCAACGATTAGAATTCTATTAATCCACCAAATTAACCACCCCCAAACATCTAATGTGGGTAATAAGGTTGTAGACCTTCTTTTTTCCCAGGCCTCTCATGAATACCCATTTATTTACATTACTGACATCACACACCTTATCCATAAATAAATTATTATGTTTCAATTCTATTCCCCAATGCTTCATTATTTCATAAATCATTGATCTATGTTTTATCCCCTATTAAATAGAAAAATGATTTGTGACAGTGGATGGAATTTTAGGGTCCCAACACACTCAAAATCAATACCAAATATGATAATAAATCGCAATAATTTATAAAAATAATCAAAGGAAAGGACCAGAAACAAAAGTATACATTATCCCCTCATTGAAGATTTTTTACGCTAAAAAAATAATAGTCAAAATATTAAGGTACATACCCGCATTAGGATATCACACTTTTAGATGTTCTCTTGTACCATCTGATGATTCTGTATCAAATGAAAAAATGGAATTGTTTTTCCTTGTTAGATCGTATCTTACTAATCCTCGGTTGCCACTGGGTTCTATTTGATGGTGGATCCATCCTCGATGTTTAGGTCTCCCTAATAAATATTGTTCCTAGAATCATTCATTTATCTATGAAAATGAAACATGTAAATTATGCCATATACCTAGTCCAATTGTGGAGACAAGGTTACGTGGTATAAAACATTTCCAACCATCATCTAGGAATTGAATGGTCTAAAATATTATATTGACAATTTTACAACCCAAAAAATATTCTACAATCTTTATAGTGGGGAGACATTTAGAAAATGATTTTCTCTAATCACAAACTACAAGGTACAACCCTTTTGGATTTTGTAAAATTTTTATGTACCATAAGATTTTATAATTTGATCTTGGATTTCTTGGAACTTATCCATCATCACCCAATCCAATGATGGACTAACAATAGATGCCTCATGAATCTAAGTCTAGAATAATTGTATCATTCAGAATATACCATATAGGTATTCAAAAGGATCCATATCCATAGTACTCTAAAATCTATTTTTAAAAGAAAACCCTCGAGTAGAATTAGAATCAATCCAAACAAAAAATGACCAAAACACATGCCCTCAATATATCCTCAAATATATGGATTGTCATCATGGTGTGGTCACCGATCTGTGGGTGAAATAATATATTAAATAGTAACTAGGTCTCAAAATCCTCTTGTATACCTCTTAAGGACCATGATGTAAACTTAGAGTCATGGTCAAATATGATTATATTGGGTATCCTATGAATGCAGTTTATCCCATTCACATAAAAATACCACAATCACTCAAGAAACCTGTTCAAATAGATTGTATGAAGATGCACTTAATATCTAAATTATTTATCAATCACCCAGATAGGATCGTGGGGTTTCACAATCCATGTAATCAATGACATAATCTCCTTGGATATGCCATAGAATTTCAAATCATGTATCTCAGAGTTTTCTCTAAACCAATTTAAATTTAATTCTTATCCTTCACCTACTAATATGTGAGACACCTTGATACAAACTCTCCTTTTCACTTCGTTACTCTAGGAAAATAACTACAACTAATGAGTATTATACATATTTGACACACATGGAGGTATAACCAAGGACGAAGTTGTAAACTACCCAATAAACGGTTCATGCAAGATGAGTAGAACCACCGGCTACCCCTACAAAATAATGACATGTTCCCAATAATGGAAATGTTTATATTTTCGATGATACGTAGTTTCAAATGGACATTTGTAGAAATCGGTGTCACAAATAGAATTTTTTTGAAGGTCCATTGAAGAAAAAAACTATTTGTGAAGGGTTCACTTCCCATCACAAATACATTTCCATATGTTTTACAAAACCACTATTAGGACAGGGAGGGCCCATCACAATATTTATTATTGTTAATTGATGAAAAAATAAATAAAAGAAAATTAATATAAATAGCAATAATAAAATAATTTTTGAAAATATTAATACAAATAATAATACTTATAATATAAATAATATTTATATAATACTACTAATAATTATTATTAAATAATGTTGATATTAATGAAATAATAATATTAATATTACTGAAATTTAAAGTAATAAAATAATATTATTAATAATTATGTTAATATAATATTATTATAATATCAATAAAACAATTTTAATTATATATTAATTTGTAAAAGAAAAAACCCAAAATATTCTCATAAATATAAATAAACTAATTAATTAGAAAAATTACTTATTTAAAATAATAATAAAATTTAAAAATGTAATAAAATGACATAAAATTAGGTATATTATAAAAATAAAACATTCAAAACAATATAAAAAACACAATATATAGATATTAAAATTGTAAATATTACAAATAAAATAAAATTCAAATGTTTTATCATAAAAAATAAATACATCATGAAGGGGGAGGGTCATCCAAAGGAGCTAGAAGAGATAGTAGAGGTAACACTGTCCCTAAACCATGGGTGAGTTGTTTTATATAATCTATCATTTCATTGGGATTCAATATCCATCAATGGATGTCCTCCTCTTTCTGTTGATGTTATCGTCGAAGCACATCCTACTGCTGATGATTCCATGGACGTATCACCTCTTTCTCCCTTCGCTTAGTCTCTAGAAGATCACCCTAATCACATAGCTGCTCCTAATACTGTGTATCATATTATTATTACACTCTATGATTTCATCTCTAGCTATATTCTAACATATTATTTGTACAATAATAACTCCCAAGCATCAACTATGAGTCGATATCAATAAATCATACATTATTGAAGGCATACCAGGTCGCCTGAATCCGTGCTGCCTCATCCAATCAGTGGAATCTTTTATGTCCATCGGTCTTTCCCAAATGTTCAGTAGGTTTTTGATATTTTTATCCTCATTTGACTCATTCAATTACAATTTAAAATTTCAATAGATACAATATTATTTTTAGTTAATTTTGGAACTAAAAAAGATATCATAATGTACCCAATCTGATGCAGGTGATCACCTCTAATATATATAGTGATCAGATCGATGTACATCCCCCTATAAACATCGAACTCTATAATATCATGTTTTTTGATTCACTATATGCATATAAATTAATCTGTTTACATTTAATTCTTTATAATTTATTTTAAAAAAAGACTTTCGATATGTTCTCTATGAGTATTGAATGTAAAACTATCGGCTTGATGTGTTACCTCCTATCTCCCAGGTTTTTTGGACCTACCAATGATCACATATAAAAACTTGACACGACCATTGCTAACATAATCAATCTGAAACCTAAGATGAGAGGTCATCAGGTTTATGGGTGAAACAAGACTCAAAATTCACTGTCACTACTACTTTCATCATTTCATTCCTTCCCAAATTATGAAAACACATATGACAACTCTTATGCATAATAAAATCTCATTCCATCTTGATATTTCCCTGAATTATCAATAAATTGGAAAACATAAAAATATCTAATAATTTATAATATCACGTTATTAGCTAAGAAAATATCAAAAAAAAATTATTTAATCATGTATGATCCATTGATCGAACCTCAGTTAATGAAAATCATTGTCAATTTGATCCAATATGACCAATTATTCAGAAATATAATTGGACAAAAAAGCACTACAATATCCAACAAATATATGGAATGCCGTGAGAGAAAGAAAAATATTCAAAAAATTAATATATAATTAAATTAATGAAAGATAACTAAAATAAAGAGGTAATCCTACCTTAGCATGCTTGGATCAAATAAAATCCATTTACGTCACTTGGTGACATGGTTAGAAATCATCAATCCTTTATGAACATGCCTCATCTAAGTACTTCCTAAACAACCAACAGTTTGATGGTCAGATGATCCAATATCCTTCTCGTCCAATGGTAGATCGATCTCCTATAACTGACAATGTATATCCACCTCTATATGAAAAAATAAATGATTTTTGTTAGTATACAATTGGAAACAACTATTATATATAGATATATATTGTCCATGATTGAATTATGATTTTAAAATTTTCAATATTCTTATTTATCATCATCATTATATCTGACGATGTTAATGTCATCATATTTCTCCTCTGTATCATCATTTTCCATACGAGTTTCATATTTCAAATCTACTTTCATTTTAACTTTATTTTTAGCATTATTAAAACCATCGTCTCCATAGACCTTTAACTGTGGTGTGTCATCATAAAAATTCATGACTCTTATTGAAAAAGATATATTTTGAGTAGTCATTTGAAAAATATTAATTCCTTGCACATCAATGTAACCTCTTTCATATAGAGTAAAAAAACTTTCCTGAGATTTTATTTTTATTATACTCCAACAATCACCAAACTCTCGTGAAGTAGAATAGTTTTTTTGTATAATATATTTGATGTTAATGATGATCCATTAGAAAACAGTTAATTTACTACATGAAGGTTTTCATATTTATCATTAATAATTCTATAGGTTGGATGAACACACAAGCATCTCATAGTTTCCAACAACAAAAATGTAAATATTCTTTTGTAATTCTGTCCTAGATATCATAGTCCAATAAATTCTTCTAGCATGACGTAAATTATAACTTTAGTTTCTCTAGGATGATATCCTATCTTGAAAATATCACTATTCATTTGTTTTATTCCCCATATTCACTTGTATGACATTGAAAACCATACACCACATCTGTTTTATATGATTTATCCATTTTGAATGGTGAGATACTAAATACACACAATGGATTATCAATCATACCAGCGTGATGAAATTCCTGAAAATTTGTAAAACAAAATTATCATTATAATAAGTAATAAATTAATTTGATAATTTAAATAAAGAGTAATTTTTGTTACTATCATTTGAAACAAGTAGGAAAAATTATTCTTCCAACATTCTTCAGGAACATTTAATTTAATTTTTGGAAGCGGTTTACTAATGTGATTATCATATAACAAATAAATAAATAAGAATAATTTACTGAAACCGGTATTATAGAATTAATGAGATGAGAAATCAGAATAAAAGTAATTTCATTTATTCACAGTTGATGGGAACATATGTATGTGGTATGTGATTTTAATTTTATGAAATCCATTGTTCATAAACTCCACAAGATCCATATTTAGGAACATTAAAAACTAATAAATGTTGTCTCATCTCATTATCAAAATTTCCCTTGTTACGGTCCAAAGTTTTTTGTTTTTAGGGATATTCAGATATAATATAATGAGAGTTGAAAATTGAAATTTCCTATTGAATATAAGATTCTATAATGGATCCTCAACTGATTCATTATAACATAAATTTTTCTTCAGTGTCATTATGCATATTTCAAATGGTTAAATCCATCGGAACTGTACCAGACATCCATATTTAGCTTCATACGGAAAATGTAATTATTAATGTTCTATTGATTCAAACAATATCGGTGGGAATTTTGTGTTCAGTTTACATATTATTTAAACAAAATCATCTTGAATCCTTCTCAGTGCATCATAGTCTGTTGTCACCACTCAAATGTTCTGTAAAAAGTATGATATGTCTGATATTACATTCCAAATCAATGAATTCAACAATCCATTAAATTCAATATGCATATGTCTTTAAATTATAACATGAAATTCAAGACTTTAATATTTTAATATGAGCATTTCTGAAACATTTTTCAAAATTGGATGAAAAACCATGTCTATGTCCCAAATCTGGATTTCAGAAAAAAAAAACTTATTTTTTTCTTTGGAAAATGTATATGCTGCTTCTTTCTTCCCTAGATTCTATAATCTGACTTTTTCAAATAGTTGATGTTATGGTTAAATGTAAATTTGGGCAACATCAAATCGTGCCGTTAAAATATCTATTATATTACATGCTGTATCCAAAACTCTATGAAATCTATTATCCAAACATTTCTTATCAATTTTCATTACATCCAACATGTGATAGAGAAAAATCATGATTATATTGTAGATCCCAAAAAATCATTCATTTTATCTATGTTTGTACTTTTCCAAGGCCATCGATTATCATTGGGTATATTGATGGTCCAAATGTTATAGTAAGTAAAAAACGATATTTTATTTGAACAATGTACCTAAGATCATTTTTGGAGGTCCATATCTTTTAGTTGTTTCATTTCTAAAATAATTATTTTCACCAAAATGGATGATCGTTTGTAATGAAACTACGATGATGGTTTAAAAAACAATATTTTTTCCCATTTATTAATATATACAATTTACTATCACTCATATAGTACTAAAATGATTTTGGAACATGATTTATTAATCTAAATAACAATTCATATGATGGGATGTCACTAATTTTATACATCAATGAAAATTTTAGTGTAGAATTTTATTTCTCAACAACGTCTTTTGTACTGACCCCATTAATCTAAAATTAATATAACTCATCAATAAATGGTTTCATATAATCTTCAAAAAAAAATCTTATGTCCTAGTATTATTATGTTCAAAATGAGAAATGTATCCTTCATCAAAATCCATGGTGGTAAATTTTACGGAGTTATAAAGACAAGCCAATAAGAATACTGACTATTGTAAGAGAAAATTGGATAGAAACCATCAGTAGAAGTACCTTGTAATGTGTTTTGGGATTCTAAAGAAAAATATGTATGCACATGGACATATGGTTTCCATAATTATCCATTATATAAGTGATTTAAGATTTTACAATTTAGGTCTTGGTTGACGAAAAGTGGGAAAACTATCTAATGAATGATTTCTACCAAAATATTATATCCATTATTTTGAAAAAGCAAGGATCTTTTGATAACAAATACTCGTATTATAAACCTTCTTCTATCTCCCTTAGAAATTTGTATGAAAAAAAATTCCTTCATGTGAGTTCGATTTAACCAAATAAAATATCTGATCAAAATAACTATATGAAATTCCATTACTATATTTAATATCGTTAAATTTTATAAAATATTCATATTTAATTATCACAAAACCAGGGTATAAGGCATCCTCATCAGACATAAACAACTCATAAAATTGCGATTTTTCCAACAGAGGAGTAAAAATCAAAATCTTCTTGAGTTTCTTTTTCTTGAAATGATATATCTTCGATATGATGAAACTGTGATGGATACATTAATGAATTATTATTATCTTCTAAAAAACTATGTTCACCATGTTGATAAAAAAAAATCACAATCTTCTTGAAAAAACGTACACAATAAATGACCGCCAACAATGTTAATGGTGTCAAACGTCCTCAGAGCACATTTTTAACAAGGAATCAATGTTTTAACTTCTGAAGAAAATTCTGATTTTGATGGTGTGAATGATAAAAAACATTTAATCCCTCAATATATATAGGATTGAAACCAAAATTGTCTAGATTCCTGTGTAGATTTATCTAATTGTGATCATCTAATAATAACTGTTCTTGACATCCATATAACATATTTCCCTAAAAAATAAAAAATTACTATTATTTTTAATAATTTGATATAAGAAGAACCCTATATATAAATTTGAAAAAAAACATAAATTCAATTTTATATAAATTTTTAAAAAAAATTACATCATTGTTATTTATTGATTTTATTTTCAAATATATTCTATTCTATGATAATTTATAATAATTTAAACTAACTACCATAAATTATTTGTAATTAAGTCTAATTTATATTAATTACGGAAATTTATGAGTGGAACAATTTCTATGGGATTGGTTGATGATCTTTTCCCTAAAGGCTCATCTCCATGAAACATTCAGTGACTATAATCACAATGAAAAATCTTCTTTTATGTTTGAATATTCATTTTCGTATGCACAAGAATTGAGTAAATGGAGGCTTTACCATGTTTCTCTTCATTTTTATGGATATAAAAATTAATATCGGTATATCAGAGAGGAGTTTTCGTAATGATTTCATTATGTCAATGATTCAAGGAGATGAGTCCCTAAGAAAAATATCCTATTTTTTCCAACGACTCATCTCCTTTCAATTTTTTCCAAATAAATTCGGAATGAAAAATCATTTACCGTGTATCCATATCCATTTTCATATAGATGATAATGGATATTGGGATGGAATCTACGTATACTTCCCTATTCCCAAGCATATGAAAAGGGATATGTACAGATTGGAACATATTTTTATTCTGATTTTAGTGGGAGAATATTATAAGGATACGACATGTTAGGAAAAAGAGTTCTAGCCAATTCTATTAATATTAAGCCAATTTATTCTAATTTATTACATATTATTTATAATTAATAAAACATAATAATATTGATTACATGTTGTTGTAAATTATTATTATTTAATATAAATTATTAAAAAAATTACAATTTATCACTAATTATTGAAATTAATTCCAAATTATTTCAATTTAATACAAATTATTACAATTTATTAATAATTTATAAAATATATTACTAATTCAAACTAATTATTACCAATACGTTCTAATTATTAAAATTTATTTCTAATTATTACAATTTATTACTTATTCATGCTAATTATTACTAATTATTAAAATTAATTAATAATTATTACTAATTATTACTTGTTATTAATAATTATTAATAAATTATTAAAACTTATTTCTAATTATTACTAATTATTCCTAATTATTTCATTTTATTACAAATTATTAAAATTTATTACTGTTTATTACTATTTATTACAAATTGTTATAAATTATTAATAATTATTACAGTTTATTACAAGTTAATAATATTTATTAAAATTTATTACTATTTAGTAATAATTATTACAATTTATTATAATTATGTTGTACTTATTATTAATTATTAATTTTTATTAAAATTATTACTAATTATTACTATTCCGTACTAATAATTACTATTTATTTCTAATTAATATTTATTATTACTAATTAGTTCTTATTATTCCTAACTATTATGAATTATTACTAATTGTTACTAATTATTTCTAATTATTAAATTTTTTTCTTAATTATTTATTTTAAGAAGGTGGTGCTTTGGTCAAAGACCAAAGCACAATTTATTGAATATAAAAAAAGAAATAAGGTTACAAGAGATGAAAAGTATACACTTTTTTACAATATTTGTCAGAAACATTGAAGAAATCAGGTAATTGTTTACTAATTATTACAATTTATTTGTAAGTATTAAAATTTATTACTAAATATAACTAATTATTATAATGTGTTACAATTTATTGCAAATTATTACAATTTATTACAAGTTACTTCTATTTATTACTTATTCTTACTAATTATTACATAGTCCCACCAATTATTTGTCATTGTTACCAATTATTACCAATTATTACCTATTATATCAATTTACTTCTAATAATTATTAATTATTCATATATATTTCTAATTATTACTAATTACCAAAAACACGTGACATTTAATAAACTTTCTTAAAACTTTTTACACATTTTTACATTTTGTTTCAAATTATTACAATTTATTAATAATTAATGAAATTTAATACTATTTATTACAATTTATTACTAATTAATTCTAATTATTAATATTTATTATAAAATGTATACAATTTATTACTATTTGTTACAAATTCATACAATTGATTACTAATTGATACTAATTATTATAATTTATTATAATTTATTACAAAATATTGCAAATTATTATTAATTATTAAAAATTATTACCAATTCTTACTAATTTTCACTAATAATTATAAACTATTACAATTTATTATGAATTATCACTAATTATTACTAATTGTTATTATAATTATCACTAATTATTACAAATTATTTCAATTTATTACTAATTAAAACTATTTATTATAATTTATTACTAATTACCACTAATTATAACTTATTCTTGCTAGTTATTACTAATAATTAAAATTTATCATAATTTGTTACTAATTAATAAAAGTTATTACTAATTATTGCAATTAAATACTAATTATTACAATTTATTAATAATTCTTACCTATTATTATAATTAATTTGTAATTATTTGTTATTATTAAAATTTGTTACGATTTATTACAATTTTGTACTATTTTTTACGATTTGAAACTAATTTTAACTATTTAATACAAATTATTACAATTTATTTCTAACTATTATTAATTATTACAAATTATTAAAAATTATTACTAATTATTACTAATAATTAAATTTTATTAAAATTTATTACTTGTTATTAATATTTATTACTATTTAGTACTACTTATAACTATTTATCACTAATTAGTATTAATTATTAATATTTATTAATGAATATTAAAATTTATATATAACTATAAAAATATATTACTATTTAATGATAATTACTACTTATTACAACTAATTATTTGTAATTATTCTAGTTGTTTCTAATTATTTCAAATTATTTCTTTTCATTACTATTTTCAAATACTTATTTGATTTTTATAATAAATCTTGTTAATTATTACGAATTATTTCTAACTGTCACTAATTATTAATAATTTTTTTAATTAATAATAATTACCATTAATTATTAATAATTAATATAATAAATATTAATTAATAATAATTAATACTAATCACATATAATTATTTGTTAAAATAAATAATGAAAAATAATTCTATCGAATTGTAATTTAATTTAATAATGAAAATTTAAAAATAATTTTAACAAGTATTAAATAAATTTGATCATCAAAAAATAAAAGAAATAGATAAATCTCCTAATATTGAATCTTCTGGTGGATATATGATGTAGATATTGGCCTGATTTAGAATTTTAAAATTTGAAAACATTTGGATGAAAAAAATAATGTATAGAGGGAGAGGGGGTAGTGAAAGGGGTGGAATGGGGATAAAAGTTGTGGTATATATAGGTTTGATTATTGGTGAAAGTACTATTTAGGACCAAACCCCTGCCCATTACATACCCCTATATTAATTAGGGGCATGGGTTAAAAATGTATTTGCAACGGGAGAAAAATCCCATCACAAATAGTAAAAAATGACGTTGGGTGTTTGTGACTGGCTTATATTCCTGTCAAAAATACACTTCATGTGGTTTCGTGTCCAACTCACACCAATCATATTGCAACATAGACCATCTCCCCTTTACAATTAACTAATTATATGCAATGGGACCCTTCTTTGTCTCAAATATCAATATTTCTCATAGTTCCCCCTCCTTTAAAAAATATATCTCGTATATATCTTGGGGATATCTGGTCATGTAGAACCTATAAATAGTTGTCCCCCAACAAAAAATCCCTCACATGCTAAAGAGACCGAAGACTCGCCACCATTTATTGAAGAAAAATGCACCCCTATACTTTACATCGGATAACAATAATGAATACAATTTCATAGACGTTTCTTATATGAAGCAAGAATTAGATATCTGATTAAGGATATCTGACACCAAATTTCACGACACAAGATTATAGACAATCTCAATATAATTGTCTTCATGAATCTATAACAAGTTCATATTCTTTATTTTATGATCTATTAATGTGAAGAGGTACATGAGACTATAGTGGTCTATTTAAACATTAATGAGCTTATAGAAAAGATAGTGTATCCACGTCTCCAGATCAAAGACTACCAGTGCCAAGTCCATGTCATGAAATAGGTATTTCATCTCATTTGGTTTCAACTACCACAATCCATATGTGATCACAACCTAACAATTCATCAACAAGATTCATATCCTATCTTTAGAGCATATAACTGACAAATGTTCTTAATTCCGTCATCTGGTTGTCTCAAAATAGTATCACCTGCCAGCCTCAACATCAGCTCCAAAAAGGCATAGTGACATTACACAATCCAAATAAATGGGTTTCCTAACTTCTCATGGGTGGTCAAATGGGATTCAATGTTTAATAAGCCACCCAAATACTTTTACTAATAACCTACTAAGATAATATAAATACAAACACCACATACTCTATTAGGTGGAACCCATGGAAGAAAATCTTCAGTCATTTGGTTCTTCTATTGATAGACTATTATCAGATATGAAATTCCCTAAAAAGTAACAATCCTGGATAAAAATGGATCATTCGAAGATTACTGTGATGTTGGTTCACCAGATAAATTCATGGACCATATTCAAACACTATGCATGATCCTACTATAATTTAGAGTACATGAGTACATCATCAGAGATGAAGACCCCAAATTTGTCAATCAATAGATGGATTACTTGGTTCATATGATATATAAACGGAGTGGGTGTATTCCTCACACCAAAAGCTATCATCAGGAACTCATAGTGTGTAGCAATATCAGAATTTTATCATTGGAATATCATTATTGTGATACATCAAATTGTGGAAGTAAGTCTTATGATGGATATTCAAGAACCAACATGAACAACTAAACTAAAAGAATAGTTCATCAATTCTCAAGAATTTTTTCATGTACATTATATTTACCCCGTTCAATAAATGATAATCAATACATACCCTCAAGATAAAATCCTTATTTAACATTAATATATATAGTTAATTCCCTTGGAAACATTAGATTTTTATGAAACCCTTATCTCAAAAGTCCTCTAACTACACCCTCAGCTCCCTGATCAATATAGGGGCTATCCGATATGCCACATTAGATATTTGTGTTTTTCTACAGTTCATGTAAATTCATATGTCCATCAACCACAACACATGTAGTATATGAACATCATTGTTGATGAAATCCATATAAACCTATAAAACAAAATAAAATATGACTCATGAAGATCACACAATGTACGTGACTAAAGTAGCCAATTGAGGGGGTGTAGAGTCCTCATTGAAGGGTCAAATACACTATCCTTGAGGTATCTATCAACTGAAATGTATAATCTCAAAGCATCATTTGGAATCTATCTAAATCAATTGTGACTACTTTCAACCCAATCCCAAACAGTAAAAAAAATTAAAGTGAAGATGGAATATTATGGTTACATTATGAATACTAAGTGCCCACATGATCTAATCTTCCTTAAAACTACATCTTTTACTATATAATGACATAAATGTTCAATTAATCAAACCTATCTGGAACCTATAAAAACAATTATATGATAAGGTCTCAAATGGGAGCACTAACTCTTGCATGCATTATGTGTATATGAAGGAATTACTCATGCATATGTCCACATGTATTTGTTAAGAACTATAATATTAACCCATTGACCCTCAAATCACCTCTCATGTAGTCTATTTATACCCCTCTATATATTGAAATTTTCTATAGCCTCACCCTCATGGTTAATTAACCTAGCATAGACTATCTAGTGGTGATGGTAGATATTCAATGTTTTCCCCTCTATAATATCCTTCCTCCAATGATTGATGACATCATCTTCCTACATCAACTATCTAGATGTTTTCATAACCATGATCGGGAGATCCTTTATCACATCACTCCTCTATCAGGGTCATCCATTCATTGCCTTCCAATATTTACTATCTAAATAAGTTGTTAAATCATGTTCCATGAGGCCCATACTATCAGAAGTGTATAATGATAACTCTAATATATGGATGGATCCTTTATAAAATCGTTGAGCCATAGATCAACATCATTGAATCTATGAATGATATTTCATATAATAGATATAAATAAAGATATAACACCTTCTATCCACTACTGATAGAACAATAAACATCATTGTTCCATCCTATGACAACATCCACCTTTCATCAGACTACTATGAATCTCTTAGTAACTAAATATTTCTATATAAATCCAATTTAGTTTGGAATGCACAAAGAGAATACACTAGAATGAATGTATATATGATGACCATGTTCAATATTATATGCTAAGATGAAACCATCCCTTACCATATCTATGGAAAAATTAATGAGGTTTGTGAAGATCATGACATAATCATGAACTGTTATATCTATATATTTCAGTTTATGAGGCTCATAAATCTTGAAATATCAGAAGAATGCATGGGGGAATCATGAAACGACTACTAAAAGTATTAATATGGGATAATCATGTCATCATGGATCAATAGTTCTTAAATCTAATGGAAATAGACAACCACATTGAAAATTATCTCATCAATCACAAACAATGGGTCATTCTCAGCCCAAAAAAGCATGAATACTCAGACTATTGACTTAATCAATTCATCAACTGCATGTGGGTCTAGTTCACAAATGAACATCAATTTTCTGTTATAGTAGAACTAATTAAACATGTTAATCTTAATGGGAATTTTAAGCCATCCCAACTAGTAATATCTCTTACATGATATGTGGTATTGTTTCTCTTTTCCCACCTAGTGGAAAACGCACATAAGATGGAAAATAAAATGAGGCCTCATCACTAAGAGGATCATTATCACAATCTTCTATTAGAAAGCTAGATAGTTATCTTAATTATGGATTCATGAATGTGATGAAGAAATCTAAAAGATATGTGAACATATATACAAACATATATATATTGAGTTTAGATAACTATAAAAGAAAAATGAATCCATCTTTTATGAAAAATATTAAAATGATTCCCAGCAATCAATGTGTTAATTTATTGGGAGGACAAGAAGGTAGTTCGTTTCCTAGTTAATGGATAAGTCAGCCACCACAAAAAAAAACTAGATTCCTTAAAATAAAAACCTAAATTGTGACACTCTATCATATTTTCCGTAATATCCAAACTAATCATACCGTTGGTTATCTCACAAACCTTAACCTAATGATGAACTAATATTAAACCACACTTTCACGACCTAACCCACCTGTATCACCTAACTAGTGGAAGGACAAGTATTACCACCACAATCTCACATCCAATATTCAAGTGGTTGGATACAAGGGTAATGAAATCATAACTAAAATGGGATTCCCATTATAAATTAACAAGTATACACCCACCCATTCATATTCATGAAATAATGCATAGAAATAGTAAAAGGAAATAATATATAGAGAACCATTATACATACAATAATATCTAGGGAACATAAAATACTATATAAGTATAAACAAATGTATATAAGGTGGAAAATACACATGAATCTAGAAAAGAAATCCCTTAATAAAATCATCGAGAAATAGATTAAAACTATGAGGGACCGAATATTAATCTAAAAGACCGACCACTGAATGCATTAAATAGACCAATGTATTAGTATGCTTCCCCAATTTCTCTATTAATATTTTAGTCATCAATATAAGACATGAAACATGAAGGAAAATTCCATGCATGGGTGTCTGTATACAGACCACGTGGGATTCCATGAAGACAAAAAAGGGAGAAATAGAAATATAAAAAAATAAGTAAGATAAACCCATAACATAGAGTCCATTCTGGATGCCTAGAATCACAAATTTACATCAAATAATATTATTGGAGAGGTATACCCTTGATTAATGAAATTCATAGTCGAGGGGACACAACTCTATTGGAGGACATTATCCCCACAGAATACCAATGATATGTGAGTACAACATCATCAATAAAGGGATTATTCCCTTTTGACCTAATGGTGTATCAAAACTACCTAGGTAATGAGTATTGGGGACCATTGCCATATTTTTATATCAGTTTACCGATGGTGAAATCACTCAGATAAAATTCCTAGATACTTATCATCATCAATCATTTCCTAAATAAGAATAATTCATTTAACATATCCCAATATATGAATTATTATATAATTATGTCGACCAACTTGTTATATGAGGAGAAACACAGAGGATAGGATACTCCTAGGACAAAATTCAGGTCTTGAAGAATTAAAAAAGATAGAATTATGATTTGGGGGGAAATACATGGGGTGTACTGAGTTCCAAAAATCATGTGAGATCACCTCATCATATTGGTGTGTTATCTGTTTTAAAAATATTTTGAAACCACATCCTAAAAAATACTATTTCCATGTGGAAATGCAATGATTATTTCCATTTGGGTATTTGCTTTATAATTTGGGAACATAGCTCATATGACCATGTAAAGCCACATGGTGTCGTTGTTATATAACATTACATGTATGACCACATAGTTTATTGTTATGTGTATCATTAAGACTATCTGGTAGGATATTTATATTAATAAGTTGTTTCCATGAAAAGATATTGCACGTATGACTAATGGAGGTTCTAGTGAATCACCAACTAGAACCAATAATGGATAGTAATGTATAGCTACATGACATGTGGGCCCAACTACACTTTTTGTGGTTCTAGGGATCAGAGAACTTGCATCCTAAGATCATGTTCTAAGCCATGGCATATGCCTCTTCATGCTGGGTAATTTGGGAAATGGGGAACAAAGAGCATGGTGGATCTCGATGGTATCTTAAGTTATTAAATTTATGACTTATAATCTTGATTGATATTATTTGATATCTTTCTATGAGATATAATAATTTGGTGGACATCAGCCACATGCACTACACAGATCCTACACGTGGCTGTGACTCTTTTTTCAGAGGGTGT
This sequence comes from Viscum album, assembly GCA_963277665.1. NCBI lineage: Eukaryota > Viridiplantae > Streptophyta > Magnoliopsida > Santalales > Viscaceae > Viscum > Viscum album. The sequence goes on from OY728158.1 coordinate 1,598,912,542, forward strand.
GTTATGTGGAATCATCCAATTTCATGTCTTAAACATAATGTGAATAAATCATTCATGTGTATAATTATGAAAGGAGATAACTCAGTCCATTATAGTAGGGGATTCATCAATCTGGCCCTTATCACCATTTATGGCCTAGGAAACCCAATTGAAGTAGAAACATGGGTTATCCTCATTGGCCATTCATTATTTCCATACCACTACATGAAATCTCTGCCGTTAAATCTGAATCCTACCTAGTGGAAAACATCCTGATAAAAAAATATATAGCACCTCATGGTACCTTATTTACCTCATTAAGTGATTAATCCTCTTAATCAATAGTGATACAGAAATCTGCCAAAACATGGATGGAGGGAAACATCGATGTTGACTTCTCACTAGAAAAGGAAGGGTAGAGACCAGTCTATTGTTCTACATAAGCATTGGGTACCTCCCCTCTAACTATAATTACTTTCAAATAACATAATCCCTTCACTTTTATTTTTTATGACCCCTTGATCTTCTTGTTCTCTTTTTAATATGTCATTTTTAGCTATATTGAGTACAACTTTTAATCCTCCTCTTATAAAAGGAAAATTTCTATAGCCACAAAAGTTGGAATACGATATACGGCATTGGAACATGTCACACGTAATATATTATTCATGTTGTTGAAACCTAAATCTATCACTCATAAATTTGAATCTATCATCCTCCAATTTCCAATCAACACCCCTTATCTATCATGAAAACATCACGAGTCTATGGGTTTGATCACACATGAACATGTCCCAAAATTGTCATTTTATAAACCCAAGGTCCAACAAAAAGAAGTAAATAATTGTTGGAGAAGAATAACATTAACCTACTGACATAATAATTATCCAAGAGATCTCACCAAATGATTAAAAAAGAAGGTACATATTTGTGGTAGAACTATGAAACAATTATTTATGAAGTCAATAAATTCAATGAAAAGTGGCATTTCTCATGAGAAGAATCATGAATCACAGATCATATAATAATATATTTATCAATATATATATATATATATATGAAATTGGAAATGGTTGAAAATAAAAAACAATGAGATATACATTGTATAAGTATTGATCATTAGTGAATATTAAATTTTTCAAAAATAAAAATGATCTACAATATTCAACGCCTTTGGAAACTACTCAATATGATTGTCGATCGCTGCCTTTTAGTATTTGAAAACCAATAGTGATTTCTCTTTCAGTACATCCCCTAGTTCTATGTGTGTTACCCATATGAATTTCTCTAGAAACATACTTATAGATGGAGGATATGATATTACATTCAAAATTAAATAAATCAATTTGATTACATATATTTTTAAACACGAACACACATGCCTTCTCCAATAGTATTTATGGGATTATCCAACTGCATTTCATTCCACTGGTAAACCCCACATTCAATAATGAAACATGGTATCATAATTTTTATTTCAGAAATCTATTAATGAAAAATATTAAAATAAAAACTATATGAATGCACACATGAAATGAAAAATATTAATACATTTAATAAATTAAATATTCTTTCCCAAGAAACCCAATCACTACATAAATTTTTAGGATAAATCAATATATATACATAAAAATATTCAAAATAGAAATCTACCAATAACAGATTATCCATAAATATTACCTTTATAGAATGATAATAATTCAATAAATAACATATATATATATATATTTACTATGTAATTGTATAAGTGGTGATAATATAATTACACATCCATGTGATGATGATGTATTGTATGTACACACAAATGATGTTTTCATTTTAGATTAAATGGAAAAAAGACATGAAAATGTGTAGTATATTAAAATAATAATGTTTATTTAATTATCAACAATTAAAGTCATTATTTATCATGTATATAATTGTAATTAAGTATGTATAAGAATAAATAAACACCAAAGAACTACTATAAGAGTTATTATACTTATATAGAAAAAAAATTTGAATAAAAAATTATCCTTTAATGTTTGACTTAAGGTGATACCTTGTCCTCTATAACATAGAGAGGGATGTTGGGAATTTTTTTGGGAATATTATGGTAAAGATAAATTGATCAATTTTGTTTTTAATTTGAGAGGATATGATGTAACCTTTATAAGTGAGCTGAGAGAGAAATTGATTAAAACATGAAATATTAATATGTAATATATTTATTAATTCACTCTTGTGTCACCAAATTATCAAATATTCATAAATTATATGAGTATTATCAAGATAAAAATCAACCAATACAATATATTATATTAGTTATGACATGATAACACTTATCTCTTATCTTAACGCCCGTATTAACCCATTTTAACACTTACCATAGTCATATGGTTTTTTCATGGTTAGTAATCATTATGAATATGAAAATAAGGTGACGTCATAAATAATAATAATTATGATGAATTAGTTTATTTGATACATTTAAAATGTTAAAATTCATAAAACTATAAGAAAATATTTTTTATATTTTTTTGAAAACTGCATTGAAAATGGTTGTTTAAAAATTCACTATTTAAGTATAATTATGATTTCATACCAAAATAATGTATAATTTTTAATCCCACTGAATTAATTGGATTTGGATTGTAAATAATAATTATTTTAGATTAATAACAATTTTAAATGATAACTTATTTATTAAAAATCGTTTTAAAGAGGTGAATTGAAAATTATTTTAAATTCAAGTAAAAAATTATAGTGATTTCCAAAATGAAAAAAATAGATTTATATGTTCAAAATTAAAATTTTAAATTAATTTTATTAATTATTATATATATCCATATATAATCTATCTATATAATATTTATAATAATGATTCATGTTATTATTATATAATGATATTTTTATAAAAGGTAATGTTTTTTGTAAAATCATTTTTACTGTTCACTAAAAAATAAACTCTACATGGAAAATACTAAAAAGATACTCAAAGATATTTTTTATATAAATAAACAAAAAATTAAATACTTTTTAAAAAATTCAGTTTTAAAAAAATAAAAAAATATCATGTTAATGTAAACATAAAATATAAATCAAAACTATTGTTATAAAAAAACCATTATAACTATTTGTAACCAAATAATAACACATTCTTTTTATTAGAAATTGAATAATTATTACCTTGGAATTAATAAGTAATTTTTTATAAGGAGTAATTTTCATCATTTATTTAATAATCATTTTATTATTATTTATACCATCCAATCTAATAACTAACTTATATATTTTATTTATTATTGATAATATTTCTATAGTTTATTGTGTTTCATTAATGATTTGTTTTGTATTTGGAATTTTTTTGAAAATATTAACCTTTTAAATGAGATTTATATACTCAAAATGTCATAATTCTTATTTTACATGCTTTTGACAATATTTATTTTATATCACATATTAACGTGTGTCTAGAATCCAATTTATTTAAACTCTATTAATTAATTTATAAGGATTGTTTAAATAAATTATATCAACACACCCATGATATAATATTCTAAAAATTATAATTTTGCTAAAAAAATAAAATTTATATCATAGATATTATTATTATAAATTATTATTTCTAAATCATTCCATACTAAAATTAGCACAATCATTGATAAAAAATGGAATGCTTCAATAATTCATCTCATAATTTATATTTATAATACACATTACATTTAATTGGAATGAAATATACTTCTAGTTTCTATTTAAAATATATCAATTACTCATATATAGTAAAATTGTGTAAAAAATTAACTCCAAGACATTCATACCTATAATAGAGACAAAAACTAAAAAATTTCAGATATTGGGTTTTTGAATTTTGTTGTTTACGATCACATTATTAAATTCTTTCAAATTTATAATAACCTTTATAATTCCCTAATCTTGGGAATTTTATATGTTTCCCATATATAGATTATCATATATTTCCTCTATTTAGTAATATGAGAGAACAAACTTTTTGGAATAAACATGGTGAATATATTTAGTGTTAATCAAACACTCATTTAGGTTCTTGATGAGAATAAACAAAAAACCATTTAATCAAAATGAAACTAATAAAAAATAATATAATTATTATCAAGATCCACTACATTATATTTTAATATCAACTTAAAAATTTACATTTTAAAAAATTTGTCTTGATATTTGCATGTGTCATGGTTGTTTAATTTTCTATTGATCTTATTTCTCCATCAATAGGCTCCTCCTCATAAACATAAAAATCTTGATTAGTGATCATCATTTTAAAATGTTATATTTCATGATATTATTATTGGTTGGTTTTTTAATAATATTGGTCTACTTATTCAATCCAAACTATCATAATTATTCATTCTAGTTACATATACATAAACATGCACTTAATATATTTTTTAAACCATTATATTAAATAAGAAATTCCAAAACGATTCTCACAAAATTAATTTATTAACATAAATATATATCAAAAGATGAATATAATTAATAATAACCAATAATCAGAAAACATGATTCTGTTGTTTTATATTAAATCAATAATCATTTCGAGAAATACCTCAATATTTAATTTCATAAAATTGATATCACCAGTGTTGTCCATTTATTCAATAATCTCTCATAAATTAATACATATTTATTATATGATAAAATAAAATTATAGATGGAGTAATATAGTCTATTGGGTGTATTATTACCCTATATAATTTTAGACTAGATCCATTAATGTACAATAATAAAACATTCATGGATACTTCATTCAATAACAAGTAATTTATCATTATTTATGAGAATTTTTTAGATTTAATGTATAAATATATTATATGATATTTTTCTATAACCTTCTTAAATTAATACAACTATATCATATAGATGATCTCATTGATTATTATGGGTTTTATTTATTATTGAAATTATTTTATTTTATGTTATCAATTAAAACACTCAATCATGAATCAAAATCAATATTTTCTCAAGAATATTGGTGATTAAATTACATATAGAATAAATAATGTAAAATTATTAAGAACTTCATCATCCAAATATGTGGGGTAGTAGTTTTTTTTCAAAAATAATTCAACCAACACACATTATACCATAAAATGAAGGAATAATTAATTTTAAGGGTCTATATTACATCCACCATCATAATCAACTCCCATTTTATGTTATTTTATTTCCTTTTGAAAATAATTGTTTTCTAATTTGGTACGTGATTCTATGGTTGAAGTAAGTCTTTTTAACTAGTGAATGTGTTCCCTTAAAATGATCATAAATGTTTATGATAAGATTATGTGATCTCACAACAATCCTATTATCATTGAACAATACGTTTCTGAAAAATATATGAGTCTCCACCATTGAATCATTATTTAGGTTTAAATTTCCATTCAACCAAATAAAACCCCCAATATTTTATATTTATGAAACTGAAAAAAAATATTCCTAGGAAAAACAATTTAGAAATTTTCCATTTCAAAATATAAACTCATGATTAAACATATCTTCATTAAGTTAAAAATGTGGGAGAATAATGTTCATTTTATTAATTATGTCCAAATAATTACAATTAGGTAGAAATATCTCAAAACCACTATTATTACATTGAATTTCAATGATAAAATAAGATGTTTAATTTTTTTATGTATTTTGGATGTATTCTTATATACGATTCTTCATGAATTTATAGATAACAATGTGTACTTTAATTTGTATCATAATATGCATATATGATTAGTCCTTTATGTTAAAAATTGAACTCCTACAAAATATAAAAAAATTGATTAATTTAATTTTATAGTATTCTCTGGTGTTTCATATTGTACTATGGGTATAGATTATTAAAATTATGTTATTAAATATTTTATAAGATTTTAATTGTTTGACATACATTCCATTATTTTTTAATTTTACTATCAATTTCTCTTTATATAATCAACTCATTATTAATAACTATAATTTTAATGACTAATATTGATATTGATATTAACAATTCATGGAATATTTCCTATATTTTATATGATTCCAAATGTTATATGTTATATCCTTAAGATACATTTGAGAATAATTATTAGATAATATTTTACCCATTAATAATTTAGATTCATTCATATAAACAATTTATAATAAAACATTATATACCCTTGAATGAAAATAATATTTCATAAAAATATATCTAATAGTAGTCCTATTTCCCTACCACTAGAAATTTATATGGACTTTGAATCACATAATTGGAAAATGATTATTTAAATTCTGGGTAGTATTTGTTTCATTGAATTATTTATATGTATGATTACTTTTTTGGTTATATAATGTATTCTATTATTTTAAATTAATTTACAAAGGAAATGATTCAGTTTTTTTAAGGGATGGGAATGAGTAAATCTTTTATAAAATATTTTTATATTATTTAGATTTATTTCAGAATAATTTTATTGTTCTAATATAATTTTCGTTATATATGATCTTTTATTTTCATGAAGAAATTTTTTAATGATGATAATATTTCTATTCCTTATAATTTTCCAATTTTTTTAACTGACTGAATTATAATTATATACAAGAAAAATTTACATATTTATTATAAGAATGTTTACAAATAATGTATCATTTGAATGAATCATTTAAATATTTTTGAAAGGATATTTCTCATAATGAAAAATATTATTATTAATTTAATTAATGTTAATCAATTATAACTATTCTTTTCATGTCTTCGTAAACATTATTCTGGAGGTTCATGGTTAATAATTTGGAAGTTATTAAATCCAAAAATGGTAACAATTGTTTTTAATAATTATAACTATACAATTTTTATTTTTTAAGGAAGATTAAAATGATAATAGATTATATAGATGATTTAGATATTTTTTTGATTTATTTCAGTATAATGCTAAATGCTTATTTGTTTTTTGGCTGAGTAGATTCTACAAATGATTTAATAAAATGATTAGATTTAAAAAAACATTTTTTTGTAGATCTAAAATTTTTATCATTTGAATGTAATGAAATATTAATTTCTGAATTTATACATTACCTAATAGATTATTAGGATGAGTTAAGTTGATGGATAAATTATAATAAATATTTTATTTAATTTTGATATGGGATTTATCTTAGAAATAATAGGAATGTTGTTATTTTGATTTTTATTTAGCATCGTTAACATATTATAATTATTTATTTGGATTATTGTTAATATGAAATAAATAGGCATTAAAAAATATTATGATAGAGAATAGTGTCTGACGCATTTTTCTCAAAAAATACAGTGGCTCACATAAAAATTTTAACCACATTCCGCTTTGAAGAAATTCATTCATCTGGAACTCTCAAACGATTACACATTCAACTCACATATGAATTTTGATCATCAATTTTTATCTATTTATTATCAAAATCATGAACATATTCACATAATTCAAAAAATTATAAACAAATTTTATGCACACAACCGTTCTACACACCACACTATTATTCCATGGAACCACCATTTTTCTAACAATAGTGAATTCATGTAACTTTATATTTTCATAATAAAAATAATTAATTTCTAGAGAAATATATCTGTTACATTAAATTTTTATGAAGGCATATCGAAATTCTTCACATGTAGTGATATCAAATCCATAATTCATATATCATGGTTTTCTATTATAGAAACTTTTCATTGATTTTTTCTTCTCAATCCCAATTTTAAATATCATATATAATGGCTAATTAATCACAAAATTTTATATATTTTAATCAGCAAAATTTACAAAAAATATTTATGTTGACTCACCAAATATTATTCAAAAATATTTATCACATTTCAAAATATATTAATAATTTTAATAATTTTTAGGATCTCAATAGGTTGCAAATGTCTGTATGCTCTCAAAAATGAAATTATTCCTTGACAACCAGTATCATTTCAAAATAAAAAACATTTTAACCTCAAAAAAAATAAATTCCAATTGAAAAAATATAATAAATTTTTGAACTTTTTTAATCCTTTCTGCAATGTTATACTCAATAAATTGAACACATTTTCCATTAAGATAATAAAATAAAACATGAAACAAAATACTAAAATATTTTGAATAAAATCTAATATAATTAAACCAATAATATTTTGTATAAAATAAATATTACCCTAAAGAAAAAAAAATACTTATGTTTATTGTTAGAACTGTACAAATTTGGAAATTAATCCAACAATATAATGATTCAAAAAATTGTAAAAAAACCTAATATTTTGCTCAATGAAAAACTGGTGATTTATTTTTCATTTTAAGGAAAATTAATTTTCTCCACCCTTCATGGTTTAAGATGAATTTGAAATTCTTGTTTATTTATTTTAAGCAATTTAAATTAAATCTAATTCTCAATATTATAAGATAATGAATAATATATAATATTTGAAAATTAATATTCCTTGGGAAAATAGGATTTATATTCAACTCCATTACTATTTCCCCTATCTTGTTATGTCAAACATATGAATTCCTTCATGTATTTTATACCTCTATGAATATAAATCATTTGAACAATCACATTATTTTTTATTAATTATTTTCTGGGGGGATTCCATATTGATTTTATCCTCCTCTAACGATGTGAGACTTGTATTAGATATTGAGAGATGAACCTCCCATTTTGATATTCATCTCAATCATATCATTAAATTATAGAAATCGTGTCGATCATGTACGCATTCTCTCATGTGTCATTCCACCCTATGATATTTGGACTAACCAAGAATTAAAGTTCAAAATAATTTTTTGACATGAAACTATACACTCAATGGTTTTATGTGGATATACTTTTAAAAAATCCATCAATAAAATATATAATTATATGATGATATTACATAGTGTTAGTACAGATTTGTGGTTGAAAATTAAATTTTTTCCACTGGACTCAAATTATTATTTAAATTAAATAATAATAATGAAAGTTAGGCTATTCTAATGAATTTCCCAATGTAAGCACTTATAAATCCAAAAACACATTAGTTAATTGATATTGCATCATAATGCTTATATGTAATTCTAGTTTTCCCACACATGATTCATTTATAGAAAATAGTATATTAAAACACATTTTTAATTCAATCACAGAGTTGTTTTTTAATAGGGTTAACTTCTTCATGATTTTCTAATTAGAACGCTCATTGATATTCATTAGTATACCTAAAAATATTAATTTGTATATTTCATGACTGTCATCGATCTATAATAGAATTGATATGCAATAAACAATTATATGATATCACATATTTGATAAATATTGAAATTTTTTTATCATTTATTTTTTTGTTAATTATCCACAACATATTCCCCCTGCATCATCAATGCTTGATGCTAGTATATTGTTAGGTTATCTTGGTAAAAAACCTTAATAAGACCTTCATACAAATTATATTTTCTCTACCACCTCTTATTTCAATCTTATATGAAATTATAAACCCATATATGGATTCATTTTTTTCGATATAATATATAATTTAAGATTCAATAAGAATAAAATTATACCTATCATAAAGTCTCCTAATGGATTATATTATCCCCAAAACTGAAATCACATACATAATAGATATATTATTTAATTACATGGATATGGTGTAACCTCAAATTTCATTACGTTAAAGATGATAGTGAGTTACTGTTGAACAAAATAATCGTTTATTTATTTATTTGGGAATAATTTATTATGCAAGAAATATTTATTTTATAAAAATCTAGTAAACCATTGAAATCCATGAAATTTCTCATATTTCATGGACTAATTATTATTAGATTTTTATGTACATCATTCTATATTGGTTCTCTCTACTCATCATTGATTGATATTCTTCAACCCAAATTATCATGGTGTATTTTTATCCCTCTTGAATTATTATATTTCAGAACACGAAGCATTCGTTTGAATATATTTGTTTTGTAAGTGAGTTTTATAATTTATTTATAACAGTTCAATTTTTATTTGAGTAAATTTTTCCATTATTTTATATGAAACATATTTTTTTTTAAATTTTCTGAGCAAGATCATCATGAACCATCTTATGACATATATTTCATGAAAATATATATTTATGAATTTTAGAAAAAATCACTCTAGAAAAAAAAATCATAAAATTATTATTTTCAAAATGAGCCCATCTATTGAACTTGTTGTAGTCATATAAATTGTTAAATAAATATCATTAAATTTTTTTAGTAAGATATTCATTAGTTTCTATGATATCACTAACTAATTTTAAAATTTTTCTTTTTTTATGATTTTTAATTTAAGTATATTAATATTTATTCTTCCAATATGAACACTATTTGTTTATTTTTCCTTAGATTTTAGTGTCATCGTTTATTTTTTAACTGAAATATATAATTTTATTGGTGGATAGATTCCATAATTATATTTAATTATATATTATATTCCTAAAAGTAATCCATTTTAATAGGGGTATCTGGATCCTCAACTATTCAATCATAATCAATAAATGAATTAATATATTAATTATAAAAAACATTCCTACACACCTTTTTAGATTCGTTGGAATCCATTATATGAATAATATAGTACCATAAACCTTATTATTATATTAAATTCCAATATAGATTTTATTTTTATATAGATTAACTCTCATTTCCTGGAATCAATTACCTATAAGGTTATAATACAAGAAAATAAAATTTACCTTTATGAATAAATAATCTCACTTTTTTTGTAAAATGCATCGAATAAGAATGACCTATATTGTGATTTATTGTTTATGATCCAAAAGGTTAATCAAAGAGAGACTACCTTGGGTTGAATGAGTTTTATTAAACCATCTCAATTTAAAAAACATAATAATAAAACTATATATGATATGAATCATAATGAAGTTACTATTATTTATGTCACTCTTACATTGATATTAAAATTATGGTTCAAATAATCCCCATCTTTTATTTTCAAAATTCCAAAATGATCAATTATTATAACAAAATTATGTACTGATATATATCTTGGAATTGTTAGTAATGTTTTTACACATGAAAAATAAATATTACTTGATTTTACTAGAACATTTTTATCCATTAACAATATGATGTAATTATTTTAATACATCAGAAACTACTACACATACAATTTGGGTGTGTGTTGTAAAACTTTCACTCCAATACTGGGGTTACACCCTTAATGAGATCTATTTAATATAAACAAAAAAATATAACACATTAGAGTACATTCTTATGAGTTCAATCACTATACCTACATTGAACAATGTATTGAATTATACTCATTGATCATCACACATTTCCTTTTTTAATTCAAGAAATTAGATATTATCTATAATTGCCTCATTATATTAATGAATAGTATATAATTAATCTTAATGTAATAACAATTTACATGATAAATGTCCCTTATTTGTACCACATAAATTTCACACCGTTCACTTATTTTTATTACCTAGTGATCAATTTAATGAAACACCAATTGTAGTATGTCTTACAAATAAATATATTTAATATAGAAAGATCAATATTAATTCAATTTCCAAATTCCAATCTTCATAGAACAAAATATTTTGCATAAACCATATGTTTATAATACATGGTTCTTCTTATAGGTTTCTCAGAAAACCCATAATTTAGAAAACACTTTTTCAAAATATTATATTTAAAAAAACAGAACATCTAGGTCTCTCATAATCATCATGACAAGAAATTATTTATCCTCTACGTCATTAGGGTTCTTGTATTTACATAAAATCCTAATCTAAAATCAATTTTGATATCATTTCATTAATAAACTCATATCTTTATAACCCTTCTTCAATCAACCAAAAAATTTCATGATTCCTCAATTATTTTTATTGCTTTTAATTGGGGGAATATTATATTCACATAATCAAACTCATTCATTTGGGTTAAAATAGTTTATTCAGTACATGTATCGTCCAAAATGTAATGTATATCTTGAATCTCCTGCAAAAAATAGTCCTTAATTCCTTTAATAATGTATTTATGGTTTTGAAACATTCTAATATACATTAAAAAATATATATCTATCATTGTTCTCTTCTATCAAAGAAATGTTTTTGTGTGTTTCTAGTGATTGTTTCCACCGAACTAAATAATAATTATTTTTCAAAATTCCCTATATATTTCCCAAAAATATTCAACAATATTATATATATAATAGGTATGATATAACATCATGGATCATAATATATTGAACTAACCTACATAAAAACTCTTTTATCCTTCCATTTTTTCTGCCTCCATATTTAGAGATTAAAATATAAAATTCCATAAACTACATACTGTATGTACATGAAAATGAACAAGGTGTTATTATATTATTTTTTATAAATCATTTAGTCTACATTTTATAAAAATTGAAACTATAATTCATCCCTCAATAGAAAATCCATGCCAAAGAATACATTGGTCAAGGTTTGAAACAAATCCAACGTAAATTGTTTTTCCATATCATGGTTCACAATAAATAAAATACTCAGGTTCACGAATACACCTTTTGTATGATAAATTTAGTTTTGAAATTAGAATTATTTAATATATACAATTTACATCAAATAAATCATAAAAAAGGTTGTAATTTTACTACATTTATGTGTTTTTGAATTTGATTTATAAATAAGAACAATCCTTAATTTATTTTCATCCGATAATATATTATTATAAATTTCATCTTGATTTTTATTACCTATGACCAACTGAATTCATTGTTAAAGTTTATTGTAATCATAGAAAATGATAAAATATTTTCCAATAGAGTCTGTTACATTTTGAATTAGTTAATTAAAATTAAATTCATAGAGTTTGAGTATTAAACACGGTATGTATTAATTAAATATTTTACATTTTGAAATAAAATCAAATTTATTCATGAGACATGGTGATTTTTATGTTGTGGTATTATTGGAAAGAGAGAGGAGTACCACCTTCTATTTGGTGGTCATGTGTTTTGTACATACTATGAGATATGGATATTTTGAATGAAATTTATTGATATTACCCCTTACTGATTAGTTGAGTTTAAGGAACCTATATTAGTAACCAAATAATTGTGTTTCCCTTTTTATCGACTAACAACATGGAAGTCACCATGCAGGAACCCAATAGGCGTATTGATTTTTAAAAAATATGGGATAGAATTGAATTTTTTAGGTTAAAATTAAACCCCACATAATTGTATTTAATATTATATTATATTCATTGTGGGATGACAATCACTTAACTCCCATTTGTCACTTTGATATTTTATTTTATCTATGTTTTATGTGACTCGAAAAATGAGATGAAATGATGCATTTTTTCCTCAACATTAAATCATAATTATTCAAAATACATAGTACTATTTTCCTATGACATAAAGAAGTATTTTATCATTATTCCACCAAATATTCAAGGAATCATGTTAATAAATTTAGGAAATCATAAATTATTTGATGATAAATCTTATAACGGATAAAAATAAATTTTTTGGAATTTTTTCGCATAAGTTGTTATTTAAATTATTATAAACGGTATTTGATTGATATTAGTGTTATAATCAAAGGATAAATTTGAAGATAGACTTTTTTATTTTTATAGAAAACTGGAATTGGGTGATTTGTGAGTCATATTTTATTAGGTTCATTATTTTATTTTAATAATACTATTCATTTTGATAAAAAACATGATTTAAAAAAGATTCAAATTATTGATAAATTAAATATATTATTTAATAAAAAAATTACATTTACAATTAATTAAGATATAAATATTTTATTTTACATGATTATTGACACAAACATAGTTTTGTGGAGTGGTTTCTTGTACATGTAATGATAAATGATGGTTATATTTTCTTAAAAATTACTCCTATATTTATTATTCATTACGTACATATTTTTTAGAGACATGATACTTAGGATCGATGCTAGAATTTAGTAAAAGTGAAAAAAAGAATGGTGACCATTTATTTGGAATTAATATAATGTCCATGGATGGAATGATTTGGTAGTGTGTATTTACATAGATAAATCATGGATAATATGATGATCAATATAAATGGATACATGAGGAATTTTTTCAAATGGTTTTTCAATAACGGTTATCAGTCATGGAAGTTGTTAAAATATATAGATGAATTCTGAGGAATGGTTTTATCAACGGTTTTTCTAATATGATAATGTACGATAACATATGTTGAATATGATGTCATGAATTATGAAAATATATATTTAATACACTATAGGACGCTGTTTTCTATGAAATGAGTCTCACAATCATTATTTTAACCATATATTTTTATTCCCTTAAGTCCCTCAAAACATTACTTGATGTCTTATCATTCATTCATTCATATCTGTGTCACTATGATACCCTTCATATTGATTTCTATTTCAATCTATTTATACCTCCACATATTGAATATCTGATTCCTATCTCCCCCTCTATACTTATTGACCTCACGTCGTGTCTCGCTAAGTTTAGGCCATGGAAAATTATGAATTCCAACTACGATGTCAAAAGCATTATCAAGTGATTGTTCCCCAATAAATTTCCTTGTTGTTGGATGTCCTATAATGTTAATTATTTATGTGTGACATATTTAAATCATCGACCGAATATTATATCCACTATCCATATATCAATAATTTGTTTTCCTTTAGATACATTAAAAAACCCCCAATTACACAGTATTCGATAAATTTATTAATACTCTAATCGATTATGCTGTATATATTCTCATATTCAAGACGTTTTCTTCTCACAGAACCTAATATGTATTATTCTTATATTGTTGCATAATTTTGAAAATCCCATTTTTAACCCATCAACATCAATGATTTCAATTCAAAATCTTTTGTATTTGGAAAACCTAACATAATATTTCATTGTAGAAAGATCATGTTTTCATATTCAGTTCCTCATATAGTCTAACAATTTATATTTATAAACCATTCAACATTCCTTAAAATAGGAAAGATTATATTGATCCATTATTTATTTAAAAATTTATTTTTCAGATACTATGTTATTTTAATTAATACAATACAACATATCAAAAATATGAATCCCTCTAACTATTAATAGTTGAATGTAATTTTAAACACATTATTTATAGTTGGTTTTACTATCATTTAATTATTTATTTTTTCTGAAATAAATTTATATTTGGAACTAAATATTTTACCAAACCCATATACATTTATCAACACATAAGATTTCATTATAATTATAATATTTTATTCAATTGTCTTAATATTAATAATTTCATTTTCTGATTTATTTTTAATAAATTTAACGCTAATCATCAAACAGAGGAATTAATTAATAGTACACCTCATTATGTTATTAAATATATATTGCACTAATCATTTAACTATAAAAATATTTCAATCCATGAACTATGAGAGCATATGTTATTGATGTCACATGGATAGTCAACCACTAATCATAGTTTGGGAACATTTTTTAAATAATATAGTTGGTATATATATTATTTAATATAATATATTAAAACATAAACATCCTATTTAAAATAATTAACATAAGATATTATATTACATTTCATTGTGTTAGATCAAGATTACCAACCACTACATAATTGGATAGAATTTCTTATACTCGGAGTATAAAATGTTCTAATGAAATTATATTCTATAAACTACCCATCGTTATGTATTTTCATTTATATTAAGATTTTATTTTATATATTTATTTTTCCAATTACATTATATCATAACCATTATGAATATAAAAATTATGATAGAATAATATAAATCCAATGATATCATTAGTGCCTTTTAATTACCTTCTGGTTTTGAAGATGTACAATTATATTGGAAATTAACATGTTTGAAAAAGTAAAATGGTGGAAATATTTTTATGTTTGTTATTATTAGTATTATACATCACACACACAAACATATATATATATACATCATTATCTATTTATAGTTATTCCATTTTATATGATATATATATATATGTCATATCAATTTTTATATATTTAAATAATGAAGAACATACATTATTTAAATGGATATAATGTTATACACTGTTATCATATTGCACAATCAAAATCTATTATCCCTTTATAAAATAATATGGCACAATTTGTTTACTTTTGTCCTTTTTAAAGTTTTATATTTGATTCATTTATTATCACACCTAGAAATTACCTTCTTGATTACGATGTTCTGGTCTTACATAATCATCATCATTGAAATATGTTCACATGGATATTTCATCTATGTTTTCATATAGTATTTGGAAATTTATGTGAGGTGTTTCTATATTATTATTGACCAAGTAAAATGTATTTTTTTAGGTAAAAATTATTCTCCACATTTATTCATATATTAATCTATTAAATATATTTTTTTCTCTTTAATTTATAATCATTAACAATTTACCCTCTATTAGGTTCATCAAATAACAGAGCCTCTTTTAAGATAATTTAAATATTATATTTCATTAATTATATTATTGTTCCTTTAGAATTTACTCTTTAATTTTATCAATAGTCTTGGTGGTCAATTATGCATGGAAAATGCCATTTATAAACATTGGCATAATATTCAACAATTTTTTGATGTGATTTTTTGATTATTATTACATTTATTGAATTAATGATACCTTCATTATTGTTAATTTTTTTCCAATAAACATTTTGTTTTCTATATATATAATTATTTGATCAAAAAAAAAAGAAACATTCACAGATAGAATATGTCTTTAATAATTATAATATGATTGTGAATAGAAATTTTCAATTATTTTATGGGAAATCTTGTAGTGTAATATATGTTATTTTAATATGAAATAATTAATTAATATTAACATATTATGTTGATACAGTAATCAATCGTTATTGGAATTACTGGTAATATAAATGTTAAATTCCCTACAATGAAATCAGATTTTGACGAAATATATTTCATGTAAATTATGAGTTTTAATAAATTTATCTTATATTTATTACATTAGTAAATATACAAATATATTTTTATACAAAATTTATATGTTTATATAATTTAATTTTATAAAATATTGATTCCATTCATTTCATACATAATTCAATGATGTTACAAAATTAATACATCGTATGTTATCTTATATAAAAAATTACATGTAAAATAATTTCCAGAAATAGTATACATAATCATAAAATAGTGTGAAACAACAAAAATATTCCAATGTCCATCTAAAATATTTGTCCCTATAATGATGATCCCAACATCGATGGAGTAAGTTACATTAAATTTAATAAAATAATTTTTAATATCTTCTTATGACCACACTTAAATGTAACATAATTTTAAAAACCTTGTCAATATCATTTCAACTACTTATATGTTCTAAAAAATTATTATTTCATATCATTTTGAAAAACTTGTGTGATTTTGTTTTTATTTTTTCAATATTCAATTTACGTTAATTGTGAATTTGTATATGATGCATGATCCATGATAAACACATTATTAAAAATTCTATATATCAGCATATAATAGTTAGTTTTATTTTATATTATTTATATTTATAATCATTTTGATGATATGTTAATAAAATTAAATAAGTAATTCAATATAAAACATCATTATCAATATTCAATTTAAACAAATATTTCCATGGCATTAGAAATTTCTTATAATACACATTATAACTTCGATGAGTCCCTTTAATGATGAAAATTTAATTTTCTGTCAAGCCAATTATTGTATTCTTTATTCGATAAAAAAACAAGATTATTACAATTTATTGTTAAATAAATTTATACTCTATATTATTGACTTCCAATTGGTAGTTATTATTTAATATATCAATTCAGTTTTACAGTATTCCAATAAAACCTACATTTTTTATTATACCTTATAAAGTCAATGTATTTTCTTATGTTTTACTCAAATTATTATTCCAACCTATTTTTAAATCATAAAAATTATTCCATATATGTTGTATCACTTCATAATGTATGGATTGATTATTTTGATTCTATAAGAATGTTGTAAACTATAATACATGACTATCTATGAACAAAATTGTACCTCACCGTCTATAGTTGGTGCACCATAATTTTATGATAGTATTCTATTTGGATTAGAGATGTATTAAATGATTATTGGTTTTTGATACCATCTGATTTTTTCTAAACAAATTGTTGAATCTATTTTCATGCTCAATATACAAGAAAAGGATCCATCTTATATCTATTCTATATGAAACAATTTGTAACAAATCCCCTCTAGGAAATAATCTATGTGTTTATAGATTGTATACTTATAATTAATATGAATTTATCTTAATTATCTGTCTAATTGTTAGGGCAATCATGAGTTTTTCCATTCCCATCGACAATCTCTATTATCAAAATTCAATTTTTCTGGTGTTCATTTTCATCATACAATATATACATAAAAACCAGTGTATATATTTTCTTTATACGATTTAGAATTCATCAAACAATATCCACTCCTCAATGATCAATTTCTTCTCTAGAATCATTTTCCACAAACATTTACTCTCTCTATATTATCCATTTCAAGGAATTCATTATTTATTTGATCATTGGATGTGTCAATAACTTGGTATGGTTTCACTATTCATAATTTTTTCTCCTAATCGTTCGCTCAAAATATATTTCTAATAATTTATTTATATTTTCCCCTAACATTTTTAATAACATTATATTTATTCTTTTATAATATTTTTTGGTTACACCGACAACTGCACTAATTTATGAAGATCAAATTTTCATCATTACTATTATAGAACAACTATTTTTTTGGGATCTAATTGGATTTTAAATTCATATTGACTTTTCAATAATGCATTCACATTTGTAAGATACTGAAAATCATTAAAACATTCATTCGATAAAATTTGTATATATGACTATATTTTTTATAAAATTGTACTACGGTTCATATATTTATTTATTTTTATAAGGGATGTAATATTATTTATATTATATATCCAAAACAAGAAAATATTTTGAATATTTTGTTTTAACAAATGTTTTTTATTAAAATGTATTTTAATAATAAAATTACGGGAATTTTCTTTCTTACAAATTAATTTTATTTTATATTTATTATATTATTATTTGATAAATTCCCTACCTTATTTGGTTTGAAATGTGTAATATATAATGAATATTCAGCCTTTAATTTAAAAATTCAATGAATTTTTTATAGTTAGGGACTATCATTATATCTTTTCTATTTCAGAATAATTAAGGAATGGATTTTCATTATGGCTTGGGAGGCTATTTACTCCGTTGAATTTTGGAGAAAACAAGATAATCTAGTTTGATTTCCTCCTTTTTATGAGACAGTTTCCTACATGATATATCCCAATTTCTATATGGGAGTTCTAACTAAACTGGATCGATATCTAAATCCTTTTATATTATCAAGGATTATTTTATCCCATTTTATTCATACATGGTGGTTCCTTTACCCAAAAATACAAATAGAAAATAACCTTGTGAAATCTCGTCATTTGATTTATGTGTAGTGGGTGTAGGTATGGGGAAGAATTTGTGGAACTTATTATCATTCACATCACTTATTCAAGAGAAATTTAAGGTATTATTTTATACATGACCGAAAATTAATATTTCAACATTTGTATTTTTTATGAGATCCTCATCCATTTTACAACGTAGAATGGTTTTCCTCATCTTCAAAATATATTTCAAGTAGTATTGGCTGAAGCTTTTCACTAGGTATGGTGGATCCTATATAATGATATTAATTTGGTACATCTTATTTACATGAACAATGTAATTAGTATCCATTTTATAGAACTTTGAGTGGTTGATCGTATGAATATTGGGATTATTTGATGCTTTGTAAAAGTTCATTATATCCAATCAGGTTAGGTGTAAAATTTAATTTGAAAATATTAAAAGGTTATGTACTATTTTTATGTGGTAATATATTATAATTTTTTATTACTTATATTAATTTTAAATAAATCATTACACATTTAATATTAGGTTGTTTTCTTATTGAAAAATCAATAAAGGTTTTGAATATGTATTGAAGGTGGATATGTTTGATCAATATTGGCTTCCACCAGGATAAGTAGAATCATTTTGGGTTGAACCTATTGTAATGAATTTTATTTGGTGACATATTATTTTCATGTGAACATTGATGATCTTTACAAGCCTGCAAGTTTAAAAACCCAACATGTAGAATCATCTCTTATATCGAAATTGATATAAGTTTAAAAATTCCCTTTTCTGTTTTCATATATTATTATTCCATTAGATGTATAAATCATATTAGTATTTTTAGTGAATTCCGTTAACATATAATGATTCTTTTTTTCTTATGAATCAATTCCATTAATCACACCATCATTTTATGTTGGTAGCTTATAAGTTCCAATTTTTAAAAAACATGTTGGGGTTGTTAGTACATAAAGCTAAAAATATTATCTTAGAGAAAATAAATTCTGTGATTAATTTTATGACAGTAATGCATGTTTACAAAATAAAAAATTCATTCATTTATAATAGTATTTTTAATTCTATTTTTAGAATCACATCTTACTGTTTTAAAAATCAATCCTTTATCACCATATAACCGTATTGGAGTCTAATCAGAATTATTTTTGTAAATAATTTGTTGATACATCTTGATATTTATAGTCATGGCATATAAATGTCATTAAATCATGAGTTTTTATTACGATGCAGTGATATTATAAATGAAAAAATATTCAAAAAAAATATTTTAGTAAGGTTTTGATTTAGATCCTTAGTGAAATACAAAAATTAATGTTTTGGGTATAGAGATAATATGTTTTGTTAGTATTATATTTTTGATCATAGATAAGGGAAGGTTTTTAATTTAGTGTATGAATAATTTTTTAATTCGAAATCAATATATAAGTTGTTATTTATTTTTTATTCTCAAATATCTGTTAAGTCATTATTGATGAATTAAAAATATGTCAAAATGCATATCTAATGTTTTGTTTTATTACACAACATTATATTTTTGAACTTTGGCCATTATTTTTGTTCTATATTCTTTGTTTTCAGTGTTGGGAATACTATATTGAAAATGTTTTCATTTAACACACTCATGTAATAGTGTTTTTGGCAGTTATTTTAGATATGTTTGAAGCTGAATATTTCCCCCCTTCTTATATTTATTGCATCCTAGAAGATTATATACTATATAATCATTTAACTCTTCTTAAAAATGTATTTCTTATAGTATTGGATGAATCCATTCACCTATTCTAGTAGAACTATAATAATAAAAGAAATATAATAAATTTTATTGACATAGGAACTATTATGCATACCATTTTTATTGAAGGTCAAGTGGATTCTCATATGAATTTTGGGAATCCAAGATAGTCAATAAAATACTTTTCTACCCTTAATAGTTTTGTAGTTAATGGTATTTTGAAAAAATATAAAGGTCATATTATATTTTATATTTTTAATCAATTATCATTTTTTATTTACATATATGAACATGAAATTAATCACTAGAATATTTAATATTTAATAGTTTTATTATCATACTAAAATGAAAGAATCCATATTTTTTTTATAGGTGGATGTTTTGATCAACACTATTTTCCTACAAGACTAATAGAATCATTGTTAGATAAACCTGTTATAGGAGTCCAATTTTTGTAACATTTTATTTTCACGTGAACATTGATGATCCTTACTAGCATTTATGTTTACAAACTCCAACATAATGATTCATCTTCTGTAATATATTTTTTTTTGTAAGCTTATATATTTCCATTTATGTTTATATATATATTTATTCCCTTAGATGTACATAGTAAATTAATATTTTTTTTAAAAAATTCTCATATAAAATGAATGGTGCCTTAAGGTACATGTAAATGATTCACACTAACATTTGACATGATTACATTATAAAATACACTGATGAAAAATTCAATGTAATATTTGTGATCATATGATGTAGAAAATAATATTTTTGAGAAAATGAAGTTTGATGCATATTATTGTTTTTAACACTTTCACCATTTTATGTTAAATTTTAGAAATGATCATTAATTTATAAAATATTTTTGAACTAACAATATTTATGAACACATAGGTATATGATTGTTTTTATTACATAAAATTTAGTTTATAATATCTATAACATGGGAAAATTACAACATTTTGAGATTTCTAATTCTTTATTAATATTCAATATCAATATATATCATTATTTTGGTTAGAAAATATTCCATGTTTGTCTATAATTTTTAATATTATAATCATCTATTTTTATGAAATTTTAATTTTAATGTTGTAATAATTATATAATAATACATGTCATTTTCATTTGGTATATAGATTACAATTTTTTTACCATTTTAATCGCAATCAGTGTATCAATATTGTTATACTCTGTATTTTTTCAAAACAAGTATTTCTGTAATTTTTATATTATTTATTTAGTGAATCATAATGGATATTTGATTGAAATATTTTTTGAATAAATTCAAATAATAATGATATTTTCTATCAAAAGTTTTCAATTTCATTCTAAATTATATTTTCGTTCATCATAGAAATTTATATGTTTTCTTGAATTTCATAAAAAATGAATTAGTGTTGTCAATATGGATTATAGAATTAATCTTGACTACTCCTAAATCATTGATGTAAATGTTTTTTCAACATTTAAATTTAATGTGGATTTATATGGGATATAAATTACAAGGTGTCTCTACCATAAAAGTATAAAATAGTTCTCTTTTATGTAGTTTAATTTTTTGTATATGGTGATTTTAGAGTCAATATCGTATGCATGAGATGTATAAAAATATGGATATACTGTCGAATAACCAGATAATTAGAAAATAAATTTAAATTATAAGCTATTATTTTGGTATTTTCATTGTGCTAACAATGTTGGATATCACTATTTTAGTAATTTCATTAGATCACACAGTTAATGTTATGAGGTTCCTCTTGGATAGTTAATTTAGGAAGATTAAAATAAAATTAAGGAGGGGATCAGTATCTAAATCATAGTCAAAGGAATGCAGCTAATACCCCGTTGGCCAAATCCTACTCATGCACATTGTCTTTATCGTAATTATATCACCTATATATTAGATCATTAGGACAAAAAAATTTCATGGGATATAATGATTATAAAATGTATTTATATTGTCTAATGTTGATATCATGATATTCCTATAATATATGGAAT
Source organism: Viscum album (assembly GCA_963277665.1). Taxonomy (NCBI): domain Eukaryota; kingdom Viridiplantae; phylum Streptophyta; class Magnoliopsida; order Santalales; family Viscaceae; genus Viscum; species Viscum album. The sequence goes on from OY728158.1 coordinate 1,598,935,745, forward strand.
GTAATAATCTTGTATTCTCTTTAAACTAAAATTGAAATTAAGCATCACTATAAGTCAATTGTCGTAATGAAAACCATGTCTATTGTTTAAGAGTTTCCATTTAATAGTATCATTAGAAAACATCCATTCACATAGGGTTGAAATAAAATATTTTCATTTATGCACTGTAATTTATTCAATAGCATGTTCTGTACTACTATCCCACATTTGAATTCATGAAATCATCAATTTTTACTATATTTAACTATATTCTATTATTCTGTCACAATATATCCATCCACGACATTTTCACATTGAAATTTTCTTTTAAAGGGTAAATTCAATTAATAAGTTGCATATTAGGGCAATTTTCATAGATTTAATTATTCAGTGAAAATTTAAAAGTCTAATTTATATTAAGAAATTATATAACATTTATACATTTCTAGTCTCAGTTGTTTATACCTTTTTTCAACACTCCAATAAATTTAAGAATATATTATATCATTATATATCTTAACTAGAATTATTTTTATTTTATTAACTAAATTCACATGTACGTACTATATTTTCACTATAGTGAATATCAGTACATGATAAATACATATAGAAAATAAGTACATACATAATGTAGTGTATATAGAATATGCATATAGAATTTTATGTATTTGTATAAATATGTGAATATATAAAACTATTTTAGTATGATGATTTTAGTATATTCGTTGTGAGTTAAAAATATTATAAATAAATTTATGTATAAATTTATTTCTTAATGAATATTATGTATGACTTAATTTTATATAATCAATTTATTCTCTATGAATTTGTTTCTCATTTCCATGGTGCATATTGGTATTCAATACAGAAAATAAGTTAATTTTTTTGTAGTTATTTATATAAGAAATTTATATATTTTATATATAAAATTTGTAAATTCAAGTTTTCATGTATAAATTACATTAAGATATGAATCTATTTATTTATATACATATTTATTACATTTTTAATTTTATATTATATTTATGTTACAAAATAATTAAATATTGGCAAAACATTTTATGGTTTTAGTGATCAATGAAATTTAAAATTAACAGTCATGTAAATATAATTTTGGCCCATTTACACTAATAGAGACAACAAATGTGTTTAAATATTTCCCATATTTATAAATATAGTCCAATGTCATAAATAATTTCCCTAATTACTATATTAATATTGAAAATCAATCAATTTAATATATTTTTTCATATCTATTTTAACATATACTAATATTATCCCTAAATAATATAGTTCATTAAAAATAATGGGTTTTTTACCTTCATATCCAATTTATCTTTTTGGACATCAACCATGCCATTCATATGCAATTCAGCTAAATATATATGAAAATCTTTAATTATTTTTCATTAAATTGCTATCATTACCATGTCTTTTAAAATTCAATATTTTCATGACATAGATAAAAGAATAAATTTTTAAAATTCATTATTTAGTTCACTATCCACTTTGGGAATAATAGTTTTATATTTTATATAATCGAATAGATACCAATTTTTCTTGAGAAAATTTCTCAGCATGAGATAGTTGTAGAAAAAAAGTATGGAACTTTATAGAAATCGATGGAAAATAAGTATGTTATGAAGAATATTTTTGTTCATGTGTTGAAATATGTGATAGATAATATTATAAAGTAAATCAGTTAAATTCACTAAAATTAGATACAACATTTTTTAAAAGTGAAATCATTATTTTTCTTCTATAAACGTGCAGTTAAAAAGTATGTAATATTTTATTTTTTATTTTTTGACAGGAATTTTATGAAGTACTCTTATTTTCATTTATCTGTAAATATGGAAACTGAATTAAATTTTAATTTTTTTAATCAATATTATTAGGATTAAATTTTTATTAACTTAATAACTCACCAATATTCTATAAAACCCTTTAATAAAAAAACATACAACTATAACTTGGATATATTTATTATTAAATTATCTATATTTTTATATAACAGAATAATAATACATTCATTTATATTTAATGTTATGAAATATTTGTTTAATTTGTAGTTCCTGAACTTCATTTACCATGAAAATGTTGACTTCTATAAAAACATGAACTTATGAATAATTTAATTGTAACACCCTAAGAATCTGTGATACACTTCCCTTTCAATAATGAAATAGCTTGAATTGTACACAACATTGATATTATAACACACTACGACCAATCAAACTAGCTATTACGAATAGTAATACCCAATTTTTAATATATTAAATATTTTATCTTTAAAAATGGTCTTCATTTCTGGATTCAGACTATTGAAATTAGCTTATGGTGAACTTTTGGTATATTTCTGAAAAAAATAAATTTTTTATGAATAATGGAAAACATTGTTTAATGTGATCCCTTTTGGTCCACATGGATGGGAGTATGAAATTTATTATTATTATATTTAAATAAGAGTTAAATGTTTTGAAATTAATGTTTAATAATTAAACTGTTTTTAATATAGGGTTATATATAAGATAAATTGGACTATATATATTAACTATAAAGTTCAAAATATTTGATACATAATTCTATTTTATTTATAATTTTTAGACATTATGTAATTAAATATATTTATGAAACAATGATGAGGTAGTAATTACATTATTAATGAATGATTAAAATAATTGATAATATAAATATCCGAATAAATATAATATGATAATTTTAATGAATTACCTAAATTTTCTAGGTGATTATGAAATGTTAGGTTTTAATAAATGAATTTATTTCTATGTAACAATGATGTTATGAATTTCACAAAAACAAAATACCAATTAGTGTCAAAATTGAAATAAAAGAGTTTTTTAAAAAAAATTATATTGTTAATTGGTATTCTATTCCTAAAAATCTAAGGATTGGCCAAAGGGAATAAAAAATATTATATATTTCATTTATGAACCACTTGGGGATCGCTGAAAAGTTGATAGTATGTTTATTAACCATATAATATAAAAATACAAAGAGATGTGGTAAATGACGAACTATTTTACTGCGAGTTAAATATAATAGATAAGTTTAATATGACGACCATAAACTATCTAAAACCTATTTTCTGAGAGGATTTTGACTCATCCCCACCTTATCATTTAAATAATTCATTTTTTAGAAATTAGAAATTGAAAATGATTTTATTAAAAAATAACAATTCAATGTTTTCCTAAAGTGACCCTCACCTATCTTATAAAAGGGCACCTCCCCTTCTCTCAAATTCAAATCATAAAATCCATTTTACTCAGCCAAACCCTATCAAAATATCCTCTCAAATGTCATCCCTTAAACCTATAGGCCTTCCATTAGTCATAAATCCAACCTAAGGATCCATGTTTATCAAATCAAAATGAATAATCTGAAGAAGAGGTAAATATTTCATCACATCTTTCAAATTCATTTTTTCACCCACTTCCTCTTTATTTCTTGTTTCTATTCTAAAATAATAACTACAATATCTTATATATACATTTATGATATTAAGAAAATGGTACATCTATATTAATTATTCTATCCATCCTATAAATAACAAAGTCACCATACGTACATACGCACAGATTACCGTCTCCACATTATGGTGTAGTTTTTTATTCAAAAACATCATCATTTTGATGGGTATAATAATTAATATAAATGATGTAAATAATAAATATAACATGATAATGATTCTGTATATATGATATACCATCCAATTATATATGATTATAATATCCAAATAATGATATTGTCGCTCTTGCTTACGTCCGGATTACCGTCTCCACGAACGCAATGAGATTCATTCCCAATTGAAATAATTCAAGAATAATTTCCATTTTATGATTAAAAGTAATGTTTATGAAAAAAAATCATTCTATATATGAATAAAATACATCCTATCCATAAAAAACATGGCTTATATAACAAATCATATAAAGAAAAATGAATCAGTGAACACCCAAAACAATGATACTGCTGAAATATCATTAACAAAGCAGTATTAGAAGAATATATACGATATCATATTAATGAATATGGTTCTGTAATATTTTAATAACAATTATTTCACCATTAAACAGGAGGTTAACATTCCCTAGACTAAGGAAAAGGACAAGGTAAGGGTTAATTTAGCAATCTCTTTATTATCCGAGGTTTGTTTTACCTAAGTATCTAGAGGGACCACTATATCATCCACATCCATGTTTCTTTAAAATGTGTTCCAAAACCTATTTACTATTTACTAGACTATAGTTTAATGTCTTGTATACCCTTGTATGAGTTTTTGTAAAATAGTTTGAATGGAATCATTCTGTCGTTTTCAAAACTAGGTACCTTATGACATTTTCATAAAATTAAGTTAAGATTCTTTTTAACTTATATGGTAAGTGCAACTATTTTATACCATTATAACATTGTCGATGTTTCCCTTAAATGATTATAATAATATTTTCAAAATAAATTTTTTCTTTTGTAATTATATGACTTTATAATGATTTCAAAATATAAAGACATAATTCTTTGAAAAAAGTTTTGATTTCATCTATGTCAACATCCATTGATGGATTGTGAGATTATTTGAAGTTGTTTTATTATGACACAAAACTTCCATATTGTATTGAAGGTTTTATGAAATATTTGACTTTGAATGTGTTATTTTTATACCATTCATAGTTTATGGATAATGTATTTACATTTTGTATGCTTTTTTTCATACGAATGATTATGTTTTGTTCAAACCGTTTCAAATGAGGAATGAATTGGACTTAGTAAGTGATGGGTGGAGCCCGATATATCCCCTCGATTCATCGGTAGGTCACACGAGACATAATACTGTCCTGGTACAAGGACATGAAATAATATTATTTGTAGTCTTGGAAAAAGACCTTGACTATGTAGTTATGATGTCTGGAATTATGCATTCTATTATTATGAAAGTGTCGATTGATATTGCATGTGATGATTCGACTAGTATAATATCCATGTGAAAAATTAAATGGAATTATTTGATTTTATATTTGCCATATTTTTTTGATGTTCATGTTTAAAATGATTTTGTTTTAAAATTACATTGCCTTAAATGTTTATGCATATTTATGAAATCTTCTGCTATATTATTATCCTTACAGAGCATATGAGCTCACCACTTTCTAGGTATTATTTTATCTAGGATGTGAAAATGTATATTATGACTGACCATCAGGGATAGTATATGGGTTTTGAGTGTGGCCTATGAAGGTTATGTTGTTGTAGTTTATCATATTATAATTTAATGTAAAACTTTTGAATGTATCTATAATTTACAAGGATACTAAACTAATCGGTCTTTTGATACTTGAATTTTTGTGATCATGCCTATGCTACATAATAATGCACCAACACCGGATTACTAGGTTTAGGTTGTTACATTTAGTATCAGAGGGAGTTTAGTACAAACCTTGGACGCTTGACTTAGAAAAACTCTGATTAGAAAACATTACCCTAAGATAGACATTGAGGATTAGTATAGAAGAACATCCTAGAACATTGGTACTTTAGAGATTTTGTGATTTTTCTAAGAAATACATCCCTATATAGATACGAGTAGGTAGAGCCAGATCTAGAACAAATATAACTTGGGGTAATACATAAAAACACAGCTTTGAGCTAGACTTGAATGGGAACTAGTGCACGATAATGGGCCTTGCTGCACTCTTGGTTACGACAATCCCAGGGGATATTCCTACGATAAATCTCATTTTTTAAAAACTATTATGATGTTTTTATGAGTATAAAATTTCCCAATGAATTTTTTTATGATTATGGATTATATCCATAAACTGTTCAATTTATGGTAACTGTTTTACATGTTTGGGGTTATGTATTTTGATTCATAATATAATCTAGTGTATGAAACTATTTATAAATGGAACCTACTGGAAGGAATATAAAATATATCAACACACATAATCCATGTAGAGATTTCCATCTTACCCAAGATAATTATAGTGGAGCTGGTGAAGCAACTGGTGCTGATCAGCTTATAACTGTACTGGGACAACTCACTTGGGTTGTTAATAATAACCATACCCATATGGAGAACCCAGATCCACAACATAGATGATCAATGTTAGACTACTTCTTGAGGAAACATCCACAAACATTCAATGGGATTAAAAATCCACAAGTAGATGAGAAATGGATAAATTCTCTAGAAAAAATATTTCATTCTTTTGGGAGTAGCCAAAGGGAAAAAGATATCCTTGAATTTTATTACCACACGGGAGATGCAGATCTATGGTGGCAATTGATTCAAAACACAAAGGAAGATGATAAAGTATCAATTATGGAATAGAGGTATTTTAAAGAGCATTTATTAGAAAATTACCTTCCTTGTGACCATCTTACGGATATGGAAATACAATTTTTGAGGCTGAGGAAAAAAGAGGATGAGAATGTCACAAAATATAAGGCTGACTTCACAAGGATATCAATCCATGCAGCAGATTATATATGTAACCCAAGGATTAATATTGATTGATTATTTTATGGGTTAAAACAATTTATTCATTTAGAATTAGTCTCACAACACTTCTCATCAAACAATGATATTGTCTCATGTGATATCTAGTCAAAAAAAATTCTCTATGTCTTACTACTTTATAGGAAAGCAGGAGAAGAAGAGCTCTAATGAACACATAGTAAATGGAAATAAGGGGATGAAAGGAAAAGTTGAATATCTATCTTGCAATAAATTTGGGAATAAACACCCTGGTACTTGCCTGAAAGGGAATGAGAGTCTATTACAATTGCGGTGAAAAAGGCCACCAAGATCGTGATTGCAAGGGGTGGAAAGAGGATTTCAATATTGAATGATACATTTGTAGAGAAAAGGGGAATTATGCAAATGAATTTCCTATATGCCAAGAGAACTTACCTTAGAAAAGTTCAAAGGAGCAAGGACAAGTTTTTGTGATCACTACTACTGAGGTTGAATCTCCGAAAGATGTGGTGGAAGGTAATTTAATGGTCCCTTCATGTTTAGCGAATGATTTATTTGATTTTGTATCATCGCATTGTTTCATATCATCACAGTTTTCTAAGAAAATTAGTTTTTTTAATTTTGAAATAATGAGGGAGTTTTCAGTCAAAACACCTAAGGGAAGTATCTTCGCAACAATGTTTTATGGATCAGTTCCCATTAGGCCATACAAGTGTTCGTTTTATGCTAATATCATCGTCATATCCAAGATTGAATTTGATATAATCTTTAGTATGGATTGGATTTCAGACTATGATGCGAAAATTTATTTTAAGAAGAAGGATGTATCAATTTTTGATGAAAATAAGGAGTACCTTATCTTTAGATGAGAAACGTCACCACCTAATAATTATTTACATCCACCACCAGCAGCTTTACTAAATTCAATTGATAGGGAGGATGAGAATGAAATAATTAGGGAAGGAGAAAATAATGTTCTAATAGAGGATGTACCTACTGTGAATGAATATGTTTATGTGTTTCCAAAAGGATTTACCTATACATCCCCAGAATGATAAATTGAGTTTTCCATTGATATAATTCTTGGTTCAAGGCCCATATCGAAGACCCCTTATAGAATGACCACTGTGGAAGTAGTGGAACTAAAAAAAACTATAGGAATTGATTAATAAAGGATTTATTCATGCTATTGTTTCTCCATATGGAGCCCCTGTCCTTTTTGTTAAGAAGAAATAAAAATCTACAACATTGTACATTGACTACATGGAGATCAATGTTATAACAATAAATAACAAGTATCCCCTACCTCGCATTGATGATTTATTCGACCAACTTCTTGGAGATATTTTTTTTTTAAATTGACCTTTGACCACGATATCATCAATTGTGTGTGAAGATGGAAGACATTCTGAAAATAGCATTTCGAACCAGGTACAGGGATTACGAGTTTACAGCAATGCCTTTTGGGCTGACTACTACACCCTCAGTTTTCATGGATATATTGAATATATTTTTCAAATAATATCTTGATGACTATATATTGGTATTTATTGATGATATCCTGGTATACTTTAATTTCTATAATGATAATTAATTTCAATTGTGCACCATTCTTAAAACCCTCAAACGAAATGAATTATATAGGAAGTTTAGCAAGTGTGAATTCTAAATTCAAGAGTTTTCTTTTCATGGCCATATTGTCTCTAAGGATAGAATATCTATTGATCCTTCAAAGAAAATGGAAATCACAGAATGGTGAGCACTGATGATTATAACTGACTTATGCGATTTTATTGGTTTGGAATGTTATTATTTGCATTTTGTTGAGAATTTTTCCCGATTGGCTAACCGAATAACGATGATCGCATGTAAAGGGGTTAGATTTGTTTGGAAAAAATAGTGTGAAGAATGTTTTGAAGAACCGGAGTTAATATGTGTTAACTCTACTCTATTGACTCTACTAATAGGGAATGACGTTTTTGTTATTTATAGTGATGCTTCAATGAATGGACATGGTTATGTCCTTATGCAAAAAGATAGAGTTATTTTCTATGCATCACGACCGCTAAAAATTCATGAGAAAAACTATCATACTCACAATCCTGAGTTAGCAGTTGTAATCATTGATCTGAAAATAGGGTGACAATATCTCTATGGTTAAAATGTGATATTTATATAGATCACAAGAGTTTCAAGTATATTTTCCCACAAAAAGGTCTCAATATGAGGCAATGGTGAAGACTTAAACTACTCAAGGATTATGATTGGAAAATACACAACCACCTAGGGAAGGAAAATATGGTGGAAGATGCATTGAGAAGAAAGGATCATGGAATTTTGAACAAGATAAGAGGTTAAAGGGATCTTATTTTCATGGATTTAGGGAAAATGGATATTGGAATAATCATGGAAGGTGAAACATAAATACTTTTTCTAATGGTTGAAAAACAATCTTTACAAGAAAGGATAAAAAGTTCTCAGGATGATGATGATGAGCTTAAAATGAAGATTAATGTTGTGAATTATGGGCGATTGAGTGTCTTCATATATGGAGATGGAATTTTGAAATTTGGGAAGTGGATTTGTGTTCCTGATATAGCGGATCTAAAAATAGAATTGTTAGATGATTATCATAGATCCAATTTCTCTATACACCCTGGTAGCACCAAGATGTATAACGATTTGAAGGAACAGGTTTGGTAGGACAACATGAAGATGAAGATTTTTGATTTTGTGTTAAGATGTATGGTTGTTAAACAAGTGAATGATGGAAGGCAATCACCTGGAGGAGTCATGCAACCTCTTCCCGTACCTGAGTGGAAATGGGATAATATTTCGATCGACTTTGTCATGTGACAACCAAAGACTCTTAGAAGGAATGATTCAATATGGGTCATTGTTGATCATCTTAAGAATTCATCACATTTTCATTCAATAAAATATGCTTTACCACTTGAACATCTAGAATGAATATATATTAATGATGTTGTAAGACTTCATGGAGTACCCTTATCGATTGTTTCTGATCGTGATACCCATTTTACATCAAGATTCTAGAAAATTCAACATAAAGACTTGGATACTGAACATAATTTGAGCACTTCTTACCACCCTAAAACTAATAGGCAATCAAAACGTACTATTCAAACCTTAGAAGACAAGTTGAGATATTTCTCACATGAATTTCATTGTATGTGGGATCAATATTTACCTTTGGTTGAATTTTCCTATAACAATAGCTTCCATTCAAGTATTCAGATTTCACTATATGAAGAACTACATGGAATGTGATGTTTCACACCTACATGTTGGGATGATTTTGGTTAATGAAAACTCGTAGGCCCAAAACATGTTTTGGAAACAATAGAAAAGACGATAGTTAACTGAACCCACATCAAAGTATCCCAAAATAGGCAGAAGTGAAATGAAGACAACTGAAGAAAGGATTTGGAATTTAATTAGGAGACCATGTTTTCATTAAGGTATATCTATGGAAGGGTGTTATATGTTTCCATAAAAATGGTAAATTGAGTCCCAGGTATATCAGACCATTCGATATTATAGATCAAATTGGAGTTCAATCTTATCATTTGGAAATGCCTCGATGTCTCTCCAATGTTCATGATGTGTTCCACGTATCACTATTGAGAAACTACATGCATGTCCCAATTCATGTAGTCACCTATGAAGAAATTGAACTGGAACCTGATCTACCTTATTGTGGAGAGCCTCTCAAAATTCTTGATAAAATAGAACAAGTGTTGAGAAACCAAACAACTCATATGGTAAAAGTTCTAAAGATAAACCATAAGATTGAATATGCATCGTGGGAACGAGAGGAAATTATAATGAAGAACCACCTAAATCCTTTTGTGCTGCAGTATTATAGAAATAATGAGGATGAATTTTTTTTAAGGACGTAAAAATGTAACACCCTAGGCATCCACGAAACGTCTCTCTATGAATAATGCAATAGCTTGAATTATATGCTTCTTCAAGATTATAACACACCACTACCAATCAAACAAGCCATTGTGAATAGTAATACCCACTTTTTGAAATTTTATAAATTTTAACATTCAGAATGGAATTCATTTTTGGATTCAGAATATCGAAAATTATCTTAGGTTTAATTTTTCATATTTTTCTATAAACATTCAAATTTTTATGAATAGTGGAAAACACTACATTATTAGTTAAACATGAAATTTTATTTAAATAATTAGTTATTTTATTTTAATTTATTTTCTGTCAAAATATTTACATAATTCATATAAATGTTCAACGTAATTTATTGAAGTCATTTTATTATATTTTTATGTATATAATATTTTATCAACCAATTTGCTGTCTTTTACTCACCTCCTTGGAGCATTTGAAATTTTTTATAAAACTGAAATTTATATCTTATGAAAGTTGAATTTCAAAAATCCAATTAACATGGTTAATATTAGTATATAAAATTTGGTTCAATAAGATGAAAATAATTTTTGGTGAATACTAACTTTTTACTTTTATTTACCACGGTTAAAAGTAAACAGAATAATTGAGGGTAAAAATGATATCATAATTACCGAAACACATGTCCTAATTATATTTGATAAGTTTAATTAGAAGAATAAAAATCTTAGGAACAAAATATGATCTTGTTTGGTCCACTAGGATTAGGTTAGGACATTTATTATTATCTTATTTAAAGAAGAGTCAAAAGAGTTACAATCAATGTTTAATAACTAAATGATTTTTAATATAGGGTTATACATAAGATAAATTAAACTATAAATTTTCATTATAAAGATAAAAATATTTCCTACATAATAGTATTATATATATAATCTTTATACAATAAATAATTAAATTTATTTATGACACAATGATGACACTGTAATTACCGTATTAATGAATGATTAAAATAATAAATATTATAAATATCCAAATAAATCTAATTTGATACATTTGATGTATTCCATTAATTTCATTGGTCAATAAAGACAAGTTAGGTTTGATTAAATGATTGTTTTTTGAAGAAATAATGATATTATGAATTTAACAAAAACAAAATATCAAATAGCATCAAAATCGACATAAAAGAGTTTTTAAAACAAATATTATATCAATAAATGGTATTCTATTCCAAAAAATCTAAAATCGGAAAAAGGGTGTAAATAATACTATATATGTAAATAATGAACCACTTGCGTTTCTATTAAATGTTTATAGTATGTTTATTAGTTATATAATATAAAAATACAAATAGATATGGTAAATGTCAAACTATTTATCTCAGAGTTAAATCTAAACGATAAGGTTAATATGATGACCTAAACCTTTATAAAACCTATTGGTTGATATTTTTTCAACGCATCCATACCTTAGACTCTAAATAATTCATTTCTTATCCATTATAAACCGAAAATGATTTTATTATAAAAAAATGTTTCATGTTTTTTCCTAAAGTGACCCTGACCTATCTTATAAATGGTCACCTCCCTTCTCTCAAATTCACACCTTTAATTCCATTTGGATCAGTCATACCCTGTCCAAATATCCTATCACCTATCCTTCCTTTAAATTAGAGGTCTTCCACTAGTCATAAATGTAACACCCCAGGTAAATAAAGAATATGACATCATTATATTTATCCATATTTTTGAATCAAATATTAATATTTCGTTAAAGGGGATGCTATGCTCGATGGCGTACCCAATACGCAACAACGAGTTTCTTTGGAATCTTACGTTGCACTCTAATAATAAAATAAAATTATTTTAAATGGAATGTAACATGTAGCTGTTGTATTGGCGGGAATGGATAGAAATAACTAAAATATGATTATATATGTTTTTAAATGTTTTTAGATATATCCAATAAATGATAAAGGCTTAAAATATGGAATGAATTCAAATTTAGGCGTATATGCCCTAGTTTTCACTAAAGGTTCACTTATCGCTTTTTGATGGAAAAGCGTCATTAAATATATATTTTTTCACTCTTATACATTCTATTGGACCAAATAAAACTCTTCTTAAGAATCGGGACATCAAAATTTACTTTGTGTAAATTTATGGTATCTTTCCGATAAAGTTCATTTTTTTAATGAATAGTGTAAAATGTTGTATTTTAATTCAAATCCTCTTTTTAATCTAATTTATTTATATGATTAGATTATCTATTGATTTGGTTTTAAAGTGAAACCATAAAATATTTTTACCATTTAATTCAATGGTGGACTTTGGAATAAATTTAACTTTGAAATTCGACATAAACAAATATCAATCTTTTGATATATATTGTTTCTTAAAAACACGCTATTTGTTTTGACAGCGGGAGTTAATTATTAAATTAATTAATTCTACTTATATTATTAGAATTAGGTAATATAAACATCATTTCTGAATTCGGAATATCGAATATAACTTAGAGTGAATTTTTGGTAATTTTCTGAAAAACTCCAATTTTTTATGAATAGTGAAACCACTAAGTGGTAATCAAGCAAACTAATTTTTCAGTTAAATGAAAGTTTACCACTAATGTTTATTTAATTTTGAAAATCTGACATACATGGTTGTCATTAGTATGTAAAATGTGGTTCAATGGGATGAAAATAATTTTTTGGTGAATAGTAACTTTTTTTCATTATTCGCGATTAGAGGTAATTAGTGTAATTTAAGGTAAAAATGATATTATAAAAATATGAAAACACCATGAAACTTGTCCTACCCCTATTTTATGAGTCATGGCCGACGAAGACAACACATGGGTCGATTTAGGGGACCCTATGGAGCCTCTTGTGTGAGATAATGACTTTAATGCCTTTTTTTAAATAATGGTTAAAATGACACTAACATAAATTGTTTTACTAAAACAATTTTTAGAAGGGGTTATACTATTCATATTTTTGTCTATAAATACTCTTTGGAAATATAACAAGATTTCATACATCATGATAGTTTTGTTATAATTTTTGGACATTAAATAAATTACTTTAATTATGACATCATGATGATGCAATGATGACCTCATTAATGAACAGTTTAAATAAAATGAAACAATAATATAAAATCTAAGACCTACACATGTCCAAAAACTATTGGATAGGAATATTTCGAAGCATTATCATCTTATATTCGAAATATATCAATGTGAGCCCTTAGAAATTCGAAACACTTTTGAAAATAAAATAATAGTTTCATGATTTCCAAAAGTGCCCCTCCTCTCCTCTTATAAAAGGCCCCCACCTCTACCTCATTTCACACACTCCTCAATCCTTTGGCTCGGACATCCCATGCCCATTTAATCTCTCCACATCCCTCTCCTCATCCTATAGGATTCCCTTTGGGCATAATCCTTTCAAAGGAAGCCTTTAGGCTCAAATCAAAAGGAGTTACTCTTTTAATGGTAATTCATTCTCTCATGTTCATTTGTTTTATTTTGCTTATCCAACCCCCTAAACTCTTTTTATTTACTTCTTTTGTAACTAAAACATTATATTCACTATACTAGGATGTTGTTATAAGATTTATTCGAGCTACACTCTCACACAACTACATCAAATGGTTAAAGAACATAAGGTTTCTGTGGATGGCGAAATTCTGCCTCCTAGAACGATTATTGTTCAATACTCATTTAACACATTAAAAGGTGGCCATTATGATGTCACTATTTTTATATATGATATATAATATGTTTATTATTTCCTTAATCTTCTTTAGTTTTCATTAATGTCATACCATTATTGTTTCCATTATGTTTAAACACGATATCTTCATTTTAGGAAGTGCGGACTACCGCCCCCTGAAAGTGATTTGATTTGTTAATACCATATGTGGGATGTGTACGTACGACTTACCGTCTCCATGAACGGTGCATTTCATTTCTTACCTCTAAATGTGATGTAATATTATAAATACATGTATATGATGAATATATATCATATATTTGTTATCCAAATCATTAATATCATTCTTGATATAACGAACCTTTGACCAAATTAACAACAAGTAAGTGTAAGAAGTCTATTTTTTACTTAAGAACCAAATACCGACAAAATGAACATTATTAACTTAAATGATTACATGATGTTCATAACATGGTATAAAAGGAATAATGAAATTGAAAAAGGTTCTTAAGAAAGTAGAGATTAACTCAAGTTTATTATTCAGGAGATTAAAGAATGATCGAGTCAAGTCGGACCCGAGGTAAGGGATCCTACTCCTCTCTTTCTTTTTAAGTACGCTGTTTTATGTCATTCCTTTTAAAGCTCAACTTTATTGTTATTGGGATGTTATTTTATATTACTCTTACTCTAAATTTTATGTACATATGATGAGAGACCCTATTCTCTCTCATCAATCCATTTTGGATGTTTTGAGTGGCGCTGTTAGGCTGCCGAATTTTCGTAAGAGATCTAACCTCTCTATTTCTTTTTAAGTACTCTCCTTTATGTCACTAATTTTAAGCTCCTATTTTTATTATGGGGGATGTTCTTTTATATTCCTCTTTCTGTACATTTTATTTTAATGTTATGAGATACCCTATTTGATCTCATCAATCCATTTTTGGAAGTTTTAAGTGGCGCCGTTAGGCTGCTGAGTTTTCGTAAGAGATTTTTCATCTCAATTTTATTCCCGTGAGATTTATGCTACAGTTGCCACAATTTCCTATGACTGGTGTAAGTACTTCCCATTATTCTACTCTTTTTGTAATATAATTTCGTTTTATAAGTATTTACATCAATGATGTATTGTCTTTCTTTCATGGGGTGTATGTTTTTAATGATACCCAAGTCGGTAAGGGAACCTTTCACCCTCCTCTTTTTAAAAGACTTCTTTTGTTGGGTCTTTTAATTTACATATTGTTATGTTGGGATATGTTCTCATATATCCTTATTGATGTAACTTTTATGTCCAAGGGATGAGATACACTTTTTATCTCTCATCAACTCATTTTGATGTGACGCCGTTAGGCTCTCCAGGGAACTTCTTAACCCAATTTCGATTTCTTTGGGTTCAACATGTAGTTATTGAATATGTCATCCTTTGAATATGTGTGAAATGGCCTTTGATTATTTTACACTTATTATCCACTTATATTTGGTGTATTCATTTGTCACAGATAATTATGTAATTGATTTATCCTTAAACCAAGGATACCGTCTTTTTATGGGACTTCGTCTCAATCTCCTATCATTGAGGCATATTTTGTTTTATACACAACCTTATTTTATACGGTGTATAAACCCCTTTGACTTTTATGTTTATTAAAAAGAAATATTTTTTATACGAAGGGTTTACTAAACGACGAAAGGGAATGTTTTTGTCATACGTATGCGGCGACAACGACTTCTCCGCCACCATGACCATTATTTGAGTTTCAGCTTCCTCTACAAGCCATTCATTTTTCAAAGAAAAATAAATACCATGTTTTACATTTCTTTTATTTTGGTATTGAAAATGGTTTTCATAATATTTTTATATCAATGTGTGGTATTGATATCTTGTGTTTGAAAGGTGGAAATGTTATGTTTATTTTATGCATGTTTTATGTGATACGATTATGTTGAGGTTCTTGGGCATTATTTTGAAGACGGGTGGTTCCGTGACAGACTAAGGGCAGGTGAGCCCGATATAGCTCTCCAATGCATTGGGTAACGCGAAGGAGTGAAACGTTAAGGTTTCTCCGAAGAGATTTTGGGAATATACTGTGATGGGTATTCCAAAACGTAACCAAGAGGGTTACTCCCTACGTAAGAATGTTATGAATGCCTCAAGTTACCATTATGTCTTATGATTTCTTTGATTTATTCATGGTTTGATGAGGTATGTTAAAGTGCCTATGTTTTATGGTTAAAGTATGATTTCATTCTTATGTATATATGAACTCATTTTTCCTTTCCATATTTTTATAACCCTTACTGAGCTTTTTATGCTCATCCCAAGTTTTTGAAATGTTTTTCATAGGTCAAGGGAAAGGTACATGATGTGATGATAGTGTCAAGGATGTTTCAAGAAAGAATCTGTGTTTTATTTTAAATATGTTTTTGTTGATGGGAAGAATGAATATTGTCTTTTATGTAACCACGTTGTTTAAATGTGGAATGTAATGCATGTTTCATGATCTAATTCTCTAAAACTCTAAACCTGAAAAGATCCTCAATGTATAATCTTGTAATAACTGAATATTAAGTAAGGTTTAATGCTGGGGCCTTATAGTTGGTATCAAAGTTCGGTTTAGACAACTTTAGGGATTATGAGTTCATGTGAGACAGATGATTAGTCCCTATATCTATTATTTCAGTTAAATCATTGTTTTATAACTTTTTTTTGAGGTCAAGTAAAGTCGGATACGAATGGAAGGAGAAGGATCTCAAACGAAATTCCTATCTCTTCCTGATAAAATGCTTGCAATAATTATTGCAAAATCATCTTCGGATGATTGTGAAACTTTTTCTAGCATACAACTCACTTGCAAGCAGTTGTTTGAGATATCAAACACCTCCACTATACCTCGTTATCATCGTGGGTCATCAGTTGTTTTTAGACAATTACTATTTTCACAATATTCTCATATTTTCAAGAAAGGTAAATATTATAAAGGTATTTTCAAATATTTTACCTTATCACAAGAATTTGAAGCATATAATGATTTTAGAAATGGTGCTAAGGAAAGAGAACCTTGCACAACCTATTTATATTTGATTTTAAAATATAGTCTCACATCACATACTTACGGTATTTTAAGAGGACCAATAATAGAAAGTTTCAAATCAATTTTGGTACAACTATTTTATAGAAATCAAGTTTTATCAGATGTTTTGGAATTATATGTCATACACGATTATTTTCCAAAACTGTTTTTCTGTGAACACCCATATGACCCATGTTTTACGGGGTGTATTTGGAAGGAGGAAGCAAATGATTTTGAAGGATCTCTAAATCATTGGTGTAATGCATGGGACTTCTACCTATGTGAGCAACATGACGATGAAACCGAGTGGACGCCATGATCAAGGTATGACGTTATTCATTTTGGGAATTGTTTTATTTTATCTTATGGAGGTGAAATAAGACTTCAAGAATTAAGATGTTGAGATCGTAATGAATTCTGATGAAAATTAAAGCTATAAGGAAACGATTGAGGTTAAAACATGTTAGGGTTATTTTTGGAGTTTTATAAAAAGGACAACACGCAGACCGTGTGACAACCCGTCGTGTCGGACAAAGCTGTGGGAATCGAACCCACAACCAAAGTGCAACTGGTATTTATCGCCTACCACTGGACTACGTGAAGTCCCTGGTTAGTTTGACTGATTCTTTTTAATTAGATGATTTTATGAATTAAGAGTAAGTTGATTTTGGGTTATCTATGGATATTTATTAACCTATCATGGGTATATGTGATTAGGATAATTACTTTTCAATACGAGACATTAAGAGCAACTGATGTTGTTTGGAGATAAATGATACGATTTAACTTGGATGAATATGTGACTAAATCCCTAAAATATTTGGGTTTCAATCTTAGTTTGGTTTACATTGATGAATTTTTTTGGACAAATTGATTATCGAATGGTCCTTGTTGATCTTTGGGTTTTGTTGGACAAATTTTGGAGATTAGGAATAGATTTTCTTTTTATAAGGGGTTATCCTTTTCTGGATTATCGGATCTTGTACTAGACTATTTGGTTTTGGTTTTCGTCTAAAGTCATGGTAAGTATATAGTTATCTTTTGTGGATTAGGTGATTCTCTAGAAGTTGATTATAGTACTCTTAATGTGAAAAATTCTTCCTAAATACTTGTCTTTTGGAGAAAATATGAGTTTGTGTAAAAGTTGAAAGTCAACATGATAAGTGATTATGTTTCCTTATGAATAAATTACTCAATAAAAAGTAACGTAAAACAAAAATGTTGTCTATTAACATTTCCTACTGGGGAATCTAATACCGTTTAACTCGTCACAAGTTTGTGATTTTCTTGTGGTTAACTTTCTCCTAAACATGTTTTCTATCACTCTTCATCAGAACATGACCCTATGGTTTCTCCTATATGTCCATGTTTTCATACATGGAATCCTAGTATGGGTTAACTCGGGTGACCTTTGTACTTATCTGTCTTTATTTTAAATTGATTGTTTTACCGACTCTTCTTCCCATGTGGGACTTTCAAGGATGATTCCAAGACCAATTTTAAAATAGCGAGGACGCAATTCCCAAAAGGGGGGATGGATGTAACACCCCAGGTAAATAAAGAATATGACATCTTTATATTTCTCCATATTTCTGAATCAAATATTAACATTACTTTAAAGGGGATGCTATGCTCGATGGCGTACCCAATACGCAACAACGATTTTCTTGGGAATCTTACGTTGCACTCTAATAATAATATAATATTATTTTAAATGGTAGTTAACATGTAGCCATTGTATTGGAGAGAATGGATAGAAATAACTAAAATATGATTATATATGTTTTTAAATGTTTTTAGATATATCCAATAAAAGATAAAGCCTTAAAATACGGAAAGAATTCAAATTTATGCGTATATGCCCTAGTTTTCTCTAAAGGTTCACTTATCGCCTTTTATGGAAAACCGTCATTAAATATATTTGTGTTAACTCTTATACATTCTATTGGACCAAATAAAAATATTCTTAAGAATTGGGACATCAAAATTTACTTTGTGTAAATTTTTGGTATCTTTTCGATAAAGATCATTTTTTTAATGAATAGTGTAAAATGTAGTATTTTAATTCAAAACCTCTTTTTAATCTAATTTATTTATATGATTAGATTATATTTTGAATTGGTTTTAAAGTGAAACCATAAAATATTTTTACCATTTGATTCAATGGTGGACTGTTGAATTAATTTCACTTTGAAATTCGACATAAACAAATATAAATCTTTTGATATATATTGTTTCTTAAAAACACTCTATTTGTTTTGAAAGCAGGTGTTAATTATTAAATTAATTAATTATACTTATATTATTTGAATTAGGTAATATAAACATCATTTTTGAATTCAGAATATCGAATATAGCTTAGAGTGAATTTTTGGTAATTTTCTGAAAAACGCCAATTTTTGATGAATAGTGAAACCACTAAGTGGTAATCAAGCAAACTGATTTTTCAGTTAAATGAAAGTTTACCACTAATGTGTATTTAATTTTTAAAATACAACATACATGGATTTCATTAGTTTGTAAAATGTGGTTCAATGGGATGAAAATAATTTTTTAGTGAATAGTAACTTTTTTTTATTAATCGCGATTAGAGGTAATTAGTGTAATTTAAGGTAAAAATGATATTATAAAAATATGAAAACACCAGTACACTTGTCCTACCCCTATTGGATGAGTCATGGACGACCAAAACAACCCATGGGTCGATTTAGGGGACCCTATAGAGCCTCTTGGGTGAGATAATGACTTTAATGCGTTTTTTAAATAAAGGTGAAAATGGCACTAACATAAATTGTTTTACTAAAAAAAAATTTAGAAGGGGTTATACTAATCCTATTTTTGTCTATAAATACTATTTGGAAATATAAAAAGATTTCCTACATCAGGATATTTTTTTATAATTTTTAGAAATTAAATAAATTAATTTAATTATGACATCATGATGATGCAACGATGACCTCATTAATGAACAGTTTAAATAAATTGAAACGATAATATAAAATCTAAGACCTACACTTGTCCAAAATCTATTGTATAGGAATATTTCGAAGCCTTATCATCTTAGCTTCGAAATATATCGATGTGGGACCTTAGAAATTCGAAACACTTTTGAAAATAAAATAATAGTTTCATGATTTCTAAATGTGGCCCTCCTCTCCTCTTATAAAAGGCCCACACCTCTACCTCATTTCACACACTTCCCAAGCCTTTGGCTCGTCCATCTTCGGCCCATTTAATCTCTCCAAATCCCTCTCCTAATCCTAGAGGATTCCCATTGGGCAGAATCCATTCAAAGGAAGCCTTTAGGCTCAAATCAAAAGGAGTTACACTTTTAAATGTAATTCATTCTCTCATGTTCATTTGTTTTATTTTGGTTCTCCAACCCACTAAACTCTTTTTATTTACTTATTTTGTAACAAAACCAGTATCTTAAATATACTATGATGTTGTTATAAGATTTATTCGAGCTAAACTCTCACATAACTACATCAAATGGTTAAAGAACATACGGTTTCTGTGGATGGCGAAATTCCGCCTCCCGAAACGATGATTGTTCAATACTAATTTAACACCTTCAATGGTGGCCATTATGATGTAACTATTTTTATATATGATATATAATATGTTTATTCTTTCCTTAAGCTTATGTATTTTTCATTTATGGCATACCATTATTGATTCCATTATGGGTAAACACGATATCTTCATTTTAGGAAGTGCGGACTACCGCCCCCCGAAAGTGATTTGATTCGTTAATACCATATGTGGGATGTGTAAAGGATAAAGTTAATGATATTATATATTTTATTATACTGTAATTATAATATTCTCTTATATCATTATGATTCCATTCCAGAAAATACGAAATACAAATGGAAGTAGCGTTCATGCGTACGTACGGCTTACCGTCTCCATGAACGGTGCATTTCATTTCATACCTCTAAATGTGATGTAATATTATAAATACATGTATATGATGAATATATATTATATATATGTTATCCAAATCATTAATATCATTCTGGAGACAACGAAAGTTTGACCAAATTAACAACATGTAACTGTAAGAAGTCTATTTTTGACTTAAGAACCAAATACCGACAAAATGAACATTATTAAATTAAATGATTACATGATGTTCATAACATGGTATAAAAGGAATAATGAACTTGAAAAAGGTTCTTAAGAAAGTAGATATTAACTCAAGTTTATTATTCAGGAGATTAAAGAACGATCTAGTCATGTCAGACCCGAGGTAAGGGATCCTACTCCTCTCTTTCTTTTTAAGTACGCTCTTTTATGTCATTCCTTTTAAAGCTCAACATTATTGTTATTGGGATGTTCTTTTATATTACACTTACTGTAATTTTTATGTACATATGATGAGAGACCCTATTCTCTCTCATCAATCCATTTTGGATGTTTTGAGTGGCGCCGTTAGGCTGCCGAATTTTCATAAGAGATCTAACCTTTCTCTTTCTTTTTAAGTACTCTCCTTTATGTCACTTCTTTTAAGCTCCTCTTTTTATGATGGGGGATGTTCTTTTATATTCCTCTTTCTGTAAAATTTATTTTAATGTGATGAGATACCATATTTGATCTCATCAATCAATTTTTGGAAGTTTTAAGTGGCGCCGTTAGGCTGCCGAGTTTTCGTAAGAGATTTTTCATCTCACTTTTATTCCCGTGAGATTTATGCTACATTTGCCACAATTTCCTTTTAGTGGTGTATGTACTGCCCATTATTATACTCTTTTTGAAATATTCTTTCATTTTATAAGTATTTACATCAATGATGTATTGTCCTTCTTTCATGGGATGTATGTTTTGAAAGATACCCAAGTCGGTAAGGGAACCTTTCACCCTCCTCTTTTGAAAAGACTTCTTTTGTTTGGTCTTTCAATTTACATATTGTTATGTTGGGATATGTTCTCATATATCCTTATTGATGTAACTTTTATGTCCAAGTGATGAGATACACTTTTCATCTCTCATCAACTCATTTTGATGTGACACCGTTGGGCTGTCAAGGGAACTTCTGAACCCAATTTCGATTTCTTTTTGTTCAACATGTAGTTATTGAATATGTCATCCTTTGAATATGTGTGAAATAGACTTTGATTATTTTACACTTAATATCCACTTATATTTGGTGTATTCATTTGTCACACATAATTATGTAATTGATTTATCCTTAAACCAAGGATACCGTCTTTGTATGGGACCTCGTCTCAATCTCCTTTCATTGAGGCATATTTTGTTTTATACACAACCTTCTTTTATACGGTGTATAAACCCCTTTGACTTTTACGTTTATTCAAAAGGAATCTTTTTTATAAGAAGCGTTTACTAAATGACAAAAGGGAATGTTTTTGTCGTACGTATGCGGCGACAACGACTTCTCCGCCGCCGTGACCATTATTTGAGTTTCGGCTTCCTCTACAAGACATGCCTTTTTCAAAGAAAAATAAATACCATGTTTTACTTTTCTTTTATTTTGGTATTGAAAATGGTTTTCATAATATTTTTATATCAATGTGTGGTATTTATATCTTGTGTTTGAAAGGTGGAAATGTTATGTTTCCTCTATGCATGTTTTATGTGATACGATTATGTTGAGGTTCTTGGGCATTATTATAAAGACGGGTGGTTCCGTGATAGACTAAGGGCAGGTGAGCCCGATATAGATCTCTAATGCATTGGGTAACGCGAAGGAGTGAAACGTTAAGGTTTCTCTGAAGATATTTAGGGAATATACTATTATGGGTATTCCAAAATGTAACCAAGAGGGTTACTCCCTACGTAATAATGTTATGAATGCCTCAAGTTACCTTTATGTCTTATGATTTCCTTGATTTATTCTTGGTTTGATGAGGTATTCTAAAGTGCCTAGGATTTATGGGTAAAGTATGATTTCATTCTTATGTATATATGAACTCATTTTTCCTTTCCATATTTTTATAACCCTTACTGAGATTTTTATGCTCATCCCAAGTTTTTGAAATTTTTTTCACTGGTTAAGGGAAAGGTACATGATTTGATGATTGTGTCAAGGATGTGTCAAGAAAGAATCCGTGTTTATTTTAAATATGTTTCTGTTGATGGGATGAATATGTAACCACTTTGTTTAAATGTGGAATTTAATGCATGTTTCATGATCTAATTCTCCAAAACTCTAAACCCGAAAAGATCCTCAATGGGTAATCTTGTAATAACTCAAGATTAAGTAAGGTTTAAGGCAGGGGCCTTATAGTTGGTATCAAAGTTCAGTTTAGACAACTTTAGGGATTATGAGTTCTTGTGAGACATATGATTAGTCCCTATATCTATTATTTCAGTTAATTCCTTGTTTTATAACTTTTTTTTTTCAGGTCAAGTAAAGTCGGTTACAAATGGAAGGAGAAGGATCTCAAACGCCATTCCTATCTCTTCCTGATGACATGCTTGCAATAATTATTGCAAAATCATCTTCGGATGATTGTGAAACGTTTTCTAGCATACAACTCACTTGCAAGCAGTTGTTTGAGATATCAAACACCTCCACTATACCTCGTTATCATCGTGTATCATGGGTTGTTTTTAGACAATTACTATTTTCACAATATTCTCATATTTTCAAGAAAGGTAAATATTATCAAGGTATTTTCAAATATTTTACCTTATCACAAGAATTTGAAGCATATTATGATATTAGAAATGGTTCTAAGGAAGGAGAACCTTCCGAAACCTATTTATATTTGCTTTTAAATTATATTCTCACATCACATACTTAATGTATTTTAAAAGGACCAATAATAGAAAGTTTCAACTCAATTTAGGTCCAACTATTTTATAGACATTAGGTTTTATCAAATGTTTTGGAATTATATGTCATACACGATTATTTTCCAAAACTGTTTTTCTCTGAACACCCATATGACCCATGTTGTACGAGGTGTATTTGGATGGAGGAAGCAAATGATTTTGAAGGATCTCTAAATCATTGTTGTAATGCATGGGACTTCTACCTACGTGAGCAAGATGACGATGAAACGGAGTGGACGCCATGATCAAGGTATGATGTTATTCATTTTTGGAATCGTTTTATTTTATCTTATGGTGGTGAAATAAGACTTCAAGAGTTAAGATGTTGAGACCGTAATGAATTCGGATGAAAATTAAATCTATAAGGAAACGAATGAGGTTAAAACATGTTAGGGTTATTTTTGGAGTTTTATAAAAAGGACAACACGCAGACCGTGTGACAACCTGTCGCGTCGGACAAAGATGTGGGAATCGAACCCACAACCCAAGTGCAACTGGTATTTATCGCCTACCACTGGACTACATGAAGTCCCTGGTTAGTTTGACTGATTCTTTTTAGTTAGATGATTTTATAAATTAAGAGTAAGTTGATTTTGGGTTATCTATGGATATTTATTAACCTATCATGGGGGATATGTGATTAGGTTAATTACTTTTCAATACGAGACATTAAGAGCAACTGATGTTGTTTGGAGATAAATGATACGATTTAACTTGGATGAATATGTGACTAAATCTCTAAAATATTTGGGTTTCAATCTTAGTTTGGTTTACTTTGAAGAATTTTATGGACAAATTGATTATTGAATGGTCCTCGTTGAACTTTGGGTTTTGTTGGAAAATTTTGGAGATTAAGAATAGATTTTCTTTTTACAAGGGGTTATCCTTTTTTGGATTATCTGATCTTGTACTAGCCTTTTTGGTTTTGGTTTTCGTCTAAAGACATGGTATGTATATAGTTCTCTTATGTGGATTAGGTGATTCTCTAGAAGTTGATTATAGTACTCTTAATGTGAAAAAGTCTTCCTAAATACTCATCTTTTGGAGAAAATATGAGTTTGTGTAAAAGTTGAAAGTCAACATGATAAGTGATTATGTTTCCTTATGAATAAATTACTCAATAAAAAGTAACTTAAAACAAAAATTTTGTCTATTAACATTTCCTACTGGGGAATCGAATACCGTTTAACCCGTCACAAGTTTGTGATTTTCTTGTTGTTAACTTTCTCCTAAACATGTTTTCTATCACTCTTCATTAGTACATGACCCTATGTTTTCTCCTCCATGTCCATGTTTTCATACTTGGAATCCTAGTATGGGTTTACTCGGGTGACCTTTTTACTTATCTTTCTTTATTTTAAATTGATTGTTTTATCGACTCTTCGTCTGATGTGGGACTTTAAAGGATGTTACAAAGCCCAATTTTAAAATTGCGAGGATGCAATTCCCAAAAGGGGGAAAGGATGTAACACCCCAGGTAAATAAAGAATATCACATCTTTATATTTATCCATATTTGTGAATCAAATATTAATATTACTTTAAAGTGGATGCTATGCTCGATGGCATACCCAATACGCAACAACGATTTTCTTGGGAATCTTACGTTGCAATCTAATAATAAAATAATATTATTTTAAATGGTAGTTAACATGTAGCCGTTGTATTGGCAGGAATGGATAAAAATAACTAAAATATGATTATATATGTTTTTAAATGTTTTTAGATATATCCAATAAAAGATAAAGCCTTAAAATACGGAAAGAATTAAAATGTATGCGTATATGCCCTAGTTTTCTCTAAAGGTTCACTTATCCCCTTTTAATGGAAAACCATCATTAAATATATTTTTGTTCACACTTATACATTCTATTGGACCAAATAAAACTCTTCTTAAGAATTGGGATATCAAAATTTACTTTCAGTAAATTTTTGGTATCTTTCTGATAAAGTTCATTTTTTTAATGAATAGTGTAAAATGTTGTATTTTAATTCAAAACCTCTTTTTAATCTAATTTATTTATATGATTAGATTATCTTTTGAATTGGATTTAAAGTTAAACCATAAAATATTTTTACCATTTGATTCAATGGTGGACTTTGGAAGTAATTTCACTTTGAAATTCGACATAAACAAATATCAATCTTTTGATATATATTGTTTCTTAAAAACAGGCTATTTGTTTTGACAGCGGGAGTTAATTATTAAATTAATTAATTCTACTGATATTCTTTGAATTAGGTAATATAAACATCATTTTTTAATTCGGAATATCGAATATAGCTTAGAAGGAATTTTTTGTAATTTTCTGAAAAACTCCAATTTTTTATGAATAGTGGAACCACTAAGTGGTAATCAAGCAAACTGATTTTTCAGTTAAATGAAATTTTACCAATAATGTGTATTTAATTTTTAAAATCCGACATACATGGTTGTCATTAGTATGTAAAATGTGGATCAATGGGATGAAAATAATGTTTTGGTGATTAGTAACTTTTTTTCATTAATCGCGATTAGAGGTAATTAGTGTAATTTAAGGTAAAAATGATATTATAAAAATATGAAAACACCATGACACTTGTCCTACCCATATTTGATGAGTCATGGCCGACCAAGACAACTCATGGGTCGATTTAGGGGACCCTATGGAGCCTCTTGGGTGAGATAATGACTTTAATGCCTTTTTTTAAATAAAGGTTAAAATGACACTAACATAAATTGTTTTACTAAAAAAAATTTTAGAAGGGGTTATAGTAATCATATTTTTGTCTATAAATACTATTTGGAAAGATAAAAAGATTTCCTACATCAGGATAGTTTTGTTATAATTTTTAGACATTAGATAAATTAATTTAATTATGACATCATGATGATGCAACGATGACCTCATTAATGAACAATTTTAATAAAATGAAACGATAATATAAACTCTAAGACCTACACTTGTCCAAAAACTATTGTATAGGAATTTTAGAAGCCTTATCATCTTATATTCGAAATATATCAATGTGGGACCTTAGAAATTCTAAACACTTTTGAAAATAAAATAATAGTTTCATGATTTCCAAAAGTGCCCCTCCTCTCCTCTTATAAAAGGCCCCCACCTCTACCTCATTTCACACACTCCTCAAGCCTTTGGCTCTGCCATAACCTGGACATTTACTCTCTAAACATCCCTCTACTCATCCTAGAGGATTCCCATTGGGCATAATCCTTTAAAAGGAAGCCTTTAGGCTCAAATCAAAAGGAGTTACACTTTTAAAGGTAATTCATTCTCTCATGTTCATTTGTTATATTTTGCTTCTCCAACCCCCTAATATCTTTTTATTTACTTCTTTGGTAAAAAACCCAGTATCTTAAATATACTAGGATGTTGTTATAAGATTTATTCGTGCAACACTCTCACACAACTACATCAAATGGTTAAAGAACATACGGTTTCCGTGGAAGGTGAATTTCTGCCACCTGAAACGATGATTGTTCAATACTCATTTAACACCTTCAAAGGTGGCCATTATGATGTCACTATTTTTATATATGAAATATGATATGTTTATTCTTTCCTTAAGCTTATGTATTTTTAATTTATGGCATACCATTATTGTTTCCATTATGGGTAAACATGATATCTTCATTTTAGGAAGTGCGGACTACCACCCCCGAAAGTGGTTTGATTCGTTAATATCATATGTGGGATGTGTAAAGGATAATGTTAATGATATTATATATGTTATTATACTGGAATTATAAAATACTTTTATATCATTATGATTCCATTCCAGAAAATACGAAATAGAAATGGAAGTAGCGTTCATGCGTACGTACGGCTTACCGTCTCTATGAAAGGTGCATTTCATTTCTTACCTCTAAATGTGATGTAATATTATAAATACATGTATATAATGAATATATATGATATATATGTTATCCAAATAATTAATATTATTATGGATATAACGAACCTTTGACCAAATTAACAACATGTAAGTTTAAGAAGTCTATTTTTGACTTACGAACCAAATACCGACAAAATGAACATTATTAACTTAAATGATTACATGATGTTCATAACATGGTATAAAAAGAATAATGAACTTGGAAAAGGTTCTTAAGAAAGTAGTGATTAACTCAAGTTTATTATTCAGGAGATTAAAGAACGATGGAGTCATGTCGGACCCGAGGTAAGGGATCCCACTCCTCTCTTTCTTTTTAAGTACGCTCTTTTATGTCATTCCTTTTAAAGATCACCTTTATTGTTATTGGGATGTTATTTAATATTACACTTACTTTAATTTTTATGTACATATGATGAGAGACCCTATTCTCTCTCATCAATCCGTTTTGGATGTTTTGAGTGGCGCCGTTAGGCTGCTGAATTTTCGTTAGAGATCTAACCTCTCTCTTTCTTTTTAAGTACTCTCCTTTATGTCACTTATTTTAAGCTCCTCTTTTTATGATGGGGGGTGTTATTTTATATTCCTCTTTCTGTAAATTTTATTTTAATGTGATGATATACCCTATTTGATCTCATAAATCCATTTTTGGAAGTTTTAAGTTGCGCCGTTAGGCTGCCGAGTTTTCGTAAGAGATTTTTCATCTCACTTTTATTCCCGTGAGATTTATGCTACATTTTCCACAATTTCCTTTGAGTGGTGTACGTACTACCCATTATTCTACTCTTTTTGTAATATACTTTCGTTTTAAAAGTATTTACATCGATGATGTATTGTCCTTCTTTCATGGGGTGTATGTTTTGAAAGATACCCAAGTCGGTAAGGGAACCTTTCACCCTCCTCTTTTTAAAAGTCTTCTTTTGTTGGGTCTTTTAATTTACATATTGTTATGTTGGGATATGTTCTCATATATCCTTATTGATGTAACTTTTATGTCCAAGTGATGAGATACACTTTTTATCTCTCATCAACTCATTTTGATGTGATGTCGTTAGGCTGTCAAGGGAACTTCTTAACCCAATATCTATTTCTTTAGGTTCAACATGTAGTTATTGAATATGTCATCCTTTGAATATGTGTGAAATTACCTTTGATTATTTTACACTTAATATCCACTTATATTTGGTGTATTCATTTTTCACACATAATTATGTAATTGATTTATCCTTAAACCAAGGATACCACCTTTGTATGGGACTTCGTCTCAATCTCCTTTCATTGAGGCATATTTTGTTTTATACACAACCTTCTTTTATACGGTGTATAAACCCCTTTGACTTTTACGTTTATTCAAAAGGATTCTTTTTTATACGAAGCATTTACTAAATGACAAAAGGGAATGTTTTTGTCGTACGTATGCGGTGACAACAACTTCTCCGCCGCCGTAACCATTATTTGAGTTTCGGCTTCCTCTACAAGCCATACCTTTTTCAAAGAAAAATAAATACCATGTTTTACTTTTCTTTTACTTTGGTATTGAAAATGGTTTTCATAATATTTTTATATCACTGTGTGGTATTGATATCTTGTGTTTGAAAGGTGGAAATGTTATGTTTCCTTTATGCATGTTTTATGTGATACGATTATATTGAGGTTATTGGGAATTATTATGAAGACGGGTGGTTCCGTGATAGACTAAGGGCGGGTGAGCCTGATATAGCTCTCCAATGCATTGGGTAACACGAAGGAGTGAAACTTTAAGGTTTATCCGAAGAGATTTAGGGAATATACTATGATGGGTGTTCCAAAACGTAACCAAGAGGGTTACTCCCTACGTAAGAATGTTATGAATGCCTCAAGTTACATTTATGTCATATGATTTCTTTGATTTATTCATGGTTTGATGAGGTATGTTAAAGTGCCTATGTTTTATGGGTAAATTATGATTTCATTCTTATGTATATATGAACTCATGTTTCCTTTCCATATTTTTATAACCCTTACTAAGCTTTTTATGCTCATCCCATGTTTTTGAAATGTTTTTCACAGGTCCAGGGAAAGGTACATGATGTGATTATAGTGTCAAGGATGTGTCAAGAAAGAGTCCTTGTTTTATTTTAAATATGTTTTCATTGATGGGAAGAATGAATATTGTCTTTTATGTAACCACTTTGTTTAAATGTGGAATGTAAAGCATGTTTCATGATCTAATTCTCTAAAACTCTAAACCTGAAAAGATCCTCAATGTGCAATCTTGTAATAACTCAAGATTAAGCAAGGTTTAAGGCTGGGGCCTTATAATAAATCCAATATAAGTATCCCTTTTGATCAAATGAAAAGGAAGAACCCGAAGAAGATGTAAATATTTCATCACCTCTTTCATGTTTTTTTCTTCATCCACTTCTTCTTTCATTGTTATTTCCATTATCAAATAATAACTCAAGTATATTTTATATAAATTTATGTTATTATAAAAATTGTATTACCAAATTCATTATCCTATAAATCCTATAAATGACAATATCATCATACATGCGTACGTACAGATTACCATATCCACGCCATGGTGTAGTTTGTTATTCAAACACATCATCATTTGGATGGGTAAAATAATTTGAATAAATGATTTAAATAATAAATATAATATGATAATAATTATGTATATATTATATAATTTCAAATTATATACAATTATAATATCAAAATATTGATATTGTCGCTCGTGCATACGTCTGGAATAATGTCTCCAAGAACGCGATGAGATTCGTTCTCCATCGTAATCATTCAAGAATAATTTTCATATTATGATTAAAAATAATTTTTATGAACATAATACAATTCTATACAAGATTGAAATACATCATATCCATAAAAACCTAGATTACATAACCAAGCATATAAAGGAAAACAAATCAGTTAATACTTGAAACGATGTTACTGCTGAAATATCAATAACAAATCAATATTAGAAGATCATATATGATATCATATTAATGTATATTTTTATCATATATTTTAATAACAATTATTTAACTATTATATAGGAGTTTAACCTATCCTCAACAAAGGAAAAGTACACGGTAAAGGTAAATTTCATAATCTCATTATTTTCCGAGATTCTTTTTACATAAGTATCTACTAGGACCTCTTTATAATCCTTATCCATGTCTCTTAAAAATGTATTCCAAAACGTTTTTACTATTTAATAGACTATGGTTTAATGTCAATTTTACCAGATTATGAATTTTTATAAAAGGGATTGAATGGAATCTTTCCCTCATTTTCCAAACAAAGTACCTTAGAACCTTTTCGAAAAAATTACAGTAAGATTGTTTTTAAAGTTATATGACAGGTGCAATTATTTTTTGCTGTTATAACATCATCTAAGTTTCCCTTACAATATTAAAAGAATATTTTTAAAATAAATGATTTCTTTTATAATTATATAGCTTTTAAATTATTTCAAAATAGAAATTAATATTTCTCTAAAAAAAGTATTGATTTCATCTATATCAACATCCTTTGATGGATTGTGAGCTTACATGAAACTGATTTATTATGATACAAAAAAACTATATTGTATTGAATGTTTTGTGATATGTTTGACTATGGATGTGTTATTTTTATACCATTCACAGTTTATAGATAATTTATTGACATTTCATATACTAGTTTTAATATGAATGTGTTTGTTATGTTTAAAACTTTTCATACGAGGAATGCATTGGACTTACTAAGTGACGGTTGGAGCCTGCTACAGCTCATCGATGCATCGGTAGGAATAATGAGACAAACTAGTGCTTTGTAACATGTTCCTGAAAAAATCATAATTTTTTTCTTGGCCCAAGTCTTTTTTAATGTGGTTATGAAGTCCGGCATTATGCATTCCATCATTACAAAAGTAGCTATTGATATTGCATGTGATTATTTGACTAGTATAATGTCAATATGAATAAGTAAATTGAATTATTTGATTTTATATTTTCCAAATTATGCTAATGTTAACTTTTAAAAGGCTTTTGTTTTAGTTGTACATTTCCTCAAATGTTTATTCTTATATTTTAATGTTTCATCTATATTGTTATCATTACTGAGCATCTGATCTCACCCCTTTCTATGTTTTATTTTTCCCTAGATGTGAAAAAAATATTATGACTGACCTGCAGGGATAGTATAAAGGATATAAGTGTGGCCTATAGAGACTATGTTAATGTATATTTTCATTTTATAATGTAATGTAAATTTTTTGAATGTATCTTGTATTTACAAGTCTACTAAACTAATCGATCTTTCAAGACATGATCTTTTGTGATCATGCCAATGTTATGTAATAATGCACCAACTCTAGGTAACTATGGTTGGGACGTTACAATAATTCTTATAAATTACATGTTAATTCATGGAATTTTTAACTTTTGGAATATATTCATTAAAACATAATTTTTTTCTATGACGTTTCAAAAAAAAAAAATTACTCTGATTTTACATTTTTCTAGCATCTAATTCATTACAAGTTAAATTTATTTAACTAAAAATTAATCTATAATGAAACTGTATGATATTATATTTAACATTTACTTGATATTATTTATAGGTTCCTGAGTATGATTAATCATAAACTAAGACATCTCATATGAGAATTAATCCTTCTCCATCCAAACATCATATGGTCAAATCCTATACTATAAAATATATCATTCTATTTATGAGATTCCTTTTTAATCAACCATATACCAATAATGGTTATAATTATCCATTCAATTTTGACTGAAATACTAATATATGAGTCTATAATACTATACAAATTGTAATATCCATATATCGTCATACTCACCTATTGTAACAACATGTTTATTCTAATTACAATATTTTCTTACAGATTTGTTAATATATATATGTTTCGAAATATATCTACATTGACAATATTTCTCATCAAGATCAATCAACGTTTTTATAACTACTCTTGTTTATAGAGTTCATTACAGACCAAATTGATTTTGAGGTATGTTCAAGGAGAGGATAAATATGAAATTGAATCTATTATTTTCCTTAAAATGATTGGCATATTGTTCTATCATCACATGATTCTCAATGAAAAAATTAACAACCATATCAATAAAAATTTATTATGGAATTTCATATCCATATTTGATTCATATACATCCTATAACAGAACACATGTAGAGAAACTAAAACCATTAATTGAGAGTACTCGATAATCTGACCATATATTTTATGGGGTTTTATATAATGTTTCTATAAATTGATAATATGTTTTTAGTTCATTTTACCAAAAACAATTTGTAAAATGATCATTATTTCCCAATAATCTCACCTTATCAATTATTATTCTATTTAATCCTACCACTATCTCTCATAAATAAATATTTTAAACTTATATTCTATTCCATGAATACTTTTTTAGTGTATAAAATTCCATAATTTCTATGACTTAATAATTTTCCAGGTTATTATTGGTTTCTGTGTTCTTGTGTGTGTTTGTGCGTGTGTAGTGGCAATGATGGTGAAGAAGACTCAAATAACATTTATCAACAATGGTATAAGTATGTTTTATTTGTGTATCCATATTAATTATTCATTAATTTAATAAATTATAGTCTACATTATCAAAGATAGTAGTGCCTATTTTAACTCATTATTAATTCTAATTCCTCTCAGCTAGATATGCACTATAATAGATGACTTTAATGGAATAAGATTTCATAAATCCTTTATGTTTCATTTTTTGTTTGGTTATTAGGAGTTATCAGCCTCTATTGAATGACGATCTAATGAATATATTCTTTAGATTTCAGTATGTTATAATATGGATAATCTGCATCTTATTTGGCATTTGAATATTCGGTTTCATGATCTTATTGGAATTATATTATAAATAATTCATAAATTTGAGATTCCAGTAAAAAAGTGTCTTCAGATTCTTATAGGATTTGGTTTTTATAATTTTCTCCATAAAAGGTTTTTAATATAAAACTCAATTTCATATATTTTATTCTTTTATAGAATGTAAGTAAATTGAAACAATTTAATTGTAGTGAAATAATGATTTATTCTTGTATTTTATTCCCATATAAATATTGGTATGTGATTGGATATATATATATAATTAATACATAGATACAATAGTATCTTTAATCTAAATATCATTCACACCTATTATGTTCATAGTATTTCCATAAATAATAATTTTTTTAATCAAAATAAGACACATTTACTATTATGTTATGTTATTTAGTTCATATAGTTTTAAATTTTGAATTTTTTTTTCAAATGCATCGTTACCTATCTCTACTAAGGGCGGGTTTTTATCCAGATCTATAAGATGTAATTTATAATTTATACTATGAGTTTGTTTTTATACATTTAGTTTCCAACAATGATGTTTTATTGTATATTAATTTTCTTCAAGAACTATTTTTAATAGTATTTTTTCATTTAAAATGGAATTTTATTCCCCTCCCATGCCTATTAGTTTACTATATATAATCCAATAATAGTATAGAATCTATAAAAATTATTGATACTATATTTGGATTCACATCATATATTTAATTATATTTTTCAATTTTTGGTGTTTATACATATACGTATGATTACATTTATGTTTCTAAAAATAGTCTGATACATAAAAAATATGAAATGAAAAAATATGAAAATATTATATCTAATAAACTATAATAACAACATAAATAGATATAAGGCTTAATAAAGAAAATTTGAATATCTCTTTCAAATATTTTGTATATTGTTATTATTTCAGAATTGACTGCACATATAATAAAATAAATATACATATTCATATTTTTACTAAATATGATTCATCTTATTCTTTTACATATGGATATAATGTAATAAATCAACATTTTAATGTATAAAATGTTTATACTTGTGATTACACATTTTTTGATACTACAATACATGAATATATCAATATTTTATAACATTCAAGTATGATGGTACATAAATCCTAACAAATAAAAAATATTCTATATATGTTTATATAAATTTTGTAATATATATAAATATTATTATCCTTACTAGTAAAAAAATATTATAAAAGAATTATAATATGTTATTTCTGATGCTTTCATCGGGGCACACATCCAACCATCAATGAAACCTCTATTGGTTCCCTACATTATTTCTTTCTAAAGGAAGTTAGAATTTGTCACTAATTTTGGTATATTTGATTCTTAATTGAAACAAGATGTTTGTATTTATGTTCCTCCAATCTGGGAGTATTCCTCTCAAAATCAATCATAGGCTAGGTCTCCCAAAAAGATCAAGTTGTTGTTTGTGAAACTCTTCCCAGTGCTATATCATTATGGATTCCAGTTAATTAAACTGCTTCTGGCAAGATATTCTATGGGTTTATGTAAGAGAATTAACCTTGATTGAGGGGAGTAGTCACGTTGGACATCCCAGGCATGTCTAGATACTGTAACACTGATGTGTCTCGGTCACATCCTCTTATGATAGGGCTTCTTGAGGGTGTCAGAGCTCGTGGAATCCCACGATGAATGTGGGGAATTATAATCCATGGTCATGAATATGAGGTTTTCCTTACCTTCCAATGTTAAACACATGGTGTGACATGAGTTCAGCATCTAGTAGACGCATATCAAACTAAATAGAACACAGATAGGAGTGGAACAGATGGATACATATCAAAGAGGGAAAAACTAGGGGGGTTACTGGATGAGTTGATTGAAGCATCAAATGAAAATGGAACCAAGGATGCTTGGGTCCCTATAAAAGGGACACCAAGTTTTATCATTTGATGGGATTGAACTGCATGGATATTTCTTATGTATCTGTTGTAGATGACAGGGATCAAAATCAATATAGGTAGAAGGGGTGAGGAATTGGGTTGAACCCAAAGGACAATAATACAAAGACATATTGGGGATTATTCATGGATTGTAGCCCATTCCAAGAGGGATTCCCTTGGGTGGATGATTATAGACCGAGTTAATCTTACGCCTAGTTAGCTGCCTGACTGCCACAAAGAGTAGAAATGAGATGAATGGCCTGACCTCATCATGATGTGGCCACCCTGGTATGAATCATGATGGATGATGGATGGTAGAATGTAGCAGATGAGAGGAATGGGATGGAAATGACGTGAAGATGATGGTGGTGTTGGGCATGAGCCTTAGGGGACTTCCAATGTATCCCCTTGGTAGGAAATTGTAGTCCACATAGTTCGATGGGCGATGCTGTGACTAAGGTGGCGGACCATGAGGATGTACGCATGGACGAGACCTGAAAGAATTAGAACCTTCAGGTTCTTGCAGGACCATCCCATAATACAGGGCTTAAGTGAGAGACCAGGATGATTTATGAATGATAGGATTGAACCTCAAGAAATGATTCCTATGTATCCCCTTGGAAGGTAATAAATGTATGCGTATAATGGTATGGGGCATTGAATTAGGGAGTACATAGAGGATAGTGACCCGATTACATGATAGAGGACATAAACGTGGTTTGCAGCCTAGGTTAGTTTAATGGCCAAAGGCTGGAATAGTGATATGGGTCCAATTTAATGGGACTTCGACAACATTCTATACATTGGGGACTTTAATAGCTTACCGTCAGTCTCGGACAACAACGACCTACCGTTGGATGGGGAATACAATGACTTACTGTCTTCTGGGGACTACATTGGCTTACTACTGGTTGGGGTTTAACATTAGGGAGGCTTCCTGCGTACCATGGCCAAGATATAGTGATCAAAACATATGTTATTTGACCATATATAGTTTAATTTCATGCTCGATGAAAAGGTGGAATTCATTTTAATGGAATGTCGGAAGGGGTGAATAGACGTGATGTCGTTGGGTCAGATGGTTGATGGGATTGGACCTTTTAGTTTCCTCATACATACCTTTTGTATAAAGATCACAGATCAATGTCCATACTATTTGGAAAGGAATACATTTTAACATCATGTGGGATAAGTGGGCGGAAACATGCCCGATCTTCATGGAGGCTTCTTACATACCTTGCTCCGATTGGGGAAAATATCATAGTCCATATAGATTTGAATGAGGGCTTGAGTATTTTATGCTAAGGTGTTCCGGGAATAATTCCATGGTCAATTATTACTTCAATATCTTGTGATTCATCCGTGATTTGAGAATCAAGAGGTAGACAAGACCTGATGATCATGTCACGAATGGTGTGTATGTGGATAATGAAGTGGGGCTTACTTATAGTTCATGACCCAAAGAGGAAACATGGGATTTTTCTTAGATAACAAAACACAGAGATAAATATTGGTACTTTCTCCATGATAGATCCCCAAGGGAGATAAGCATAAAGTGATAGGGATGTGGTAATAATTGTCCATGTGAACATTTCTCCTCTTTGATTTGAGCACTGAAGATGAAATGAAGAGAGCTGATGCCAGATCCATGAAGAAATACTATGGGAATGCACCAAGATAGTTTCCCATCCCTGTGGATAAATGCCATTACCTCAAGGTAGTTCTCATTCAATGTGAGGAATGATCTCACTCCCATAGGGACAAGTGGGTGTGAAGAATTTTCGAGACTGGGCACCCCATGTGTATTACACACAGAGAGGTAATAGTTTAACATCATGTGATAAAGACAAATGTACATGGGAGTTTATAATCTTATAGCAAGGATGATGAGGGATCACTATGCTCCCCTAGGACATACATAACTGATACCCACCCATCCTTTTATAAGGAAATGCATCAGCAATGCCCTGGAGAGGTGGTGTTATGGAGTGATCCATTGAGGGTCTCACATTAGTGTGGTTTTTTGTAGAAGAAATTGTCGTTTTCATTCCTATCCAAAAATGCTTGAGGTTACACAACACAAAATGAGTAACCACCCAATGTGTAATGCCCCGACCCTAGTTACCCAGAGTTGGTGCATTATTACATAACATTGGCATGATCACGAGAAAGATCAAGTCTCGAAAGACCGATTAGTTTAGTAGCCTTGGAATAACTAGATACATCCATAAATTTTTTCATTACATCATAAAAAAACATCTTGTCTTCATATCCCCTCATACTATCCCTGCAGGTCATTCATAAATTACTTCTTCATAATCCTGGGAAAAATAAAACATTGAAAGGGGTGAGCTCAGATGCTCAGTAAGGATAACATTATAGCAGAAACTTTCATAAATAAGCATAAACACTTAAGGAAATTTATAACTAAAACAAAAGCCTTTTAAACTTGAACTTCAGCATAAAATGGCAAAGGTAAAATGAAATAATGCCATTTACTTACTCACATGGATATTCTACTAGTCGAATGATCACATGCAATATCAATAACCACTTTCATAAGATGGAATGCATAATGCCAGACTATCATAACCACATAGCCAAGGCCTCGTGCCAAGACTACAAATAAGATTTTGCCAAGGCCTTGTGCCAAGACACTAGTTTGTCTCATGAGACCTACCGATGCATCGAAGAGCTATAGCGGGCTCCACCCGTCACTTATTAAGTCCAATGCATTCCTCATATGAACAGGTTTAAACATAACATAAACATTCGTATTAAAAATAGCATACGAAATGTCAATACTTCTACCACAAACCATGAATGGTATAAAAATAGAACATACACAGTCAAATATAACTCATTTGATACAATATGGAAGATTGTATTGTATCACATTAACCTCAATCATGAATAATGAAGGATGTTGACATAGATGAAAATAATCATCAAAACTATTTGAGGGAAATATCCCCCTTTTCTTGAAATCAATTAAAAGTCACACTATTTGTCAAGAAGCCATTTAAAAACAGATTTTTGAATCAAAGTGTCCCATACCACTTTGAAACTTTTAAAAGGAGTTTTGATTTTAAAACTTTAATGTCCATATAAATAAATCCTTAAAACCATTTTTTTTAAAACATGGACATTAAGGAGCAAGATTTAGAAGAATAAGTCTTTAAAACATTTAAAAATGGTATCTTAGTTAGAGTTTCTAACCAAAAGAGAGAGAATTGAATACAAATAATTGAGGTAGTAAAAACTTTGTAATATCATGAGAATAAAGGGATTCATGATATACTATGTCAAAGTACATTATATACACCACCTAAAACTGATTTGGTGTATGACAACAAAGAAGTCTCAATGGAATGTAAATTGAGATGAAATCTCTCATAAAGGTCGTATCCTTAGGTTAAGGATAAATCAACGACAAAATTATGTGTGAAAAATATAAATACACTCAATATGACTGGATATTTAGTGTAAATCAATCAGAAGAAATTCACACATATTCTTGTAAAAACAACAACAATGAATTGGATATTTAACTCAACAAAGGAGATTGAGTTAAAATTACTCTTATCAAGTTCATACCGATCACTTGAGAATTTATAAATGGATTGATTATGTGTATCAAAAGTATATCCACAGAAAGGGGAGTGGAAATTAAGACATAATCAAATGAATAGAGATTCCACACATAATCTTAGAGTAATATAATCAATGAAATATGCGTAAAGCCAAATGAGTGGAAATTGAAATTTCAAATTCCCTTATCGATTAGGTAACTTTCGAAACATACAGCCATGAAATAAGTATCATACCATGATGATGTAAATACCCATAAATTAAATTATATTACACAATGAATATAATCATGGGCAGTACACATACACCACATGCAATAATTAAGTGGTGAACAATGGAATTCTCACGAAATTAAAAGTGAGATTACAAAATCCCTTACCACGTTAATCGACTGAGTCGTATGGCCAAAAGTTAATAACCACCAAATGATTTACAGAATAACATGAATATAAATAGAATCATGATAATATATATCAAATGGCCATACACAATACACCACTTTCAATAATTTAGTGGCGAATAATGGAAATCTCACGGAATTGAAACTGAGATAAGAGAATCCATTACTTTGTACTTTTTCCTTGGTCGATGGTAGGTTTACCTCCTGTATAATGGTGAAATAATTGTTATTGAATAATACAAGAATCATTTACTTTAATATGATATCATATATGATCTTTTAACATTGATTTGTTAATAATATCTTAGAATTATCGTCATTTCGGGTGTTAACAGGTTCATTTTACTTTATATTATTTGTTATGTGAGCCATATTCGTTATTAATGGGATGTATATTATTCATATCCAGAATGATATCAAGTCCTTAGATACTATTTTTAAATCATCAAATGATAATTATACTTGAATGGATATGATGGACAATGAATCTCATCGCGTTCGTGGAGACGGTAGTCCGTACATACGCACGAGCGACAATATCATTCTTTTGATATTAAAATAATATATAATTGGATTTTATATCACATATAAAGAATAATTATCATGTTATATTTATTATTTACATGAGTTACACATCATTATTATACCCATCCAAATAATAATATATTGAATAACAATTACACCACGACGTGGAGACGGTAAGCCGTACGTACGCACGTATGGTGACATGTTATTCAAAGGATGGATAGAATAATGAATATGGTTGTACCATATTTATAATAACATCGCAGTATATATATGATACTGGAGTTATTATTTTATAAAGGAAATAACAAAGAAAGAGGAAGTGGAAGAAGAAAGGAACTTGAAAAGGGGTGGTGAAAACATTACCTCTTCTTCGGGTTCTTCCTTTTGATTTGATCAAAAGGGCTCCTTAGGTTGGCTTTCTGATCAACCTAAGGCCTGTAGGTTGTAGTTCAGGAAGTTGAGATAGTATTTGGGCAGGTTTTGGCCGAACCAAAGGGCTTTGAAGGTGTGAAGAAATGAGAAGGAGGAGTGACCTTTTATAAGAGGGGTGAGGGGCACCTTTGGAAAATCTAGAGATATTAGTTTATAATAAATTCATATTCGGTTTCCAATGGCTCCAAAGTTGACTATTAAAAGGTTAAGGTGTGGATGGGTCGAAAAAAACTCAACCAATATAATTTAGACAGGTTTGGGTACTTATATTAACCTTATCCTTAAGTATTAACTCTAAGTTAATTAGTTTCACTTTTACAATGTCTCTTTGTATTTTTATATTATATGGTTAATAAACTTACCATATACATACAAGCGACCCCCAAGTGGTCCATTAATTATACACCTATCATGATATAAGTCTCTTGGCCGAACCTTAGATTTTTAGGAATTTAATATCAATTAATAATATAATATTTGTTTTAAAAACTCTCTTATGTCAATTTTGACACTATTCAATAGTTGATTTTTGTGAAACTCATAATAGATTGATTAATTCAAACAAAGTCAATTAAATCAATACTAATATATCATATTATCCTATAAAATTATTTTAATTCATTAAAAGTTTCATATTATATTTATTTGGGTATTTTTAATATCACTTATTTTGATTTTTCACTATTATAGTAATTACTGCATCATCATTGTGTCATAAATAAATTAAATTATTTAATGTCTAAAAATTATAAATAAAATATCATTATGTATGAAATATTTTTATATTTCTAAGGAATATTTATAATCTAAAATCCAACATATATAACCCTCTGTAACAATTGTTTTGTTAAAAGATATATGCTTCTGTCATTTTTGTATTTATTTTAACTTAATTAAAATAATGTGTCATTATCACTTACAAGTGGATCCATGGGGTCCCAAAATAGACCCAAAGATGCCCATGGTCGACCATGTATCAACCAATAGGGTTAAGACACGTTTTAGGGTAATTTAGTATTATTATAATTTTATTTTTTAACCCTTATTTACCGGATTTACCCTTAACCATGGTAAATAAAATATTTACCGCAGTAATTATTCAAAATGTCTAAAAATAAAAGTTACCTATTTACACAATTTGAACATCATGATTCCAAATATGGAATCCATTTTTCTAAATTCAAAACAAATAAGTGGCAGAAATTAATTTAAAATTAATTTCTGCTGTCAAAACAAAAAGCGTGTTTTTAAGAGATAATAACTATCAAAAGATTGACACTTGTTTATGTTCGGTTTAATTGTAAAATTATGTCCAATGACCAAAATTATATTAAATGGTAAAAATATATTCTAAATATACTTTAAAACAACTCAAATTCATAATTTATCACTATTAATTATTTTGATTAAAAAAGATGTTTTTAATTAAAATTTAGTAATTTTCACTATTCATCAAAATATGAAAGTTATCCAAAAAGTACCAAAATTTCACCTTAGGTTAATTTTGATATTACGAATCCAAAAATGAAGTCCATTTTGAGAGATATAATTTATAAAATTTCAAAAATTAGGTATTACTATTCATAACGGCTAGTTTGATTGGTTATGGTGTGTTAAAATCTCGAAGTTGTGTACAATGCACGCCATTGCATTATTCGAAAGGAAACATACCGAGGAAACATGGGGTGTTACATTCTCCCCTCCTTCAATAAATTGCGTCCTCACAATTTTTAAAATTTTGCTTGGGAATATAATGGAAAGTCCCACATCGGAAAAAGAGCCAATAAAACTATCACTTTAAAAGAAAGAAAGAGAGGTATAAGGGTCATCCAAGATAACCCATACTAGGATTCCATGTAAGAAAACATGGAAATGGATGATAAACTAAGTTTCAAGTTCTAATGGAGAGGGATAGAAATCATGATCAGGAGAAAGTTAACAATGAGAAAACCACAAACTTGTGTTGGGACAAACGACCATTAGTCTCCTCGTAGGAAAGTAAACGGACAACATTTTTTTAAAGTTACATTACATAAGGAAGAGGAATTCATTTAAGATATTGACTAAGAACATTATGATATATACTTACATTTTAAGTAAATTTTCATTCTTTAATAAATTTCCACCACTAACTCAATTTTTTTTTAAACGATGAGTATTCAAGAAGACTTGGTCACACTGGAAGAGCTAGAATAAACTTCTATAGAATCACATGATCCATGCAGCATAAACCATATATTTACATCGTCTTTGAAGATTAATCAAAACCAAAATGGTTAGTGAATGATCTAATGATCCCCCAAAATGATATTCATTGAGATAAATATGCACTAATCTTAATTTCTAAAATTAAACCAACAATACCCCAAAGTTAAATAGATACCATTCAATAACCAATTGTCCTTAAAATCCTTTAATATAATCCAAACTAATATTGAAACCCAAATCATAGAAGAATTTGATTATGTTGTCTCCCATGTTACATTGTATCTCCAAATGACATCAAATACTCTTAAAGTCACATACTTAAAAGTAATTAACATCATCACATATCCTCTGTTATAGGTTAATAATTTCCATAAATAACCCAAATCACTATAAATCAACAATAAAAACGTAGATAAAAATCCACCATTACTCTACAAATGAAACCCCATTGTATTCTATTTTCCTTGGGCATATAGTGTTTCCAACAAAGCGAACATCTTACAAAATAACATTTATCACTTAATCACCAAATCATTTTCCTATACCAAGGGTATTCATTTGATAAGACATAAGAACCCAAATCATCTTATTATTGATCAATAAAATCATTTAAAAAAAATAGTCACATTAACCCGGGACTTCACGTAGTTCAGTGGTAGGCGATAAATCCCAATCGCACTTTGGTTGTGGGTTCGATTCCCACAGCTTTGTGCGACGCGACGGGTTGTCACACGATCTACGTGTTGTCCTTTTTCAAAAACTATATTATATAATATTACCAAAATGAGATAAATTCCTCAAAATAACATAATTTAACCACAAATGTTATATCATACTTTGTATTTTCATCCCAAATTATAATAACTTATCATTTTCTCAAACCCCAATGATCATATAAAACCAAATGGTTATTTATACCTATATCCACAAGAGAAGAGACAATTCTTCCTCAAATATCATTCTCACATGGCAAACTGCGGGGTTACAAATACAAGGGAAAATTATTCCAAAGTAAACCCATCAACAAGGAGTGATAATACTTTTTAAATTTTTCTCCAACCATTTATTTCCACATATCTTCTTCTTTGACCAAGAAAATATCCTATAGAATAGGACATTCACTCGGGTAATGGACAGGTCCCCTACATTTACGGCAAATGACTGTAAATGGACTCTTGGGACCATTTTTATCTTCTTCCATAGTACTCTTCATTTTTCTTTGGCAATTCTTCACTTTATGTCCTTCCTTCCCGCACATAAAACATTTCGTTGTCCCATTGAGACACTTTCCTGGGTGTCTCTTTCCACATTTCCTACATGATGAAAATTGAGGTTTCTATTCTCCATGGTCTCCATTGCTGGAGATCTTATCATTTATCACCTTTCTCTACCTTGTTGAGTCTGGGAGTTGGTTAATATATATGTTGTTGATCATATTTTTGGAAAACTTATTTGGCATAAAGACGATATCTTTTACGCCTATCAACATTCCATTTTGTTGCTCATTTCCACCACCGTTC
Organism: Viscum album; assembly: GCA_963277665.1. Lineage (NCBI taxonomy): Eukaryota > Viridiplantae > Streptophyta > Magnoliopsida > Santalales > Viscaceae > Viscum > Viscum album. Next base: position 1,598,980,077 of record OY728158.1, read on the forward strand.
CCACCTTGTACATCATTCTCAAAGTCACTATGACTTCCTTGGAATCCAGCCATTAACTAAAACTAGAAAGCATTGTGTGAGTAATAGAAGTCGTAAAATCATTTAGAGATTAAAATGTCACCATATTCTGAATTTGAAACATATTAGGATTAACCAAGGTCATTTACTCTCATCTTATGTATATATTACTTAAATCGGTTTGTAAAGAAAATGTAAATTACCCTAAGCATATCCCCCGGGAGTGTCGTAACCAAGAGTGCAGCAAGGCCCGTTGTCGTGCACCAGTTCCCGTTCGAGTCTAGCTCAAAGCAGTGTTTTCGGGTTTTACCCCTAGGTACATCTGTGCCAGAGCCGCCTCTACCTGCTCATATCCAGACAGGGATGTATTGCTCAGAAAACTCACAAAATTTCTACAATACCAAAATTCTAGGAAGTTCTTTTATACTAATCCTCAATGTTCATCTTAGGTCTACGTGCTCTAATCAGAGTTTATCTAAATCTAGCTTCCAAGGTTTGTACTAAACTTCCTCTGATACCAACTGTAACGCCCCGACCCTAGTTACCCAGAGTTGGTGCATTATTACATAACATTGGCATGATCACGAGAATGATCAAGTCTCGAAAGACCGATTAGTTTAGTAGCCTTGGAATAACTAGATACATCCATAAATTTTTACATTACATCAAAAAAAACATCTTGTCTTCATATCCCCTCATACTATCCCTGCAGGTCATTCATAAATTACTTCTTCATAATCCTGGGAAAAATAAAACATTGAAAGGGGTGACCTCAGATGCTCAGTAAGGATAACATTATAGCAGAAACTTTCATAAATAAGCATAAACACTTAAGGCAATTTATAACTAAAACAAAAGCCTTTTAAACTTGAACTTCAGCATAAAATGGCAAAGGTAAAATGAAATAATTCCATTTACTTACTCACATGGATATTCTACTAGTCTAATGATCACATGCAATATCAATAACCACTTTCATAAGATGGAATGCATAATGCCAGACTATCATAACCACATAGCCAAGGCCTCGTGCCAAGACTACAAATAAGATTTTGCCAAGGCCTTGTGCCAAGACACTAGTTTGTCTCATGAGACCTACCGATGCATCGAGAAGCTATAGCGGGCTCCACCCGTCACTTATTAAGTCCAATTCATTCCTTATATGAACATGTTTAAACATAACATAAACATTCGTATTAAAAATAGCATACGAAATGTCAATACTTCTACCACAAACCATGAATGGTATAAAAATAGAACATCCACAGTCAAATATAACTCATTTGATACAATATGGAAGATTGTATTGTATCACATTAACCTCAATCATGAATATTTATGGATGTTGACATAGATGAAAATAATCATCAAAACTATTTGAGGGAAATATCCCCCTTTTCTTGAAATCATTTAAAAGTCACACTATTTGTCAAGAAGCCATTTAAAAACAGATTTTTGAATCAAAGTGTCCCATACCACTTTGAAACTTTTAAATGGAGTTTTGATTTTAAAACTTTAATGTCCATATAAATAAATCCTTAAAACCATTTTTTTTAAACATGGACATTAAGGAGCAAGATTTAGAATAATAAGTCTTTAAAACATTTAAAAATGGTATCTTAGTTAGAGTTTCTAACCAAAAGAGAGAGACTTGAATACAAATAATTGAGGTAATAAAAACTTTGTAATATCATGAGAATAAAGGGATTCATGATATACTATGTCAAAGTACATTATATACACCACCTATAACTTATTTGGTGTATGAAAACAAAGAAGTCTCAATGGAATGTAAATTGAGATGAAATCGCTCATAAAGGTCGTATCCTTAGGTTAAGGATAAATAAACGACAAAATTATGTGTGAAAAATATAAATACACTCAATATGACTGGATATTTAGTGTAAATCAATCAGATGAAATTCACACATATTCTTGTAAAAACAACACCAATGAATTGGATATTTAACTCAACAAATGGAGATTGAGTTAAAATTACTCTTATCAAGTTCATACCGATCACTTGAGAATTTATCAATGGAGTGATTATGTGTATCAAAAGTATATCCACAGAAAGTGGAGTGGAAATTAAGACATAATCAAATGAATAGAGATTCCACACATAATCTTGGAGTAATATAATCAATGAAATATGCGTAAAGCCAAATGAGTGGAAATTGAAATTTCAAATTCCCTTATCGATTAGGTAACTTTCGAAACATACACCCATGAAATAAGTAGCATACCATGATGATTTAAATACCCATAAATTAAATTATATTACACAATGAATATAATCATGGGTAGTACACATACACCACATGCAATAATTATGTGGTGAACAATGGAATTCTCACGAAATTAAAAGTGAGATTAGAAAATCCCTTACCACGTTAATCGACTGAGTCGTATGGCCAAAAGTTAATAACCACCAAATGATTTACAGAATAACATGAATAGAAATATAGTCATGATAATATATATCAAATGGCCATACACAATACACCACTTTCAATAATTTAGTGGCGAATAATGGAAATCTCACGGAATTGAAAGTGAGATAAGAGAATCCCTTACTTTGTACTTTTTCCTTGGTCGATGGTAGGTTTACCTCCTGTATAATGGTGAAATAATTGTTATTGAATAATACAAGAATCATTTACTTTAATATGATATCATATATGATCTGTTAACATTGATTTGTTAATAATATCTCAGAATTATCGTCATTTCGGGTGTTAACGGGTTCATTTTACATTATATTCTTTGTTATGTGAGCCATATTCGTTATTAATGGGATGTATATTATTCATATCCAGAATGATATCAAGTCCTTAGATACTATTTTTAAATCATCAAATGATAATTATACTTGAATGGATATGATGGACAATGAATCTCATCGCGTTCGTGGAGACGGTAGTCCGTACATACGCACGAGCGACAATATCATTCTTTTGATATTAAAATAATATATAATTGGATTTTATATCTTATATAAAGAATAATTATCATGTTATATTTATTATTTACATGAGTTACACATCATTATTATACCCATCCAAATAATAATATATTGAATAACAATTACACCACGACGTGGAGACGGTAAGCCGTACGTACGCACGTATGGTGACATGTTATTCAAAGGATGGATAGAATAATGAATATGGTTGTACAATATTTATAATAACATCACAGTATATATATGATACTGGAGTTATTATTTTATAATGGAAATAACAATGAAAGAGGAAGTGGAAGAAGAAAGGAACTTGAAAAGGGGTGGTGAAAACATTACCTCTTCTTCGGGTTCTTCATTTTGATTTGATCAAAAGGGCTCCTTAGGTTGGCTTTCTGATCAACCTAAGGCCTCTAGGTTGTAGTTCAGGAAGTTGAGATAGTATTTTTTCAGGTTTTGGCCGAACCAAAGGGCTTTGAAGGTGTGAAGAAATGAGAAGGAGGAGTGACCTTTTATAAGAGGGGTGAGGGGCACCTTTGGAAAAGCTAGAGATATTAGTTTATAATAAATTCATATTCGGTTTCCAATGGATCCAAAGTTGACTATTCAAAGGTTAAGGTGGGGATGGGTCGAAAACAACTCAACCAATAGAATTTATACAGGTTTGGGTACTTATATTAACCTTATCTTTAAGTATTAACTCTAAGTTAATTAGTTTCACTTTTACAATGTCTCTTTGTATTTTTATATTATATGGTTAATAAACTTACCATATACATACAAGAGACCCCCAAGTGGTCCATTAATTATACGACTATCATGATATAAGTCTCTTGGCCGAACCTTAGATTTTTAGGAATTTAATATCAATTAATAATATAATATTTGTTTTAAAAACTCTTTTATGTCAATTTTGACACTATTCAATAGTTGATTTTTGTGAAACTCATAACAGATTGATTACTTCAAAAAAAGTCAATTAAATCAATACTAATATATCATATTATCCTATAAAATTATTTTAATTCATTAATAGTTTCATATTATATTTATTTGGGTATTTTTAATATCAATTATTTTGATTTTTCACTATTATAGTAATTACTGCATCATCATTGTGTCATAAATAAATTAAATTATTTAATGTCTAAAAATTATAAATAAAATATCATTATGTAGGAACTATTTTTATCTTTCTAAGGAATATTTATAATCTAAAATCCAACATATATAACCCTCTGTAACAATTGTTTTGTTAAAAGATATATGCTTGTGTCATTTTTGTATTTATTTTAACTTAATTAAAATAAAGTGTCATTATCACTTACAAGTGGATCCATGGGGTCCCCAAATAGACCCAAAGATGCCCATGGTCGACCCTGTATCAACCAATAGGGTTAAGACACGTTTTAGGGTAATTTAGTATTATTATAATATTATTTTTTAACCCTTATTTACCGGATTTACCCTTAACCATGGTAAATAAAATATTTACCGCAGTAATTATTCAAACTGTCTAAAAATAAAAGTTACCTAGTTACACAATTTGAACATCCTGATTCCAAATATGGAATCCATTTTTCTAAATTCAAAACACAGAAGTGGAAGAAATTAATTTAAAATTAATTCCCGCTGTCAAAACAAAAAGCGTGTTTTTAAGAGATAATAACTATCAAAAGATTGACACTTGTTTATGTTCGGTTTAATTGTAAAATTATGTCCAATGATCAAAATTATATTAAATGGTAAAAACATATTCTAAATATACTTTAAAACAACTCAAATTCATAATTTATCACTATTAATTATTTTGATTAAAAAAGTTGTTTTTAATTAAAATTTAGTAATTTTCACTATTCATCAAAATATGAAAGTTATCCAAAAAGTACCAAAATTTCACCCTAGGTTAATTTCGATATTACGAATCCAAAAATGAAGTCCATTTTGAGAGATAGGATTTATAAAATTTAAAAAAGTATGTATTACTATTCTTAACGGCTAGTTTGATTGGTTATGGTGTGTTAAAATCTCGAAGTTGTCTACAATGCACGCCATTGCATTATTCGAAAGGAAACATACCGAGGAAACTTGGGGTGTTACACAATGGACATTCCAATCACTTCACATGAGATTAGAGATCTATACAAGAATGGTTGTGTAAAGCATTAAACCATGGAAAGATGTGCTTGACGATGAGGTTGGACATCAAAAAGGGTGGATGCTTCATGAAGAGGATGGCCCTTATGACGGAAAAAGAATTCATGAAGATGAGGTTCATTGTGAAGGTATAGGTATTTGCAAAGGGGAGGTCTCCATTATGGGAAATAGCTCCATGATGAGGTACCACAAATAGAGCAGAGCTACTCCTTATAGTATACCTCTTTCTTTGAAGAGTGTTTTCTAAAGGCTCTATGCCTGTCCAAAACTCATGCACCCCAGAGGACCCTTCTTATTCAATGGGAATATGCCTTTGTGGAGGGCATCTCCACCATAGGTAGAGGCTAGAATGAATTCAAAGGGGTACATCTCACAGAGGAAAAGTTCCATTACATATCCATTTGTGTATTTTGGGAAGGTCTATATGAGACTGGAGCTTCTATGTGGAAAGGTAAAAGTCATCGTGGGTTGGTAGAGGGGGAGACACAACTATTTATTGGAAACCAAAGTCATCCAGGTCCTAGAAATCACCATACAGATGGGTGATACTGCTGAAAAGAACCACTACATTGGCCTATGTCATGCTGGCGGAGGGTGCTTAACACCACACAGAGGCCCGTTGACACGGCCACCATGGAGAGGGACACATAGGGGAAATTTCTCATGGAGGGGATTTCGATGGAATCAGACTTGCTCTAGGCCGAGTCACCACTGAGCCACTAGCGGAGGTCTCCGTGTAGAAATGTGCCCGCCAAATGGTGATTTTTACAAAGAGCCATTTTTTATGGCCTTGATGAACATAGACATTTTTGACGGGTGGCTTACCAAGATCGTGTCATTGAATTAGAAGAATGAGAAGGCAAAAATTGTTGGTTCCAAATCCCTCCCCCCCCTCAAAATAAGTGTTGATAGAAAAGAGGGTCAAATATTCAAGGAAACATGCCAAATATACAAGGATAATTAAACCTATGGAGAATTGCGCTGGTGGGGGTAAAGCTGGTTCGCAATGGGAGATGCCTTTCCCTTCTCGCGAAGCATTCTTTGAATAGAGGGCTCATTCCATGGGGAGAAGGTCACTACAATGAACCTGATGGTCACTGTGAAGAGCCATGGGGGAACCATGATGTGTGTACCCATGGAGCATATATATTGGGGTTTAGAGTTTTTTTCATGCTTACATATTCGGGAATTACAATGAATGAACTCTATATTAGCAAACTAATTCTCTCTACGAACGCATTTCCAAACCATGGTTTTTGGTTCGCTGCTTCGTGAATGTAATTTTGTGAACCTGGGCATCGTGATGCACTACATCCATTATAATGCATGCTAATTCCATTGATTCTTTTCGATGTAGAGGGACTATGAAACTATTTTGGTGAAATTTCTTCCTAAAGGTTCTTTGCGAATGAGACTTTTCCCAACTTTTATTCGCCAGCCACATGTTTCACCTTATCCTCGGATCCAATGGCCTCTCAAGAGTCACCAAAATAGGTTCATGTTGAGGATGCTAAGAGGGTGTCTATGGCCAATAATCGAAAAATAGGCGAGTACATCTGGAGCACTTATGGTAACATATTGTTGACAGGGAGGCTGATAGAAGTGGTGATAGAATATCCTTTTAGTATCACCTTCCATTTTATGGTTTTGTCTTGTCAGATGAAGACTCAATTCACAATATTATGAAAGGATGATCCAGCTTACTGGTTTTTGATCACCCCTGCGGAGCATCAGTGGTATAGGGCTGTGGATGAGAAAATCAAGAAGGATCATTCTCTCGTCACAACTTATATCATGTAAAACCATGTCAAAAAAATCGATAAAAAGACATTGGGGAAAAAGAAATCCCCACCCATGTATAATATGATAATTATTTTCAAGCTCAGAAATCTAGATAATTGGTGGATCAGAGGCTAGGGCTTTCACTAGGGTGGAAATTTCACAGGCGACTAGGATTGGGCCTACTAGGCATGCATATCCTGTAAAGACTTTGAGAACTTCTTTTGACAGGATGAACTGTATGAAGAGGAATACGACTCCTAATTAATTGTCTCCAAGCTAATGTAATTTATTCCCGAGTTCCTCAGCTAGTGGTTCCGAGATACAAATACATTCGATATACAGCATGGGGAGTTTGGCATCAGCCTTTGGGACATCCATTTGTCTTTTGGCATGCCAATCCTGAGAGGGTTGGATGATGAGTTCCTCCCTACCACGAATATCTGGAGGGATATGTATAAAAACTCCTCCAATGGAAATTCCATTGTTGAGGCTAGTTCTAGGCACATAAAAGGGAAAACAGAATACCGATGACATCTACATTTTTCAGTTATTCAATTATTCCACAAATTTCTCCCTTGAAGAGGGAACACTACTGGTGAGGCCCCCTATATCTCTACAAGGTGATCTGCAAGGTATATTGGGTTTATACTGGTGGGTCCAGGAAGATAGATAGTTGAAACTATTGGTATACAACATTATAACTAACCAACGAAAAATAGTCAAGCTTTCCTAGTTTGTCTTCGCACTGATCTTTATGTAGATATTACCAGTAAAAGATACCCACATGGTGGTGAGACCGAGTAAATTTGTCATGGGTAATAAACTGGATACTGGGGACCATAAAAACCTTGGTATACTAGTGTTGGAAATGTTATACCATCTATTTTAGCACATTAGTGAGGGGAAGAGGCCACTACGAGTGTGCGGATCGTCCCACTTCATATATTACCGAATCACAGAGCACATGGGGTGATACAAATATCATAACCTCATATCTCTGTTGAAGATACACTCTCAACAATAAATTTCAAACATTTTAGGGATCACCAAATGGAAGAGGTTTGCAACGACAATCCTAGGTATGATTGGGTGAGCAGAACAAAATTTTCTTTCACCCATTCTTCTTGCCAACCGAGGCCTATACAGATGATGGCCCAAATACGATAGAGAAATAGTTGTATGAGATCTCTTACCCCGAAAGTGTGCTTGGGGAACTTGTTGATTTGGACCCCATATGAAAACCATATACCATGCACCAGTTATCCAGAAAATTTCATTTCATGCAGATGCTGACTCCCTGGGTGTATACGAATGTGTTCCATGAGAATCACCTGTTTGTGATTCAACAACCTTGGATAATGTTTACATGGGGATAGTAAAATGTGGAATGAGTTTCCTCCATTTGATGATGCATTTGTACTAGTTCATGACTATTCCCAGAGTTGGGAGGTTGCCTAGACAGGTGAAATGCTAAACTGAGTGACCATCCTAGCCAGCAAGGTGGTTCCTACACCATGATTTCGAATAGTGACCATGGGGGGATGTCATAAAGGTTGTGAGAACATTATCCAGGGCAATGAGGCTGTAATAGGATAAGCTAAAGGCTATGAATCATCAAATCACATGCTGGTGCTTGCATGAAATGAAGAGGGAGAGGGGGAAATGATTGGCTCGGTGGCTCCATTTGGGAGTGCCCAACAGGGAGGTGAACCATCTCGATGCTTTAATAGGATCATCCCACAAACTTCTGAGATGTATCTATGTCTGATATCGATCACATCGTATTCTATTTTCTAGAGGCATGGAAATATTTGGAAAAGATAAAATTGTACCTCGGCATAATCAGCTTGAGGATAATCTCGAACAATGCATGAGATATGGTTTTGGGTAGCTCATATATGTAGAGGGTGACTTAAATGATTCCATATTCAAGGGAATAATGTTTATAATGGAGCTAGAATAGGTAATATGTACTCATAGAGAATGGTTGTCGATGTCACATTGGGAAACTATGCTGGAGAATAAGACAACTCCCACATAATAGAAGGCAGCTGAACTGGTGGAGTGTTTCCACTTGCTCGTCCATGACATTAAATAAAAGAAGTAAAGAATTCTATGTGGGAGATTTCCACTAAGTAACATATGGGACTTCAAAGGAGGCACTCCTGAAGAAGTCAAGATACCAGCCTTAGGGGGAATCTCCTAGGATGAATTAAATGGATCATTAGAAGAAAATCTCCACTCCCTTAAGGTGCACTATTACCTTATATACCTTATATCAATTTCTCAACTAACACATTTTTTATAAGGGAAAATTCAGTTGCCACTCTCGTTGATGAGGAAGAAGGTGCAACATTCGCTAAGGACACAACATTGGGGCCTGCAGCTAGAGAGATGATGGTTGCAGAGTCAGCTATTCTAGGGATGCTGGGGAAGCCTTCCCAGAATCCTTAGATCCCAAAATCATATATTGAAGTCTGCACCTCTGTGTCCTAGTGATGGTAGACCCGAGGTGAGGGCATGTAGAAAACTAGGGTTAGTCTCATTCTAAGGAGTTTTATCTATTGTCCCAGTCAGTTAAACTAGCTTACACGACCTTTTATAACATAGTTTTTAGGATAGTGTTCACGTTAGTGATGTAAATTGTTACAAAACTCGAGTCACTTCTCCAAAAGGATGAAAAACTCCCAATTGAGTTATGTGCACCTGTATACTGGATCATAGTTCCTGATGAGCGGCTATTGGCAGTATGAGATACTATTGATGCACTAGATTTTAACAACGATCGAGAAAACAACATAAAAGTGGAATCCACCGATGATGTCCAACATAAGGAAGTCCCCATTGCTAAACTCTTAGATGGATTTCTTGAATATGAACCAACTGACCCACAAGATCGAGGTAAGTTTGCTTCCGACGCTGATGACACAATGTCTTGTCATCATCGATCATGGAAGCTGATCAATTGCATTATCATTGATAGTATATAAGAAGAATGGATATTTCATATGGGGAAGATTCATACCTGATTGTGCAAACTATGTGCTGGAGGAGTAAATTCCCAAAACCATTAGGCGCTTATTCGAGAAATCGTTGCCAAGATAGTGTGGGAGGATGTGTTTAGTCTCGGTGTTGGTTTAAAGTGGGGATATTTCATCAATATTCAATGTTTTCAGGAGGCTCAACATGTGATCCATCATTTTTGGGTGTGGTCGAATGAGCACTCCACTTTACTCAATGGGCAATTGGGGCTCATATCATGCTTGAAGGACTACCTGGAAGAGGATGAAGAATAGAAGAGGAAAGCCTCTGAATGGATGGACCTTATCTGAGATAATGATCATAAGTCTTGGATCATAGATGATAATCTATGTCCCCTTAAAATCAAGGAGGAGAAAGAGCTTTGCATGTAACAGCCAATCCTGAACACCACGAGCCAGTGAGTGGTAGATCTAAAACGCTCTATTGAGAAGGTCAGCCCATCAAATGGAAAGGCCAACCCCTAGGAACTGTAATTTATATAAACTCTTGAACATATTTTCATGATTATTTTTTATTGTTGTTCATACGAAAAAGATCCATTATCTGTTTTAATTAATAAATTTTTATCACATCTGTGAAATATCTTGCGATTCATCCCAAAGTTCGTGTGGGTCTTGCCCGATGAGAGAAAAAAGGGATGACCAAATTGTTATACCGTCTGAATATGTCAGTTCCAAACAAGCTTCGGGAATCCAGGGTCTATGAAACCACCCTGGAATTCATGAATGAAATTTTGGGGCCTGACTAGTGAATAACGTTCTCAGAATATTGGTATTTTTGTTTTCCCAATAGGCTCTAGTCCCCGAGCGGTGTAACACTATGGGGGTTAGAAGAAATTATAATTTAGGGCATGGAATAGTGTGAATCATGATACCCATAATTCGGATTATTTTGGTGGTGGCCTGAAAAAGGCAGTTAACTATTGACTATCATCAAAAAAATATTATCCTCATTTCATTAGCCTATAATGGGGATAACAATTGAGGGATGAGCTCTGACCAAAATTGAAAAATGGGACCACACTCAAAATTTCATCCATTAGTCTTCTATAATGTTATCCTAGGACAATAGATAGGCCATATGCCAAGAATCCATATTTCTAGGGTGTTCTTTCAGGAATTTTTTTTGACGATCGAATGAAATGTCATGAAGAGCATGGAGGGAGGAGTGATGGGTTGTTCAAATGGAGTCTAACACTCATGAAATTATTCCTCCATATTGAAAGCACACTTGGTGGGAACACCGGTCTGATCAGGGTTTGTTTTCATTTTTTGAATTTATCTCTCTAGAGAGAACTTTTAGTGGCTCTATATTTTATGTGATACCTGTTGAGGATGATAAACACATAGTTTAACATCATATGATGAGAATAGTGAATATAGTTTTAATTTCATACTACCTTGACCAAGGATTAAAATTTAACTTTTTTTGTATGTATTGCGGTCTTCAAGTTAATGATCATAAATATTGGACCGTAGTGGAAAGGGGAAAGGGATACACATGGTGAAACTATTGCAAAACAAGACGTGAATAAGAATAGCATGATTCTATATCACACAATGTTCTCTCAATGGATATTTTTTGTTGAGGGACCAAATGTGAATAATAGGTTGTATGTGGGGAAAAGTGCCAGGGCATTTCTACGTACCCCATTATGATGGGGATAAAGCCATACATTTGACTAGAAATATAATTGTAGGGTGTCAAAAATTGGGAAAATATGGTCATTGGTGTCTGTCCCACACACCAAATGAAGTAGTATTTTATAGATATAGTTTGTTATTTAGGATGGAAGTGTGTTTTGTTGAAGCAAAACCCCCAGGATGGAGAATCTGGGAATCACTATAAAAATCAATCCATATGTAGGACTTGAAAAAAATAATGGTGGTTAATTGATACCAAAAATGATTTCCCCTTGACGGAGGAAATCAAAATAAAATTTCGTTTATTATTGTGCGACCAGGACAATAAGGTCATAGTTTTTGGTTGTATGATTGGACGAACCCATGCATTTTAACATCATGCAGTAAAGACACAATAGTTTAATCTCATGTGGGAATATGATGAATTGTTTAATTTCATATTTCTTGGACGTATAAAAATGAAAAAAGGTTTTACATTGAATGTTCAGGGAATGATAAAGAATAAATTATGTTAATGAAGACTAGGCCCACACTACACTACACACTAATCCTTATGAGAAACCTCAGGCCTAGGAACCATAACCTATATGAGGATATGTGTCTGGACATGAAGATTAATTTCATGGGTGTTCTAACGTATCACATGAGAATGGGAATCAAACCACACGTAGTTCTAGAAAATTTCATGTAGTTTAATGTCAAATGATAATTACATCATGAGATCTTACATTAAGGTCATAAAACCTGGACCATAGAATTTATATTAGTTCAAATGTGTGAAAACCATTGCCAACATTCTAAGCCCATGTGATATGTGCTTGGTGTAAAAAAAATAAGGGTGGAGAAGGCCTTCACAACATGAGGAATTCAGAGAGAGTAACAACGGTGTGAAGCCGGTAATGACACCAAAATTAGGATTCATCACCATAACGCGCAAACACGCTATAAGGGATATCACGAAGCATGTCAAAATTATACATGGACATGATGGAGTGGAAAAGTAGGTGAATCACATAACCAATATTTAAGGCTTAATAAGGGTGGCGTGATGATGGAGGATCAATCTGGACTCTGTTTGAAACACAACATTCATATCATGTGACCTGATATGGGAACACATAATTGATCATCGACCACTGGCCACATTTGGAACATGGGACCAGTATCATATTAATGATAAAAAATTCTTGGGGACGTTTTCCAGATATGGTAGGAGATCCCTGAGGCCTAGAATACATGTCGTTCGGAGGTCCTTTCGAATGTGAATGATGATGAAGACCCAAATAAAGGAGAACATGAAGTAAAAAAATGGTTGAAAACTTGTATACATGGAAGTAAACACTCTTGACCCTAAACCAATGTACTTATTGGCATGTTGGTGAGTTGTCGAAGAGGGTTGATGGGAAAAAATTTAGAGCAGATGACTCAAGAAGATGAGTGTAGGATAGGGGGTTTTGATCTCTCAGGAGGGAGGTATGTGGTGTGGCTATTGCAAACCCGATGTGAATGGGGACACATTCATATACTACACTACATACCCTCTCCTAATGGACTCAGTCTAGGGTGCAGAAATATGAAGAGGTTTCCAAAAAACTATGCTGAACACAAAGATAAAATTTCATGGTGTTCTTATGTATCCCATGAGGATAGAAATCAAGACATACATACTTCATAAGTGTTTTGCAGATAAACATGAAGCAATACGAATGAAGATAGGATTTGGGGGCCTCAATGAGGAATGTGTATGGAATAGAAAATAACCCATTATGAATGAGGTCATAATCCCACACAGGCCACATCATTCAGAATTTATAGATAGAACTCGAATGAAGAGGCCACGAGAAATGATTGATTAACCTGGGATGGACCTGTAGACAAAATGTTTGTGTTTTCCAATATATCCTGTGAAGATGGAAATCATACCATACATAGATTTCTAGATTCCATGCATATTAAAATCATATGACAAGGACGTGGTAGATCATAGATTATGGTCATAGAGCTGAGACCATAAATGCCTAGTTTTTTTATCATTTGCATGACACAGATGGGTGGAAATGGTAAATCACTATTCCTGTCATTTGGGAGACCACAGGATAACAAAAATTATTGTGGAAAACCATATATCATGTTCGCATCATAGTGTTGGTAACATGTGAACTTATATGGGAACAAAAATTGAACATCGACCGCTGACCATATATGAAATGTTGGACTTGTATCAAATAGTCCCTAAAAACCCCTTAGGGACACTGGCCTAAGATGGTAAGAGAAGCCTAATGCCTAGAGTCCATGCCATTCTTGGGACATTTCAATTGTAAAGGATAATAGAAACACAAAATATAGGATACATGAAGAATTATAGTTCCTATGAAGTTTAACATATTGTGTAAATGATGAAGAATTAAAGAGGGGTGTCTTTAGGGGATTTTTGTAGTGTAAAAAATATCACCTGATGTAAAGGAGGTCATAGATTCCATACCACACTACTCAATCCTAGATGAAATCCTAGGCCAAGGGTCCGGAAAGGTTATGGAATATAATGCTAGGCCATGGATGAATGGTACTAACCAGTTCGTAGTTTATCGACCTGTTGGATGACTGCTGAGTAGTATTACATCCTTCAGTTCAGACGGATCACATAGTTCATCATCATGCAGTGAGGATGGACCATTTTATGTCATGGGGGACTTTCATTACAATTCCTTTTATGCATGTATTACCTTACAAAAGTTCTTAAGACCATTTGAGAAATGATAGGAGTGGAAAATGGAATGGGATTTATTTCTCCCCAACATATAACATCACAAAAATGAATAAAATATATCAAGAAGGGTTGATTGCAATAATATTATCATCCCTTCTCAAGGTACATTGACTATTAAGTGGATAAAAAGAAAAAATGAGTCCCTATGCACAATATTTGGGACATATATAAGTGGTTACAATGATGGAAGATGGATGATGACTATGTGCACACAAAAAACATCCATATCACATGACTAGAAATGGGGACAACCATTGATGATCAACTGCTGACCACATTTTAAATGTGGGACTTGTATCAAAGTGTCATTAAAGACCCTCCAGGTTGTTGGCCCGCGACAGTAGGTGATCTATAAGGCCGAGCATCTGTACCATTCGAGGGTCATTTTGGATCTGAATGTTAATTCAGAACTAAAAAAAGGGGACAAATAATGCGTCAATATTCCAACATATTTTGGCATCATGAGGTATGGATGATAGAATTAAAGATCTCCATGTAGGAGAATACATGATGCAGTCATAATAAACCCAGTGTTAATGAGGTTAAATGAGGCCCTCGCTACACCATGTGATATGAGAAGAATCTGGGTCAATGTGATGGAACCGAAATGAGATCTTGAGGTTTTGTGCCGCATCTATGGGGGAAATTCATAGTCTTTATTATATATCCCATGATGATGGGTATCAATCCATACATAGTCTTAACTGGGCCATGCAGTTTAATATCATGTGGTAAGGACACGTGAGGGGAACATGGTATGATTATCATAAGAATTCACTAAATTGAGTGGAAGAGGTATACACAACACTGTGATTGACCCTCCAAGGGAACTACACCCTTGGGGTCATTCTGATGGACGAATGTGAGGAACATAATTTAGGATGAAATATTTGAGGTTTCCTATGATTCACAGGAGGATAGGAATCAATCCATGAATATTTATTTATATGGTGGGCAGTTTAATCTCACGCGAGATGAGAACATAGGGAGATATTAGTTTAAGGTTCTAGATCTTGGACCATTTCATAGTTTATTTTCACACAGAACGACAAAGTAGTTTAATGTAATGAAAACGAGTGCTGTGTAGTTTTACATCCTTCGATGTGTCTTAAATAGGATATTTACTGTCATGCGGTGAATGAAAAATAATTTAACGTCATGTGGGTCCGGTCTTACTCAAGAAATGTATGTCTTGAAGACTTTTTCATTGGTGGGAGGAGTGACACGCTCTCCATCCATGGTAAATAGGGAGTAGATTCCAACAGGGTAATTCATGTGAATGACATATGTTCCTTCCCATTAAGGCTCCAGTTTGGTTGGTTTTGTACCATATACCACATGTGTTCCCAGAACCAACACCATGACACCATGTATGAAAGAGAGGAGACAAACATTCGTATTTAATACTCTTGCAACCTTGTTCTGATGCCTCTTTTAATCGTGAAGGGAACAAAGCTATTTCTTTTTGAGTGCTTCAAATTCTTCCAAATGGGATTATTTCTACCGTATGTAGAAAATTTTGATCATAGACAACTGTTTGTAATGAATTCAATTGACTCTTGATGGGAAATAATGATGATGTTCTATACACAAGGGAATATGGGGTCACCTTATTTTATGTGTGAGTAATTGTTTGATAATCCCAAAGTGCATTGGGGAGTTTTCTCAACTAATTATTCTTGTTCTAATCATCCTTCTTATATAAAATGTTAGATAGGTTTTTTTAATGCTTTGATCTTCCAACATTCATTCAAATGATAGTGGGAGGTATGGTTAAAATGGATGTTGTACTTGGAATATATCTTCTTCAGTTTGGACTCCTAGAATTTGGTTCCATTATCCGGGAGGACAACATGAGAGATCCCAAATTGGTAATGATATTAGAGCTCACAAATTCAATGATGGAAGAAGACCTAACATCATTAAGTGGAAATGCCTCATCCCATGAGGAAAAGAAATCTATTGAGATCAGAATTAACATGCACTGGAAAGAATTCATTTGGGGCTAGGGTCCCAGAACATCGAGTCCCCAAACCATGAAGGGCGAAGAGTAAATGGTAGTAAAGAGAGTATCTGGTGTAATATGCACAAAATTAGAATGGATTTGGGACGTGTTTAACCTCTTTTAAAACTTAATAAAACCACAAAACATGGTGGGACAAAAATATCCCAATATCTAGATCTGGTGGGATAGTTTTTGCCCTGTCTGCTGAGACCTTCATGAACCAGAAAAATCCTCCTACATGACCTAAGAAATAAATCCTCCTTGAATTCAGTGGAGGAGAATCCCATCAATCCCATGTCTATAGATGATATTCCAAAGACCTAGACCACTCTCCAGGGTGAACTAAAATGCACACTATCAGATCTACTCACACTCAACACGAACAAATGGGAGATTACTATGATAGTGATACTCGAAAAAGGGGGTCATTTTGTGGAGAGTCACCTATAACACTACGGTCAGGGAAAATGAGGGTCCTAACATGGAGGCTATGGTTATATGGTAGCCTATCTGAGGGATATTATTGTAATATGATATGGTGGGGGAAATTATTCTCTGGAGTTTCAAATGAATAAGAAACTTATCCTGGTCAGCCTCAGTGTGGGATTCGATGAGGTTGTCCAAGGCCTCATATCGACCGTTATTTGATTGAGGGACATGAGTGACCTGTTGCTCAGATGGGAACTAAGACATCAATTGGATGGAACATTCCAACAGTGGTACGAGCTCTATCTTTTGGATGACATAGTGATCATTGATCTTCTTGATTACTCGTTCAGATTCCCCTTTCACATGTAAGTGGGGAACCTCAAAATCAATAACCAAATTGATACTAGTAATGATATCCTGGTACTCTACTTCATTTTTGTTATAACCGTCTAACATCCGAAAAGAATATGGCAGAACAATTTCTTTAGGTGTGACGAAGAAAATAATGAGGCCTACTCTATTGAGTATGGGGTCACTGAGTCTTCTACTAGTAGGTATTTTGAAAAAATACCATCAAAGTGTATTTTATAACATATAATGGATTGGTATACCTTGAGTATTTCCTCACCTATAAAATCATGTTGTAGAGACTGGTCCACAAGAGATGGATGGGTGGCAAGGATGTCATCCATCAATTGTCTTGTGGTGACCATCTTGTGAAAAAACCTATTGTTGAATAGCTGGAAGATCACTTACCACTATGCTAGATAACCTTTCCCCATGGGGTAGTTCAGAAAGTACTTTAGTATATCTATTAGAGAAAATAGCCGTATCTCATAATGCTGCAAGTAGTGTCTCAAATTCTGCACAATAAATTCCCATACAATGCAACTTTTCTCGATAGAAGAATATGTGGTCTCTGTATTGAAGATCATATTGATGAGATAGTTTAAACTATTCTCCATTCCCTCATTTTCATTCTGGGAGATAAGAGAAGAAAGAGATCATTCCAGAGAGGTCATATAAAGGACACACGACATTTCAGAAATGGGTGGCCCCATGACCAGAGGTAGCCACCTATACTACATTATTTTCTTCAAGTTAGTCTTTCCCTCCTCATCCAACTGATAATAATCACCTTTCTTCATGAGCTATGAAAATGTATTACACTATCCATCGAGATTTGTGATGAATCGGTGAATATAGGCTCAATAGACTTGAAAGACTCAAAGGTCCCATATGTTACTCGGCGAATACATATGTATGATTAATTTGATCTTCGTCAGATTGACATTTATTCCTCTATATCTGGAAACAATAGCGAGAAAATTTCTGGAGGTTTCACTGAAGGAACAATTCAAGAGGTTCATCTTTGGATGTCGGGATCGTTAGAATCTGAAAAATTTCTACGGATCATAGAGATGGTTCTAGAAATATCTTGATTTTATCACCCGATCATCCACATATAATTACACAAATGTATTGATGATCAGAAAAAATATGCAATGCATGATGTTTTGATAGGTGTCACTAGCATTCTTTAGACTGAATGGAATCATCCGGTAGAAGAAAACACCTTGTGGTGAAATTAAGGTTGTAGATTCTTCATTTACTAGGGCCATTATTATTTGACTGTATCTGGATTACTTATCCAGTAAGGAGAGATCCTGGAACGTTGTTGTGGCATCATTCAGTAGTTCTATCGCATGAATGATAAAATCATCATTCGGACAGTGACTATTAAGATCCCGGATGTCGATGAAGACTATGATCTATCTGTTATTTTTTCTATAGAGTATATTGTTGGATAACTATCTGGGATATTGGACCTCTTTGAAAAGAATTGACCAGATGAGATTATCAACATCAGCCTCAACCACAACACTATGAGAATGGTGAATATTTCTAGGAGTCTGTACAAACCCACATTTATTTATTAGAAGACTTAAGAATTGTACGAAGACCCAAGGATCTAGTTCTAGCATATAATCATAGCTCTAATAAAATACATCATTGTGTTACTTCTGAATGTCCATATATCACTGTTTCTTTTAGACAGTAACATTTCACTGACCAATGTGGGGTTTAGATCCATCTAATTACCAATGTACACATGTAATAATTCATCAACCGTGGTGGAAACACCCTATTTGAAATCATTAGGATCATACATTAAACCCACTAATTCATTTATGATGTATTGATCCTATATGTGTGGGGCTTCTTATATGTTGAAGAATCATTGCGGGACACCAGTTCCTGGAAAAGTTGTAGTGGGAACCTGAACAGGGGGCTCTTGTACTTCCAAATCCATAGCGATGAAAGTGTTCGTCCCAATATAATATTTCATTAATATCAAAGGGTCACACATGTTGATATAAATGTAATCTTGTCACTTCGTCTTGAGCTAGATTATCCTAGACCAACGAAACACCCTTGTATGACATATTGTTATTTCCATGGGAGGGACATCCTGATACCTTATGAGGTATCGGTTCTGGGATTACATGAGCCTAGTTTTTGGATGAATACGAGTTGATATCCCAACATACCCTATTATTCAAAATGTACATCCACCACATTCTTGAGACAACTCGGTATTTCCCCATTTCTGGGGAAGAGGGATCCAATCAGTGGATAAAAAAATATAGGCATCAACCCGGTCTGTCCACAAGTCGGTCACAGCAGTAGCGTGTTCAACCTAGTTATATTGGATTTTCATTTCCTTTCACTTATAGTAGTCGGTGACCGTATAGTGGGATTCACAAGAGGAAAATAGATATGAATCAATCTGGAATACACCTACTCTATCATTAAGGGAGTACGTAAGGCATCAGTGATACGAAAAGGGGATAACTACGTACAGGAGAAGCCATGGCCTACCCATCAACACGTTGTAATAGGTGCACTGTGAGACAACCAGAAACATGGTACAGGCTACCAAGCCGCAGAACTGGGACATTAGGCAGATCATTCCAATGGGCATCTATTCTATCATATCATAACCATGAATTTCTATGTCATAGGGACATATATCATCCTAGGAGAGGCCAATATTTCGAAGCATCCGGGTCGGGATAATGTCGATCCATGGCCATATACTGATAAGAAAACAGTGAAATTCAACACCATTGATATGTATAGTGATGTACAACAAGATAATCTTCCCTTGTTTGGGGGGACCATCATCTTCTCTACAGAAATGGATGATGGCCTGACATTATTCAGTCTCGACTGCATCATCTTGGAAGTCTTATACGGATGCTACCTCCATATCATATTGAAGGGTGCTCTATAAATAATTGGCAAGGCCCTCGTGCATATCTGCTAATAGGTGAAGAGCCTCAAGGATACAGATCCTCACAAGAGTGCTGGGAAGTTTCTTAAGAACATCATACTTCCATGTCGAGTGTTATCATCAGATGACATGAAGTCGTTTTGTGGTAGGTGGTTTAGTGGGCCCTTATGGCAGAACTGGCAGTCATCTGGTGCTTGAAATGTCTCACTTCTCACTTGTATAATCTCATATAGATAATTATAGATGATGGATAAATGACTTATGCTAGTCCATAAAAGAATGTCGCTAATTGCAGCATGGTTGTTCAGGCTCAGCCTGATCAAGTATCACAAATGGTGGTGAAGGCTGACATGGATTAATCAAATGAGAAGGTTGTGTGTTCAGAGATCTATGTTTGGAATGTTGTATAGATTTGGTGGTATGCACATCTAGGCTAGAAGTATTGAATGATGTATTCTAACAACTCACATAAACACCACTCTATTGACACTGACGATATCGTGGGTCATTAATAGGATCTATCTTGAACACCATATCTTTGTGAATCATGTAGGCATTTACCAACTCCATGGTGTTAATCGAATCATACTCTTCGTCAATAATTGAAGATTCATCTACCACTGGTCAGATTTTGGGAGTAATTTCCATCTCTGGGGAATCAATTCAATGATAGTATGATATGATGACGACATCAGTTGTTAGATTTGTTTCCCCATGAACCACCGATGCATTCCCAAGTGGTAAGTTTAAGGCTTGGACTTCGATATAGAAGTAGTGGTTGTGAGCGGCACAACAAAATTTGATGTCTTAGGTCAATTATAACATGCACAAATAATACAATGGGCAATGGTTACTACCTTACAATCCATATCATCATCATATTTTTGAGACATGTAGTTAGGAACCTACTCTCACTCACCATCATTTTCACTATTGCTGTTAGGTTGAATGAATACACATGCCACCTAGACAGGTGTTGTGCATAACCTGAAAGTATTTTTGTCAACCTAGTCTTGATTTAATTATTAAAAAAAATAACTTGAGGAGGGTGTTCTCCTAGATCTGGTTATAGGGGTAATAATTAGGATGATCAGTGATATCATCCGATTTGGGCCTCCAACATTCCGACAAATGTTGAATTTCCTGATCCATGACACATAGATAATAATTTGGGATCTATGACTCATTAAATTATCATTTCTGGTTTCTTTTATAAGGGAAGTGGTATCTGGGAGCTTGGCCCTAACTAGGTATAAGAGGAGCTTGCAGAGTAAGAAGAACCTAGTTATATCGCCTAAATAGTGGTGGTACATTACGTAGGGGAACCTACTGATTCTGGGTTGGTCACTACTAAGTCAGAAGCTACGCCTGAGGTGGTGGTCCCCTACATGGTTATAAAGGTGGATCCACTTGTAATAACTCCAGTTTCATGGGGTCCCCTATTTGGGCCTCCATGACTGGATCATCCTTAGAATCCCTTCTCGGAGGTACTACAAGATCCAACAAACATGCATGAGGGGCCTACTGCAACGCTTCCTCTAGATGCTGAGCCTTATCAGAGAAATATCGAAATCCCCTGAGGTAATTATTATTAATTAGAGTGTGGACCAATTCAGTTTTTAAATTTATCATAGACATTGTCATCAATTGTTCTTGGTTCAGCCGCAAGTCTAAATAATATGTTACACATTTCCACCGGGTGCCGAATGCTATGTCATGCATTCAAGGCCTCTTATTGAAGTTGAAGAGGTCTACAATACTCATCTTTCAGGTGGTAGAGTTAAACTGGTAATGAAACTACCTATAATGATCTTCCAAACGAGCTACTTAACCAATGGGTAGCTGTTTGTTCCATAAAAATGTGGGCCCTTCCAATGCTTGTACGAAACACCAATGTTTGAAGACCTCCTAGTGTACTAGAGATATTATCATGGAACCAAACCGTGAGATGATGTGGGCCATATGTTACTGCAGATCACCAATCCCATTAATGGGGGAAATGGTAGGGTTCCTGAAATCGGGGGGTCTTGACATATCGTCCACCCATGATGGATATGGCTTTCCATCAGGCATAATTTCCACATTTCGCATTTACAACACCTCAAGACGTTCAATGTGCACAACTATTGGATCATCAGTGCGGGGCCCCTAACATGATGAGGTCCCCAGACCACTAGTGTGTGGGTACGATCTTGAACATGATATGTATGTCCAGTGGCTTATGGATCAGCTGGTGGGAAGACATGTGGAGAGGCAAGGGGGACTAAGATGGGTCCCATTGAGGGATAATACGTAATAGAGGTGGATTGTGTGAGGTGTATCGTGATATGTAGCCATGAGATCTGAATTCTATCCTATCAATGTGGGGAAGATTGTATCATCCCGGATCTGGGTACCACGCAATGGGTGCCCCGAGCCTGGTTTGCCATGTGACCTCAAGCGCATTTCCCCAATCGCCAGAGGCTGCCAACTAGCAGCGAGGGCCTAGGTCTGATAGTGGGGAAACTATTCCCTCATTTGTCAATGTGTAGCGTAGCGGAATTTAAAGAAAACATACAACGACAGTGGAAGTAGTAAACCATAAAACTACTGAAATAAACTACTGCAGTGAATATATCCAACAGTATATAAATGATGATGCTACATGTTTCATGTTCTAAGAAAACAGAAAGAAAATGTTTCATGTTCTATGAAAACATCCAGAACATGTTATACATCAATACTGTACAACAAAGAGCAGAGTACAAAAAAAAAACAACTGGCAGTGGCATCGTGAGCCTAGGCTCAGTCCCATGCCCTCCTACACCTCAGCAACAGTCAAGTACCTGTATAGGGACTCTTTACCCTGTCTACCCCTACAGAAACATAATATGTTTGTGCCAAAAAACATGACCTAAACAGGGTGTGAGACACATATCTCAGTAGGCAGCCACCAAAGGCCCATGCCCAACTGTGTGTAAACATCCAGCGTTAGTGTGCAGTAGTAAAATGAAATAAAGTAAGCAGTACTGCAAAGGAACTCATTACCAGTTATATTGCCATTTTATTATCCATTTAATCCATTTAATATAAGAAATCACCACAGTGCATTTCTAGTAAACAACTAGTGTCCTCAGACACGTAAAATCATCCCCTAGGGTAGAGAGTATCCACAATAAGAATATTCCCTCAAGCATAACCGAGTTTTTCCCTTAGGCGTAGGTAGTGTCTCCCACAGGCACAGAATCAGCTCCCCACAGGCACGGAAGAAATTTCCCTTAGACCGGAAAAACTACTGCCCATGGGCTAAATAGTGCAGTGCCCACAGGCTAATCACAACAATGCCCTCAGGCTAAACAGGTAACCGGGCCATGTCCAACATGTCAAAATGTATTAAACAAGCAATTCCTCTCAAGGAAATTCTACAATTACTACATTAAAGGCATACCTTCAGGTATCCTGGACAAATTACTAAACAATGGAACACACCCCTGGGGTGGTTCTGGATCCAAGAAACGACCCCAACCAGCAATTTATTATCACAATTTAATCACCTATGAAATTATAGGCATTTAATATAGCAACGAACTCAGCCGTATGACACCCCAACATGGGTCCATGGCACGTAAATGCACAAAAACACATGATAGTTGGAAATTCACACCAAGCCAACTACCTTGTACACCAACACATTATACTCGAACATCGTCTCCAGAAACACCCAATAACGGCGTAGATCTGACGAAGAAAAAAAAACCCATTCAAACGTAAATTACATCCCCTCGGGATAGAATTGGTAAGAATGGTACCAGGAGAGGAGAGGGCTTACCCGTGTGGTTCCAATGAGATTTTCCGAAGCTGAATTGGATTCCAGATAAACACCTAGTGGGTCATCAAAGGGTCGGCCATCCTCCTTGGCTCCAAATTGGCTCAAGTGTCTCCTCTGCCAAAAGAGGAGGCTACTTCATATTTTAAGCTGAAAAAACAAAGTACACGACGTGTAATTCTAGGTACACAGTGTGTAATTATTTTATTTAACAGTACATTTGGCGGCACCGCCACAATGTCCATCCGTCGACATGAGTACATGACATGTAATCCCGAGTACATTGCATGTACTGTCGCCCAGCTGGCGGCGACTTCACCGTCTTACTATTTAAGCCTATCGACTGACTACACGGCATGTAAGGTACCACTACACAGCGTGTAGTCGGTTCCTACACCCCTCGTCGCCGACCTGGCTATACGCCCCGTGTACTCATCCCAACACGACCAAAAGTACACGACGTATGGAAAAAGTACACATCGTGTAGATCCCAAATTTAGGATTTTCTCCATTTTCCATATTATCTCAGAAACACTTAAGGAAAAGGAAAAAGAAGAAGTATGTACCTCAAAAATAAGAACCAGGTTCTTACAAACTTCCCCCCTTATAAAAATTCGTCCCCGAATTTCCCTTCCAAAGGTGGCGAAGATAAATCTCAGAACAGCTCTGGCCACTGAGCAAGTATGTCGGCCTCTTGCTCCCAGGTCTCGTCCTGCACTCAGCCATGCTTCCATAGCATCCGTATGAGAGGAACTGACCGGTCTCGGAAGAACATTCGTGCTCCAGTCAACGATACGGATCAGATGCTCCTCAAAAGGCGCATCATGATGAATCTAAACCCCCTCAGGCTGAAAGGTGTGAGGCGGGTCTGAATGGTAGCTACACAACTGAGACACGTTGAAGATGTCATGCATGGCTCGGTACTACTGTGGTAACTGAAACCGATAGGAAACCAGACCGACTCTCTCCAGAGTCTTGAATGGTCCCACATACCACGGTGAAAGATTACCCTATCTCCTGATCCGTTTGTGTCCCAGCCTCAGCGAAACATGTAAAAAAACCTGATCCATGACCACGAACTCCAAAGGTCGTCTACGGCGATCAGCATAAGACTTATGATGAGACTGCACGGTAGTCATCCGTTTCCGAATCAACTAGACCTGCTCAGAAGTCTCCTGCACGAGTTGTGGACCCAATAAAGCTGCCTCACCTGCCTCTAACCAGCACAAAGGTGATCAGTATGGCCTACCATATAAAACCTCATATGGTGTCATCTCAATAGTCGCCTGAAAACTATTGTTATAGGCAAAAGTGATTAAGGGTATATGCTTTTCCCAAAAGCCCCCAAAGTCTAGGATGCATGCGCGCAACATGTCCTCTAACACCAGTATCGTATGCTCTGACTGGACATCATTCTAAGGGTGGTATGATGTACTCAGCAGCACATGTGTACCCAGCGCCCTTTGAAAAGTCTGCCAGTAATGAGACGTAAAGCAGGTGTCCCTATCAGAAATGATTGAACGAGGGACCCCATGAAGATGTAAGATCACTCAGATATACAACCGTCTGAGCTCATCAACACTGATGGTCTCCTTGATCGGAAAGAAGTGAACTACATTCGTGAGTCTGTCCACAACAATCCACACAGCGTCATTGCCTTTAGGTGACCTCGGTAACCTTGTCACGAAATCCATTGCGACATCATCCCATTTCCACTATGGAATGGGCAACTGCTGTAACAGCCCACCTGGCCTTTGGTGCTCTGCCTTCACCTGCTGACAGGTGGAACACCTCGTAACAAAACCATCTATCTCTCTCTTCATACCCGGCCACCAGTACTGACGCCTCATGTCATGGTACATCTTGGTAACAATGGGATAAAATTCCCAAGCTGAAGCATGAAACTCCCGCATCAGCTCCTCGCGTATATCCTCTGGAACCCATACTCGTCCATGGAAACACAAAAGCTCATCATCGCCTACCGTACAACCGGGATGATGGTCCTCACTTGCCACCGACTCCCGTAGAACTAGGCCTTCTGAATCAGATAGCTGCCTCATCCTCACTCTATCCAGGAGGGTGGAAGTCACAGCTAACGAGGAAAGATAAGTCTACCCCTGACTGTCATGAACCTCCAGATGCATCTCAGAGAACAAAGTCATAAGCTCCCACTCAATACTGGCCTCTTGCACTTCTTGTATCTGAGTCTTCCTGCTCAGTGCATCACCTACTGCATTACCATTACCAGGTGTGTAGGAAAGCTCAAAATCGAAGGACTATAGGTACTCAACCCACCTCCTCGGCCTCAAATTCAGGTCAAACTGAGTAAAGATATACCTGAGGCTTTTGTGTTCGGTGAAAACCACAAAATGTCCTCCCAATAAGATAATGTCTCCAACAACGCAATGCATGCACAACTACAGCCAACTCGAGATCATGCATCGAGTAATTCCTCTCATGTGGCCTCAAATGCCGAGACAAGTACACAAAAACTCGGTCACCCTACATCAAAATGGATCCCATCCAAATCCCTGATGTATTAAAGTAAACTGTATAGCTCACCCCCTGATATGGGAGTATCAGGATCGGTGCTGATGTCAACCATCCCATCAGGTCCTGAAAACTGTCTCGCAAGCTTTTTACCAAACGGACTTCACACCCTTCTTAGTCAGAACCATCAATGGTGCTGCAAAGTGGGGGAAATCATGTATGAAGGGTCTGTAGTAACCATCCAGCACAAAGAAACTTCGTATCTCAAACACGTTCTTAGGCTGCGCCCAGGAAACTACTTCTCTCACCTTCTCTGGGTCTACTGCAACTCCTTCCTCTCAGATAATTTGACCTAGGAAGTGAATCTGGTCCATATAAAAGTGGCACTTTGAGAGCATAGTATATAGCCTATGCTATCTTAGTTTACTCAATACAATCTCAATATGGGTGTCATGGTTGTGTCGAGTGTGTGAGTACACCAAGATGACTTCCATGAATACCACAAAAAAAAGAATCAAGATACGGATGGAACACATGATTCATCAGAGCCATGAATACCACTAGCGCGTTAGTGAGTCCGAACGGCATAACCAAGTACTCGTACAGACCATATCTGCTCCGAAAATCTGTAAAATATATATCGGATGGTCTCCCACGCAGCTGATGATAACCGGATATCAAGTCAATCTTCGAGAACACTCGTACTCCACGAAGTTGATCAAGAAGATCATCTATCCTTGGGAAGGGATGTCAGTTCTTAACCGTCAACTGGTTCTACTTTTGATAATCCACGCAATGTCTTAGGGTATCGTCCTCCTTTTTTGCAAAAAGGACCGGAGAACCCCATGGAGAAGTACTAGATTAGATAAAGCCCTTTGCATGTAACTCCTCTAACTGCCTATTGAGCTCCTGTAGCTCAGGTGTAGCCATACTATAAGGAGAAATGGACATCGGTGCTGCTCCTGGCACAAGAACGATAAAGAAATCTACCTCATGCACAAGAGGTAGACCTAAAAATTCTTCCAGGAAAAAATCCCTGAAATGATCAACAAATGGAGGGAAATCCATCTGAAAATCCCCTGAGCATCTAGATATAAGCTTGCTATCTAGGCTATGACTCCACCTCACCCATGATGATCTGGTCCAACTCAACTCTCCTAAACATCCCACTTGCCCTTGTATAGAAACTCTCCACCCTCTGGTGATGTGAAACTCACCCTGTGATGATAATAGTCTACAAAGACTCGAAAGGGAACAAACCTGTCCATCCCGAGAATGAAATCATAGCTCATCATCTCCATGAAATAGATGTCCCCAACGAAGTGACACACACCATCCTCAAGGGGTCACTCCTTGAACTGATGCACACCAACCGTCCTAGTCCCCAACGGAGTTTCTAGCGTCAAGATATCGGAAGAAGAAGAAACACCGAGCCAAAGGATTTCCACAATGGGTACAGATATGAAACTATGTGTAGAAACTGTATCGAAAAGTACTGAAGACAAAACAAAAGCTACTAGAATAGTACCTATGACTGTAGGAGGTCCGAGATCCTTCTCTAGCTGGGTCTGTTGCACTATATATTCCTTCTTAGTGTCACAGCACTGTGACATAGCATGGCTACCCTGAGCTGTCCCGCCCTGTTGCCTCTGAGATCCTGGTGTTTGGCTACCACAGCCACGACCACCATCTCTGCCTGTACGCCCTAACGTATTCCTATTTCGGACTGGTAAGAATCCACTGGTCCTTCGCCCGCACGTGGAGTCTGCACATAACCCCTCTCACTAGCCACTGCTGGAAACGACTTGCAAAAGCGATGTAGATGACCCAACATGCCGCAAGCTCAGCACTCCACTGGATCACGTGGACACTATGGCCTCGTGTGCCCCTCTCTACCACACTGGTAGCACATTACCTGGACACTTTAAGCATTCATCTAACTGGTACTACCGCCCTGAGATAATTCCATCTATCTCTTCCTCTTGCTAGCAGAAATAATACTAGTAACTCGTGCTGAACCACCCCGGCCCACACCACATGATTCCTACAGGTTCCTCTCTATAATTAATGCCTAGTTCACAATCACGTGTACATTAGGAAACCAATAAACATTCACCAGTGGTCTGATTTCATAATGAAGTCCATCCTCAAAACGTATGGATCTCAATGTCTCATCACCAAACAACACAGGTGGAAAAAACTGAAGCTCCGTAAAATGACCGGAATAGTCCATCAGTGACATAGCGCCCTACTGTAGATTCATGAACTCTCAAGCTCTATCTGCCCTTAGTGTCTTTGTAATGAAGAATTCATAGAAGAATACCTGAAAATCTTCCCACTCCATGTCCCTGTGATGCTCTGACTGGGTGGTAACATCCCACCACCTCTTGGCAGAATCACATAGCATATATGTCACGAGCTTGGCCCTCCGCCCTGGAGGTGTCTCACGATGCTCGAAAATAGTCTTCATCCACCCCAACTAGGACTCCGCAGCCTATGGTCTGCCATCCCCATAAAATGCAGGCAGATGCTGCTACTGAAAGATACGTGTCAGCTCGGCCATAGATGTGGTAGCCTGTGGTGCTCTCTGAAAGGTCTTCATGAACCGCATAAAGCCTTCACAGAACTGTGCATCTACGCCTGTGTCCAGTATAGCAGCTAGCGCCGCATCTGGCTCGGCAGGAGGATCAACTGGTAGCCCGTGGCCCACCATCGCCGGAGTATACTCGTCGCCGCTCTCCTGTAGAACAACTCACGGTCGTCTAGGCGGCATGACTCTACAAGGTCAAAATCACGTCTCAGATTAATGATTATTAAGATCAAAAAGTGAAGGGACCACAATGGAAACAAGAGGAAGAAGGCATTCAAAATCTGGAAATCAAGACTAGACGGCGTGGACAATGACTACACGACGTGTACTTTACTTCGCTTCCCCTGCATGGGTCCTTCTACACATCTAAGTCACACGGCTTCTGTCAAACAAAACTACACTTTGTGTAAATAATCTACACGGCATGTATGGTTTTATTTTCCAACTGCATGTGTCGTCTGTGACACTGATGACTACTCGGCTCGACCCTGCACGACATGTTACACCCACACAAGATGTGTACTCTACCTCGTTTCCCAGCCACATGGCTAACACCACACAGTCTGTCCTCAGAGAAGACTGCACGGCGTGTCCCACAGGTACACAGTGTGTTCAGGGAGAGGTGAAACCGGCCCGTGTTGTTAGTTACTCGGCCGAGTCCCCAGGACACACTACACAGAGTGTCTATAATTGACACGGTGTGTTCTGTACAGGAGTTCACCGACCCGTGTTGTTAGTTACATGATAGGACTCCGGGTCACACTACACAGTGTGTACAAAATCTACACGATGTGTTTTACCAAAGCCTTTCTCTACCCTGTGTCGCCGCCCACATGGTTTGTGACATGGGAAGAAACTAAACGGCGTGTACTGAGGGTACACGGTGTGTACTCAAAAAGTTCATTTTTCTTCCCGAACAGAAGAGCATACACGACGTGTATAAAAAATAATACATGGCGTGTATCCTGGGTTTCCGTATAGTATGCCTCAGAAACTTCCCCGAAACCCAGAAAATACTAAAAACCAACACCTAAGTGTCAATTTCCGATCCGTGAGGGCCCATACTCCCCACGAATCAAATTTTGACATCTTATCTATGTTATAACCAGTAAACGGTCAATGATCCACCAAATTCCAGTCAATGAGGTCCCATACTCCACAAAAACCGACGATTGGTGTTCATTCTTTAAACAAGCTCACATAAAATTACCCTTTCACATAGCAGGTATTTTATCAGCACGACTATCACTACAGCATGCATTTCTAGCACATCAACAATCACAACAACAAGTGAATTACTAATGCACCTACATGGCATGGAAACTATGCATGGCATGTTATTTCTAGCATATGCCTATATGATGCATGAGTCGGCATACCATCATCTCATCAGGTTGCAACTAAATAGAAACCACAGTTAAATTATAAATAGAATAATCCAAGTGCGTCACCAAACGGTGAAAAAAATCAACTGTAAAATGTAAAGTCAATAGAATTTCAATCACGAGGTCAATTGGATTTTCCCTATACGCGGGTTAGCTACGTCCGGGCACAGCTTATTACCAACTATCATTCCGTCATATCCATGACTACGACTCCAAATAGTAAGTCAAAGAAAAGAAACACCATTTGATACCACTTTGTAACGTCTCAGACCCAGGTGCCACGCAACGGGTGCCCCGACCCCGATTCTCCATGTGACCTCAAGCGCATTTCCCCAAATGCTAGAGGCTGCCGACTAGCAGCGATGGCCCAGGTCTGATAGTGGGGAATCTATGCCCCCATTTGTCAAAGTGTAGCACAATGGAATTTAAAGAAAACATACAACGACAGCGGAACCCGTAAACCATACAACTACTGAAATAAACTACAACAGTGAATATAACCAATAGAATATAAATGATGATGCTACATGTTTCACGTTCTAAGAAAATATCAAGAACATGTTTCAAGTTCTAAGAAAACAGCCAGAACATGTTATACATCAATACAGTACAACAAAGAGAAGAGTACAACAAAACAAAGAAAAACAACTTGTAGTGGAATCGCGAGCCTAGGCTCGGTACCTTGCCCTCCTACTCCTCAGCAACGGTCAAGTACCTGTATAGGGACTCATTCCCATGTCTACCCCTGCAGAAACAAAATCTATTTGGGCCGAAAAACATGACCCAAATAGTGTGTGAGAAACATATCTCAGTAGGCACCCACCAAAGTCCTGTACCCAACTGTGTGTAAACATGCAGCGATAGTGTGTAGTAGTAAAATTAAATAAAGTAATCAGTACTCAAAAGTAACTCATTACCAGTTATATTTCCATTTTTTATCCATTTAATCCATTTAATATATGAAATCACCACAGTGAATTTCTAGTAAACAACTAGTGTCCTCAGACACGTAAAATCTTCCCCTCAGGTAATGAGTATCCAAAAGAAGAATCTTCCCTCAGACAGAACAGAGTTTTGACCTCAAGCGTAGGTATTGTCGCCCACATGCATAGAATCAGCTACCCACAGGCACGGAAAAAGTTCCCCTCAGGCCGGAATAACTACTGCCCGTGGGAAAAATAGTGCAGTGCCCACTAGCTAATCACAATAACTCCCTCATGCTAAACAGGTAACCGGTCCATGCCCAACATTTCAAAATGATGTAAACAAGAAATTCCTCTCAAGTCAATTCTATAATTACTACATTAAAGGAATACCTCGGGTATCCTGGCAAAATGACTAAATAGTGGAACAGACCCCCGTGGTGGTTCCAGATCCATGCAACGTCCCCAACCGGAAAATTATTATCACAATTTAATCACCTATTCAATTCTAGGCATTTAGTATAGCAACGACCTCATCCACACGACACTCCAACATGGGTTTGTTGCATGAAAATGCACAAAAACACATGACAGTTGGAAATTCACACAAAGCCACCTAACTTGTACGACAATGAATGTTATACCCGAACGTTGACTCTAGAAACGCCCAAGAACGACATAGATCTGAAGAAGAACAAAACCCATTCAAATGTAAATAACTTCCCCTTGGGAATGAATTGGTAAGAATTGTACCAGGAGAGGAGAGGGCATACTCGTGCAATTCCAACAAGATCATCCGAAGCCGAATTAGATTCCAGACGAACACCCGACGGATCATCAATGGGTCGGTCGTCCTCCTTTGATCCAAATCGGCTCAAGTGTCTCCTCTGCCAAAAGAGGAGGCTACTTCCTATTTTAAGCCGAAAAAACAAAGTACATGATGTGTAATTATGAGTACACGACGTGTACTTCTTTCATTTAACTATTCATTTGGAGGCACCACAACACTATTCATCTATCAACATGAGTACATGGTATGTACTACTGAGTACACAACATGTACTGTCACCCAGTTGGCGGTGACTTCACAACCTTACTATTTAAGCCTGTCGACTGACTACACGATGTGTAAGGTACCACTACACGGTGTGTAGTCAGTTCCTACACCACTCGTCACCGACATGGCTACACGCCACATGTAATCATCCCAACACGGCCAAAAGTACACAACATGTGGAAAAAGTACACGGCGTGTAGTTAAAAAATTTAGGATTTCCCCATTTTCCATATTATCTCAAAAACACTTAACGAAAAGGAAAAAGAAGAATCTCAATCCTCAAAAATAAGAACCTGGTTCTTACAATGACGGCCAGGGTCACCCTTAGGCCACTCACCATGGAGAGTTGTACCTTCCCCTACTTCCCTAGTCGAGGATCATCATAGTATGGTCACCAAGGTCTAAACACTCGGTAGGTACGAGAAGACACATTAATTTTTTTACCAAGTTATCCTTCCCAATTGATCCAACAGGTGTCGAACTCCCTTGGGGGATAATTTCACATCAAGTAACTCTATATTATTCTCTCCCATTGATAGGTTTCCCATGTTAAATGTGACATTACCTGGAGGATTATCCTAAATATCACTAGGTATGTCGGGGTGGCGCCAGATAGAACATCAATGAAATGCCTCTTACTACCCCAACAATGGATATAAATGTTGGGGAAATCCTCTATGATAATTTTAGAGAGCACATTAAATATCTGAATACATTTTTGCAGGAGGTCCCAATGGAGACAGAGTAACTCAGGGTGCTGGGCCACATGGAGTGCATCCTAGTAGAACATACGACATTGATGTCCAATTTCATCATTGTGTTATTGACTCTGAGGGTATGTGACTTGCTGATAATAGAGATGGAAGTGCGTAAACCAGAGGTTTTTGAAAAAACATGGGTTTTTCTCCATGGTATGAGATTCTGGTGCACTGATCTTCGTGCTGGCAATTCGATAGAACATCTCTGGGAAATAGTCTGCAGCCAGGATTTCTAAAAACCTCCTTGGATCAGAATCAGGATCCAAACCTTATTTTCCCCATTCATAAACTGTGGGTGGCTTAGAGTCCAGTAATATCAAATAAGTAGACAGTTAGGCTAGTATGTTGGCTGGTGGAGAATACGACATGCAAGATAAAAAGTCGATGTATCTTGGGCTAACTTTCAAAGAATGAAATGACTGAGTCACCACAACCCGGTAATATGGACTGGCAAACACAATTTCCTATGAAAGGGTTGTAGTCTTTAATGGTGAGACATGATGTTTCTCCTCCTGCATCATCCCCTAGAGTAATTTTCCTTGATCTATGGTTTAGGTATAGAATGCCGTTTTTGATGATATAGAGGATTTCACAGCCATTCCCATGAAAGAGAAAAAATATCACTCCTCCTGGATGTACATTCGGATTGAGGTGGGGATTCGGTGGACCCCATATTTTTGAAGGATGGGGCTTATACACCTTGTTCCGACCCTAGTCCATGACATAGAATATCAAGGTGAGGGTTCCATTATCAAACCTCCTTCGACATTTTATTCTATTAAGAAAACATGTTTAATCATAGAATGAAATGTCTCTGTATTCTTATAATGGTGGTGGAGTCCCGCCCTCCTACACCAGAATAGTTCATCAAGATAGGTTTGGTTTTCAAATTGACGATGATACGTGGAAGAACTAATGCTGGGGTATAGAGAACTTATTCTGGGGTGAGCTGTGGTGTAAGGAACA
The DNA here is from genome assembly GCA_963277665.1 of Viscum album. Lineage (NCBI taxonomy): Eukaryota > Viridiplantae > Streptophyta > Magnoliopsida > Santalales > Viscaceae > Viscum > Viscum album. The sequence goes on from OY728158.1 coordinate 1,599,014,154, forward strand.
ATTGGTCCAATGACAAAGGGAACACGGGGATGACCTCCATGTCCGATGGATGGCATGCGAAGAGAATATCCACATGAAGAGTTGGAGTGGGGAAGACCACCTGAATATTGTGGGATCAAGGGAAATATTTCCATGAATATTAACCATATAAGTGATTGTACGAGTCCAGCCTTTATACTAGTGAAACTAAATTGTATTGAGACCATTGTGCGGGCTACCAATGAAGCAAGGCAGACCTTCGCATGACTGATTTCCAGGACGTAAAGGTCCTTCATCAATTTCTGTAAAAAAAATGGGAAATAACCCCATGAATATGTTTAATTGTATGAGGAGAATCATTGCATTTATGACTTGTGATAGGTGGAACGACACTATACCTGAGGTCATGGGTACAGAATAGAATTCCATGATGGATGTCAGTGCGGTTGGGAGGAACTTCTCTCAGACTGAATGTTGAATTGGGGGGACCTCTTAAATGATCATGGGAGTTGTATGGTCCTACTCTCTCATTGGTGGTGGCACATGGATGACCTATATTATGGATACCATCAACAGGGGTCTACCCGCTACGAACGCTACCTATGTCGATGAATAGGAGAGTCATCCCAACATTCCATGGGGTAGTTGGGGCCTCAATTCGAGATGTGTGTATAAGTGAACCTCTTTATTATAAATGGGTAATTGCAAGTATACTTATTTAGTTGAACGTTCCATGGTAGCAGTTTATGATGATGCCCCCCGGCAGACATCCTTTTAAGCATGGGCCAGACATTTCTATCAGGTTAACTGGATTGGGCCTATTGGTGCAGTAATATAACCCATATTCTCCTCATCAAGTTGTGCTAGGTGGAGGAACTAACATATATTGGTTGGATATCTACTTGGTTTCCCCACGGAATGGATTAAAATTGGTCCCACCCGATCTTCCCTCGCCTCATTACTGTACAAGAGAGCGTTGTCTACGAATTTTGGAAAGAGGCTCCTGAGACGATTGATGGTCGAAGTGGGGAGAAATGGCTCCAGGCACAGCAATTGGGGAATTCATATATGAAAAGGTTCAGAATCCTCTAGGTCAAAACAAGGCATATCCTATGTTGGGATAATCCCCTCTTCCTAGTATCATCGAATGAGGTCATTAATCACCCACCTCTGAACAATTTCAAATGGGTTGATGGGGTGTGGATTCCCAATAGTCGTGGTATGTAGAAGACTTCATAGAAGAGATGATGTTTTGTAGGATTATTGCATTGTTGTTTCCCCAACCCTCGTCTCAATGGGTGGGTGGTGATTGGTTTACTATCATGGCATCTTGGGTCCTGCAATGTAGGTAGTTTTAATTAATAGTGAAATAAAATATTTTTTAAAATAAGATAAATAAGCTAATTATAGAGTCATGTATGATTTTCTATTGATGTAAGCCCACTATGTTCAAAATGACAACATTTAATTACTATACTTGGTCTTTGAGGATTCATTATTCTTTTTCGTCTGGGGAAATAATAAAATAATAAAATTTATATTGAGAAAACCCCTCTCCCCTCCACTATAAATACCATCATTCACACCCTCATTTCCTCACACCTCTTAAGCTTCACGACTTCTATAAACTATGTCCATGAATCTTCCCTAGCCCCCCCCCCACATACAAGAGCTTCTAATCCCATCAACAGAACAAGCTTAGGCTCTTTAATGAGGATCTCAAGAAGAGGATTTAAGAGGTAATTTCTCTCATTATTTTCCTTTAATTTCCTTTCATTTTCAAGTTTATTTATTATTCTATTCCATCCTATCTTTGAACAAATGGTTTGGTAACTCCATTATTATACATAAATGAAATTTTTTGATACTAATGGGAAATTATATCATCAATCCCGCTTTATCCTCTTCTTTTTATATTATAAAAAAATGTTGTTTGCGAGGTGATAATCTATCACTTTCAAGAACAACATGTTTTACATCTCCATTTCTAGCTTTAGATCCTGTCATGATACCATTTTTATACTTGAAATAGATTATTATATATGTATTATGTTATATTTTATGTTCTGGAACTAACTTATGTACATATTACTAAAAGAGTAAACAAACCAATTTTGTCGTCATCAAAATACCGCCCAAATTAACACAAACAATCAATATTTAATTCTTATCTAATGATTAATAAACATGATTTATAAAATAATCAATTACAAGATAATTTAAACATCAATAATATAATTAATAACATATAATATTAGTTTTGGATATTTACCCATGTTCTACGTGAACATCAATTCATATAAACAATTTAGCCGCTCAAGAAAACCCGTAAATATAAACATTCTAGAACAGTGTTTTTAAACTATATAACTCATATGAAGGAACCTAAAATAAATTAATGAATCCGTAAATAACTATATTACTATACACAATCTTTTTAATTTTTAATTAGTGAATTTTTTGTCTTTATATAGGACATTAATGTTATGAAAGTGTTCAAATATAAGGTTAGGGGAAAATTATCGAACCCAACATTCATCGTTCGTGTTCTCCCACATTAACATTTTTTTATATGGTTACATATTAAAATTTATTTTTTATTTAATTTATTTCATTTTCTAGGATATATATGTTTTTCACTGGTGTTTATGTAAAACAAAATGTTTTCCAAAAGAACTCATCTTTTGAGAACACACCTTTTACTTCTCATTCAAGGTTGACAGTTAATGTAAATTGTATGTTATTCCCTATTTATTTTCGGAACCCAATGATTATGAATGTGTTCTTATGATATGAAACAAATTACTTTTCACGTGTTATTACGGTTAATTTGTGATATATTTTCATTATGGAATGCATGATAAATGATAATGTTATGATGTGATGGGTGCACCTGGAATTATATAGTGTTCTATGAATGCTTCATTGTGATGAGTGTGCCCAGAATTATACAGTGCTCTAATGGATTTGGTAAATTGATGAATCTAATGATTAAATGTGAAATCATGTCTGAACAGTACTCTTTCATTGTTTAAAACTATTTGTGTTAGTTAACTACTTTGACATGATGTTTCATTTTTATGCATTACCACATTTCAAGTCCTTTATTAATGATTCTCTCTTGTTCATGATCATTTTCGTACGTTATGATTATGCTCACCCATTTTTATATAGATATTATATATCCTCTTACTGGGATTTTATATCACCAATTTTTATGTATATCCTCATGTGACTACATGTACTTTGAGAGGTCATGTTCTAATAAGAATCTAGAGAAAAAGAAAAAAAAGATTATGCTCGATGTTGAAATTGTTATGTATGGTCCTGGTATTCTCAAGATATTAAACTGTTGGATCCTATATGTGTAATACTATTATGTTTTTTATCATTATAATTATGTAATAGTAATTTATGAAAATGGTGGGTCCCTATAGTTGGTATCAAAGGAAATGATTATATAATTTGAGAAGTAGGATTAGTGAACCATTGAGAAAACCACTAGTATGGAACTTATTACCAATATGCACACAAGAAGCTTTATATAAGGATCTCATATGTATTTATTTTAGTATAAATTGTAAAAATGAATAAGTTATTTATTCATGAAATGTGGACTTATGTTTTTTTCTATCCATTTCTAATTCATAAAATGGTGGGAAACAGGAGAAACTAGGCCAACAAATCGTGTGAGGGCCAATTCCACGATTTCCTAAATGAAATCCCCTATGATTTAGGATGTTGATTTCAATACATCATGGAGATGGTTACCTAGTTATCTCAGGTCATGAACAATAAACATAATAATTGGGAATATAATTCTTTACTAAAGAGGGGGAAAATGGTTATCGAATCTTTAATGCGACAATGACAACTGATGTTAAGTGGATCTTCCAATACACTAGTTGTAGAATATTGGGACAACTCCATCGAGAAGATATTTTCTGTGCTTCACTATTCTGAGATGGATAAGGTGACTCTAACAATTTATCATCTACATGGAGAGGCCGATCAATGGTGGGCTTTGATTAAGAACACCATGCTAAGGGAGGAAATTGAAGAGGTGGAATGGGGATACTTTAATATCAAGTTTTTTAATAAGTATTTCCCATGAAATCTTTGCACAATGATTGAGAGAGAATTCATAGAGATCTTGAAAAAAGGAGGGAGAATCTTTCAAAACTTATGAAGCATATTTCTCAAGGCTTTAACGATATGATTCATGTTTTTTAATCAATAATGGTATAAAATTTGATATATTCTTTAGTGGATTAAAACCACATCTTCAAATGGATCTTACAATTCGAGACATTGGGAGATATGAAGAAGTTGTTGATGTTCTCATAAATTGGAGATAGAGTTGGAGAATTTTCTCCTAGATATGGTGATAAGATAAGAAAGAAGGAGTTTCATGTTGGACGATCTAATGACAATGGTGGGAATAAATATCAACAACCCACATGCCAAACATATTGGATGTTGGACCATGGGAACTACCTTAATGGGATGGGGAAGTGCTTCCAGTGTGGGAAATAAAGACACCATGCTCATGAGTTTTGAAAGGACATGAGAAGGAATAAGTAACCTCCTACAGGGATTGATGACTTGTTCGAATAGTTATGAGGATCTCAATACATATCCAAGGTGGATATTCTTTTTGGATATCATTAGCTAAAGGTGAAGAAGGATGATATTTAGAAGACTTCCTTTCATACAAGGAATGGACACTATGATTTTCTGGGTATGCCATTCTGACTTACTAATTCCCCACTAATCATCATGGATTTGATGAATAGAGTCTTTATGAATAACCTCGACAAATTTTTGGTAGTTCTTATTGATGATATTCTCGACTACTCCAAGAGAAATAAGTAGCATGAAGAGTATCTAAGGCATGTGTTGGCAATATTGTGAAAGGAGAAGTTGCAATTCAAGTACCTCAAGTGTGAGTTTTGGATAAAGCAAGTCACATTCATGGGACATGTGATCACAAGTGAGGGAATTTCTATGGATCCTTAAAAAACAATGGTGATTGAGGAATGGCCCAGGCCCTCTAGTGTCATAGAATTCTGTAGTATTTTTCAATTAGCTGGGTACTAAAGATGTTTTGTGAGATGCTTCTCACAATTGAACAATACCACTAATTAAGTTAAAAAATAAAGGGGTGAAGTATATCTGGATTTATGAATGTGAGGGAAGCTTCATGTATCTATGAAGAAGGATCATCACTCCACACATTCTCACACTACTGAAAAGTGGAGAAAGTTTTGTGATATACAATGAAGCTTCCAAAAAAGGCTTGGGTTGTGTACTCATGAAAAATGATAATGTGATTTCCTTCGCCTCAGAGCCGTTGATGATCCATGAGAATAACTACGAGACCCATGATCTAGAGCTAGCAGTCCTGATTTTTGACTTGAAAATCAGACGACAATACCTTTATAGCATGAAGTGTGACATATAAACCGACCCTAAGAGCCAAAAGTATATATTCACACAAAAGGATATCAACATGCATCAAAAGAGATGGTTAGAGAAAATCAATGATTATGATTGCTCTGTTCACTACCATAATGAATAGGCGAACAAGGTAGCTGATGCTCTAAGAAAAAATTAACCTGCTACTCTATCCATGTTATAGGTTGACAATGACCCTATCTTCTAGTATATTCCAATAATGTATTTATAAATCATAAGGGAATGGGATTTATACTACCATCCCCAAATGATTGTGCAAACATCCATCAAATAGAAGATTAACTAAGCATAAAGGGATGATGTGTATATAAAAAAGAGAGTGAATGTATTAAGGGAAAGGAAGAATCAAAAGTTCTATATCGATGATGATGGTGTGATTTGGTTTGGAATGTGGCTTTCTGTGACTTCATCACTGAGGATAAAGAAGTAGATATTGGACAATGCAAATAACTCAACATTCTCAATCCATCCCGGTAGCACAATGATGTACTGTGATCTCTAAGAACACCTCTTGTGGGATAACATGAAGAAGGAGATTGAAGAATATATATCAAGGTCCTAGGTATGTCAGCATGTTAAATCAGAGTGACAAACGTCCAAAGGGATGATGCAGCTATTTCATATACCGAAGTGGAAATGAGAAATTATTATTATGTAAATTTTCATGGGTCTCCCAAAGATGTAGAAGGTAGATAATGCTCTATGGGTTGGGGTTGATGGACTCACCATGACTTACAATTTTATCTCTATTTTGGAAGATCTCTCTCTTGAACAACTTGCAAAGATATATGTTATGGAAGTGTTGAGGCTGCATGGTTTTCCACTCTCAATTGTCTCCAACTGTGATCCGAGATTCACATCTAAATTCTGGAAGAGCCTTCAACATGAATTGATTACTGAATTAAATTTTTCCATGAACTATCACCCCCAAACTGATGCCCAATCTGGAAGGACTATTCAAACACTTGAAGATATGCTACGAACCTTCTCTCTAGAAATCAATGGCAGAAGGGATCAGAATCTCTCATCGAATGAGTTCTCATACAACAATAGCTTTGACATGAGTATTCAGATGAATCCATATGATGCTCTGTATGGAAAGTGGTGTGGAACTCCATCCTGCTGGGATGAAGTTGGAGAATGAAAGCTACCTGGACCCGATCATGTGGAAGAGATGACAGAGAAGGATCAATTATTCTAGAAACACATCAATGCTACTTAGAGTCTGAAAAAGAACTATGATGACTATAATTGAAGGGACTAGGATTTCGTTTTTAGAGAAAAACTTTTTCTTCGAATATCACCATGGAATAGCGTCTTGCAATTTGGAAGGAAAGGGAAGATAATCCCATGGTATATTGAACCCTTTGAGATCCTTGATTTCATAGGAGACAAGGCCTACCAGCATGCACTTCTGCTAAATATGGATCTTTTTATGATGTGTTTCAGGTATTACTCTTGAGGAGGGACATACCGTACACCTCACATGTACTATACTTAGAGGTGGCACAAGTGGAAGATGATCTCCTATATGAGAAGCAGCCAGTAGAGATTCTGGACCAGAGATATACGGTTCTATTCCACAAGACAACAAACCTTGTCAAAGTGTTTTGGATGAACCATATGTTTTACGAAGATAATTGGGAACCAAAGAGGCGATGAAGGAGAATTAACCTCACCTGTTTATGTGAAACGAAATTTCAAGGGAGGAATTTCATAAGGGGGGGAAATGCAACGACCAAATGTTTTATCAATGGAATTACCATCTTATAATTATTCCTTATAGTACAATAACAATATTAATCAAAATAAAATATAGATATAATAAATATTATGTGACAATTATACATAATTTTGACACTTCTATGTTTTGAATTTCAAAAGTTCGACATACAAGGTTGTGTTCAAGATGAATTTTTTAGTCTAATAAAACAAAAATAAATTTTGTTGAATAGTAACATACCATCTTGAATAGTAACCTAACCTTATGAATAGTAATATAACCCTAATTAATATTCTATCTCCAAAAATAATAGTAACCTTACCCTTGAATTCATGATGAATAGTGAAATACCATAATTTACAAAATAAGCTAAATAAGCTAAATATAAAGTCAGGTATGATATTCGATTGAGGTAATCCCACTTGGTTTTGGATCAGAAGATATAATTATTATTCTTGGTCATCTAATACTCACCATTAATTGTATTGTGGGGAAATAATATACTAATGAATTTTATAATGAGAGAACCCCTCTCCCCCACTATAAATACCACCCTTCACACCCTCATTTCCTCACACCTCTCAACCATAATGTATTATCTATACTCAAACCCAAAGTCTATCCAAGCCCCTTACCGAAGTCCAAGAGCTTCTGGTGACATCAAAAGACCAATATATGGCCCCTTAAAGAGTTTATCAAGAGGAGGATTCAAGAGGTAATTTCTCATATTCATTTCCATTAATTTCCTTTCAGTTTCAAGTTATTTTATTATTATCTCCCAACCTATGATTATCCAAATGGTATGGTAACTCCATTATTTTACATATAGTATAATTGTATTATACTAATGAGATATTATAACTTCCAACCCCCTTTATACTCTTCCTTTTATTTCATAAAAGAATACTTTGTTTGTGAGGTGTTAATTTATCACCTTCAAGAACGAAATGTATTCTTCATCAATTTCTACCAAAATATCAGGTCATGAAACCATTTTTATGTTTGAACTATAATATTATATTTTTATTATTTCCAATTTGAAGTTCTGTACCAGACATAGGTACATATTAATAACTGAGTAAAAAAAACAAGTTTTTTGTCATAAAAAACCTCCAAAATTGACCAAAACAATCACTATTTAATTTTTATCTACTGATTCATCCAAATGGTATATACTATAATCAATTATAAGATAATTTAAACTTCATGAAGGTAATTAATGATATGAAATATTAATTCTGGATGTTTACCCATGTTTTACCCAAACACATATTCATGAATACAAGTTAGCCACTCATGAAAAACCATAAAAACAAACATTCTCGAACAATTATTTTAAACGTTATAACTTATCGGAAGGCACAAAAAATAACTTAATGAAACCATAATGAACTATATTCATGTAAAAAAGGTATATCAATTTTTAATTAATTAATATAATGTGGTTATATAAGTCATTAAAATGAAGAAAACGTTCAAATATAAAGTAAGGGGAAAATTCTCGAACCCAACATTCATCCTTTGGGTCATCCCTCTTTCACATACTTTTTTGATATGGTTACTTATTAAAAATTATTTTTTCCTCATTGTATTTAATTTTCTATAATGTACATGTTTTTTATAGGTGTTTATCTCAAAAAAATGTTATCCAAAAGAAATCGTTTTTTGATAACACACATTTTACTTCTCATTCAAACTTTATGGTTCAAGTAATTTGTATGTTATTACTAATTTCATTTGAGGGACCAATGTTTATCAATGTGTTATAATGATATAAAAAATATCACTTCTCAGTGGTTAGTTATGTTCATTTTTTTTATATTTTCATTGCGTCATGCATGTTAAATGATAATGTTATGATGTGACGGGTGCACCCGAAATTATATAGCGCAATATGAATGTTTCAATGTGACTGGTGCACCAAAAGTTATACAACAATCCAATACATTGGGTAATGTGATGAATATCATGATTATATGTGAAATTATGTGTGAAAAAGATGCTAGATTTTTTCACAAATATGTGTGGTAGATAACCACTAAGACATGCTGTTTCATTTTTATGCATTGCCACATTTGAAGTCTTTTAGTAAATATTCTCTAATGTTCATGATCAATTTCCTATGTTACGATTATGATCATAAATTGTTATATAGTTCTTATATATCCTATTACTAGGCTTTTGTCTCACCCCTTTTGATGTAGAGACTTAGGTGACTATATTTACTAAGGAGAGGACAAGTGCTAATAAGAAGATAGACAAGAAGAAATAAAATAACGTTTATGCTCGGTGTTGTATTTGATATGTATAGTGCTAGTTTTCCGAAGGCACTATACTGTTGGATACTTTATGTGTAATACTATTATATTGTCTATATTTAAAATGCTGTAATAGTAATGTATAAAAAGGTTGGGTCTCTATATAAGACCCTTCAAACATCCAATAGGATGATCTATTAAATCATGAAATCAAAGCCAAAACATCTAAACATAATGTGAATTATGTAGAAAAATAAATTAGTTCTAATGAATAAACAAAAACAAAATCTATAAAATAGAATGATGTAACCACACCTTATATTTCTAGAACAATTAGTACTATTATCAAAAATCATCAAGATGATGTATTTGGAGTCCTAGATATATGTAAAAACTATAAAATATCATAGATATAACATAGAAAATCAATAACTCATAACAATTCCTAAACCTAAGAACATGATTGATGTAATTAATGATTATTTCTAGGTGACAGAAATGTAATAAGAACATAATAAATTGAAATGAAATAGATTTTTTGACTTAGTTAATAGACTTAACAACACTATTACAACTAGTATAAAGATTGTTTATTGATATATTGTTGATAAGTTAGAAAATATAGTATACATTAATGAATCACTTATTTCACCAGTACATAGTGAGGAAAGAGTATTGACTATGAGGAAGAATCATATCTGGTGGCTATAATTGAATCAATTAGAATACTAATTTCCTATGAAACACATTATCATTGTTAACTATATCAAATTAATTTCATGACTCAATTCATAATATGTTATATAATTAATGATTTTCATTTATGGAACACACCAATAAAATTAAAATCCCTTTTTTCCAAATAATTTTTAATGTAACAAATGATTTATATTGTTTGAGACAATATATTAAATAATGGTATGTCATGATCGTAATTTTTTCTAACTTCCAATGGTTTTTTTTAAAATGTAAAGCATCTCAACATTCATTTATAAAAAATATTAAAGTATGTTTTATTAGTACACATTTTTATTGATGATATTATATTTCGATCATCTAAAAAATCATTGAGTACTATTTTAAAAAAGTTGAAAATTTAATTTTAATGGTGTTTTATGGGTGAACTGAATTTCTTTATTAATTTTTAAATTCATAACAAAAATATTGAATTATTTAATAACAATATATGTAAAATAATGACTGTCTATTTTTTTGGTTTTAACAGTGCTAAATGTACTAATTCTTCCATGAGTACAGCATAATATTTTTTTATTGGATAAAATGGTAAGATAATACGGAAAACTAGTTAAAGTACTATTGATAGAATATTTCTATCATTAAATTATATCTAAAAAAAATAAATTAGTTTTATGTATGTGTTATCATTTTCTATAAAATAATAAAGAATATCAATTGCATGTTGTTGAAATAAATTTCAAATACCTTAAATATAGAACTAATTTAGAATAGTTATATCTTATAGTAATAACATTTTACTTACTATGTTATTCAGATGTGGATTTTAGTTATTGTATGTTTGATAAGGAAATAACCTATATATCATATATACTTTTGAATTTTTTTTATAATATCTTGGTTTAGAAAAGATAAAATATAATCTCACTTTCTATTGTTGAGCGTTAATACATAGATTCATGCAGTTTTTTTGAACATATTTGATGGATGAAATACACATTACAATATTATGTATATAATTTTACACATGTAGCTATAAATTGTAACTACAAACGTGCAAAAAAAATATTAATCCAATTATTAATTAAGGAAAATCGATATTAATGTAATACATGGCTCTTTGAGATATCATTTCAGAAAAATATATATAACACTTGAATTTAGGGGAATTAACCTCTATATTTTGATATATATACAAATACCAAGAATTCTATGACAATAAACTATATCAAACATGAGTTGTGTATGATAAATATCTATTAATTGTTTATTCTAAAATTTACAACATTGGAATGGTCAAATAGTGATGATGCCTTGTAAAGCGAGACACTTTAAGGTGATGTACATCATAATGAAAAGTGAACCTTCATTGACATGGGGTCCAAATGTCCATCGAAGTTACTTATTGAAGCATGAGTGCTTAGTGAAGACACAAGTTCCCTTAGGTATCCCTTTCCGTTGTGATGACCCATGGGCTATGCGAAGGGAATCACTTCTTGAAGAGGGGTTCTATTTAAGAAAATTTGAATGTGTTTCTCATTGCTCAAGTACCTTAAAGATCTCATTTTTCTCAATGTTTCATATAAAAGATGTTTTTTCACGATTTGGGAGATGAGAATCCAATTGGTTAGGGTATCTGTCTTTTGGGCATGAGGGAAGTCTGTTAATATAGAAAAGATATGGAGAAAAGACCTGATAGCTCGTTGAGAAGCCACGTAGAACTTTGCGATTAGAAGAGGATTGTGTCCTGATTTTCATAACCATGATGTCGATCATCATCCCCACCATGATGAATTTACCTCATTGATTCCTTCTATAATGCTCGCAGGGGCTTCCTTGAACTTTAATGGAATCATAGATTTGATCTAGTTCCCTGTAGGGTGTGAAGCTTCCCGAAAATTGTGTCATAACTACAAAGCCTTCCACCACTTTACTCTACAGGGATCACATAGGTAGCCTCGAATTTTCACTGGCCACGGTGTTGAGGGGCTCTTCAAAGTCCATGATGCTGAAGGGTTCCACAAATCAACTTCATGAGGATTCCCCTTTGGCATTGTTGTGACATTTGTGAATTGTTTCCTCGACACATATTTTGGCACCAATAGTAGTTCATAATCTTTGAATAGTGTTGACTTAGGATCTTCCTAACTATCCCCCACCCCCTTACCTTCTACCACAATGCCTACTTCCATAAGAAATTCTAATGTTATTATTAACCCTACCTCCCAATAACCTCAGAGTGATGTAGACTATGATTATTTTTGGATAGGGGATATTCTATTTTCACCTTGTATATAATTATATCGATGTAATATTTAGGATAAATTAGTTATTCTTGGTCATATTTTACTCCTTATCGTTGAATGTTTTCTCATTAATTATCCTTTAAATATTCCCAATAGGGGAGAAATTATTTAGGGAGTTTAATGTTTTTATTCTAATATTATATGGTTAAAAATTTATGTATATCATTCAAATTGTGTTATAAGTTCTTATATAATAAATTATTTCAAATGATAAATTTGAAATATTAAGATGATATAAATTTTTATGGCTCATCTAATTATGTGTATCTTTGTTTTGTACATTGCTTTTAATATTGCGTGATTTGTGAAAATAAAAAAGGGTAATATTTTTGTAAAACATTTATTTTAATTCTCAAAAATTAGTATTTATATTTTTACAATAAGAATAATGTTTTATGAAAATTTATCATTTTATATAAAAAACCTATTTAAGATCACATGTGCGATAATTAGATAAAATTTTCCAACTGATTGTTTACATGTTCTAATTTTTTTTCAAAAGTGCAATCGTTTGCTCAAATGTGCTACCACCAGTCATGGTACTTCCAAACAAGATACATCCAATCGATCTACCTCTAGAATTGTTGCCTCCAGTAATGATACCACCACACGTACTACCAACATTAATTCTACCCCTCAATGTGTTTTCACAATTCATGTTATCACCATAATTTCAACCGCTAGATTATGATGTCATGTGTTCAAGAAACCATTTTATGTGATCCACCATAATTCATGGTTCCAATATTTTTTCCTCCTTTCAAATATAAATATTACAATAACTAGTTTATGCATGTTAATGTGGACATGCTCATATGGATTTATTATTGATAATTCCTAAATCGCTCCATGGATGCAATAATGACTAAGTCATAGGGTTCTTAATTTTTTCATAATATGAGGATTCATGATATAATAATAATTATTCTGTGATTAATAATTTTTAGCTTCAATGATAATTATTTAAAATATATCTCTAATGCATAGAGTGAAACTGTAGAATATAAAAATATTCATGATCCTTTAACAAAATAAATCATGTGACATTTTTCTGAGAATCTATAGACAGAAAATATAATTTTTTAATACTTATATATCTTATAATATTATAGGAACCTCTTTGATCTCTTTATTAAACAAAATTCATGGACCATCGATCTTCATATGAAATTTAGACAGAGAATCACTGAATATTTATATATCTTCTTACATGATATCATTGTTGTATGCATTACATTTGAGTAGTGTGATATTATACATTGTTTATCCATACACTCAGTATCGTGTTCCTGAACTATAGATTACCTGATATTCTATCAACCTCCATTAACTATATTCTATTGGAAATTGTGGAAGAGGTCCTATATGGCCTAGGTTGTATTTCGTCTCATATATAATTGTGGAATAATATTTTATCATGGACATCATTTCTGCTATATTATTAAAATCATGATTCATGTAGGGGATTTCATTACTGTAATAATAACACTAATAGAAAATGTGGTTTCTAGGTTAATGGGAAAAAGGATCATTACTTCAAATATGTCCTTTATTAACGCTAGAAAAGGGCATTAACAGGACTAGAAAAGCGATGTTAGTCAAGGTGATGATAAATAGGGGTCCCTTTTATAAGTTCTCAGAAAAGAGATATTAAAGGACCCTTTTATCTTCCTTATGAAAAGATCTAATAAAATCGGTCTTTTACCAGCGCAAAAAAAAGTGATGAAAAAGGGCTCTTTTATCAGATCTTTTTAGCGCTGATAAAAGATAATGAAATAAAAAAAATATTTGTACAACTCAGGGTGGGGCTTCAACAGCACTTTAATGTAGAGACCCTAAGTTTGACATACATAGATATCACATCACTTTTGCGGAATACTAAATACATAACAAAAACAGATACACAAGGACCGTAATAGTTTAGTGTCTTTGGAATCTTGGAACGTAAACTTCTAATTGTGGTGAAAGATCTTAAACATCTCCCATAAAGATTTTCCACTTTTTGTTTTCTTAACCAACACCTTTATTTTAATCCTGGGGAAAGATAAAACATAAAAAGGGTGAGCTCAAATGCTTAGTAAGGGTAAGCATGGATAAAATAAAACACACCATATACATGTGAACTTAAAAACATGAACATAATGTTTAATCATAAAAATCTTGAGCGATGACTTAAAACATTGAAGTACATAAGGCATAGATCATAATGGAACATAAATCATGATAACATAGCATAGGAATAAAGAATGTAATTGTGGCATCCATTAAGCACATGTAATGATTTCCATAGTAGCCAAGGCATTGCTTCCAAGACCATCTTAGTGGACAAAGTCCCATTCTAAATCGAGTTCACTCCTCGTTTCAGTCCTGTAACACTAAATTGGATTACCTTACCATTCCATCCATGTCTATCTCATGAGATCTACAATCTTTGCCCAATTCATTGGAGGGAGATATAGGTCCCACGAATCTCATAATGAAATCATTCTTACTTGTGCCACAAAATAAACTTAAAACATGCATCATAACCCAAAGAATAAAATGGGATTCATAAGCATCATTCCATAATCCATATAAAACAAATGTATATCATTTCATCATAATAAAAGTGAAACCATGTAAATCATAGATACATTATACTTGAAACATACACATATGAAATAATGTAATCTTAGATGGAAAATGGTTTTGATAAAACACTTGAAATGAATTCTTGAGGAAAATATCCTTTCTTCTTAAAAATCATTTTATTTTCACAATATGTCAAGTAATTTTTAAAGAAAAGGATTTTTGTTGAAAATAGTCATGAAATATTTTGGAGGAAGCTTCATGAAAATAAGGCTTTATAAAACTGTAAAAATTATTTCAGGCAGTATAAGTTAAAAAAAACATTCTTCTCGTACTTTTGTCGGAAAAGTCAAAAAAATACCTCGTAACGTAAATAAGAGAAAGATTCCATACATAGCATGTAGTAAAAGTAAAAAATGGGTAAAAAGGAATTCATAGATACATGAAAACACTTTTATAAAACATGGACATGATAGAAATAGCCCTTGTAAATACTTATGAATAAGTAATCTCGGATAAAAATGAGATTTGCAAAATTATCCCTTACCTTATGTCTGATATTCTTCGTATGTATATGAACCTCCTGTATAATGATTTAAATAATGTCATTGACTTATTAAAGAAACATATTCACTGTTATGATATCATATATGGTTCACTTATGACTTTATATTACCCGTTCTTTTGTAAATTCTATGTTAAAGTGTGTTTTGGTTAAAATCGTTTCATTTGTCGTCCGTGTTTTGACTTTTAATTATTCATATGATTACACAGATAATGATTACTTAATTCCAAAATATAAAACATGATTTATATATAATATATAGTCAGAATATACATATATATAATAGATCGATAAATGGAAAGAAATACACCGTTCATGGAGACTGTAGGTCTTACGTATGCATGAACGCTGTTTTCATTTCCTTATTGAGTTGAATGGAATTAAGTAGATGACAAAAATATATACATAAATCCAGTATCTTTATAATATCATATATTTAATTATTATTTCTTATATATACTTTATAATCATTCTTAAATGGTTAACATGGAGAATGAATCTCATCGCGACGTGGAGACGGTAGTCCGTACGTACGCACGAGTGATGATATCGTTTCCATAATTATTGAATTGAATTGGAGTGGATGATACAATATATCAGAATCATTATGATGTTATAATAACTATGTATATTTCTTCTTTAGACCATTATACCGATCCATGTAAGGTGTTGGTGGAAAAACAGATTACACCACGACGTGGAGACGGTATTCTGTACGTACGCACGCGCGGTGATTTTGTTTTCCGTAGGATGGATAGAAGGTGAAATGGGGTTGTTTAATATTTATAATAACAAATCAGTATATTGGTGATACTGATGTTATTACTTTATAATTAAACAACTAAATAAGATGATGTTGAAGAAGAAAGAAGCTTGAAAGAATCGGGAGAAGAAATTACCTCTTCTTTGATATGCCTCTTTGAAACCTCTTCTTAGGGCACTAAGATTGGTCTTTAAAGTATACCCGAACCTCTAGGATGTTTCTAGGTATGTGGAGAAGATAATTTGGCAGGGGTTAGCCGAGCTTGAAAGCTCAAAATGGTGTGAGGAGGATAGGGAGGAGGTTCCCTTTTATAAGGGAGGAGAGGGGCACCTTTGGAATTCTTAACAATATTAATTTATAATAAATCTAATCCCACTTAAAAACCTTCAAAAATTACTCATATCCGAATATTAGATGAAATATGGTTGTAATCTCATCAACCAATCAAATTTAGACATGTTAGGTATTTATTTTAAACATTATCAACTTGATTTATCATTATTTAGTCAATTTAATTTTATTTGTGGTAATAACATTCTAAAATTTAAATAATAACAAATAATTACTTATTTTTTGTGAATTGCCCATAATTGGATACTTTATAAAATTTTCAACCATATAAATTTAAATTTATAATTTTTAAATATATTTGTGATTTTTAAACAATTTTATAATATATTATTTTTATAAAATAACAATAGTGTCAATTTTGACACTATTCATTTATTTGAATTTAAATAAAATATATACAGAATCTATGTTCGAAGTAAAAGCTTTAATAGAATCATAAAAGGTCATATGTATCTATATAATTAGTGTCGTATATTAAGTAGTTCATATAATATTTATTTTATTATTTTTAAAACCATTTATTTGGTTTATCTCTTATAAATAAATAACTACAAAATTTTGGTATAATCATTTAATATAATTATCTGTTGCCTAAAATTAAAAATAAAATCCTATGATGAATCTAAATCTATTAAATTACATAATAATACTTTTAATAGAATTTATCATCTTAATATCACCATATATAAATTGTTATATTTATTAAATTTTGAAGGTGACAACTTTGGCATCATTTAAAATAAAATAGTATAAGTGTCATAATTGCTTTTAAAAGGCTCCAAATGGTCAAATATTAGACCATTGGATTATTAAGGTTTACATGTACATGACCAATAAGTTTTGGTCAGGGTTTTGGGAATTTTATGGTTACTATTAGTTTAATAAAAACTATATTCTTGATTTTTCACTAGATAAACAATTTCTGCATCACTATTGTGTTACAATTAATGATAATTATTTAATCCCTAAAAATTATAAATAAATTAGTATAATGTAGATAATTTCAATAGATTTCTGGATACAATTAAGTTTCGATGTTTCATGAAGTTTATCACTAAATTAAAATTAATATACTTATAATATTTAAGAGAGTGACATGTTGTCACTTTCATTGGTTTTAATAATAATTAAGTTATTTTCATGGAAACAAGTCCATTAAATGATTATAATCAGACCCTTAGGTGATATGGGTCGACTTTTAGTCATCCAATAGGATTTTGGCAGGTGTTAGGGTAATTTTATAATCTAATATTTACCCTTAATTATCCGATTTACCCTTACATATGGTAAATAAAATTTACCGTAGTTACTATTCATAATGCCCAAAATTAAAAAGTAGTCTATTAATATAATTTGGACCCACTGATTCAAAATATGGAATCCAATTTTCCAAATTCAATTCATAGAAGTTTCAGAAATTAAATTAAAATTAATCCTGTTATCGAATGAAAATGAGTTTTTGTTTAAAACATTACAAAAGATTGAATTGATTTAACCTACGAATTCAAAGTAAAATCAATGCTAATGACATACATTATATTAAATGTTAAAAATATATTATATTTAAACTTTATGACCATTCTATATTATAATTCAACCACATAAATTATTACGATGAAAAAAGTTGTTTTTAATTAAAATATAGCGTGTTTTTACTATTCATTAAAATATGAAAGTTATCAGAATAACATGAAAATTTTATCCAAGGTAACATTTTATATTATTATTCCAAAGAATAATTTTATTTTGTAAAATTGAACTTATAAACTTGTCAAAAACTAGATTTAAAGTGGGTGTGCCATCAAAAGGCGGCAAAACTGCATTTTTTGAAAAATACTTATTTTACCCGAAACATTTATTTTGTTCACATAAAATGTTTTTGAAAATTTATAAGATGAATAATAATGTTATAAAACTAAAAATATAGTTAATACTATTCATAATGGCTAGTTCATAATAATATTATAATAACATATCGTTGTTTAGTAAAACCCGGTATTGCGTACAACACACGCTATCGAAGAAGGTCACGATTGCATGTAATGCAAGGCAAGTCAGGGTTGCCTATAGTGAAAGACTCCATTGTTGTTTCGTTATAACATAATACATCCATTTTTTCATTTATACATTGAATATATATATATATATACTCAATGTTACATAGAATGACTATTATCAAACGAATTTGAAATTGTGTGTAAGACAATCTAAGAATAGCGTTGCATACACTGCAAGCTAATACGGTGTTGCGTATAGCGCAAGATAATCTTGGTGTATCGTACAACAGAAGATATGAATGAAATTAAAAAGAATATATGTTATAAAATCTCGGGTTATTACATTCTACCCCCCTTAAAATGAATTTCGCCCTCGAAATTCGTTGGGGTTATAAATGGTTTTCTACATGAAAGTTTATTTAATTGAAACCCACATCTTAAAAAGAAATACCAAAAATTATATTTAAAAACTAAAGTATGAAATGTAATGATTACCTAGATAAACTAATCAATGGGTTTCCACATAGGAGAACATATGTGAAAATATGGATATGGAAGAGAAATATAACCATCATGTTCTGATAGAGAGTGGTAAAGAACATGGCTATGAAAAAATCCAACAATCACAAAGTCGTATATTTGTGATGATCTAGGGTAGCATCTGATTTATAGGATATAAGGGAACTAGGACAAATTTTTTGGTTTTCAAGATCATTTCCCTAAAGTTTAAGAATTTGAATTAGAATAAATACTTACTTTATTTTGGTACAATCTCACTTTTGTTTGTGCCTTGACCAATTTCCACTTCATCTCTTAATGAAATGATGTTGAATTTGTTATTCGTGAAGTGTTAGCAGATCATGTGACTGAATGACAGGTCATTCCATCTGTCTCAAAAAAAGGATAGCAAAAGTTATTAAATATACATAAGTCGACCTATAGTGAGATTAATCATATATGGTTCCTAAAATGGACTTATACTTCATATATCATACTACTTAATATAATAAAACAAGTTTCTACTAAACAAGGACTTCTTGTAGGCTAGTGGTAGGTGATAAAGGCCAGTCGCACTTCAGTTGTGGGTTCGATTCCCACAGCCTTGTCCGACGCGGTGGGTTGTCGAACGTCCTGCAGTTTGTCCTTTTTTAAAAACTATATTACTATAACATCCCATAAATAATATCGAAAAAACATCTATCCATAAACAATACTAACTTATGTCCAACATAATCCATTCCAATCTTTATTCTTATCCATAATACTGCAGTCCACTCTCATAATATAGTGAAAATGATTACCAGAGATTTAATACCATCGTTGATCCCCATATATCATAAGATATCTCCTGTTGGTCACATTCCAAACATTCGAAGGCCTTAATCATGTATTCTCATGAAAAATGAATACCCATTTAACCTTAGTGAAAACATTAATGCAGTTAAAAGTTAACACTTTCCACATACCAAAATCCACGATATCACTTAGTCCTTATTTCAATCATGAGCTCATTAATACTGTCAAAAATTTCATTTTCTTCTTATCCCTTTATTATGTGTATATCATCTACATTCCAAAAATATCTGAATAACCTTTCATGGATACTGGTACCATTAATCATACACTTTCAAAACTCAAGGAAAGAAAACAGTGTAACAATCCTTATATGTCTCTTTATTCCATAGTACCATGAGATTACTTATACAACATTACACTTGATAAACATGTAATCATTCCACTACCTTCTTAAACCATTGACCGATCTTCAACAATTCATTCATCTCACATATCATTTGTAGTATCTTCATCATCATCAACATAAATTCTACCCATACGATCGTACTGATTCTCTTCATGAGACTTTCCGTTAGGGCATTGGTTTGTATAATGACCGTACATTCCACATTTAAAACATTTAACCATTATTGATGTTTTATCAATACCATTATCCTCATCCTTGTTGTTAACTGAACCTTTTCCTTTGCACTTACTGGATTTATGTCCTTCTTTTCCACACCCAATGAATCTTCCAGTTCCTTTGAAACATTCTCCTTGATGCCTCTTCCCTCATGATTTACATAGGGGAAATTGAACTTTCTTTCCTCTATGATCATCATGAAACTCCATCTTTCTTTTATTAGCCGAGTCAGGAAACACACCAAATTTGAGTTTATTGGTCATATTATGAGATTTCTAAATTGGCATAATAATGATGTTTGGACATCCAAATCCCATTTCTTTTGGTTTCTCATGAAGAATATCATTCCATTTTCCATCATATCCTCCATTATCTTGAATCATCTTGTTTCCAGCCATTTTCTAAAACCCAAAAAGAATAGTGTGAGAGGAAAACATCATTCTAGGGAAAACAACATAGTAAAGGGGATCACCCTCAATATATAACATCATTTGTTAAATACTAATATTGTTACCGTAGTTCTAGGATTATATCCTATATGTATTCTTATCCTTAGGTACATCCCTAGACATACCATAGAAATATCTCTAGGGATATCACTAACGTTTTCGCATCCTAGTTTCCAAAGGATGACTAAACCTTTCCTCTTATACCAACTGTAGAGACCCTAAGATTGACGTACATAGATATCACTTTACTTTTGCGGAATACTTAATACATAACAAAAACAGACACACAAGGACCGTAATAGTTTAGTGTCGTTGGAAACTTGGAACATAATCTTCTAATTGTGGTGAAAGATCTTCAACATCTCCCATAATGATCTTCAACTTTTTGTTTCCTTAACTAAAACCTTTATTATAATCCTAGGGAAAGACAAAACATAAAAAGGGTGAGCTTAAATTCTTGGTAAGGGTAATCATGGATAAAATAAAACACACCATATACATTTGAACTTAAAAACATGAACATAATGTTTAAACATAAAAATCCTGAGGAATGACTTAAAACATGGAAGTACATAAGGCATAGATCATAATGGAACATAAATCATGATAACATAGCATAGGAATAAAGCAAGTAATTGTGGAATCCATTAAGCACATGTAATGATTTCCATAGTAGCCAAAGAATTGCTTCCAAGACCATCTTAGTTGACAAAGTCCCATTCTGAATCGAGTTCACTCCTCGTTTCAATCCTGTAACACTGAATCGGATTAACATACAATTCCAGCCATGTCTATCTCATGAAATATAAAATCTTTACCCAACGCATTGGAGGGAGATATAGGTCCCACACATCTCATAATGAAATCATTCCTACTTGTGTTACAAAATAAACTTAAAACATTCATCATAACCAAAAGAATAAAATAGGATTCATAAACATCATTCCATAATCCATATAAAACAAATGGATATCATTTCATCATAAGAAAAGTGAAACCATGTAAATCATAGATAAATTATACTTGAAACATACACATATGAAATAATGTCATCTTAGATAGAAAATTGTTTTGATAAAACACTTGAAATGAATTCTTGAGGAAAATATACTTTCTTCTTCAAAATCATTTTCTGTTCACAAAATTTCATGTAATTTTGAAAGAAAATGATTTTTATTTAAAATAGTCATGAAATATTTTGGAGGAAGCATCATGAAAATAAGGCTTTATAAAACTGTAAAAATCTTTTCATGCCGTATAAGTTAAAAAAAACATTCTTCTCGTACTTTTGTCGGAAAAGTCAAAAAAATACCTCGTAGCGTAAATAAGAGAAACATTCCTTACATACCATGTAGTAAAAGTCAAAAATGGGTAAAAAGGACTTTATAAATACATGAAAACACTTTTATAAAACATGGACCTGATAGAAATAGCCCCAGTAAATACTTACGAATAAGAAATCTCAGATAAAAATGAGACTTGAAAAATTATCCCTTACTTTATGTCCGATATTCCTCGTATGTATCGGAACCTCCTGTATAATGATTTAAATATTGTAATTGAATTATTACAGAATCATATTCACTGTTATGATATCATATATGGTTCACTTATGACTTTATATTACCCATTCGTTTGTAAATTCTATGTTAAAGACTGTTTTGGGTAAAATCGTTTCATTTGTCATCCGTGTTTTGACTTGTAATTATTAATATGATTACTTAGATCATGATTACTTAATTCCATAATATAAAACATGATTTAAATATAATATATATTCATAATAAACATATATATAATAGATCGATAAATGGAAGGAAATACATCGTTCATGGAGACGGTAGTCCGTACGTACTCACGAGCGATGATATCATTTCCATAATTATTGAATAGAATTGGAGTGGATGATAAAATATATCAGATTCATTAAGATGTTATAATTACTATGTATAGTTATTCTTTACACCATTATTCCCATCCATGTAAGGTGTTGGTGGAAAAACAGACTACACCACGGCGTGGAGACGGTATTCCGTACGTACGCACGCACGATGATTTTGTTTTCCGTAGGATGTATAGAAGGTGAAATGGGGTTGTTTCATATTTATAATAACAAATCAGTATATTAGTGATACTGATGTTATTACTTTATAGTGAAACAACTAAAGAAGAAGAAGTTGAAGAAGTAATAAGCTTGAATGAATCTGGAGAAGAAATTACCTCTTCTTCGATACGCCTCTTTGAAACCTCCTCTTAGGGCACTAATATTGGTCTTTAAAGTATACAAGAACCTCTAGTATGTTTCTAGGTAAGTGGACAAGATAATTTGGCAGGGGTTAGCCGTTCTTTAAAGCTCAAATTGGTGTGAGGAGGAGAGGGAGGAGGTGCCCTTTTATAAGGGAGGAGAGAGGCACCTTTGGAATTCATAAAAATATTAATTTATAATAAATATAACCCCACTTAAAAACATTAAAAAATGACTCATATCCGAATAATTGATGAGGTATGGTTGTAATCTAATCAACCAATAAAATTTAGACATTTTAGGTATTTATTTTAAACATTATCAACTTGATTTATCCTTATTTAGTCAATTTAATTTTATTTGTGGTAATATAATTATAAAATTTAAATTATAATTAATAATTACATATTTGTTGTGAATTATCCATAATTGGATACTTTATAACATTTTCTACTATTTAAATTTAAATTTATAATTTTTAAATATATTTGTGATTTTTAATCAATTTTATAATATATTATTTTTATAAAATAACAGTAGTGTCAATTTTGACACTATTCATTTATTTGAATTTAAATAAAATATATACAGATGATATGTTCAAACTAAAAGCTTTAATAGAATCATAAAAGGTCATATTTTTCTATAAAAATAGTGTATAATATTAAATTGTTCATATAATATTTATTTTATTATTTTTAAAACCATTTATTTGGTTTATCTCTTAATAAATAAATTACTACAGAATTTTTGTATAATTATTTAATATACTTATTTGTTGCATAAAAATTAAAAATAAAATCCTATGATTCAGATAAATATATTAAGTTTCATAATAATACTTTTAATAGAATTTATCATCTTAAAATCACAATATTTAAATTGTTATATTTATTAAATTATGAAGGTGACAACTTTGGAATCATTTAAAATAAAATAGTATAAGTGTCATAATCGCTTTTATAAGGCTCCAAATGGTCAAATATTCTACCATTGGATTATTAAGGTTCACAGGTACATTACCAATAAGTTTTGGTCAGGTTTTTGGGCATTTTATGGTTACTATTAGTTTAATAAAAACATTATTCTTGATTTTTTAGTAGATAAACAATTTCTGCATCACTATTGTGTTACAATTAATGATAATTATTTAATCCCTAAAAATTATAAATAAATTCATATGATGTAGATAATTTTATTAGAATTCAGGATTCTATTCATTTTCGAAGTTTCATGAAGTTTATCACAAAATTAAAATTAATATACTTATAAGATTTAAGAGAGTGACATGTTGTCACTTTCTTTGGTTTTAATAATAATTAAGTTATCTTCATGGACAAAAGTCCATTAAATGATTCTAATACGACCCTTAGGTGACATGGGTCTACTTTTAGTCATCCAATAGGATTTTGGAAGGTGTTAGGGTAATTTTATAATCTTATATTTACCCTTAATTACCCGATTTACCCTTAACTATGTTAAATAAAATTTACCGTAGTTACTATTCATAATGCCCAAAAATAAAAAGTAGTCTATTAATATAATTTGTACCCACTGATTCCAAATATGGAATCCATTTTTCCAAATTCAATCCACAGAAGTTGCAGAAATTAAATTAAAATTAATCCCATTATCGAAAGAAAACGAATTTTTTTTAAAACATTACAAAAGTTTGAATTGATTTAACCTACGAATTCAATGTAAAATCAATGCTAATGACATAAATTATATTAAATGGTAAAAATATATTCTATTTATACTTTAAGACCATTAAATATTATAATTTAACCACATAAATTATTACGATGAAAAAAGTTGTTTTTAATTAAAATATTGTGTGTTTTTACTATTCATTACAATATGAAAGTTATCAGAATAACATGAAAATTTTATCCAAGGTAAAATTATATATCCTTATTCCAAAGAATAATTTTATTTTGTAAAATTTAACTTATATACATGTCAAAAAAAAGATTTAAAGTGGGTGTGCCATCAAAAGGTGGAAAAATTGCATTTTTTAAAAAATACTTATTTTACCCAAAAAATTTATTTTGTTCACATAAAATGTTTTAGAAAATTTATAAGATGGATAATAATGTTATAAAATTCAAAATATAGTTACTACTATTCATAACGGCTAGTTCATAATAATATTATAATAATATATCGTTGTTTAGTAAAACCCGGTATTGCGTACAACACACGCTGTCGAAGAAGGTCGCAATTGCGTGTAATGCAAGCCAAGTCAGGGTTGCGTATAGTGCAAGACTTCATTGTTGTTTCCTTATAACATAATCCAACCATTTTTTCATTTATACATTGAATATATATATATATATATATATATATACTAAATGTTACATAGAATGACTATTATCAAATGAACTTGAAATTGTGTGTAACACAATCTAAGAATAGTGTTGCGTATAACGCAAGCTAATACGGTGTTGCGTATAGCGCAAGGTAATCTTGGTGTATCGTACAACAGAATATATGAATGAAATTAAAAAGAATATATGTTATAAAATCTCGGGTTATTACATTGAACCCCCCCTTCAACAGTTCCCCACCCCTACCATAGTCCACACACCCCATCCACCCAGGCCATTAACAGTTCCCCACCCAACTTTAATAGTGCAAAGCCTTATTCCCCACTCACATGCACGACCTAAACTGTCAAGGATTCAAACTCGTGACATGTTGTCCGGGTGCCCAGGACTTTACCAATCCACCATATTGATTTTCTGTTCATTTATTAATATATCTATATATTTATGTAGAATTATTTCGTTATATTTACTCGTATATATATATATTATAAATTTATATTAGTATATATAAATATATATATTAATATATATATATATATAGATATATTAATACATATATATATATATATTCGTTTGTTAAAATATATATATGTGTGTGTGTGTAATTATATTTATATATTAATATATTTAGTCATATATTAATACATATTTATAAGATCAGTTTTAAATACATTTATGAAATATGATTTTTTATGTGTTTATAAATAAAAACAATATATATACAACACAAACACAAAATATATGTGTATTTATAATTATAATTATAAATATTTATATATATTTACAAATATTATATATTTATATGTATATAAATAAGTTCAGAATATATAGAAAATATATATCTGTTTGTTAATACAGATGCAAACAAATACATACAACCCCAGACACATCATATAGGTATATAAATATTAATATATATTTATATTAAATAAAATTTAAATTAGTCTATTATTTAGATATACTATATTTATAAAGAAATATAATTTATATGTAAATTTAATAAATCATTTATTTATAATATATAAATTTTATTGGTGAATGTATAAAAATTATGTATATATTCATATATAATTGATTATATGTGACATTACGTTGTAAAAAATGATAAACATTCAATTCTATAATATCAAGAAAAATTTCACCCATATTAATAAATTCAGTCCCCAATAAAAAGATCATTTGATCACCAGAAACGAAGCTAAAATTCCTTCGAATGCTGAAAAAATTGTTTAGCTAGAATAAAAGCTCAATTTTGGAGGCCTTATAGGACTTTAATGGCCATGAAAAATGTGAATGAAGGTTCTATTTAGTCACTAACACATAGATCAAATCGCATGCATCAATTTGATATGTTGCTAAGCTGAAATGGACACCCGAGTCAAATGTTATTCCATTTAACGTTTGAGTTACATTTTCATCTTATTTTAGATCATTTATTAATTGTTTTTGGATTATTGGTGAGCTACAGTTATTATTAAATGATTATCAGTTCATGATAATTAGAAAAATAATAATTAATTATTTTTTAAAAAAAATTAATGCCATTTTCACAAAAATATCATATATATCAAATGTAATAGTACATTTATACTTATCTAAAACACAATTGAATAATATATATTATATTTATATAAATATAAATTTTCATGAAAAAAATATATTTTTTTGAATATAAAATTTATCAGCGCCAGTAAAAGGTGTTAATAATGGGGGCTCTATTAAATGCGCTAAAAACAAAGCTGATCAAGTGGGTGAACTTATCAGTGCTAAATAAAACCCTAATAATGGGTCACCTTTAACGGCCATTTTTTAGCACTATTAAAAGTGCCCTCTAATATCTGTTTTATAGCACTATTAAAGGGTTGCTCTACAGAAACCCTATTTTGTGGCATTGGATCATCTTGAAACTAAACACCTTATTCACCCATATTTGTGATCCACATTTTTTTCTTAATTTTAAACATAAAACTACTTTAATTTGGAAAAATGCACCAACATGTTATAATCTGATAGTTATTAATAATAATTTACTATATAATTTCTTTTATAATAAAATTTGTTTCAAATTTCAATGTGATTAAAAATATCATTTGACTAAGGCTCTAACACCATTTTAAAAAATCGTTTGAATAAAAAAACATATATTATTTATTTATTTAGATTATGGAATTTTTAGTCAACATGAAAGATTTAATTCTAAAATTATTGTCAAAAGTATTTTTTTGGGTACATAATTCACTATCCTCTTGAATTAATCACTCTGAAAAAAATATTTAATGATAATTAAATTATTTTAGTAATTTTCATTGACATGAGTTCTGAATCACATACTTCGTGTAGAATAAATGTGTGACTTTTCTTCAATTTATTATCATTAATTTATATTTTCAATAATATATTAATGTGTTTTAATATTGTTATGAAATGTTTTAGGTGAAATATCTACATCTATATGATTCAATAATTGACTTATACACATAATTTATTTTCATTTATATTGGATGATTATCATATCAATATGATTAAATCACTTAGACATTGTTTCCAATGATTCATGAAATATTTTCATAACAGACATTATATCTTACGAAATTATTTATCCAATGTAATATAATCGTAGAAGAAATATGTTTCATTAACCATCACATTGTCTGGGGATATTTTATATCATACATGTGATTCTATCATATGCTCATTACATCGAACATTTCAACTATATATTACAAAATCATTTAGCATATGTGAATTCCCATGATATAAATTTGGTTTTTTTCTTCTGAAATTTATATATTATGATTGTGTATATAATATGAATGTTTTTAAATTATATTTAAATAATATCAAAACAAAATATTTTATGAATCATTTTTATATAATATTTCATTATTTTTATATGATAAAATAGATTTTTTTTAAAAATAAGAATATACATAGATACAAATGATTTCATATATATCGATTTAATTTATATTTTTGTTACATTAAGTAATTTAATTTCGTTTTTTAATAAATAATAAATAATTACATCAATCCAAATAAATTATTTTTAAAATATTTTATTTATAGATAAAATAAATATCACGTTAGTAGAATCTTGTTTTATATTTCTATGTATACATAAATGTTATTAATATTTAAAATAATGATGGATAAATTATCTATATGGTTAAATTATTTTTACATGTGAATTAACTACAGAAAAAAGAGGTCAACAAATATCAAAAAAATTATCTCTAAGAAACATTATAAAAATTGTTCATGTATTTGTTTTTCACATTGTAATCGTTAAATATCAATACTTATTTAGCTGAAATATCCATAAATGTGAAAAATATTAGAGTGTTTTCTAATTAATAAACTATTTATGAACTATTAGAAATACACATGGATATATTATGAAGTGTTGAGGATTCATGAGCTTGGTGATATATAAAAATGGTTTTCTTTGTGAAAGACACATGGGATTCCCTGTATATTTTATGTTCACTATTGTTATAATCATTTATGGTAAGACATCATCAGTTAACAATCTATGAACCAAAAATTGATAAACAATAACTCAATAATTGAGAGGATTAATCATTTTTATGACCAATTTATATGGTGTTACATTTTATCATCTATTTTTGTGTGTGTAATGTTTGTTTGATGAATTGTAATTAAAAACTATAATTATTTTGTACGGTTTATAAATCACTGTTAGATGGTACATATTGTTCTAACATTTTATGGAAAAAATGAATGGATTTGGGTTTTCTCCTCTAAAAAATATCAAGTCCAATTATTCTATTACTTCTAATGGACATTTTTGGGTTATTTATCCATGTATTTTAATTTCTTTATAGTTTTTATGACAGAAGGATTAGAAAAGGTCATGTACTGTGTTGCGACTCTAGCCCTAAAAATTTCATGTTGTATGGTATGTGAATCCTTCTCAAAAAGAGAGAGAGTTATATTGTTGGTTTCATACTCCATTTTAGATAGTGTAAATAGTATATATAATTTCACATTTTTCTAAAAAACTATAATAATTCTTCTATTTGGGTTTATACACTACCTAAATTATTGTAAGATTAATTAATATTTAATTTCTATTATAATTATCTATTCACCCCCATAAAGTGTTCTTTAATCATCCTCATATAAGTTAAAAAATATTGATTCAATAAAATACAACTTCTCCTGGCATAATAAAATAAATTAGTTTTTGAAATTGTATATCCTAAAACTAATTTATAATATAATTTCCATAAATTTATAAGAGAAACTTTTCAGATTGTAGTAATTTTTTTTATGATAACCTAAAACCCAAAGGAAAATCCTTTTTTGATGATATAGATAATAGATATTTTAAGGCATTCAAGATAAATTGCATCGAGAAATTTTTTTTAATAAATCACTAAACATGTAAAATAATACCTTATACTTAACATGGCATTGAACTAACATCAATTACATTTAATATTTTTTCCTATTAATTTAATTGCAAGGGAATCAACATTTATTAAAATGAAATTGGATGAAATACCATTAGACACATATAAAATTAATGAATATACATAAAATTTAAATAATTCTTCTTGTAACACATTATGGATATCATATGCTTTAAATAATTAAACATGAGATGTTATTTAATGAGTAGAATGATTTGAAAAATACTTAATATTAATATATAAATCAAATTATTCATACGTTTTATTTCATATCATTTTGAATAAATTAATTATACAAAACATTTGATAATATTAATCTAAATGAAATATTTCATAGAGCATTACCAAATGAATTATATATATATATATAGTCTCTATATATGAATGAAAGAACACTAACGATGGTAATATTTATGAAATAATCAGTTCTTTTCTTCAATATAAATAATAACATAAAAGTATTATAGATAAAAAAATCGCCTAAAATGAACGAAATTTCCGTAAAATGTAAATGTTTCTATATACTCATATTATTTTGATAAATAAAGAAATTATAGTGATGAAATGTCTCACGATTCATAAAATTATTAAAAATTTATATAAATCAATAAAATAATTTTATATGTTATTATTAAAGATATGATAAAAAATACAACAATAATTATAAAAACGTTTTCAATGAAAATAATAAGAAAAAATTAATAGGTTTTTGGGAAATGGGATATTTAAACAAGAATGTTGAAGGATAATGATTGTGAAGAAGAATAAAAAAATAAATAAGAATTAAAAGAGAGAAATTGATGGTAGATAATGATTTACATTGGATTCTTATCATAGAGATGAATATATAAATATTTAGATATTATTAATAAAATAAACTCATGTATTAAGTTATAAAAAATAATGAGGCAACATATATAAAATCAAAATCTTTTATGGAAGAATTTAAAACACCGAATTATTCAATTGAACGATTAAATTCAAATCATTGATCATTTATTCAAGGATGGTAATGTTTTTAAAAAATTGTAAAAATTAATAAAATAAACATCTATATGATTGAATTCATTAATCATGGTTTACTTAAATTATACACGGTATTATAAATACAATTTTTTTAAACAAAGTGTTTTTATAACAACTTTGTTTATATATTAATGATGAGAATTTAAAGATTTGACTGACATTTTAGATTAAAAAAATATATTGGTCATACCAAAGACTATATATCTACATTTATATACTTTAAATTATATATTAATATGTTTTTAATATTAATCCATACTCAATAGAATTTTTTCTCTAGCCTAGTTGTACAAATATTTTATTTACCACCAAAATGATCTTATATTTCTATTTGTATGGAATGTTAGTAACATTGATGAAAATTAAATCATGGAATAATGAGAATTGATGTTAAAGACACCTTATAGGTGATTATTATATTTTCATAGCATTAAATAAATGTTAAAGATGTGTAGATACGTCTATACATGATTAAAAAGTTACTAACAATGGTAAATTTCACCCAGATGGTTTTTAAAAATCAGTTTTCATTTAATATTTATGATATGTTAAAGGATTTAAAAAAAGTGATTAGTATTTCATGATTAATTTATTGTATAATGTATATAAAATTAAAAAATAAGTTCATAGTATTTGAATAGGAATTTATAAATTTTTATTCAATAAAAAAATTATATATATATATATGTATATATATATATATTAAATTATATGAAGTGAAAACCCAAGATAATAATATTTTTAAGTATTATATAGTTATATAACATATTATAACATCACAAAATTATGTGTGTTTTCATTACACTATTATAAAAACTATCCCAACAAATAATTATTTTGGAGCAACCAAATATAAAACATAGAAACAACTTCATTTTAGAGTATCATGTCCTCGGAGAAAAATTATAAATCTAATTTCTCACAAATTATGGATTTAAAAAAATATCTACATCTTAAACACATAAATAATGAATTATTTGAAATATTAAAAAAATATTATGTGATAGAAGTGATGTATGTGTAATTGTGGAGTGTTTTTGAATATAAATATGGGTTTATATACTAAAACAGAAGTAAAAAATAAATTTCAATATTTTATTGTTATTTTCCCTTTTTTAAAAAGGTAAATTTTACCTATTTATATTCATCATAATTGATAAATGTGGAGAATTATTGATACAATATTTCAAAAATTAATGATAATTGTTTTTTATTTTCTTTACTTCTTAGCCCATAAGCCACTCCAAAAAAATTGAATAGCGGAATAAAAAATTATACAATACATGAAATGATTAGAAAAATATTTAATGAGATTTAAAAATATAGATATATTTAAAATATTATGTAACTATGTCCTTTTATATTTCATATGGAGTTATATATTAATATATTATATTGAATAATGATTATCATCATTTTAAAAGAAGATGAAAAAAATCCTAAAATATGAGTGTTTTTTATTTCAATTTTTTTTTATTAAAAACACTTATTCCATAATTAAAATAAATTACAATTATGATGATAGTATATTTTTGAAAATTAAATACAATATAAATTCTATTTATTTAGATAATTTTTTGGAAAATTTGATTTCATTATTTAAATGAATATATCGTTGTATATGTTTTCTCATTAATATTTAATGAGCATATTTATTCTAACAACTATTGATGATACTATAATTTATTTAATATAACCTTGTTAATGGAAAATTTTTCATGTATGTTTCCATGATTTTATGTGTTTACTTTATTTTATATTCCTTATGAAAATGAATTTAAAGGAAATAAATGGATTGTTTTTTAAAATATTAGAATGAATCTAGAAATATTTTCAGTAATAAAACTATATTATTTGTAAGTGAATATTTAGAAGTAAGGATGGATGATGGCGAATTATTTTACCCAGTTTCTAAAATATATTTTTTATGAGAGAGTTAAATTAATTAAAAGACATTTAAATTGTTTTTCAATGAATGGACATATTTATAAGAAATTTTTTGAATGATATCCCCCATGTTATGTTGAAATTTGTTTGTTTTCTATGTTTCAAAAAAACAATCTCACTTTATGAACATAACCAAGATATAAGATCATGAAATGATTGATCTTATATTTTCAATTTAGCAAAATAGTTATTTAATTGAAAATATGAAATAAAAATATTTGTAAAGAAAATATTAAAATACTTATTTATTGTTCAATGAAATGTGGTTTTTATAACTTTTTGTGCCATCAAATTATACTTTGGGAGCCTAATTTATTGAAATGATGACATGAAATGTTTATATGATCGTTGTTAGATAATTAATATTATTTCATGGACATCAAATTGTTGAAAAGATAAATGAACCAATTTTGATTAACTCTTTATTTACAAAGAAACATATTAAAAATATTTTATCTTGATAATTTTAAAATAAAATACAACACATAGATTACCTCATGTAAACTATCTGTTGAAAAAGATAGAATGTATAAAGAGAACTGATATAATAAAAGAACGACATGTAGATAATATTCATTGACTACTTCTAATCAATAATTGAACTATTTTATTATAATTTATAATATATTAAATAATAAGTATATGTATGGTCACATAAAGGATGTTAGAAGAATAATAATATACGTTAATGTTTGTATAAAAATTTGGTTGTTTGGTCTTTATATAACTAAATTTTATATAATATTATATATAGAGTTTAATATTTTTTGATGTAAACAATGAAAAATCAAAAGTGGATGTTTCATTTTCGAGTAAGATTAAATGTATCATGGTTCTATAAGAAAAATATCTTAGTTTCATTAATCTATGTAGATATAGAATACATACATAAAACTTTTTTTTCTCAATCCAGAATGATTAAGAATCCAATGAATTAATTTTATTTTTTTATCTTTTTTTTTGTTAAAAATAATTTGATATTTCAATTTATATGTATCCATTACTCTATAAAAAATCATGAGAATATATCACACTATTAAGTTACATTTTCCAAATGCTAGAAATTTATTTCGAATACGTTCTCAATTGTGATAAGAAAATATTTCTTATATAGAATATAGATTTAGCTTTTTTTTGAGAAAATCATGTACTAAATTGGTATGATTGATGTTCAAAATGGATGTTGGAAATAAATATCAATGATTTAGATTGTGACAATCATTTTTTCATACAATGTGTAGTGTACATTATAAAAGATACAATTATTTCAATTTAATAATACAACTTCCTTTAAAATGTATTATTTTTATAATTGATCATTGTTATTTCATGATTTATGAAGTTCTCAATTAAAAAGAATATTAAAATTATATTTGAAGTCACATATACATGAAATAATTTTTAAATTTTCATATATTTATCATTCAATTATGACTGATTTAATGGTTTATAAGTATATTTAATCATAAATGATATCTTTTTTTAAATATATTAATACAATAAATTTATTTTTTGGATCCTTTACATAACAAAATTAATTTAAATATGGTGTAATTTCAATTTTACTAAACCATTTTCATATTATGAACATTGAAAATTTATATTATTCAAGGCCCTATTTTATTCTGATTTTATTTATATACAAATAAACACTTATATTATGGGTTAGATTCACTACATATATTTTTAACATTGTAATATGAATATTTTTCAAATATTGGTCATTTTGAAGTCTACTATTTATTTTTTCAAAACCATTTGAAATCTATTTATCACTTTTAATTATGAAATAAAATGTTATTTATTATTCAATATATGGAAGATATCTATTTTTTTGAATCTTTTTTTATGAAATAAATTGTTTTAATGTAATATTCTAATGTAATATTAATTTTCAAAAGTATCATTATATTTAATAATTCTAATGATTTTGGTTTAAAATTGGGTAAAAGTTTATAAATAAAAAAAATTTGAGCTATTTTGTAATATTTAATGAAACAAAAAATATATGACCTATTTTATTTTTAATTTTTAAAAAAGTGAATGAAATATTTAAATATAATATTTTTTTAATTATTTGATTCATTAAATAAATAAGGATAATTTTTTTTATTGAATGCTTTGTTTCAAATAAGGGGATTCATATTTTCATAGTTTATTAATTAATCATTATACACATTAAAAATGGGGTACATATTTATTAATTACATTTTCATTAATAATTTTAAAAAATTGGAATATTCATTACTAAATATATTAAAAAACATTTAATTTATCCAATGATAGTAAAAAAACTAATTATTCCCTTTGATAAGTGTTATTAAAAATATATGTCATGTTGATGAAAATAATGATTCAATTTAGTTCACTATCATTTTAATTATTTTAATAAAATTAACGAATCATTTTCCTCTTGTGAACTGCTTTTAAATAAAAATATAGCTCTATAATGGTTAGAAAATAGATCATATGAGAAATGGATTTAAAATAATATCAAATGAATTCAATATTATTATTATAATATATTATAAATAATTATTCATATCAAAATGTATATCATAAATTATAATAGTCACAATCTTATTAGTTTCTATATACTATGAGAATATAATGATATAAAATAATTTTTGCATACCCTCACTATATCCTATGACATTTTATATAATTGATGGGTTTCTATCATACAAATTTTATATCATATGTGTTTACTATATCGTAATCAATCAAATAGAATATGAAATTTACAATAATAATTTTTGTACCTTATCAATTTACTAGGATATCATATATTTTATCAATAATAATTTATTATAACATATGAGATTAATATCTTATGATGATCAAATCTTATGAGAATTTTTATCATATTTGAGTTAATTCTATTCATATGATTCATTTTATTTCGTTTATAAGCCAAATTATTTTCTATTTTAATAAGTTTTTTAACATAAAATTTACCAATTATTTGAATTTCATATAGGTATAATAATTTTTTATATTTTTATTATGGATTTCACTTGTTCATATTTATAATGATGTCAGATTAACATTAAATAATACAAAATTAAATATTATACACATGAAAAGGGGAAATACCCAAGAACAAATATTATTTGAATAATCATATAATTACATTGATTTGTTATTGGTATAACATATATTATTTCAACCACATACGCGAGGAATTAGAATGACTATTTGTTGGAAATTTGTTTCATGGGTGAATTATTTTGGAGATTATATGCCTGATAAAGCTCTATAAAATTATTTTGATGGAAGCAATGTTATATTTCAAAAATCAAGGACACATGAGCTATAATATAAAATCATGATATTAATGTAAAAAACTCAAATTAATTTCTATAAATACCTTATTCATGAGACATTAATCCATTTTATATAGAATTAATCATAACACAATTGACATAATTAATCAGGATATTATATATATTGAAATACACAAATGTGAATTAATTTAGAGGACTAATCATGAAAAATTTATGTATATTTTATTCCATGGTATGAAAAAATTTCCTTGATAGTCTTTTATCAAAATTAAACTATATGTTATTCGTAGTGCCTCATGAATTGAAAATTTTAGGATGTGGGATGTTCCTCTAGGTTTGAATGTGTTATTTTATTGGGTTTTGAGACTAGGTGTGAAAAGCTCAATTTCTAGGTGGTGTGACTCCCTCTAAAAATTTGGGTTAGTAAATTAAAACTTCCCTAGAACTATCAATATCATATTTTATTCTCAAAACAATATCATTATATTTTATTATATGAAACCAATGAATGTGAATAAATTTTCATATTCCAAATATTATAAAAGAAAATAGGATATATTTAATCAGATTCATTCTCGAGGACCAATTAAATTTATATTTTTACATAATTAATAAAATTTCATATATTAATAATTATACTATTAATAAATCACAATTTCTACCAATAAAACCTGATTTTCATATTTCACACTAGGGTATACTAATCATACATCTTAAACCCTTCTAGAAATAATTTATTTATAACCATTTCTTATAACATTGGTTAATGGAAAAAAAATATATGTGAGCTAAATTTTATATTAAATGTAAACAAATGCATTAAAAATATTATGTCATTTGTGTGAATAAGACAAGTATAAGGGTATATAGACATAATTAAATTACATAATCATAACATAAAAATATTCATACACCTAAATAATTCGACCTATAAATGAGTGGAACGACATAATGTATTTAGAATAATAGGATTCATTAATGGAAAAAAATTACCATCTGATGTCAATATTGATAAATAAAAATAATTAAAACCCATAACATGTTTAAATAAAAAATAATGATATCATGGAATATTATCTTCATATCACTCGAAGAAATAGAATAACTAGTATGGTTGACATCTATCTTCTGAGTCAAAATGCATTGGAGAGCTATCATGGATCCACCCATGTTTAGTTAATTATGAAACCACATTTCCTTGTTTATCACTGAACCACCCATCATTGGTTTACAAATAACCACCCACCACTGGATTATAATAAAATCACTTTTCACAATTAAAAAATATATGAATACTATATCATGAGTATAGTACATATAGACTTCATTACATCACAAAATAATAAAAATAATCATTATTCTTTCAAAAACATGATAAACAGATAAAATTAATTGGTTTTAATAGAAATATACTTAAACATGATTTTATAATGGAGAAAAAAACATCCATGAAAATATATTTGAAACCTCATTTACCAATGGAAAATAAATTCATTCCATATCAATATCATTTAAATAGTACTATCCACTGGAATGATATGGGTTGCATAAAAATATCGTGGAAACAACTAATAATCCAAATAGTGGAATAATAAGGATTGTATCATTAGAACATATCCCCAGTGGATCATAAGATACCTAAATAGTCATTTGAGTTAAAAAACATAAATACCATTAAAATACAATTAAATGTTTATTGAGGAAAATAAACTTTTGAATTTTTATAACATCAAAGGATTTAAAATTACACCGTTCAATAAAATTGGTTAATCTCTTGGAACATTTCATAAGGAAAATATCGTTCAAATTTTGAAACACATTTTTATAATCTATGAAATGATCAAAAATATTTATTTGAAAATATCCTTTTAATAAATTTAAATTATGGTTTAAATCATTTATTTTTTGTGAATACAAAATGTTTCATTCATACTGAATATGATAAAAATAATGATACCTTTCACATTTTTTGTAAGAAAAGTGATTAGATAAATTGTTTAGAAAAGCATAATAATTATACATTTTTTTAAATCTAATACAAGATCAATATCACATACAAATGGATTTATTGAAGTTCAAATAATCAATAAGGGTTGAAATAGGGATAAAAAATGATAACAAGATTTATTTCAAATGTATAATAAATTGTTTAAGTTACTTAAAATATGTTTATATTATTTCATTTAATATAAAAATTAATACATAAAATCTCAAATTAATATACATTCTAGCAGAAATCCATTTCCACATTGGTAACTATTACATCACGAGACCCATCAAAAAATAAATTATTATTAACCAGTAAATATCATCAAAAATATGATATTAATTACATAATTTATCAATAAATAAGTATATACATCTCCAAAATGATTATAGATTCATATAAAAAACCAGTGTTTCTATGAAAAATAATTTTAGAGGAGTAACATTTTAATAGATAATTTCATTGAATTAGTTAAATAATAAAATAATTGATTATGTCTATAAAATATAAAATCAACTAAAAATAGTAATAAATAACATTTGATATTCAAACACTCTTAGACACATAATAAAATTATAACAAATACAATGAATAATTCTTATATCAAAATAAATTTAAATTGAGCTACAAAATTGTAGACTACTTGTACTTTTGATTCAAATAACCATGGGTGAAATAATTCAAAATAAAAAATAAAATAGCATGATTTATAAATAAATTATGATATTACATGTACTATGAACATTATATACACAAAAAAATATAAATATTTTATGAATATAGGAGATTCCTTATAGAAATATAATCTGATAAGAGAAACTCATACCTCTAGTTCAACATTCTTCATACATGTTTGAATTTCTTGTATAAAAATAATAATTTAATCAATTGATTTCATAATAATAATGTCTAGGTTTAATAACATATAATTCAAGATTTTAATTTAATTCATTAATACTATATATTTGAATACATAATCAGTTATGTCCATTTTGGGAGTTTTGGGGACGTTCAATTCAATGTTTCATAACATATATGGTGTTCTAGATGTGGTTCAAGTGGACATTATCTCAAATCTCCCAAAATAATATGAATTACACAATTATTAAATTTATTCATAAATTATACTCGTGATACACATAATTACTTATATAAATATAAAATAAACTATGTTATGTTGTTGGGGACGGTAGGTCATACATATTCATGAGTAATGTTTCTATTTTACAATAGTCATTTTAAAAAGATGGTATACAATAGATTAATTATAAAAAATGTTCATAATATCATGCATACTATATTATTTCAATATATATATATATATATATATATCATTTATCTGTTTGGGGGAGGGGGAATAATCCCACTTCTTCGTGACAGTGGTGGTCGACTTCTATGCCAAAACATAGTTATTATTTTTCTGTATAAGAATGAAAATAATGAATTATATTTTTATAATGATAAAAATTTAATTTATATCATAATAATCTCAAGTATGTACCATAGATACATTTAATATTATCTTTTTAACTTCTATGTAAAGCGTTTGTGAAAAATTAATAACATCACATCAAGAGGTAGTAGTGTTTTTGTAAAAAAGAGTGTCATTATCATATCACCCACAAAAAGGAATGTGATAAGTTTTATGTGATATAATAAAATTGTATGTGTAAATAAGATAATAATATCTTATATATATAATCTATAATTATAAAATGAATTTGTGTGGCGATGATGAAATATGAATGATAATGTCTCACAAGCTGGTAGTTCATTGTACCTATGATTGATGATTTTGTAACACATTTGAAGGAAAAATAGGTGGTTTTAGTTTTGTATATTAACATAATAACATATTATTATTATTTTGGTATATTTGTTATTATATCATATTAATTTTACAGCATTTTAATTAGTTGTATGAATAAATAGTATAAACATTATCAGATAATCATGATAACTCTTCTTCAAACTACCTCATTAGGTAAGAATCAAAGACGTAGTTTGATGTAGTTAATATAAAATAAAAGCCTCAACGAAGTTGGTGGGGATGTGAGAAATAATATTTGATAGACTTTTATAGAAAAATGAATTTATGTTGTTAAGTGGATAGAAGAGGGATTTCATTTTATATATGAGGTGATTGCACAAATAAGATATTTGAAAACAAAAAGGTATAACCATGTTTTTCCCATCTCATAATGACACAAAATATAAAATTATATATAATTATTCATTATAATGTGTAATAGTATATGGAAAATTGATTTTATAAATTTTTATAGGAAATTTTATATATATTATTTTAGATTAACCCATATAAATTTGTTTTCTTCTTAAACACTGTAATTTATTTTTTCTATTTTCACTATTTATAATATTAAAAATTAAGTTTAAAATATTTTTTGATATAAATTATTTTAATTACAAATATGGAATCCATTTTAACTAATTCTATTAAAATAATTAGGAAATTATAAATTAAAAAGAAAATTGAACAGGAGATGAAAAATTATGTTTTGAGGAAGTGTATATTCAACGAAAATTTTGATTTTATATTAACTCTAGGAATATATATTTTTAAAAATAAGAAAATTTAATATATATTGATATATAATATCAAAATTTCATTTAATATCATTCATATAGAAGTATTATTTTTTCAAATTAAAAATAAAAAACATTTTTCTACCTAAATGTGTTTTATGAATAATCCTCTTTTGAAACCCAACAAAATAATTTATATTAAAATATAATATAAAATAATTATAATGTAATTATGTGGATTATATAAAAATTAATAATAAATATGAAACATTAAATAAAAAAAATTAATATTAATAATTAATTATATAATTTATATAAAATAATTGATAGGTTTACAATAATCGTTATTTTTCACCATTCACTGAAAAATTAATATTTTTTCAAAATATTCCAATGTATCACACAATTTTAGTTTTAGTAAAATGATTAAAAAATAATAATTTAATTTTATAACACAAATTATCTAATTTTTCACAAAATTTATTATATTATTTTATAAAAAAATAAAAAAAAGAATTTTTGAAGACAAAATAATTTGAGGAATAATTACAATTTACTAATTATGTGTGAATTATTTATTAATAATTTAAAAAAAAAATTATTATGAGTATTAAGTAAATATAAATATATATATATATATAATACTATTCATACCTACAAATTTAATTGTTAGGTTATTAGGGTTATATATTTCACAGATTGTTTATGATTGGTGTTGCGTACTAATGATTTTATTGAACAAAATTCTATTTTTTAAATTAACTGGATGTTACGACCCCCACCCTAATAAATTGATTCCTAAATATTATTAAATTATCTCATTAATCAATGGTTTTAAAAATGATTTTTTAAGACTCACATCATAAAAAGATTTAATAAAACATCACCCTTAAAAGAAATAAATTGAAGTACATATGTTATCCAGAATATCAACATCTAGGATCCCGAATTGCATAACAAATGTGTGAAGTGAAAATTTTGACATTGAATAAATTTATAAAGTAAAAAAATATGGATTGATATTGATATAGATCCCTGATCAAAAAAATATAATTGATCTTTATAAGTCAATATCAAAAAAACCACAAACCCATGATATATGAAAAGGGAAATGATATCATCCAAAATAATAGAAATTGGATTTTTTTCATAACTCAGTTCCTATTGATTATGAAGAAAATACATATATACTGATGAAACATGGAAACAAAATTACAAAATAAGTTTAAATTTGATCTTAATATCAAATTTCACCAAAATATCATCTTTTGTAGCATGAGATATTTATTCCGTATGAATTTATCACACATGATGAACTAAAATAATATTTTAATCGAATAAATAAATGTACAATTCATAATGAATCCATTCCACCTATATTTATAAATTAACCAAAATAGTTTTTTTATTAGAAGATAAGACCATTCCCAAAATGAATAATCCTTCATATGATGAAATAATATAGTAATATCCAAAATTCAACATCAATACTGAATGTTAAAACCAACATATTCCATATATAAATGACCCTATATAATAAATAACCATAATAACCACAATCTTAAATATAATATTATCATTAATGGGTATATAATTATTTTCATATTAAAATCCCAATAATATAGTGATTTTTATATGAAATCACATTAATTATTA
This sequence comes from Viscum album, assembly GCA_963277665.1. Lineage (NCBI taxonomy): Eukaryota > Viridiplantae > Streptophyta > Magnoliopsida > Santalales > Viscaceae > Viscum > Viscum album. The sequence continues at coordinate 1,599,056,666 of OY728158.1, forward strand.
TTCACTGAGTACTATTTCAATCACATTGTCACCTGTATGATAAAACGTTTTCCTTGAAAATAACCTCAATATTAAAGATAATAGAAACTCAAAAGGTTATCATTTACATAAATATAATTTTGGAAATTTTATAGGAATACTTTACATCAAACTAAGGAATTATATATACATCAGATAAATAAAATGTATCCTAATGTTCTATATATCACATTTTGATCACATCACATAAAACCTATAGTGGTTGCCTAATGTAATGAAACATTGATGAAACATAATCATATATATGTTTTATGGAATTAATAAATTATAATTTCACCTCATATATAAACATATTAATCAATAATGTTATCTAAACCCACATTTAATACATGCAATAATACCCTCGGACCAATAGTCCTAGATCTAAAACAAAATTGTAAACTTTACAATTTCATCTTTAATATTTATTAATGTGGACCAATTTTCATCATCCAAATATTATTACATAATAAATTATATATTTTATGACATGAATTTTCAAGGATCATTAAAATTTAAAAATTTAGATTAATAGAAAAAACTATTTCATAATCAATTCCCTTTTCATTAAATTATAATTTTCATAAGTTAATCCATATTTTAATATTTAAAATTATTTCATTATCATTATCCACATCAAACACTTTTATAAATAATTTATTAAAAACAATTTTTTATAACATTAGTACAAGGAAACAGATGAAGGGATATATGAGTTGCTCAAAAATGGTAAAAAAAAGAATTAATATTTAAATGTCATTAGTGTGTATAAGATGAGAAAAATGGTATGATGACATAATCAAAGTGAATGATAACAAAATAATAATATTTATACCAATAAATAAAAGGATCAATAAATATGTGGAATTTATCAATGATTTTAAAACGGAAGGATTAATGAATGTTAATTAATAATGAGCTATGTTATTTCAGTCCTGATCAATCTAATTGTTTAAGACTCATTTAGAGTAAAAACAAATTATTGGTATAATGGAAAATTACCTTAACGTTTGTCTTAAAAATTGAAAAACCATTTTTCCAAATTCCATCTCTAGATACCGAATTCATTATAGAGTATCATGTTCCATCCTATCCCAGTTTTATCAATACACCACCAATCCAAGGTTTATCATTGATCGAATGTAACGCCCCGATCATAGTGACCCAGAATTGGGGAATTATTTTAATGTAATGGCATGATTACAAGGAATATAGACCTGAATGACATATTTGGTTAGTATACGTGGAATATAGATTACAAACATGAACATTACATTATACATTCAAACATAAAAACCAACATAAATAATCTATTTATAACAACATTTTTCCCCTAGTGCAACCATTAATGTAAAACATAATACACTTCTTGGAATCCAGGGAAAACAAAACATAATAATTTTGTGATCTCGGATGCTCAGTATGTGTAAATAATTTATCCTAAACTATAAACATTTATTAAATGATGTGTAATAAAAAAACCCTATTGAAAATAATCCTAAACATAATATGAAGAAAATAAATAAAAGATTACCATATAAACATGGACATTGATATTTACTAGTTGAATAATAAAATGCAATAATTAATTTCACAATTAGGGATTACCTAATGGTGGAAATCATTACTATATAGTCAAGCCCTCATACAAATACTACCAGTAAAATATTTGTCAATTATTTTTTCCAAGACACTAGTTTGTCTAATGAGAGCTACCCATGCATCGAGGGGCTATGGAGGGAACCAATCATCACTTAGTAAGACTATTGCATTCCTCATATGACTATACTAAAACATAACATCGATATCTGTATTAAAACTGGCATTCAAAATGTCAATAAATCAACCAAAAACCATGAAGGGTATAAAAATAGAGCATCCCCTATCAAACATATCATAGCTCATTCGATATAATATGGAAGATTGTATTATAATAATTAAAACTTAATCATGAAAAATATCCAGTATTGAATGTTGACATAGTTGAAAATGAACAGTAAAACTTTTTGAGATAAATATCACTTTTTGTGTAATCATTTAAGAGTCACACATTTATAAAGGAAGTCATATAAAAGATATTATTGATTCCATGTTTCCCATTCCACTTTGAATCATTTTAATGGATTTTACATTTTAAAACAATCATGTCCATATAAATAATTCCTTAAAGCCATTTTGAAAACATGGACATTAATGAGTACGATTTAGATGAGTAAATATTTAAAACATTTAAAATGATGTTTTAGTTAAATAGTACCTTAAAATAATGATTTTTAAATGTCTTTTATAAATCATGGACCTTGATAATAAATATTTCCCAAAACATACAAACACATAATCAATCTTGGATAATAACGAGATCAAGTAAAATTAACACTTTCCTTGTAATTTCCTTTAGTCGATGGTACATTTAGCCTCTTGTATAATGGCCATAGTAAGTTATTAAATTATACCAGAACTATATTAATTTTGATGACATCATACATGATTAATTTATGACTTTATACAACATATTTAATAATTATTTCATGGTTAAAGTATCATTTTGTGTAATAATCGCATCATTTATCGTTAGTGTTTTTTCTTGTTATTCTTGATCATATGACTAGTATAATGTTTTAATTGCTTCCAGAATATAAGAAGTTATTTATATATAATATATATTTAGAATATAAATATGCATAATTGATAGTTATAAGAAATGGAAGCAACTTTATATGGATATGGCAGGCCATACGTACGCATAAATGATGTTTCCATTTTCATATCATATTGAAAGTTAGTATGCCAATGATATAAATGTAAATACACACACAAAAAGGTTTATATATATATATCCAATATAATTATTATCTCATATATTATTTACTTATTAGTAATATAAATTTTTATAATCATTGTGTAATGGAGAATGTGAAAATGAATCTCATCGTGTCATGGAGACGGTAAGCTGTACGTACTGATGAGCGACGATATCAATTCCTCAATTATTAAAAGGTGTGGAATTTGATGGTATATTAATTATAAAAACATTACCATGTTATTATAGTTATTTATATACATATTACTTTTTATTATATCCATCCAAATTATATAGTTTTTAATAACAAATTACACCATAGTGTAGAGACACTACAAAATATTTCACTTTTTCCAACGAGGTTATATCTGTTGGTAAAAGTGTATTTTCTGTTGGTAAAATGATTTACCAACATATATGTCCCTGTCACTAAACTATCGGTAAAAACATTGTCGCTAAATGTTTTTGCAACAGATAAAATCATTCTGTTGCAATTATAATAATACCAACAGATAATATATATGTTGGTTAAATGTTTTTGCAACATATACTAATGACAATTATTTCTGTTGGTAATAATATTACCAATATATAATATCTATTTTTAAATTTCATTTGAGTAAAAATTATAAATTCTTTTTTATAATTAAATTTCATATTATATTTATTAATTTATAAATTATATGAATCTTTTTTAATAATTAATGAGATGAAGATTAACATACATATTTAAAAATAGAAAAAAATTAGTTATATCAATAATAAAATTTAATACAAAATTAATCAATACAAAATTCACTCCACAACAACACACATCCCACCCCACCCCCATGCCAGCAGCCCATCAATACCACACCAAGGACCAGCGATCCCATACAGAACATCCATTCCCCAAGACTAGTGAGCCGACAATAACTCATCCATGCTAGTCAGCCAACAGAAGCTCATACATCTCACACCAAGAGCCAGCAAGCACAATACACCCATCCATCCAATCCACAGGACCAGTAATGGATTATTTATCACCAGAGCATTCATAATCAAATCATTATCAATCAAGATGTTTGTGAAATGCAAAAATGAAATGGTTTTCTGTTCTATCCATCACCATGCTGCCACTCTACCTGAAATAATAATAAAGGATCACACAATCATTTTGAATTATGAAAACCATTAAAAAATAAAGATATGTAGATGAGTAAAAAGCTAACTAAGAGAATTACAAATTAGTAAACTAACCTGAGGTTTTACATAAATGTTCTTCCTGAACATCAGGAATCTTGAACTTGAGAATTTGTTTGATCATGCAACAGAAGGTATTCATTAGCATAAAAAAATTTAGAAGACCCAACCTTGACATTAAGTTAAATAATTATTGAAAATAAATCATACCAGTACCCACTCATGTGGTCCAACATATATTTTAGAGATGCTCTATAGATGTAGAAATAAAACTGGAATCAAAATAAATGAACCAAAAAATATGAGTTCACATACAACAGAAAAGAGAATGGGAATAAAGTATTTATCTGGAAAAAAATTTATGGAATACCTGTGAAACTGTAATGTTGGGCTTATCATCACGACCAGATGAGCCCTTTAGCCACTTTATCAATTTTTTGAAAACATATCATAACAATGAATATCAATCAGACTTCAACATTCATTCCATGACATGAAAAGGAATAAAATGATACAATTTAGAAGACTATAATTATTACGAAAGGATGAAACTACTAGCACTACACTCCAGAATTCTATTAGGGCTGCTCATGTAGGTGACAATGAAGACTTCTCCCTTACCATGTGTACTTATAATCACAAATTAAAATAATCACATAGTTGAATAGAAATGCTACAATGTAAAAAAGAAGAAACTTATAAATGATCTATTTCATTGTTAATCTAAATTCTCAGTATACATTTGATAAACATTTGAAAATACTCTGTCCACATGAGTTGATCATCTTAAGTACATACCGATTAAAGAACAGACACATCATTCAACCAGCTTATTTTTCCTATTATGTTTCCAAGAATTTATAAAAAATGAGTATAATTATTTTACAAGTTCAATAATAATAAAAATACAACATCAAAATTGATATTTTGTACAAGTAGATCATTATGAAAAATATGAAAAAGAACATATGACAAAATGAAATGATGAAATAAGAACAACTAACATATTTGGTTTGACCAAATAACACATAAATAAATCGAATTAAAAACATTTATTCATATACCCCAGAAACGTTTACTAAATAAATAAAAAATTTAGTCAAAGAAAACATGAAAAAGACTCACACATTCTAACCAAATCAAATTTAAATAAGCTTCCCACTATGACATAGAGAATATCTCAACCATGAGTGAGATCGTGGAGGGGAGCTCAATCTTGCTAGTCATGCATTCTTCAAATCTTGTTTGTAACTGTTTTCTGACACAAACAATAGTTTAAATCATTAACATCAATAATGTACATACATAATAATACAAATGTATTACAAAATAAATACCACTAATGTATGGACTAGAAAAACAAGATAAGAATCAATGTGTAAAAAGGTAATTTCCATGAATGTTCCCTGAAAAAGAATGATTTTTACATGTCACATTCTCATCATTTCAGATAAACGTACAATGAATACTTTAAAAACAATTAGAATCTCACCAATTATAAGTACTATATAATATTTTATAAAAACATTGCAACACAGACACATTAATATATCTATTTAACATATTCATATTTATATTAATAACCAACCTAATTAGTCTTATCATGATGTTCTATATGAAAAAACAACATAAGATCTGCCGAAGAAGATATATTAGGAAGTGGCGAAGGGGTGATGTAGGGTCACCTGGTCTTCTATAGCCATCCATGAAACCCTTATAATCATGGAATCATGGGAAGATAAATGGACCATCCTATGGATGGTCCTTCCCCGAGAAATTGCAGTTAGTGTGCATTGTAGTGCCACCACCACGGTAGATCTCTACATGAAAAACAACACAGATAAACTGCTAGAGCATAATGCACATTGGGTACTTAATATCCAACCTTAAATCCAAACATTCTAGGTTAAAACACAATTGAAATCCATTTATAGTCAGCAAACACAGACCTTTCAGAAACCATGGAATATCCTTCTAGAAATATTTCCTCAAGAACATCTAAATCACAGAACTCTTTATCAACATTAGAAGATAATTCTGGGAGTTTAATTGTGGAACATCCATTGATGACTTCCCATGTTTCTTTGGCTATAATATAAGATGGATTTAAATTGCCATAGGTATTATAACTATCACAATAAAAGTAATACAATATCAGGAATTCCATAAAAAGTAATGAAAACATGAAATTTAACACTGATAGAAACCAAACTAGGAAAATCCTGAAAATGTACACCATTATTCAGTCTGTCTGAATCTTCTCCTTCAATGGACATTTGAGAAAAAAAATTTAAACTCAATCTAACACCAACTTCATCAAATATCCCCGCTAAAATAATTGTACAAAATAGAATAATAGAAACTCAAAACAGGGACTGACCATACCACCCTTAGCTATTATGGAGACTGGGAACGTCGATGATTCTGGTACCCATCAGATCAATATAGATACACCAATCCTGCTATGCGCTAGGGGATCGCCTTCAAGACCATGACATGCCACAGGGGATGTAAACATCATCCACCCTTAATGACGACCGTCTTTGAGATCTTTCAATCGAAACAGTATACGAAACATGGAAATTGAAACTGGTTGAAGTGTACATTGAAATACCCTAAATCCAAATAGATAAAGTTAATATAAAATCTATTCGAGGATCGATCCAAAGTTATGGGGAAGAAAACCTAAAGTGATGACACCACAATAAACCTAAACAGTGCCAAAATAACTCTATGGGACCGACTCCTCATTGCATCAAAAGGAAGAAGAAGAACTTGTTGTTGAACGTGATTGAAGAGGGAAATAAAGAGAGAGTAGGATGCAAGGAGAGACGAGAAATGCGATTTGAGATGGGATGATGGGCGGTAGGCCGGAGCTAGGTGGCAGGACTTGAGGCATGGCGGCAGGACGTGATGATGCCTTGAGGACGATTAGAGTTTTGGTGGTGTTTTTTTATTAAATATATTTAATTTTTTTCACTAAATTATATTGAAACATGTGAAACTAGTTAATATTTCTAGAAAATTGAATAACAAATATTTTAAAATAAAAAAACATTTAATATTTCAAGAATATTGAAAATAAAAATCAATTATGAGATGTTTTTTTAAAAAACACCATGAAATAAAATTTTACATTGATAATAAAAATAATATATATATATATACACATTGTTTCTCTTAATTAGTTGTTGATAAAATATTTTTTTTGTTGTTCAATGGTTTCTTGTAACATTTTTTATTTACAGGAAAATATTTTTTGGAAATAGAATTATTAATAACAGATTCACATGTTAATAAAAAAAATATTTGTCTTAGTATGATAAAGCAATAGATTCAACTGTTGGTAAATTATATGTTGGTATTGAATAATCAATATCAAAAAGTATATATGTTGGTAAAAAATGTTTTGGTATTAAAAATTAATACTAGTAGAACTCAAAATCTGTTGCAATAGCTCATTTTTACAAACAGATATGTTATCTATCAATAAATTTCTGTGGGTATAAGCTATTTGTTTGTAGTGAGACGGTAAGTCGTACGTAGGCACACATGGTGACTTTATCATTAATATGATAGATAAAATAATGAATATTGTTGTACCATATTTGTAATAACAACAATGTATATAGATGGTACTAGATTTATTATTTTTTATGGAAATAACAATGAAAGAGAAAGTGGAAGAATAAAAGAACATTGAAAGGGGAGATAAAATAAATTAATCTTCTTCGGGTGTTTCCTTTTAATTTGAACAAAATGGATCCATATTATTTATTTCAGCTCAAGGTAAGGCCCCTAGGATCAAGTAATGGATGTTGGGATTTGATTTGGGAAGGGTTTTTCTAATCCAAATTGCTTTGTAGGTGTGATTTTGAGATAAAGGTATGTACCTTTTTATAAAAAATGTGAGGGTCATTTTTGGAAAATCATGAAATATTATTTTATTATAAAATCATTTTCGGCTTATAGTGCTTGAATGAATTTATTTCTATAATTAGGTGGTTATTGGTCTAAATCATTTCAACCAATATGTTTTAGACAAGTTTATGTTACCATTTTAACCTTATATTTTATATTAAACACTTAGTTAAATAGATTAACTTTTACAATGACTTCTTCTATTTTTATATTACATGATTAATAGACCTACTATAAAATCCCAAGAGAACTGAATGTGGTTAATTAAATGATTATATATTATTATAGGAGTCTTTATGTCAAACCTTATCTTTTTAGGAATATTATATCATTTAATAATATAGTATTTGTTTTAAAAACACCTAAATGTGAATTTTGACACTATTTAGTATTTGGTTTTTTTTAATTCATAAAAACATGATTGCATCGATGAAATTTCATTGAATCATCCCTATAATGTCATATAAGTTTTTAAAATTCAAGTATAGAATTAAAAGTCTTATGACACATTTATTTGGAAATTTATAACATCAATTATTTTATCCCTTCATTAAAAAGGTAATTACTGCATCATAATTGTGTCATTAAGCCATTTAATTGTATAATGGGAAAAAATTATAAATAAAATACCATTATGTAGGAAATTTTTTTAGTTGTTTAATTAATATATAGTAAAATTTGTCTAATCTATATCCTATATTAAAAATAATTTACTCATGAAAATTCGAATTTAACACTTTTAACACATTATTAAATAAAAAAATAAAAAATGATCTAATCTAATACATGTGGAAATAATGGATGATATATTATTAATAAGGTTGGTTTTCGTCAAAATACAATTATCAAATAGAATTGGGACATGTGTTAGGTAATTATATTATCATTTTTACCTTTAATGACCAAATTTATTTTTATTAGTGGTAAATAAATGTCAATAGTTAAAATTCATAATAAATTAATTTTTCTTCTTATTGATCCACATTTTACTTACTAATGTCAATAGTTCCTCTCAGATTTTTGAAATTTTTTTTACAGAAGTTGTTAAATTATGTTTTATGCAAATTTGCAAATATGCCTAGAAGTTGGGTAAAAGATGTTAAAAAGATCAATAAATTTTTATAAATCTATTTTTCTTATAAAATGACTCAAATTAATTAAATTTAATTTTCATAGATATTATAAACAAATTTTGAGTTAAAATAAATTTAAATAAAATAAATAAATTTTTCATAAAAAGTCAGTTTTATACAATAATGTAGTGTTTTTCACTATTAATCAAAAATTGAATTTTTCACAAAAATAATGAAAATTTAACTTTAGAAAAATATGATATTACGAATTTAAAAATGAATTAAATTTTTCATAATTCAAAATATATAAGTTGCATTGATTAATTTAAAATTATTTCCCATTGTCAAATCCAAAAAATGTGGTTTCAAAAAGTAAAAACTATCAAATGATTAACATGTGTTTATGCCAAATTTAGAATTGAAATTACTTATAATGACTTAAATTTTATTAAATTATAAAAATATTATCTATATATAATTCCAAACAATTCAAATGAATAATTTTACACTATAAGTTATTTCAACTAAAAAAGTCGTTTTCAATAAAAATTTAGTATTTTCCATTATTCATTAAAATATGAATTAATTAGAAATTTACCAAAAATTTATCCAAACTAAATTTTTATGTCCCACTAAGAATGAATAATTTAATTTCATTAAATTAAATATATAAAAGATTCAAATATTTGTTTTGAAAAAGGGTTCTCCATTAAAAAGAGGTAAATTGATTTTTTTTAAAAATACTTCCTATATCTAAAAAATGAATTTGTTCTTATATTATGACTAAGAAATGCATAATATAGATTATAAAATTATATGGAGTGTATAAAATTCAAAATCTATTTAATACTATTCATAACCTCTTTTTGAAAGGCTAGTTTGGTAATTCAGGGTGCGCTTGGACTCAGTGCTGCATGTAGCGCATGTTATTGAATTACATTGAAGATATAACGTACTATGAAATTGTGGGGTGTAACATTATCCCCTAATTCAATAAATTATTCCCTTGCAATTTAAAATTATTCTTCAAAAAAATGATAAAAATAGAATATTACCTTGGTTGAAAACCCACATCGTAAATTTGTTTAATAAAATTTATTATTAATAAGTGGAAAAGGGAAATTAAAAAGATACCACCGAATTATAATCCCGATTAAGAGTACATTGGTGGATGTTAAAGACACATAATGGAGGGAAAAATAAATATTTATAGGGATTGATTGAGGACATAAATCCCAAAAAAGTGTAAAATGTAGGGCCTCAAAGCCATTAATCTATGATGATTTAAAATTTCATCAGTTTAACAATACATAAAGTATTATGATAACAGATTTTTAGATTTATGATCCCTTACCTAATGTTTAAAAATTAGTTTATTCATAGAATAAGAGGAAAAAATTTTACTAGACAAGTAGATTTTTATCCTTCAACTAATTCTTACCACAAACTCATCCTTCACCCAAAATGATAATTGAATTAAAAAAATATTCTATTTATCATTATTGTATAAGGTTCAAAAAATAATGAATGTAAAATTCATGTTTCAAACTATTGAAACAAATAAATTATACAATATTGGTCATCACGTAGGCCTTTGGTAGGTGATGCACCCTTGTCTCTCTTCAGACGTGGGTTCAAGTCTCACGACCATAGTGAACGAGAGAGGTTGTCTCCCAACATCCAAGTTTCCCTTTTTATAACATTTCAATAATAATTTTATGAAATGATTTAAACATTACAATAGTATAAATAGTTAAACATAATCCATCCAACATTTATAAATATCTTAAATACTTATGTCCAAATTCATAGTCCCAAATTTATAATGTAGATTTACATAATTAATATTCCTTTTTTCCACGTAATAACATGTGTCTAATATTTTAATGTATTTTCTTACAACATGGTAACTACTTGAATTACCATAAAACCTTATTTATTACATTCATGCACACCTATTAATTATATAATTCTGTAAATACACTTTATATCCAAATACATTGAATACTCTAACAATGATTGAATAAACAAAAAATTAAAATATTCTAAGGTATTCAAGAATATCAAATATAATTTATCCAAATAAATAATCTCTTATTACCAAATTTCTACATCCGTATCTGGACCATATTAATTTTTCTATTTTCTCCAACCATGTATTTTTCAAAAAGATTAGGACGTAGTTCGTTCACTTTTTATATTACCATATAATATGATATCCTTAATGAAATAGTACTGCAGTACAATCCTTATTTATTTCCATAATTCATATAACTAGAACATCATTGATACAACACTCAAAGGAAATAATTCTTTAATAACAACATATGGACAACAATCATTAATATTCATCTTTGTATCCATAATAACTTGATTGTTATCCAATAGCATCATTTTGGGCATTCTTTGATGATTTCGACATTGATTCGCGTAGTGTGAGAACTCCTTGCAGACGAATCATTACACATTTGAAACCATTTTCTATCCCTCTCAATCATGAACTTTGTGTCATTGTTCTCCACAATTATAACAAAATAACATTCCATTATATCATTTACCATGGTGATTCTTCCCACAATTTTCACAAATGGGTAAAATCGTTCTTTCCCCTCTTCCCATTATCCATATTTCTATCTACCATCCTTTTAATCTCAAGATTCCCTTCAAAGCCATAGGACAATGAGAATTCATTACTTATCTTATTAACACATGACAAAATATCTTCTTATATTGAGAATACACTAGTGAATATTTACCTTCTAAATGTTGGCTTAATACCATGAATTATATTATCCATCTTACCTTTTGGATCATGTGTATTGCTAGATTTCTCATTCATTATATAGCGTTCCATTATGAAACAATGGATACACTAGGTTAGTTTATTAATCACAATTCATATTTTAAAACATTTAAAATACCTATTATAAATTTAAATTATTACGAATATATTATATAAAAAAAATTCTTCGAGGATGTATTTAATCTTCAATCGTTCATAATTTCTTGAATTTTTTTTAATTATCCTAATAATATCCCTCGGGAGTGTCATAACCAGTATTTCAAAAAGGCCCATTGTCATTTTCTAGGATAACCGAGGTCATGCCCAAAACACCTTGTCAGAGTTCTCACTCTTGGGTACATCTGTGCCAGAGCCACCTCTACTTGCTCATATCCAGACAGGGATGTATTTCTTGGAAAATACAAAAAATATCTACATCAACAAAATTCTAGAATGTTCTTCTATAAAAATCTTCAAGGTCTATCATATTTTAATGTTATCTATTCAAAGTTTATCTAAATCTACATTACAAGAATTGTACTAAAATTTATTTGATTACAAGTGTAACTCCCTAACCCCAGTTACTCGGAGTCGGTGCATAATGTTAATACATTTGTCTGATTACAAGGAATCATTACCTTAATGACCGATCTGTTTAGTAGTCTTGGAAAATAACATACAACCATGATCATTACATTACACATTATAAAATAAAAAAACATAAATAATCCATTGAGAGTGCCATTATTCCCCTAGATTTACCCTACATATAAAAAATATACACTTCTTGTAATCCACAGAAAACAAAACATAAGAATGGGGTGATCTCAAATGCTCTATAAGGGTAAATAATTTGGCAAAAGCTATAAACTTTTACGAAATGATGTGTAATAAATACAATAGACTATTAAAAAATCATAAACATAATTTAGAGAAAATACATCAAAAATCACCATATAAATATGCAAATGGATAGTTAATTAGTCGAATAATCAAGTGTATTTATTATTTTCATAAAGAGGGAATGTGAATCCTCAGACATCATTACCACATAGTCAAGTCATCATAACATAACTATATATAAAATTTTTGCCAGGGCGTTATGACAAGACACTAGTGTGTCTCATGTGACCTACCAATGCATCAATCCACTATAGTGGGACTTATCCACCCCTTAATAATTCAACTAAATTCGTCACAAGAAAATGTTAAATCATAATGTAAACATTACTATTAAAATTAGAACAATAAATGTCAATACATAAACCATAAAACATGAAGGGTATAAAAACAGCACATCCACAGTCAAGCATATCATAACTCATTAGATACAATATGGAAGATTTTATTATAATAAATCTTCGTTAATCAAGAATAATATCCATTAATTAATGTTGACATAGTTCAAAATGATCACTAAAACGTTTTGAGAGAAATATCCCTTCCTGTGAAATCATTTAAAACTCACAAATTTATAAAGGAATTCAATTAAAAGATATTTTTGAATAAAATTGTTCCATACCTATTTGAATCATTTTAATGGAATTATCATTTTATAAAAATCATGTCCATATAAATAAATCTGTAAAACCATTTTTTAAAAATGGAAATTAATGAGAATGATTAAGAAGAATATATATATAACATATAAAATGATGTTTTAGTTAAACATTACCATAAAATTATCATTCGTAAATTCCTTTTATGAAACATGGACATGTATAATTAATATGTCCTAGAAAATACATACAAATAAAAATCTCTAATAATAATAAGATTGAAGAATTAACTCTTACCTTGCATTTTCCATTAGTCAGGGGTATTTTTAACCATACGTTTAATAACCATAATATGTTATTATATTATAACTAAACTATATTATAATTATGAAATCATAAATGATTCAGTTATGACTTTATACTACCTATTTAATAATTATTTTCCATGTTAATGTAAGATTTCGTTTAATAATTGATTTCATTATCGTAAGTGTTTTGACAAGTTATTCTTGATCATGTCACTTCTATAATGATTTAATTTCTTCTAGAATATAAAACTTAATTTATATAAAATATATTTTCAAAGTGTAAATACGTATAATTGATAGATATATGAAATAGAAACCATGGATTTTGGAGACATGAAGTCATATGTATGCATAAACAGTGTCTCTGTTTTCATATCACATTGAATGGAAGTGAGTGAATGAGATAAATGTGTATATATATATATATTTCTAGAATAACAATTATTTAATATGTTACATACTTTTTAATTATATGTATTATTGTAGTCATTGTTGAATGGAGAACATGGAAGTGAATCTCATCGTGTCGTGGAGACGGAATGTCGTACGTACACACGAGTGGTGATATCATTTCAATATGATTAATAGTTGTGGAATTGTATGGTATATTAATTATAAAGAAAAATTTTCATGTTATTTTAATTATTTATATATATATATTACTCATCATTATATACATCAAAATAACATAATGTTGAATAACAAATTATATAACGGTGTGGAGATGGAAAGTCGTACAAACGCACACAAGATGACTTTATTATGAAAAGGATGGATAGAATAATGAATGAGGTTGTACCATATTTATAATAACATGATAATATGTAGAAGGTACTCTGGTTATTATTTTGGTATGGATATAATAATTAAAAACAAAGTCGATGAAAAAAATAATTTTGAAAGAGATGATAAAATAATTATCTCTTCATTAGGTGTTTTCTATTGATTTGAACAAAATGGCTTTGTAGGATGGATTTATGCTCAAGGGAAGGACTCTAGGATGAATTGAGGAATGTTGGGAGGATTTTTTGATAGGTTTGGGCAAGAAAAATGGATATGGAGGTGAGATTTTGAGATAAGGGGAAGTACCCTATTAAAAGATAGGTGAGGGTAACTTTAAGAAATGCTTGAAAATTTATTTAATTTTAAAATATTTCTCATATTATAATGGCTCAAAATGAATTTATTTCGATCCTTAGGTGTTTTTGGGTAAAAAAACACTCAACCAATAGGTTTTAGTCATGTTTAGGATAACATTTTACCTTATCGTTTTGATTAAACTCTTAGTTAAATAGATTAGCTTTTACAATGTCTTCATTATTTTTATATTAAATTGAAAATAAACATACTATAAAATTCCAAGAAAACACAAAGTGGCTCATTAATGACATATATATCATTATTATAGTCTTATGACTGGCCCTTATATTTGTTTTTAAAAATTATAACATTTAATAATATAGTATTTGTTTGAAAAACTCATTTATGTTAATTTTGGAACTATTTAGTATTTGGATTTTGTGAAGGTAATAAAAACATGGTTAATTTGAATAAAATACAATAAATCAACATAAATAAGTCATAATAATCATTAAAATTTTCATATGGAATTAAACAGTCAATATACATTTATTTGTATATTTATAACATTAATTATAAAAAACATTCATTACAGAGGTTATTACTACATAGTCATTGTTTCATAAAAAAATTTATTATTAAATTTATCAAAATTATAAATAATATATAATTATATCGGAAATCTGTTTGTCTTATAATGAATATTTATACTCGAATTTATCTTATGTATAACACTATATTAAAAAAAATTAGATATGAAAATTTTAATTTACCACTTTTAACACATCATTAAATAAAATAATAATAAATGTCATAATCTAATCCAAGTGGACCTAAATAATCATATATTATTCATAAGGTAGCTTTTGGTCGATATACACATATCCAATATAATTAGTACATGTTTTAGGTTAATTATAATATCAATTTTACCATCAATTACTATATTTTTTTAACTGTGGTAAATAAAAGTCAGACGTTACTATTCACCAAAAATAATATTCATTTTAATAAACCACATTTTAATTAACAATTTCAACTTTGTATCTCTAATTTTTGAAATTCAATTAATTGAAGTGGTTAAATTTATGTTTATGCAAATTGGAAAATGTGCCTATAAGGTGGGTAAATGATGTTAAAATGATCCGTAAACATTTATACATATAATTTCCTTATAAAATGACTCTAATGAATAAAATTGAATGTGTATAGAAATTATATATCAATATATAGTAAAAATAAATTAAAATAAAATAAATAATTCTTTAAATAAAAATTCAGTTTTAAATAATAACCCAAGGTTTTCACTATTCATCCAAAATTAAATGTTTTCAGAGAAATTCAATAAATTTTAAACTAAGATAACTTTGATATTTATAATTAAAAAATGTATTATATTTTCCCAAACTCAAGACATATATGTTTTATTAATTAATTTAAAAATAATTCTTATTGTCAATACCAAAAAGATGGGTTTCAAAAAGTACAAATTATCAACAGATTGACATGTGTTTATGTAAAATTTAAATGTGACATTACTTATAATGACCTAAATTTTATTAAATAATAAAAATATAATATAATTATACAACCAAACAATTCAAATGAATTATTTAAAACTATATATTATTTTGATTAAAAAACTTTTTTTCAATTAAAATTTAGAATTTTTCAATATTCATCAAAATAAGAAAGTTGTCACAAAAGTACCAAAAATTCATCAAAACTAAATTTATATATCACTATTATAAAGAATAATTTATGTTCAATAAATTGAATATATAAAAGTGTCAAATATTGGTTTTTAAAAGGGTTTTCCATAAAAAGGTGGTAAAATTGAATTTTTTTTAACAAATAGTTCTTTCCTATGAAAAAAATGAATTTTTATAATATGTATAAGAAAAAAATAATATGGATTCTAAAATTATATGAAGTATATAAAATTTAAAATTCAGTTAGTACACTTTATACCCGCTTTTTTTAATGCCTAGTTTGATAAGTCGTGGTGCCCTTGAACACGGTGTTGCATGTAACACATGTTGTGGAATTACATTGAAAAGATAATGTACTATGAATGCTTGGGGTGTTACAATGAACCATGTATATTTAATAATGTAACCAACCATATAATGTCTATAATTATACCACCCATAATATATTATAATTTTAATGAACTATATCATGAATAAATTACATTGATAAATCATTTCATCATAAAAATAATAAATAACCATTATAATTTTAAAACAATTTATAACCCATACTATAAGATGTGTCCCAAATAAATATCCACAAAACATTAATAATTTATGGAAAACAAATAAGTTTAAATTCTCTTATATTCTAATATAACAACATTTTATTTGATAGCATGTATGACAAACAACATAAATCACCGAAAAAATATACTATCCTGGAAAATTATAATGTATTTAATATATTAAGACATTCAATCATTGATATGTCATAAAATGTGATATATAGTTATCTATCATCATACACAACAACAGGTTTCTTCAATAGCTTAAATTAGTCAAAAAATCAAGTTGTACATAAAATAAATAAATAAATTTTTTTATTATTCTATATAATAATACATAACATAGAAAACAAATTAAATTTTATTAATACTATTAATTATTATATGAAAATATATGGTTTATGAAAATATAACATGAGTTCATTGGTTACCAATTAATTAAAAATTAAAATATAAAACTATTGAATATAGTGGAAACATTATTATTATAAAAAATATGTTTTTAATTAAAAAGTAAAATTAATCACAGTTAGATAATTCTATTATATGTATATATATATCAAATTCAAAAAAAATATTTTTTAAATTCATACAATAGATTTGATAGACATAAGATAATAATGAACCTATGTTCACATATAAAAACATATATTTTTCGAACGACTGTTTTAACAGCTTTTAAAGGAAATCCAATTTGAAATAGGTTTTTATAACTTTTATAAATTGTATATGCAAAAAATAAAAATAATTATTGAAATAGAAACTTCATAATTATGTTAATGTGATTTTTTTTCTTTTTTTGTGATGTTTCATTTTTTGATGAATGGTGAATATTAATGAATTTTATTTCAAATTTTTTTTCCAATAATATATTAATAATTAATAATTATAATTTAACATATTTTTAAGGTTTAATTATCACATATTCGTATCAATTAATCAAACTTATTTCATTAGAACCAATTTCACTTTGAAACTCAATATAAACACATAGAAAATGATTGATTATTTTTCATTATTATCACACTTTTTCATAACATCTACATGATAAAATTTAAATTAATTTATTACACTTAAACGATCAAAATGTTAAAATATTGTTTCCGTATTTTTATTCCAAGTAATTTACAATATTTATGATTTTCATCCATTTTTTCACCAAAAACATCATTGAATGAGAGGAAAATTAATTACAGTGATTAAGAGAAAAAGTAGACTAACAAGAGAAATCCCCTTAAACATAAGGACCAAAATGTCTTTGAAACATGTCCAAACTACATTGAATTTAAATATTTTGACCTTATCATGAATTTTATATATTTATTTTCATTATGGGAGAGATATTTTATAGGAAGAAAATTAGTGTAATTCTCTATTAAAACATTAACATGAATGTCACTCCCCCTCCACTATAAAAAGGAACTCACCCCTCCCACTTATTCAAAAATATCAAAAAATCTTTCACTTAAGAATAATGCTTATAGTATCATCCTCACTATGTTAAATAAATATATAATTGAAAAAATGGGAAAAACCAATCATATGAAGTCTATTGGTATAGAATAAAAGGAGTTACCTGAGAATGAGGTAACATTCTTCAACGATCATTGTCATTTTATTAACTTATACACCACATAATATATTATTATTACATTTTTATATAATATCCAAAAATTCATAAATATTATGTTATATTATTATTATATGGTTTATAAATCAAAATACTCACGTATCCATCTAAAAGGTCACAATCATACCAATTATATGTAGGGAGAACAACTGCCATTAAAAACGAGGTCGTTAATTTTTTCCTTTAGCAACTCAAATTGTTAGGAATTATGATGGAAACATTATTTACATATGATATTTATTATCCCTTTATGTTTTTTTAATATTTAGATAACACATACATTAATTGTTTCTATTTTTTGGGAATACAATAACATCATTTTGGAAGTGTGGACTACCACATCCTTGAAGTAATGTTATTCATTCACGAAATACCTTGTATGTATTACATTATGATTTTGGAACAATATGTGACATAATAATGTAAATATGATACATGAATTTTAAAATATATATATATATATATATATAATTTTCATTTCACTATTTCAATATGAAAAACGAAATTGAATTGGTGTTCATGCATACGTAAGACCTACCGTCTTCTTAAATGGTGTATTTGATTTCATATATACAAATATTATGTATTGTTATATAAAAATTTATTCTAGATATATATGATAATAAATTCATTTTTTACATTCTAGATATGAGTAATTAATTAAAATATATAAGAATATAATAATTATAGCTAAAAAATAGAAAAACATGGTCATTTATAAACAAAATAGTGAAAACAAGGAAATATTATTAAAAAATAGATAATAAGATCCTATAAGAAGTTTATATATGATATATTAAATCATATAATTGTAATTGAATAATATATTTAAATTATTGAAACCATTATATAGGAATTTAAAAGACATTTATCAAAAAAGAAACACAAGGTAAGGGTTCATTGTCTCACATTTCTTTCTTTAAGGCAACACATAATTAACACCACTTAATTATTTTGTGTTGTGCTCCTACTAACACTCTGGATATAATATATAATTACTCACTTTATAATCATGGTATTAATATTTTTTAATTTATGATTGTTACATTTGGATCATTCAATAAAAAATTTGACAAGTAATAAAGGACTTCGTATCAATTGAAATTTAGGGAGGCATTTTATAATTAGGTACACCATATTTCATTTATATGGTGTACATACTGCAATGATGACTTGTAATGTCATGATTAATTATACTTTTGATATTATATGTTTGAAATTGTTTTATTTCATTAAAGGGTAATTGTATTTAGTTTTTTCTAGTAGAATAGAATTCATAACCCAATTTTATTTCCTTGGATTATATAACATACTAATAGTCGTTAATAATATAAGATTATTCGTGTAATAACATTTTACTATATGTTTGTGTACTTCATAATTATTATTTGGATTTAAATTTGAAATAAATAATATATTTATTAATTGATTCCTAAATCAACATTATGGTCATTATAAGCGTTAAATCATAATGTCAATTTTTAGGATTATTTATATGTGGACTCCAATAATAAGAAATAATTGGATCATTTATTAGTAAACCCTTTCATTTTATTCCCCTTTTTTCATGACATTTTTTCAATTAGTAATAAAATGTCTTCATTCATTCATGCAAATGTTTTAAGAATATATA
This sequence comes from Viscum album, assembly GCA_963277665.1. Taxonomy (NCBI): domain Eukaryota; kingdom Viridiplantae; phylum Streptophyta; class Magnoliopsida; order Santalales; family Viscaceae; genus Viscum; species Viscum album. The sequence goes on from OY728158.1 coordinate 1,599,076,852, forward strand.
TTTCAAGAAAACCTGAATTAATTTCACTCTTATGTTTGATAAACTATTTTCTTCATAAAATACATAACTTATTTCCTAAAAGGGATTTGAAAATGAATTTATCCATTACAATTTGATTTATTAAAAAAATTATCTTTTTTTATATTATTATTTTTCAATGAATCTTCATGTCACATTCCATAAAATACATTTTTCAAACCATTTTACCATACCAATGGAATTTTATTCTTACATTTTACAAAATTTATAGATTTAACCTCCATCATTTCATCAAAGCTTCCATTGTGACTTTAGAAGATTTTTTTTTCATTATTTAAAAATTGATATTAATATTATATTTTTAAAATATTTTTATAATCGAACGGATATTTTCATCAATATTTTTTTTAAATGATATTTTTTATAATATTACCTTTTATCAACAATGAAAAAAAATTATTTTCACTCCATATTAGATATTTTTAATTTATATCATCCATATTATTCATCATGATGGATTATGATTTATTTATCGAAGGATATCATTACAGTCACTTCTTTGATTACATTGTAAGTCCCCTATGAGATATTTAATTTCCCATGATCATTAAACACTAAATTTCTTGTAATTATTCATATCATGCATCATCAATACTTTTATGGATTACAATGTATCTCAATTTTATGAATGGTGTTTAAATTGATATTTATTTTATTATAAGGGGAAATATTCATAAAACCATATTATTTATTCATCATAGATATTTAATAAATCATTTTGTTTATTAATTAATCATATGAATCGATATGATGAATGATTTTTGACATGTTGGGAACCATAGGGACCTAAATATATATAACCCCTCAATGCATCAATATGTTGTCCTGAGAAAAAAAAATTATAAAAATAAAACACCTTTGAACCAGTCTTTTTAATCATTATAGAGGATAAATCTTGATAATATAGTTTTTTATGTGCATAAGACATGACATCCAATGATTAATCATTACGATTATTTTTATTTTTTATTTATAATCCATGGTATTTTAACTATGAAAAATTCAATGGGTTCATTTAATTATTTATTAGTTGATTAAATATATATTTTTATAGGTTATTTAACTTTTTAAATTTTTTATGCACTTCCTTTTCAATTTTTTGATAACATGGCATTTGTCTTTTGTTATCACCATTCCATATTGACTATTCTAATTGATTCACGATTACATCCACAATACATTACACTTACAAATCATTTGATCTCACACAAATTTTATTTCATTTCCATAGGAATGCAATTGTTGTACTAAGAATGATATGAAAGGACACCCTAGTTGAAGCATAGGTATCCTAAAAATAAAAAATATATTTTATAATTATATTAATTATGTGTAATACTACACAAATGTATTTATATAGATTACCAAGTCTACAAAATTTTATAGTATTTTGATATATGATTTCTATTAATCATTACAATTTCATGATATTAGGCAATGGATCTAGGCATTGTAAATATGGGTCACTACAGTTTGTATAAAAGGGTGTTTAAAATAATCCTTGGAAAATATATTTTCGAGATCCTATATTATAGAACATAAACCTAAGGTATACTTTCAAGATAATTAAAGAATAAAATCATATTGTTTCTCTTAGATATATATTATATGGTGTTTCTAGAAATACATCCAAATTTATATACTACAAGTGGACATGGATCTAGAATATACCAACCTAGGTTAACTTCTCTGAAAAGGATTATCAATTTTGACTAGAAAGTAATGCGGTACAAAATGACGAACCCTACTATGCACCTGGTTTTACACTCCACGAGGATATTTTTATGAAATTTCAGATATTGTTTAAAAATTATTATGAATGATTTGAAAAGATAATGAAAAAGAATTTCCTAGGTATATAATAAGGTGACATAGATTTAAAATAATATTTAATCATTTATAAATTCAAAAAATCAGTATATTTGTTCCTAATATGAACATTTATTCTCACACTATGGTTTTTGGATTTATAAATTCAACTAGTCTAAAAGATAATCCATGGATTATTGAATATCCCAAGATAAAATTAAATTGATGATGTATTTTTTTTATTAAGGTGGAATTAAAACGCATAGTTAATTGGTTATTCAAAAATTATACAAATTACAAGAATAGAGATCATAACTAGTACGAAAATTATAATAATTTGGTTTTAGAAATGTATCCCCAATATACCAGGTGAAACCCTATCAGTTCTAGAAAGGCCACCTGACCTAATCCAATGAGTGTAGAATGGAAATGGTTTATGGACATCCATTGACCTAAAAACGACCTGTTAATATTTAAATATTTTTAGATAAAAATAATGTTGAGTAAATTTCCATGATGGACCATTATTGTTACTTTTAGGTTTACAAATTAAATTATTTACCATATTGTTTGTTGAAAATTGTTTAAGTGAAATATAATGATTATTTATAGGTATTATGATATGTTAAAATATGATTTAAGAGATTCCAAAATGGGGGTTTCATTATAGGATATATATTTCAAAGAGTAAGGGTTTAATTATAATGTTATCAAAACTAACCCATGATATGGAATTGTTCTCATGAAATTAGAATGTATCAAGTAATTATAATTAGTTTTAGTCTTCAGTAGTAAAATAATTATTCAATATTTGGAAAACGAATTTTTTTATCCTAATACAATAGTATTTGATAATAAAAATTTATTTTAAATAATCATTTTTATGGATTTTAGACCCTAAGAACATATTGATCATTCGGTTTTTTTATTTATGACTTCAATTACTCTATATAAATATTTTTTTCTTTTCCTCTATGTATGTATATACACTTGGAAATAAGTTTCGCATTTTTAAATACATAGTTACATATTAGTCAATGTGACAGTTTTAATTATCAGTCTCTATATTCTAGATGATTTTTTAGAAACCCTTCTCGTGATGTCAGATTTAATCATATAAAATATCGAACAATATACTACCAATATAATGTTTAAATAATGATAATTCAATTTATTTAAGGTGCATTATATGTAATGTGAAATATATTCTAATATAAGACCATTTTATTAGATAGTGTGTATGAAACGCAACACCATTCATGTAAGGGAATATAATATCCCTAAAATTTATAAGATATGTTATATTTTAAATAAATTCAATTTTTGATTTTTAATTCAGTGAACACTATAATATGTTATCTTGTGTAACATAAAACAAATGGTTTCATCAAATGGTTATGTAACATGAATGAAAGAGTTTTCCTGAACAATAATATATTACTATAATATTAATATTAAATATAATAAATCATAAACTATAAAAAAATTTATTGGTTAATTAATGAAATAACTAAAATATTAAAATATATTGCCTATAAAAATATAATATTAATTCCCTGGTCACCAATTAAAATGAAATAAAAATATTAACAGATTCAATAAAAAAGAAATGTTTATATGCACCCAATGGTGTGTTATCTTAATAAATAAAATTATAAAAAATAATAATAAAAAATAATATTCATATATTCATTAAAATATTTTAGTCATTCAACCAATATATATAATATCCATAAGCTGAAAACATACCCATTTTTAAGAATAATTACACATAATTTTATAAATATAGTTTTTAAACATTATAATTGAGAAATACATTAGAATAAAATTTACAGAATATTTATAAAATTTACTTTATAAAATAATCTTCATTTTTTAAAACGAATCAAATTAATTAGGTTAAGATCCACATTTGAATTTTTCTGTGAGCTTTCATTTTTTAATGAATATTAGAAAATACTGAATTTTAATTCATAATAATTTTTCATTGAAATTGTTTATGTATAAATTATATATTTTATTAGGTTTAAATATTAATTAAATAAATGATATATCAATTTGTCAAATTATTTTCGTTATAATCAATTTATATTTTTTATTGAATATAAAAACCTATAAAACATTTGAATAGTTATTTTTAAAACTGAAATTATCACCCCCTTTACGTGATTAAAATTAATTTAATTTCTTTATCTTATGTGAATTGAATTTGAAAAAATATGTTTTATTTTTTAATTACACTAATTTAGAATTTATATCAAGGTCAAATTATTTTATTACCAAAAATATTATTGAATGTGGTTACAATTAATTATATCGATTAAAAAATCATAACAATTTTATAAACAATAAAATTATGATATGAATAACCTAGAAAACATTACAAAAGACATTTAATTGAAATATTTAGTCCCAATACTTCAATTTATGTAACTTGTATCATTATTTGTGCCACTTTTTCATTGGAAAAACATTTGGGGAATTCCTATTTCGATAATTTAAAATAATTCCACCCCTCCTCTATTATAAAAGTGAACGAACCCATCACAGTTATCCACACATAAAAATAAATATGGATAAAAAATCATATATATCTAAAAACATCCACACCCTCAACCTATAATCATCTCATTGTGAAAATATAAAATCATGGAATTCATCATTATTAACTGAAATTATTTTCATGAAAACTAATTAACATTTTTCAATGATAAATTTCATTTTACTTCCTTATCCACCCCTAAAATATTATCAATAAAAGATTATATAATAATCTAAATATATTAAATATTAATTGAAATTTAATATCCTATTCATTATAACTACACTATCATATACATCCATCTAATGGGTAAGAATCTTTCCATTTATGTGTATGGAGAACTACCAACTCTTAAAAAATGACATTATTTTTAACATTAAAGCCTCTCTTGATATAAAAATAAAAAGGAACAATAATTTATATATCACATATATTATATTTATAATTTTCTTATTCTTATATATTCGTTAAATGAAACACATATAATTAGTTTATATTTTGAAGGAATATGATAAAATCAACTTGGAAATATGGACTACCTCCAATTCAATGTGTTGTGATTCATTCATGAAATACATGAAATTTATTTCTTAATGAATTTATCAAAAATATATGAAATATATAATATAAATATTATAAAATAATTTTAATATATATATAAATATTAAAATCATTTAATTTTCATTCATTCATCAGTAAAATGAAATCGATGCATAGTTCAAGCGTATGTGCGACCCACCATCTTTATGAATTGTGAATTTCTCTTTTTATCTCAAAATAATAAGGATTATTATAAATATACTTAAAGTATAAATATATGATAATTAAATAATGTATTACATTATAGATATGGTTAAATCATTATCTATATTGGAATAAAAAATTAAAAAAATTCAAATCTAACTCAAAAAGCTAAGAAATTAACCCCCAAAACAGTGAAAGTAATGATCGATTATTAGAGAACAAGTAATAATACCTAAAAAAGAAAAATATATATGATATTAAAATCATATTATGGTTATAGTATATGTTAATTAAATGTTTAAAATCACATAAAAGAAGTTAAATTATGTTTACTAAAAAGGAAACTCAAGTTAAGAGATTATTGTCTCACTTTTCTTTCTGTGAGGTATGTGCTATTAAAACCTCTTAATTATTATTTGTTGTGTACCTACAAAACCTAATTATATAATATATTTTTAATAATTTTTAATTACTTTTATTTGACTTTTTCATTTTTAATTTATAATTTTTGTATGATTCAATTAAATTGATACAATGTAATAAGGGACTTTTTTCTTAATTTCTTTTCATTGAGACATATTTTATTGTTGTGAACCTAATTTCAGATATATGGTGTATATACTTCTAGTTTATCTTGTAATATAACGATTCATTAATTATTTATGATATACTTATTTTTAAATAGTTTTATTTCAACAAATGGGATTAGAATTAAATGATACAAGTTGGAAAGTGATTTCATAACAAATTGTTTTCGATATTATTAATTCATCGTTATGGATATTATTATATGATTATGTGTGTAAGAAATATTTACTATCTATTGTTCAATATAATATCTTTTATATGGAATTAAATTTTAATCACACAATCAATTTATTAACTAAATTTCACAAAAATATAATCGGTTTTCCAAGGGATTACATAACAATATTATTTTGTTCGAAATTGTTTACATATGAAATTACATTAGAAGAAATTATTGGGTAATTATTCAGTAAACCATATTATATTTTTACCCACTAGTTATTCATGAAATATTTTATGCAATGCAACCATTTTAGATTCACTGTAACTCAAATTTTTTATTAATTTTATTATCCAAACCATACATCATTTCTCTGTTTAGTAGGTAATCATATTTTCTTCAATGAATCCTTTTTTTAACTTGTTTCTCAAAATTTATTTTCACCTTTAATAAATTATTTATTAAATAATTTTTACCCATTTTCATATTATAAATATGTTTTCAAAATAGTAATCATTTCATTTTCCAAACAATTCTATTTCCATTATTTTTTCATGAAAATATAATGTTCATTTTTCCTTGTACAATATTCACAGATTTAAACACTATCATTTCATTAAAGCATAATTTTAATGGTTAAAAAGTTACATTTAAAAGATATGTTTCTAGGAAATTATTTTCAATGCAATTTGTCTTTATTTTTTTAAAAAAATATATTATATATTTTCGTAATGAATATTTTAGAATAATATTTTTATAATATTTCTATTAATGAATAACAAAAAACCCTTTATTATTAATACACATGGGATATATTATATTTATTTCATCCATATTTTTATTCTCTATGTTTTATGATTGTTTTTTAGATGGATAGTATTGAAATTTACTACATCGATTCCTTTATTAGTACCCACTGAGATATTTAATTTCCCTTGGTCACTAAACATTGAATTTCCACAAATTATCCATATTATTTATCATATATATGTTAATTGTCTAAAATGTAAGAGTTAGTGTCCTAGAATGAACTGGTTTTAAATTTATTATAGGTACATTAAATGTATTTAAATATTAAACATCTTATTATATATTTTTAAATTATCTGAATGACTATGATGTAATAATGTCCTAGATTATTTTTTTTCCATTAATATGGTCATTGCAGTTCCACACAATAATGATAACCTTGAAATGATATAATAATATTCTTAAATACAGTTCTACGGTGGGATGACATACTATTATGGGACACATATCATGAATACAATATTGTTGGAGTTCTCATAAACATATGAAAATTCTCTCATGAAGTCCACATTGGGTATTCTCCGTGTCATGAAATTATTAGAACAGACCTGCTAGTAGGAATTCATCATATTGTTATGTAACTGGATATTTCTATCTTCACGCATAAGTAATGATCCATAGACATTAATATTATCTTTAATATGTGTCACGAACCTTTCTCTTTGATTTACTGACGAAAATTGTCACACAGACAGTTGGAGTGAAGTAGTGTACGTTGGGTGTGTCACGAGTGCCATGTTATTAATTGATAAGTCATGTAAGGATTTTTCCATTACATTTATGGATGTAGATATTTCATCCCATTTACAGAACTATAAAAGTCATGTGAAATTCCATGTCCATGGTGTAACGATGAGTTTAATTTATGTAGTCAAAGAACAACGTATCTAGCATAAAAGATTATGAAATTATTATGAATGCTGCTTTGTGAGATATTCTGATAATGGAATTATATAACATTGTTAGTGTTCACATGTGAATGTTGTTGTTGTGACTTTATGTTATTTTTCTTGGGTTCCTTTACCGGTTGCTTGATAGTACTCATGTTATTTAGGAAATCCTGTATAATGCCAATGAGAATGAATCTTTTAGGGTCACACACTTTGTTTTTCTGGGTGGTCTCAGTTAAAATCATTTTGAATTTAATTAATAAATATTATTTTTAAGACATTTGAATAATTTTATAAAAATTAAAATATATTCATAAATTAAATAAATATTTATTCAATGGATTTTGCGTAAAATATATTTGATTATTTTATTGAACATTTAATAAATATTTATTTAAGAGATTGAAAATAAAATACATATTTAAGAGAATAAATTACTTATTTATTTAGGTGTTCAAAAAATTGATGCCGAGTTCGATAAGTCCAAGGCTAGTCCTGTAGTAAAATAATTATTTAAAAAATGATTAATAATTTTTTAACTACGTGGAAAAAATTAAAATAACGCTGCTATTTTTTTGTGATGTGGAATTTTGTTTATAATCATAATTTGCGCATGTAAGCACACCATAAATAAAAAAACATGATTATTATTAATATATCATATTTTCTCTATGATTATGAATGTATTTAATTGTTGTTACGCAATAAAATATTGTATCTAAATCCCCATGTCAATGAATAGACACACAAGTGTATTGGGCTATATACTAAACCGCACACCCGGTGAATATATGTTTTTGAGCTAAACTATTTCTCTCTTGAATCCACCTCTATCCCCTCTCATGAATGAGATAATTTCTTTAATGCTGAAGAACAGGCGATCAAGAAAGACCAACAGAAGACATTTTCTTCGCCGCACTAGCACCCAAGGAATGAGAGGTGTCGATCAGATGCCATCAGAGCACGTGTGGATCACTGCTAGATGGATTCTATTTTGGACCCTTGGAAGCACAACATGATAATCTGGAAGGGTCTTTCTTGATGATCAACATCATCAAAGAAGAAAATACCAAATATCCATGTATTATTTTATTTATGAAGTTAATTTAATAAATTATAAACATGATGTGCAAGATGCACTATAAAGGATTCATGGATCTGCATTATTTATCTTAATTGTTGATTCTATATTGTGGAGACTGGATTCCATTGTCTTCTTAATCCCAAAATAGTCATTGATCATGGTTAAAGTCCTAGATGGGTTCTATCACAACAATGATTCAATTGCGCCTGAAACCTTCAAGTGTTATCGAAGGTGTTACATCATTGTATATAATGATTTATATGTATTTTTATAATTTACACATTTTTTAATTTAGATGTATCAATTATTTTTAATCGTTATGCAAATATGTATCCCGAGATATATTCCTCATCTTTCGTTTCTCAATCATGTTACAAAACTGATATTTTTATTTAATTTTGATTGAAATAAAACAAATGTTTCCATCATAAGGTTCCAATGGTTCCTCAACATACTACACAGGAACACACGACATGTAGTTGTATGTACACATTGTGTAGCCAATATCAATTCAATAGAACATGTTCTCTAAAACAAAGTCAGGTTATTAGAGTTTGTATATGTCTTAATGACTCCATGTGTTGACTTGGAATAGGTGGCATACGGTTTCAGGATTACATGACGTGTGTCCCACCAGACACGACGTGTAGTCCCTTCGTGTAAGGGATGCACCGTGTAAATCATAAATGCCTTACCTGGCGGGAGACTGTATAATGAGGAGCTACACGACGTGTGGCCTACAATAAATGTTGTGTACTCTGAATATTTCTGATGTAAACTCACACGATGTTTCCCTAGTTGTGTACTTCATATGGACTATGAATACTAGTACATGACATATAGATAGAGCTAATACCTTGTACTCATACAAATTATGTAGATTTAACAAAATTTATTATTATATCATACAGACCCTTGAGACATGTACCATCATGCATGCATAAATCTAAGGCACAACATGTGGTTTTTGTTTTATATATATGTGTTAAATTTAACATCAGTGTGGTGTTCATTTCTACTCCTTTGGCAGTTATGAAGAGTAATTCACCAGGTTTCATCCATGTTACAAGTTATATACAAATATAATTTTAAATGAATTTCTTTTTCCAAAATTATGATCAATGATAATCTCATGGAAATTTAGAAAACTTTTTAATATAGAAGGATTGATTAATTAAAGATGATAATTAATTGATTCGAGTGTGAATTATCATAAACAATAACGATTAATGAATTGAATTTTAGTATTATTTATGAAAATATATTGTTGAAAGTATGGACGATCATGAGCTAGACAAAGACATTAGTATTTTGATGGTTTATATTATTTTATTAATTTAAATTAAATATGATGGCATCAAACCCTTCTCTTATTTAATATGATGGGATGGTGTGCCAATGATTTTTTATGTAAAACCCCTTTTTACCCATCACCTAAATCTAAGATAATAAAGAATATTTAATTTATTAAACTCCTATGCTAGTGGAGGCGATTCCAGCAAGAGTCGATATGAATCTAATCCCAAGAGACAAAGAGGATGACTGGTGGAGTGTTGTATACACGAAAACAAATGGTTCACAATGTTTCTCCTCTATTTAGGGTTAGATTATCAAACACCAGATAAAATAGAAATTATAAAATCACATGATAATTATCTTTATTTTATTTATGTTAGTTTTATTTTTTATCATTAAACATGTGCTGTCTTGATCACTTTATTAATGAATTAAAAAAACATAGAAGATAGAGATAAAATAATCCAAACATTTGCCTAAATATTATTAAGACATGGTTAATCACATAAAAATGTTCCACATAATATTAACAATCCTATTATAATGATAATAATAAACTCAAGAATAAGGGATTAAAATCCATCAATTAATATATTATGTCAGACCAAGAAATCTGTTACTTGTTTATGGGAATAACTCATCAAAACTATGTGTTTGACCAACCCTTTTAGGACACTTACTTTTATATAGGAACCCCTTCTGCTGGAGTCAGTATTACTTGATATACCTACCAAAGAGGCATGTGATGAGGATTTCATAGCCTATAAAAAACATAAGAATGATGTTGTTGATGTTCAGTGTATCATGCAATCATCAATGTCATGTGATATCATTAAGTCTCATAAAAATATGTTTTATTATATTATGATCAAGCACCTATGTGGTATTTACCAGATGGGAGAAAGATAAGAAAGGTTTAAGATCTCTAAGGCACACTTTCAGTGTATGCTTGGAGAAGGATCCCTAGCTAGGCCTCATGTTGTCAAGAACATTGTCTACATTGAGAAAATGGAGGTTCTAAGGTTTAAAATATTTAAATAACTAGGTACTAATGACATTCCTCCATCACTTCCCCAGAGCTTCTTTTAACATTGTTGTCAATTTCAATATAATAAAAATTGAAAAGTCTCTATCTGATAATATTATCATAATTCACAATGTGGACAAAAATATGAAGTGTGAAATGCCTTCTGTCCTTATAGTGAATAAGTGGAAAGGGAAGGAGAAGATCATTAAGCACAAAGTTTCTTCACAACCTTCCAAGAGAAATAATATCAATGGGTAGTCAAGGAAACATGAGGCTATTTTTATCGTATGTGGCATGAATGGACATTAGAAGATGAACTGCAACTAGCCTAAGAAACAAGGGTAAGCTTCAAGTGCATTTGTTATCAAATGAAATCTATCTGTTCCTAAAAATTGGGTATTAGATATAGCTTGTGGTGATAACATAGTTATACAAATATAGGAATGATGTAGATTCCGCAAGATTGACCAAGGGTACATAGATCTACGAGCAACCAACAAATATAGACCGGTTGTTGTAGGTGTCGAGGACTACCACCTCACATTATAAATAGTGATGATCTTAGTGTAAAATGGTTTTTATTATGTGTTGTCGGTATCTAAAATCAATATATATATATATATATTAGATAAAGATGGATTTATTTTCATTTTTGGAAATTAATGCTGCTTCTTTTACAAAGATAGAATTTTTTTTGGAAGAGAACATTTATACAACGGTCTTTATGTGTTGGATTACACAAACCAAGTAATGTCAATAGATAACAAATATACTTTACAAGAATCATACCACACCCAATGTTGGTATCACCAAAAATTCCATGTAAACATGAAAAAATTGACAATGTTACATCAAGATTAATAATTAGATTCTCTTGAACTAAAACCACTTGTTTTATGTCATGCATGTATACATAGAACATTTACCTAACCCCATTTAGTATTAATGATGAAAGGGAATATGAACATATTGAATTGGTACATACTGATGTTTTTCAACCATTTCCAGTTGAAGTTAGTGGAGAATAATAATACATAACACCTTTTATTACTTATTTTAGTAAATTTGGATATATCTACTTAATGGGGTATAATTCTGATTCCCATGAAATGTTCCGAGAAGAAAAAAATGATGTTGAGAACCATCTACGTAAGAAGATTAAGAAAATCCACTCAGACCGAGGTGGATAATATATTAACCATGTCTTTATTGATTACATACATGAGTTTGGGATCCTATAACAACTCCTTCCACCAAAAACTCCTCAATGGATTGGTGTGAGATAAAGGAGGGGCCAAACAATGTTGTACATGGTGAGATCAATGATGAGTCATGCGAGTCATCAATTATTCATTTGGGGATATTCTTTATAAAAAGTTTCCCCCAAACTAAACCAAGTACCAAGTATATAGATAAATGGTAGTCCATACAATTTATATAGTATAATGATATTCAAATTATTGAATTTACATTTTCGGGGAAGTGATGTATTTTTAGGCATCTTCCGGTAACAAAATTACACCCTGAGGCACAAAGTATACATTTACAGGATACCCCAAGGAAACAATAGGATATTACCTATACAAATCCTCAGAAAAAAATGTTATAGTGGCATGACATGCCAAATTCATTGAGATGGGTCACATATCCAAAAGATATAGTGGGAATGTGATAGAAATTAATGATGTTGAGGATGAAGGTACAATGATTTTGTACAAGAATAGATTCCACAAATCCCTGTGGAAGAAAGAACTATTTCAGATAAAAAAGAGATACATAAAAGTACAGCAGAGGTTAGAGATCCGAAACTATATAGTTTTATAGTAACCAATGATGGTGACTCATTATTAGTTGATAATAATTATCCTGTAATCTATAAGAAGTAGTAAGTGGCACAAATGATTCCATGTGGAAAGAAGCCATGAATTTTAAAATGGATTCCATGTACCAAAACCATGTCTGGATATTGGGAGATCCTCCAGTTGATGTAAATATTGTTTTTTGCACATGGGTATTCAAGAAGAATCTGGACATGTAAGGAGAAGTCAACATCTATAATGCACGACTAGTAGAAAAGGGTTCATATAATGTCAAGGCATTGACTACGATAAATCCTTTTCACTAGGTTCGATAATGAAATCCATAAGAAATCTATTGGTTGTTTCCACTTACCATGACTGTGAGATTTGGAAAATGGATGTCATAATATCCTTCCTTAATAGAAACATCCAGTAAGATGTCTACCTAACAAATCCTGAAAGAGTTTATGACTCCAATTAATGCCAATATGGTATACAACCTGAAAATATACATTTATGGATTAGTGTGACTATCCAGATCATTGAACATTAAATTTGATGAAGCCAGAAATAAATTTGGTTTTATCAACAATGATTGTGAGACTTGTGTCTACAAATGGTTTTGTGGGGGTTAAGTCAATTTCCTTATAGTATATTATGATGACATATTACTTATTGTAAATGAGACACCCATATTACAATATATTAATGAATGATTGAATCAAATGCATATCCATAACAGACTTGGGAGAGGCAGCATATATTATTGGGATCAAAATCCATGTTGATAAATCCAAGATATTTTTTTGCTTAGGTCAATATATATATATTGATAATATACATAAGGGATTTAGTTTAGAACAATTCAAGAGGGGATCTTTTCCATCATCACATGGAATTCATCTTTCCAAGAAACTGTGTCCTTAGAAAAATGAGCTACGAAATATAATGGAAAGGACTCTATATGCTTGTGTAATTGGGTAATTCAAATATTCCATGTTATGTACTAGGTTGGATGTCAGCTAAGCATTGTGTGTGGTAGGACGATATCATGCTATCATAGGTGACTCCCATTTGATGGAATTCAATACTATCCTAAATTATCTAATGCGTAGTTATGATATGTTTCTAGTTTATGGAAGAGATGAGGAACTAGTCATTAGAGGATATGCATATGCATGTTTCCAGATTGATCAAGATGACATGAAATCGTAACCAAGATACATCTTAAAATTGAATGGATGTGTTGTGTTCAAGAAGAGAACAAAGAAAAATGTGGTGATATATTCTACATCAGTGTCAGTGTAATTCACATATTCTAAGGTAGGTAAAGAGGTAGTTTTGATGTGATGCCTCGTCAAGGATCTGGATGTGATACATAGTTGTAAATATCCAATCACACTATACACTAATAATACTAAAGTGGTAGATATTTCAAAATATCCAATGTCACATTAGTGGACGAAGAACACATTTTGGAAGTATCATCACTTGAGGGATTTTTCTAAGAGAGGTGAAGTTGTAGTGTAAAGTATTTTTGTGGATGTAAACATGGTAGAAACCATTACCGAAGCATTGAATCAGTAGAAACATGATCACCATGTGTGGTCTAGAAAATTAAAAGTCATAGACAGTTGGATCTAGTATAAGTGGTAGTAATTAAGATATGGTTTCCTAGAACCAACAGGTTGTACTTTGATTACAAGTAAATTTAATGTATTTAATTATTAAACATCTAATTACATATTGTTCATTATTTTGTATGACAATGATTTAATAATGTCCTAGAGTATTTGTTTTATTGATACGGTAATGGAAGTTCCCCGCTATGAAGATAAACTTGAGTTTCTATAACAATGTTCTCAAATTTAGTTCTATGGTTGGATGAAATTTTATGACGGGTCACATAGCATGAAGATCGTCAGGTGTGAGAACGCGTAAGCAGATGGGACTTCCTCTCATGATGTTCGCATTTGGTGATCTCCAATATATAAGATTATGATAACATACCTAGCAGTAGTAATTCCCAATGTTTTGGCTTCATCAGACACTTCAATCTACGATCATGTTTAATGATGCATAGACATTAATATTATCATTAATAAGTGTCACGACTTGATTACTTTGATTTACTAACAAAAACTGTCACATAGATATTTGGTGGGTAGTTGGGTATATTGGCTGAAACATTAGTGGAATTTTATTAATGGATGTTTAGTGGAAGGATTTTGTAACAGCCCAATATTTCATAGTGTGTTATTTCTTCAAATTAATTCTATAACTTGCACTACACGCAACACCGAGTTCAAGCGCACCATGACTTACCAAACAAGATGTTCAAAAGAGGTTATGAATAGTATTAACAAAATATTAAACATTATATAATCCTTATAATTTTAGAATCCATATTATGAGTTTCTTAGACATAATGTAAGAACAAATTCATTTTCAGTATTGCACTTTTACCATCTTTTAATAGTGAACCCTTTTTAAATCCAATATTTTATACTTTTATATATTCAATTTGACTAAAAAAATTAAATTTTAGAATGGGGACATAAAAACAAGATTTAAAATGAATAATCCCATGCTTCCACAGTACACTTTCCTTCGAATATTACAGTAGCGTGTGTAGTACACAACATTAAGTTCTAACACACACCACAACCAATCAAACTAGCTGTTATGAATAGTAATATCTACTTTTTTAAATTTTATAAATTTTATATTTCTAAATAGACTTCATTTTTGGATTCATAATATCGAAATTAGCTTAGTGTGAAATTTTGGTACTTTTTGGATAAATTTCATATTTCGATGAATAGTGAAAATTACTAAATTTTAATTAATAACAACTTTTTTAATCAAAATAATTAATAGTGATACATTATGAATTTGAGTGGTTTTAAATTATATTTAGAATAAATTTTTACCATTTAATACAATTTTGGTCATTGGACATAATTTCACAATTAAACCGAACATAAACAAGTATCAATCTTTGGATAGTTATTATATCTTAAAAACACGCTTTTTGTTTTGACAAAGGGAATTAATTTTAAATTAATTTCGGAAACTTCTGTGTTTTGAATTTGGAAAAATGGATTCCATAGTTGGAATCAGTATTTTCATATTTTGTAACTAGGTTACTTTTATTTTTAGACATTTTGAATAATTATTTCGGTAAATATTTTATTTACCATGGTTAAAGGGTAAATCCTGTAAATATGGGTTAAAAATAATATTCCAATAATAAAAAATCACCCTAAAATGTGTCCTAACCATATTAGTGGATACATTATCGACCATGGACATCTTTGGGTCGATTTTGGGACCCCATGGTGCCACTTGTAAGTGATAGGGTCACTTTATTTTAAATAAGTTAAAATGAATACAAAAATGACACAAGCATATATCTTTTAAAAAACAATTTTTAAAAAGGTATATATATGTTGTATTTTAGAATATAAATATTCCATAGAAATCTAAACGTATTTAGTACATAATGGTGTTTTATTTATAATTTTTAGAAATTAAATAATTTAATTTATATATGACACAATGGTGATGCAGTAATTACCATAATAGTGAAACATTAAAATGATTGACATTGTAGATCCCAAAATAAATATAATTTGAGAGTTTTTATGAATTAAACTAATTTTATAGGTTACTATGACATGTTAGGAATGATTTAATTAACTTTGTTCGAATTAATCATTCTGTTGTGATTTTAAAAAAAAATTAATTATTGAATAGTCTAAAAATTGACATAAAAGAGTTTTTAAAACAAATATGATATTATTAATTGATATTAAATTCCTAAAAATCAATGGTTCGGCCAAAAGACTTATATCATTATATTTGTATCATTAAAGGACCACTTGGATGTCGTCTGGATGTATTGTATGTTTATTAACCATATAATATAAAAATACAAAGAGACATTGTGAAAGTGAAACTAATTAACTAAGAGTTAATAGTTAATGATAAGGTTAATATATTAACCCAAACCTGTATAAATTTTATTGGTTGAGTGGTTTTCGACCCTTCCCCACATTAACCTTCAAATAATCCACTTTTGAGCAATTAGAAACCGAATATTAATTTATTATGAAATAATATTTCTAGCTTTTTCAAAGGTGCCCCTCACCCCTCTTATAAAAGGGCACACCCCCTTCTCATTAATTCACACCTTCAAAGCCTTTTGGCTCGGCCAAACTTTGTCCAAATACTCTCTAAAATTCCATAACTTCAACCTAGAGGCCTTCCTTTAGTCAGAAATCCATCCTAAGAGCCCTATTTATCAAATCAAAACGATGAACCCGAAGAAGAGGTAATGATTTCACCACCCTTTTCCAAGTGCCTTTCTTCTTCCACTTCTTCCTTCATTATTATTACCATTCTAAAATAATAACTCCAGTATCTTATATATACTATGATGTTATTATAAATATTGTACAACCATATTCAGTATTCTATCCATCCTTTGGATAACATGTCACCATACGTGCGTACGTACGGCTTACCGTCTCCACGTCGTGGTGTAATTATTATTCCCTAAATTATTATTTAGATGGTTATAATAATGATGTGTAACTCATGTAAATAATAAATATAACATGATAATGATTCTGTATATATGATATACCATCCAATTATATATTATTTTAATATCAAAAGAATGATATTGTCGCTCGTGCGTACGTACAGACTATTGTCTCCACGAACGCGATGGGATTCATTCTCCATCGTATCCATTCAAGTATAATTCTCATTTGAAGATTAATAATAGTATCTAAGGACTTGATATCATTCTGGATATGATTAAGATACAACCTATCCATGACAAACAAAGCTTACGTAACAAAACATATAAAAGAAAATGAGTTAGTTAACACCCAAAACAACGATAATTCTAAGATATTATTAACAAATAAATGTTAAAAGATCATATATGATATCATATTAATGTATATGATTATTGTATAATTTAATAACAATTATTTCACCATTATACAAGAGGTTAATCTACCCCAATCAAGGAAAATTACAAGGTAAGGGTTTTCATCTCACTCCTTATTCCTGTGAGATTCCTACCATATTTCCACTATTAACTTTTGTGTAGTGTATGTACTACCTATAATTGTATTATTTGTGTAATAAACATTAATTTATGTGTATTTAAATATTCATTGTATGATACCTCTTTCATGGGGTGCGTGTTTCATAAGATACCAAATTGGTAAAGGTTTATTTCACAATCTCTTCATTATTGAGGTTGTTTATACGTAATTATCTTCTGGGACCTCTTTATCATCCACATACATGTTTCATAAAAATTTCTTTCAAGACATTTTTACTATTTAATAGTCAATGGGTTAATGTCATTTATTCCATTATTTGACTTTATATGTTTTTAAAGTATTCTTTCTATCTTTTTTGAAACAAGTTACTTTTTAACCTTTTTGACAAAATTAATGAAAGAATGTCTTTTTTATCTTATACGGCGAGTGCAGTTATTCTCCGCCGTTGTTACACCTTTGAAGCTTCCTTCACAAGATTATAAAGATATTTTCAAAATAACGGTTTTCTCTATAATTATGTGAGTTTTAAATGATTTCAAAAAAGAGATATTTTCTCAAATAGCATTGATTTCATCTATGTCAACATCCTTTGATAAATTTTACACTTGTTTATAGTTGATTTATTATGATAAAAATCATCCATATTGTATTTAAGGTTTTGTTATATTTTTTACTATGGATGAGTTGTTTTTATTCCATTAATGGTTTATGATTAATGTTTTGAAATTTTGTATGTTAGTTTTAATACGAATGTTCATGTTATATTTAATACTCTTCTTAAGATGAATGTGTTAGACTAGTATGTTCCAGTTTGGGGACTGGTAAAAGTAAGCCCTCCGGGTTGGGGTCCGGTTACAAAAAACCCTCCGGGTTGGTTTCCAGTTATTAGAGGCTCTCGGGGCTGGTGTCCGGTTATTTGAGGTACTCCGAGTTGGTGTCCAGTTATTAGAGGCACTCTGGGTCGGTGTCCGGTTATTAGAGGTACTCCGAGTTGGTGTACGGTTATTATAGGCACTCTGGGATGGAGTCTGGTTATAGAGGCTCTCCGGGTTGGGTTCCAGTTACAGTTATCTCTTAGGTCATGGCATGAGGCCTTGACACATAAATTAAAGTTTGGCATCATTCATTCCATCATTATGAAAGTGGTTAGTGATATTTCATGTGATTATTCGATTAGTAGAATATACATGTGAATAAGGAAATGACATTATTTCATTTTATTTCTACCATATTATGCTGAATTTCACGTTTAAAAGGATTTTGTTTTAGTTATAAATTTCCTTAAGTGTTTATTCTTATTTATGAATGTTTCCGCTATATTGTTATCCTTACTGGGCATTTGTTCTCACCCCATTCAATGTTTTATTTTTTCCAGGATGTGAAGAAGTAATTTATGAATGACCTGCAGGGATAATATGTGGGGATATGAGTATGGACTATGAAGAAAAGATGTTGTTGTAGTTTTTATTTTTATGATGTAATGTAAGACTTATGAATATATCTAGTGTTTCCAAGGATACTAAAATAATCAGTCTTTCGAGATTTGATCTTTCTTGTGATCATGCCAATGTTATGTAATAATGCACCGACTCTATGTAACTGGGGTCGGGGCGTTACAGTTGGTATCAGAGGAAGTTTATTACAAACCATGGAAGCTAGATTTAGATAAACTCTGATTAGAGCACATAGACCTAATATGGACTTTGAGGATTAGTATAGAAGAACTTCCTATAATTTTGGTATTGTAGATATTTTTTTGAGTTTTCCGAGCAATACATCCATGTCTGGATATGAGCAGGTAGAGACGGCTCTGGCATAGATGTACCTAGGGGTAAAACACGAAAACACCGCTATGAGATAGACTTGAACGGGAACGGATGCATGACAATGGGCCTTGCTGCACTCTTGGTTACGACACTGTCGGGGGATATTCTTAGGACAACTCTCATTTTCTTTAAAAATCATTATGAAGGGTTTATGAGTATATACTTCCTCAATGAAAACATTTTTATGATTATGGATTATATACATAAATAGTTCAATTTTTGTTAAGTGTTTTACAAGTATGGAATTACGTATTTTGATTCATAAACTGATCTAGTTTATGACATTGTTTAGAAATGGAGCCCAGTAGAAGGAATGAGAACTCCAGCAATGCACATGATCTAAAGAGAAAGAAGGATCACTTCTTTCATGGTCTTAAGAATGAATTTATAAGAGAAATAGTCTCCCATGTATTATCATCATATGAAGAAATAATATCATGTGTTCATAAGATAAGTAAAGTGTTTACTAAGTCCTATTACTTTGAAGGGAATCAAGAGAAGAAAAGTATAGAATAATGAAAGATGGATAATGGAAAGAGGGAAATAATGAATTTTCCCATATGTGATAACTATGGGAAGAATCACCCTGGAACTTGCATGAAAGGAATGTGAGTTTGTTATAAGTGTGGAGGAAAGGGGCAAAAAGTACATGACTGCAAGGGTAAGAAAATGGTTTCAAATGTACAATGTATCATTTGGAAGGAGTTTGGACACTACGCGAACCTATGTCCCAATCATCAGACTATGCTGCAAATGATGCTATTGGATAATAATCAAGTTATGATACTACCACATATGAAGTGGAATGATTAGAGATCTTATGTTGATTATGTTATTTGAGTGTTGTTTCAACAATGTACTTGTTATAATAATTATGGAGTATATAAGGATTGTAATGCAGTATTATTTCATTAAGGACTTGAGATTGTGTGGATCAATGAAAAGTGACTCAATAGCATGTTAAATTTTTGGAAGATATATGGTTGAGATAAAGATAAACCATAATATGGTTCTGATAACGAGGTAGTGATTTTAGAATAATACATGATTGATTTTGATAAATTATATTGGATATTCTTGACTACCTTGAAACTGATTAATGATTTGTATATTCCATAATTGTTGGTATTTAAAAAAAATTTGGATTGAAGGAGTATATTTATTATTTTTAAAGGAATAAGGGATCATGAATGTAATCAATAAGGATTTATGGTAATTCAGGATGTTCCCGTGTTTTAAAAGAATATATGATGACGGTGTCCACATGTTATTACGTGGAAAAAATGATCTTCATTGTGTTTACCATCCTTATAAATTTTGGACTAATGTATTTTGGATAGTTCTAGTTTGGATTATTTTGGATTTCTATGAAAGGACAACCCAGAGGTCGGAAGGCAACCTGTCGCATCCGGAAAGGCCACGAGACTTGAACCCACAACCGAAGGGAGAAAAGGGTGTATCACCTACCACTGACCCACGTGATTTCCTAGATTGAAAAATGTAGTTTTTTAATGGTTCTTCTAGATGAATATTAAATTAATTTTTTAACCCTATATGAATTGGATAAATAGAATATTATTTTTATGTTCTATTATCTTTTAGAGTGAATGATGAGTTTGTGGTAGAACTTAGTTAAAGAATGAGACTCTACTTGTCAAGTATATATTTCTATTCTTCTCTTATTCAATGAGGAAATTAGTTCTTATACTTTAGAGAAGGGATCTTAAAACAAAAAAATGTGTTATCCTAATACCATATGTTTTGCTGAACCAAGTGTATTTTAAATCATCATAGGTTGATGAAGTTATGGACCTCAATTTTACACTTGTTTTTTATTGATGACCTCAATCACTACCTATAAATTATTAATTTTTTTCCAATTATATGTCTCTAATTTCCACCAATGTTCTCTGAATAGAGATCATAATTTGGTAGTAGCACTTTCTTTTATCTTTTCCTCTTATTAAGACTAAATTTTATTAACCCAATTTCTGATGTGGGTTTTCCCACAAAGATATTTTCTATATTCAACCTTTTATTTTTGAAGAACAATTTCAAATTGCGAGGAATCAATTTATTTAAGGAGAGGAGAATGTAACACCCCACGATTTCATAGTGTGTTATTTCTTCAAATTAACTCAATAACATTCACTACACGCAACACCGAGTTCAACCACACCACGAATTACCAAACAAGCCGTTCAATAGAGGTTATGAATAGTATTAAGTAAATTTTAAACATTATATAATCCTTATAATTTTAGAATCTATATTATGAGTTTCTTAGACATAATGTAAGAACAAATTCATTTTCAGTATTGCACTTTTACCAACGTTTAATTGTGAACCCTCTTTAAATCCAATATTTTAAACTTTTATATATTCAATTTTACTAAATAAATTTAATTTTTATAATAGTGACATCAAAAAAATTAACAATGAAACATCCCAAGCTTCCACGGTACGCTTTCCTATGAATAATACAGTAGCGTGTGTTGTACGCAACTTCAAGTTCCAACACACACCACAACCAATCAAACTAGCTGTTATGAGTAGTAATACCTA
Organism: Viscum album; assembly: GCA_963277665.1. Classification (NCBI taxonomy): domain Eukaryota; kingdom Viridiplantae; phylum Streptophyta; class Magnoliopsida; order Santalales; family Viscaceae; genus Viscum; species Viscum album. Next base: position 1,599,099,118 of record OY728158.1, read on the forward strand.
ATTTTTGAAATTATTGAAATTTTATCTTTTGAAATGGACTTCATTTTTGGACTCTTAATATCTAAGTTAGATTAGGGTAAAATTTTGGTACTTTCCGGATAACTTTCATATTTTGATGAATACTGAAAATTACTAAATTTTAATTAAAAACAACTTTTTTAATCAAAATAATTAATATAGATAGATTATGAATTTGAGTGGTTTTAAATTATATTTAGAATATATTTGTACCATTTATGAAACTTTTGGTCATTGGACATAATTTTACAATTAAACCGAACATAAACGAGTATCAATCTTTTGATAGCTATTATATCTTAAAAACACGCTTTTTGTTTTGACAGCAGCAATTAATTTTAAATTAATTTGTGCCACTTATGTGTTTTGAATTTGGAAAAATGGATTCCATATTTGGAATCTGGTTTTTCAAATTGTGTAAATAGTTAACTTTTATTTTTAGACATTTTGAATAATTACTTTAGTAAATATTTTATTTACCATGGTTAAAGGGTAAATCCGGAAAATATGGGTTAAAAATTCATTTTATAATAATAACAAATTACCCTAAAACGTGTCCTAACCTTATTGGTTGATACATGTACGACCATGTACATATTTGGGTAGATTTTGGGACCCCATGGTTCCACTTGTAAGTGATAAAGACACATTATTTCAATTAAGTTAAAATGAATACAAAAATGGCACCAACATATATATTTTAAAAAAACAATTTTTAAAATGGGTTATATATGTTTTATTTTCGACAATAAATATTCATTAGGAAGATAAAACGATTTCCTACATAATGGTATTTTATTTATAATTTTTAGACATTATATAAGTTAATTTATTTATGAGACAATGGTGATGAAGTAATTACCATAATAGTGAAAAATTAAAATGATTGATATTGTAGATATCCAAATAAATATAATTTGAAACTTTTTATGAATTACACTAATTTACTAGGTTAATATTAAATGTTAGGAATGATTTAATTTACTTTTTTAGAAGTAATCATTCTATTATGAGTTTTACCAAAATCAATTTTTGAATAGTGTCAAAATTGACATAAAAGTGTTTTTAAAACAAATATTATATTATTAATTGATATTAAATTCGTAAAAATATAAGGTTCGGATAAGAGACTTATATCATTAATGGACCACTTGGGGGTCTCTTGGTTGTATAGACTATGTTTATTAACCATATAATATAAAAACAGAAAGAGACATTGTAAAAGAGAAACTAATTAACTAAGAGTTAACACTTAATGATAAGGTTAATATTGTTACACAAATCTATCTGAATTCTATTGGTTGAGTGGTTTTAGACCCATACCCATCATAACCTTTAAATAATCCAATTTGGAGCCACTATAAGACGAATATGAATTTATTATAAAATAATATTTCTAGCTTTTCCAGATGTGCCCCTCACCCCTCTTATAAAAGGTCACTCCCCTTCTCATTAATTCACACATTAAAAGCCTTTTGGCTCGGCCAAACACTACCCAAATACTCTCTCAACTTCCATCACTTCATCCTAGAGGTCTTTCTTTATTCAGAAAGCCATCCTAAGAGCCCTTTTGATCAAATCAAAAGGATGATCCCGAAGAAAAGGTAATGATTTCACCACCCTTTTCCAAGTTCCTTTCTTCTTCCACTTCTTCCTTCTTTGTTATTACCATTATAAAATAATAACTCCAGTATATTATATATACTATGATTTTATTATAAATATGGTAAAACCATATTCATTATTCTATACATCCTTTGAATAACATGTCACTATACGTGCGTACGTACGGCTTACAGTATCCACGTCGTGGTGTAATTGTTATTAAATAAATTATTATTTGGATGGGTATAATAATGATGTGTAACTCATGTAAATAATAAATACAACATGATAATGATTCTGTATATATTATATACAATCAAATTATATATTATTTTATTATCAAAATAATGATATTGTCGCTCGTGCGTACGTACGGACTACGATCTCTACGAACGAGATAAGATTCATTCTCCATCGTATCCATTAAAGTATAATTCTCATTTGATGATTAATAATAGTATCTAAGGACTTGATATCATTCTGGATGTGATTATGATACAACCTATCCATGACAAACACAACTTACATAACAAAACATATAAAAGAAAATGAGAAAGTTAACACCCAAAACAACGATAATACTAAGATATTATTAACAAATCAATGTTAAAAGATCATATATGATATCATATTAATGTATATGATTATTTAATAATTTAATAACAATTATTTCACAATTATACAGGAGGTTAACCTACCCCAACCAAGGAAAAGTACAAGGTAAGGGGTTTTCATCTCACTCCTTATTGCCATGAGATTCATGCCATATTGCCACTATTACCTTTTGTGTGGTGTATGTACTACATATAATTGTATTCTTTTTGTAATACACTTTAATTTATGTGTATTTACATATTCATTGTATGATACCTCTTTTATGGGGTGCATGTTTCGTACGTTACCAAATTTGTAGGGGTTTATTTCACGATCTCTTCATTATCCGAGGTTGTTTATAGGTAATTATCTTCCGGGACCTCTTTATCATCCACATCCATGTTTATTAAAAATGTATTTCGAACATTTTTACTATTTAATAGTCAATGGGATAAAGTCATTTATACCCTTATTTGACTTTATATGTTTTTAAAGGAATCTTTCCAACTTTTTCAAAACAAGTTACTTTTTATCCTTTTTGACAAAATTACGGTAAGAATGTATTTTTTAACTTATACGGTGGGAGTGGTTATTCTCCACCGTTATTAGAACTTTGAAGATTCATTCACAATCTTATAAAAATATTTTCAAAATAATGGGTTTCTCTATAATTATTCTACTTTTAATGGATTTCAAAAAAAGAGATATTTCTCTCAAATAGTATTGATTTCATCTATGTCAACATCCTTTAAAAAATTTAACACTTGTTTCAAGTTGATTTATTATGATACAAATCATCCATATTATATTTAAGGTTTTGTGATATTTCTGAATATGGATGAGTTATTTTTATACCATTAATGGTTTATGATTAATGTTTTTACATTTTGTATGTTAGTTTTAATATGAATGTTTATGTTATACTTCATCGTCTTCTTAAGATGAATGTGTTGGACTAGAATGTTCCGGGTTGGGGACCAGTAAATGTAATCCCTCCAGGTTGTGGTCCAGTTACAGTAGACCCTCCAGGTTGGTGTCCGGTTATTAGAGGCACTCCGGGATGGTGTCCGGTTATTAGAGGAACTCCGTGTTGGTGTCTGGTTATTGGAGGCACTCCGGGTTGGTGTCCGGTTATTAGAGGCACTCCGAGTTGGTGTCCGGTTATTAGAGGCACTCTAGGATGGAGTCCGGTTATAGAGGCACTCTGGGTTGGGTTTTTGTTACAGTTATACCTTAGGTCATGGCACGAGGCCTTGACACATAAATTAACCTTAGGAATCATGCATTCCATCATTATGAAAGTGGTTATTGATATTGCATGTGATTATTCTATTAGTATAATATACATGTGAATAAGTAAATGGAATTATTTCATTTTATTTCGGCCATATTATGAAGAAGTTCATGTTTAAAATGACTTGGTTTTAGTTATACATTTCCTTAAATGATTATTCTTATATATGAAAGTTTCTGATATATTTCTATCCTTAATGGTCATTTGAGCTCACCACTTTCAATGTTATATTTTTTCCAGTATGTGAAGAAGTAATTTATGAATGACCTGCAGGGATAGTATGTGGGGATATGAGTGTGGACTATGAAGAAAAGATGTTGTTGTGGTTTTCATTTTTATGATATAATGTAAGACTTATGAATATATATACTATTTACAAGGCTACAAAAACTAATCGGTCTTTCGCGATTTGATCTTTCTTGTGATAATGCCAATGTTATGTAATAATTCACCAACTCTAGGTAACTGGGGTCGGGGCGTTGCAGTTGGTATCAGAGGAAGTATATTACAGAACTTAGATGTTAGATTTAGATAAAATCTAATTAGATCACATAGACCTAAGATGGACTTTGAGGATTAGTATAGATGAACTTCCTAGAATGTTGGTACTATTGCGAATTTTTTTTCTGAGCAATTCATCCTTGTCTGGATACGAGCAGGTAGAGGTGGCTCTGGCACCGATGTACCTAGGTGTAAAACCCGAAAACACCACTTTGAGCTAGACTCGAACGGGAACTGGTGCACGACAATGGGCCTTGCTGCACTCTTGGTTACAACACTCTCGAGGGATATGCTTAAGATAACTCTCATTTTTTTCACAAATCATTATGAAGGGTTTATGAGTGTATACATCCTCAAAGAAAACATTTTTATGGTTATGGATTATATCCATAAATAGTTCGATTTTTGTTAAGTGTTTTACATTTATGGAATTATGTATTTTGATTCATAAACTGATCTAGTTTATGACATTGTTTAGAAATGGCGCCCAGTAGAAGGAATGAGAACTCCAGTATTGCACATGATCCAGAGAGAAAGAAGGATCATATATTTCATTGTGTAATGCCAGCATTTATAAGAGAAATAGTCTCCCATTTATTATCATCATTTGAAGAAATAATATCATGTGTTCTTAAGATAAGTAAATAGTTTACTGAGTCCTATGACTTTGAAGGGATGCAAGTGAAGAAAAGGATGGAACAGAGAAAGATGGATAATGGGAAGAGGGAAATAAATAATTTTCCCATATGTGATAACTATCGGAAAAACACCCTAGAACTTTCCTGAAAGGAATGGGAGTTTGTTATAAGTGTGGTGGAAAAGGGCAAAATGTACGTGACTGCAAGGTTAAGAAAATGGTTTCAAATGTACAATGCATCATTTGCAAGGTGTTTGAACACTACGCGAACCTATGTCCCAATAATCAGACTATTTTGCAAATGATGCTATTGGATAATAATCAAGTTATGATACTACCACAGATTAAGAGGAATGATTAGAGTTATTATGTTGATTATGTCATTTGAGTGTTGTATCAACAATGTACTTGTTATAATAATTATGGAGTATAAAAGGATTGTAATGCAGTACAATTTCATTAAGGACATGAGATTGTGTGGAACAATGAAAAGTGAATCAATAGCAGGTTAAATTTTTTGAAAATATATGGTTGAGAGAAAGATAAACTATAATATGGTTCTGATACCGAGGTAGAGATTTTAGAATAATACATGATTGATTTGGATAAATTATATTGGATATTCTAAACTACCATGAAACTTCTTAATGATTTTTATATTCTATAATTGTTAGGGTTTACAACATTTTTGGATTGAAGGAGTATATTTAGTATTCTTTAAGGAATATGGGATCATAAATGTAATCAATAAGGTTTTATGGTAATTTAGGATGATGTAGTGTTTTAAAAGAATACATGATGAAGGCATCCAAATGTTATTACGCGGAAAAAAGTATCTTCATTATGTTTCCCTTCCTTATAAATTTTGGACTGAAGTATTTTCGTTAGTTCTAGTTTAGATTATTTGGGATTTCCATAAAAGGACAACCCAGAGGTCGGGCGTCAACCTATCGCGTCCGGCAAGGCCGTGAGACTTGAACCCTAAACCGAAGGGTGACAAGGGTGTATCACCTACTACTGACCCACGTGATGTCCTTGATTGAATAATGTAGCTTTTAAATGGTTCTTCTAGATGAATAATAAATTAATTTTTTAACCCTATTTGAATAGGATAAATAGAATATTATTTTTAAGTTCTATTATATTTTTGAGTGAAAGATGAGTTTGTGGTAGAACTTAGTTAGAGAATGAGACTCTAATTTTCAAGTATATATTTTTCTTCTTCTCATATTCAATGAAGAAATTAGTTCTTATACTTTAGTGAAGGGATCTTAAAACCAAAAAATGTGTTATCCTAATAAAATATGTTTTGCTGAACCAATGGTATTTTAAATCATCATAGGTTTATGAATTTAAGGCCCTAAATTTTACACTTGTTTTTTATTGATGACCTCAATCACTACCTATAAATATTTAAATTTTCCTCTAATTATATGTCACTAATTTCCATCAATGTTCTCCTAATAGAGATCATAATTTGGTAGTGGCCCATTCATTTCTCTTTTCCTCTGATTAAGACTAAATTTTATTAACCCAATTTCCGATGTGGCTTTTCCCACAAAGATATTTTCTATATTCAACCTTTTATTTTTGAAGAACAATTTTAAATTGCGAGGAAGCAATTTATTTAAGGAGGGGAGAATGTAACACCCCACAGTTTAATAGTGTGTTATTTCTTCAAATTAATTCAATAACATGCACTACACGCAACACCGAGTTCAAGCGCACCACGACTTACCAAACAAGCCGTTCAAGAGATGTTATGAATAGTATTTACTAAATTTTAAACATTATATAATCCTTATAATTTTAGAATATATATTATGAGTTTCTTAGACATAATATAAGAACAAATTCATTTTCAGTATTGCACTTTTACCAACTTTTAATAGTGAACCCTTTTTAAATCCAATATTTTAAATTTTTATATATTCAATTTGACTAAATAAATTTACTATTTAGAATGGTGACATAAAAAAAATTTATAATGAATCATCCCAAGCATCCATGAGATGCTTTCCTTTGAATAATATAGTAGCGTGTGTTGTACGCAACTTCATGTTCTAACACACACCCCAACCAATCAAACTAGCCGTTATGAATAGTAATAACTAATTTTTAAAATTTTATAAATTTGATCATTAGAAATGGACTTCATTTTCGGATTCGTAATATCAAAATTAGCTTAGGGTAAAATTTTGGTACTTTTCGGATAACTTTCATATTTTGATGAATAGTGAAAATAAGTAAATTTTAATTAAAAAGAAATTTTTGAATAAAAATAATTAATAGTGATAGATTATAAATTTGAGTGGTTTTAATGTATATTTAGAATATATTTTTACCATTTAATAAAATGTTGGTCATTGGACATAATTTCACAATTAAACCGATCATAAACAATTATCAATCTTTTGATAGTTATTATATCTTAAAAACACGCTTTTTGTTTTGACAACAAGAATTAATTTTAAATTAATTTATTCCACTTCATTGTTTTGAAATTGAAAAAATGGATTCCATATTTGGAATCATGTTGTTCAAATTGTGTAAATAGGTGACTTTTATTTTTAGACATTATGAATAATTACTTAGGTAAATATTTTATTTACCATGGTTAAAGGGTAATTCTGGAAAATAAGGGTTAAAAAATAATATTTTAATAATAACAAATTACCCTAAAACGTGTCCTAACCTTATTGGTTGATACATGTCCGACCATGGACATCATTGGGTCGATTTTGGGACCCCATGGTGCCACTTGTAAGGGATAGAGACACATTATTTTAATTAAGTTAAAATGAATACAAAAATGACACAAGCATATATATTTTAGAAAAACAATTTTTCCAAAGGGTTATATATGTTTTATTTTCAACTATAAATATTTATTAGAAATCTAAAACGATTTCCTACATAATGGTATTTTATTTATAATTTTTAGCCATTATATAAGTTAATTTATTTATGACACAATGGTGATGCAGTAATTACCATAATAGTGAAAAATTAAAATGATTGATATTGCAGATACCGAAATATATATAATATTAAACATTATATGAATTACACTAATTTTATAGGTTAATTTTACATGTTATAAATGATTTAATTAAATTTTTTGAATTAATCATTCTGTTATAATTTTTACAAAAATCAATTATTGAATAGTTTAAAAATTGACAAAAAAATCGTTTTTAAAAAAAATATTATATTATTAATTGATATTTAATTCTTAAAAATCTATGGTTCAACCAAGGAACATATATCATGATAGGTGTATCCTTAATGGACCACTTGGGGGTGGCTTGTATATATATAGTATGTTTATTAACCATATAATTTAAAAATACAAAGAGACACTGTAAAAGTGAAACCAATTAACTAAGAGTTAATACTTAATGATATGGTTAATATATTAACCCAAACCTATCTAAATTCTATTGTTTGAGTGGTTTTCGACCCATCCCCATATTAACCTTTAAATAATAATCTTTGGAGCCATTATAAATTGAATATAAATTTATTATAAATTAATATTTCTAGCTTTTCCAAAGGTGCCCCTCACCCCTCTAATGAAAGCGCACTCCCCCTTCTCATTAATTCAGACCTTCAGAGACTTTTGTCTCGGAAAAACTCTTTCCAAAATACTCTATCAACATCCCTCACTTCATACTAGATGCCTTCCATTAGTCATAAATTTATCATAAGAGCCATTTTGATCAAATCAAAAGGAAGAACCCGAAGAAGAGGCATCGATTTCACCACACTTTTCCAAGTTCCTTTCTTCTTCCACTTCATCCTTCTTTGTTATTACAATTCTAAAATAATAACTCTAGTATCTTATATATACTTTTATTTTATTATAAATATGGTACAACCATATTCATTATTCTATCCATCGTTTGAATAACATGTCACCATACGTGTGTATGTACGACTTACCATCTCCACATCGTGGCGTAATTGTTATTCAATAAATTATTATTTGGATGGGTATAATAATTATGTGTAACTCATGTAAATAATAAATATAACATTATAATGATTCTGTATATATGATATACCATCCAATTGTATATTATTTTAATATCAAAACAATGAAATTGTCACTCATGCGTACGTACAGACTACCATATCTACGAACGCGATGAGATTCATTCTCTATATTATCAATTCAAGTATAATTAACATTTTATGATCATTAATAGTATCTAAAGACTTGATATGATTATAGATATGATTAAGATACAACCAATCCCTAACAAAGACAACATGCGTAACAAAACATATAAATGAAAATGAGTATGTTAACACCCGAAACAACGATAATACTATGATATTATTAACAAATCAATGTTAAAAGATCATATATGATATCATATTAATGTATATGATTAATTTATAATTTAATAACAATTATTTCACCATTATAAATGAGGTTAACCTACCCCAACCAAGGAAAAGTACAAGGTAAGGGGTTTTCATCTCACTCCTTCTTCCCGTGAGATTCATGCCATATTGCCACTATTACCTTTTGTGTGGTGTATGTACTGACTATAATTGTATTCTTTATGTAATAAACTTTATGTTATGTGTATTTACATATTAATTGTATGATACCTCTTTTATGGGGTGCATGTTTCATATGTCACCAAATTGGTAGGGGTTTATTTTACAATATCTTCATTATCTGAGGTTGTTTATATGTAATTATCTTCTAGGACCTCTTTATCATCCACATCAATTTTTCTTAAAAATGTCATTCAAAACATTTTTACTATTTAATATTCAATGGGTTAAAGTCATTTATTCCCTTATTTGACATTATATGTTTTAAAGGAATCATTCCAACCTTTTCGAAACAAGTTACTTTTTAACCTTTTTGAAAAAATTAACGTAAGAATGTCGTTGTTAACATATATGGCGGGTACGGTTATTCTCCTCCGTTATTACACCTTTGAACCTTCCTTCACAATATTATAATGTTATTTTCAAAATAAAGGGTTTCTCGATAATTATGCAACTTTTAAATGATTTCAAAAAAGGGATATTTCTCTCAAATAGTGTTGCTTTCATCTATGTCAACATCCTTTGAAAAATTTTACACTTGTTTCAAGTTGATTTATTATGATACAAATCATCCATATTGTATTTATGATTTTGTGATATTTTTGACTATGGATGAGTTATTTTTATTCCATTAATGGTTTATGATTAATGTTTTGGCATTTTTTATGTTAGTTTTAATACGAATGTTCATGTTATATTTCATCCTCTTATTAAGATGAATATGTTTGACTACTATTTTCCGGGTTGGGGACCGGTAAAAGTAATCACTCAGGGTTGGTGTCCTGTTACAGTAGACCCTCCGGGTTGGTGTCCGATTATTAGAGGCACTCCAGGTTGGTGTCCGGTTATTAGTGGCACTTTGTGTTGGTGACCGGTTATTAGAGCCACTCCGGGTTGGTTTCCGGTTATTAGAGGCACTCTGGGTTGGTGTCCGGTTATTGGAGGCACTCCGGGATAGAGTCCTGTTACAGAGCCTCTCCGGGTTGGGTTCCGGTTACAGTTATCCATTTGGTCTTGGCACGAGGCCTTGAAACATAAATTAAAGTTCGACATCATGAATTCTATCATTATGAAAGTGGTTAATGATATTTCATGTGATTATTTGATTAGTAGAATATACATGTGAATAAGTAAATGACATTATCACATTTTATTTCTGCCATGTTATGCTGAAGTTCATGTTTAAAAGTCTTTTGTTTTAGCAATACATTGCCTTAAATGTTTAATCTTAATTATGAAATTTTCCGCTATATTGTTATCCTTACTGGGAATTTTAGATCACCCCTTTCAATGTTTTATTTTTCCAAGGATGTGAAGAATTAATTTATGAATGACCTATAGGGATAGTATGTGAGGATATGAGTGTGGTCTATGAATAAAAGATGGTGTTGTAGTTTTAATTTTTATGATGTAATGTAAGACTTATTAATATATCTAGTGTTTCCAAGGCTACTAAACTAATCTGTCTTTCGAGATTTCATCTTTCTTGTGATCATGCCAATGTTATGTAATAATGCACCGACTCTAGGTAACTGGTGTTGAGGCATTATAGTTGGTATCAGAGGAAGTTTAGTACAAAACATGGAAGCTAGATTTAGATAAACTCTGATTAGAGCAAATAGACCTAAGATGGACTTTGAGGATTAGTATACAATAACTTCCTAGAATTTTGGTATTGTAGAGATTTTGTGAGTTTTCCGAGCAATACATCCCTGTCTAGATACAAGAAGGTAGAGGTGGCTCTGGCATAGATGTTCCTAGGGGTAAAACCCGAAAACACCACATTGAGCTAGACTCGAATGGGAACTAGTGCACAACAATGGGACTTGCTGCACTCTTGGTTACCACACTCCCAGGGGATATTCTTAAGATAACTCTCATTTTATTTACAAATCATTATGAAGGGTTTATGAGTATATACTTCCTCAAAGAAAACATTTTTATGATTATGGATTATATCCATAAATAGTTCAATTTTTGTTAAGTGTTTTAAAAGTATGGAATTTTGTATTTTGATTCATAAACTGATCTAGTTTATGACATTGTTTAGAAATGGCGCCCAGTAGAAGGAGTGAGAACTCCAGCAATGCACATGATCCATAGAGAAAGAAGGATCATATCTTTCATGGTCTAAATCCAGAATTTATAATAGAAATTGTCTCCCATGTATTATCATCATATGAAGAAATAATATCATGTGTTGAAAAGATAAGTAAAGAGTTTATTGAGTCCTAAGACTTTGAAGGGAAGCAAGTCAAGAAAAGGATGGATGAGAGAAATATGGATAAAGAGAAGAGGTAAATAATGAATTTTCCCATATGTGATAACTGTGGGAAGAAACACCCTGGAACATGCCTGAAAGGAATGTGACTTTATTATAAGTGTGGAGGAATGAGGAAAAAAGTACATGACTTAAAGGGTAATAAAATGGTTTCAAATATACAATTCATCATTTGGATGGAGTTTGGACACTACGCGAACCTATGTCCCAATCATCAGACTATGCTGCAAATGATGCTATTGGATAATAATCAAGTTATGATACTACCATAGATGAAGAGGAATGAGTAGAGTTCTTATGTTGATTATGTTATTTGAGTGTTGTATCAACAATGTACTTGTTATAATAATTATAGAGTATATAAGGATTGTAATGAAATACTATTTCATTAAGGACTTGAGATTGTGTAGATCAATGAAAAGTGACTCAATAGCAGGTTAAATTTTTGGAAAATTTATGGTTGAGAGAATGATAAACCATAATATGGTTCTGATACCGAGGTTTTGATTTTAGAATAATAAATGATTGATTTGGATAAATTATATTGGATATTATTGAATACCTTGAAACTGATTAATTATTTGTATATTCCATCATTGTTGGTGTTTAAAACATTTTTGGATTGAAGGAGTATATTTATTATTCTTTATGGAATAAGGGATCATAAATGTAATCAATAAGGTTTTATGGTAATTCAGGATGTTGCAGTGTTTTAAATGAATACATGATGAAGGTGTCCACATGTTATTACGCGGAAAAAAGGATCTTCATCGTGTTTACCTTACGTATAAATTTTGGACTGAAGTATTTTGGATAGTTCTAGTCTGGATTATTTTGGATTCGCATAAAAGGACAACCCAGAGGTCGGGTGGAAACCTGTCGCATCCGGGAAGGCCGCGAGACATGAACCCACAACCGAAGGGTGAAAAGGGTTTATCACAAACCACTGACCCACGTGATGTCCTGGATTAAATAATGTCTTTTTTTAATGGTTCTTCTAGATGAATTATAAATTCATTTTAACCCTATACGAATAGGATAAATAGAATATTATTTTTGAGTTCTATTATGTTTTAGACTGAAAGATGAGTTTGAGGTAGAACTTAGTTAACGAATGGGACTCTACTTGTCATGAATATATTTTTATTCTTCTCTTATTAAATGAAAAAATTAGTTCTTATTCTTTAGTGAAGGGATCTTAAAACAAAAAAAAATGTGTTATCTTAATACCATATGTTTTGCTGAACCAATTGTATTTTAAATCATCATAGGTTGATGTATTTTAGGCCCTCAATTTCACACATGTTTTTGATTGATGACCTCAATCACTAACTATAAATATTTACGTTTTCCTCCAATTATATGTCTCTAATTTCCACCAATGTTCTCCAAATAGATATCATTATTCGGTAGTGGCCCTTTCATTTATCTTTTCCTCTTATTAAGTCTAAATTTTATTAACCCAATTTCTGATGTGGGTTTTCCAACAAAGATATTTTCTTTATTCAACCTTTTATTTTTGAAGAACAATTTCAAATTGCAAGGACTCAATTTATTGAAGGAGGGGAGAATGAAACACCCCACGATTTCATAGAGTTTTATTTCTTCAAATTAATTAAATAACATGCACTACATGCAACACCGAGTTCAAGCGCACCACGACTTACCAAACAGGCCGTTGAAGAGAGGTTATGAATATTAATAACTAAATTTCAAACTTTATATAATCCTTATAATTTTAGAATCCATATTATGAGTTTCTTAGACATTATTTAAGAACAAATTCATTTTCAGTATTGCACTTTATCCATCTTTTAATGGTGAACCCTTTTTAAATCAAATATTTTAAACTTTTATATATTCAATTTGACAAAATAAATATACTTTTTAGAATGGTGACATCATGAAACATTTACATTGACACATCCCAAGCTTCCACGGTACGCTTTCCTTTGAATAATATATTGGCGTGTGTTGTACGCAACTTCAAGTTCTAACACACACCACAACCAATCAAACTAGACGTTATGAATAGTAACACCTAATTTTGGAAATTTTATGAAATTTATCATTCGAAATGGACTTCATTTTTGGATTCATAATATTAAAATTATCTTAGGGTGAATTTTTGGTACTTTTCAGATAACATTCATATTGCGATGACTAGTGAAAATTACTAAATTTTAATTAAAAACAACTTTTTTTAATCAAAATAATTAATAGTGATAAATTATGAATTTGAGTGGTTTTAAAATATATTTAGAATATATTTTGACCATTTAATACAATTTTGGTCATTGTAAATAATTTCACAATTAAGTCGAACATAAACAAGTATCAATCTTTTGATAGTTATTATATCTTAAAAATACGATTTTTTTTTGACAGCGGGAATTAAATATAAATTATTTTATGCCACTTCTGAGTTTTGAATTTGGAAAATTGGATTCCATATTTTGAATCAGTATGTTGAAATTGTGTAAATAGGTAACATTTATTTTTAGACATTTTGAATAAATACTTCGATAAATAATTTATTTACCATGGTTAAAGGGTAAATCTGGAAAATAAGGGTTAAAAAATATTATAATAATAAATAATTACGCTAAAATGTGTCCTAAAATTATTGGTTGATACATGTCCGACCATGGACATATTTTGGTCGATTTTGTGACATCATGGCGCCACTTGTAAGTGATAGAGACACTTTATTTTAATTAAGTTAAAATGAATACAAAAATGACACAAGCATATATATTTTAGAAAAAAAATTTTTACAAAGGGGTATATATGTTGTATTTTTGACTATAAATATTAACTAGAAAGTTAAAAAGATTTCCTACATAATGGTATTTTATTTATAATTTTTAGACATTATATATGTTAATTTATTTATGACACAATGGTGATGCAGTAATTACCATAATAGTGAAAAACTAAAATGATTGATATTGTAGATACCCAAATAAATATAATTTGAAACTTTTTATGAATTAAACTAATTTCATAGGTTAATATGACATGTTAGTAATGATTTAATTAACTTTTTTCGAAGTAGTCATTCTGTTATGAGTTTTACAAAAATCAATTATTGAATAGTGTCAAAATTGATATAAAAGCGTTTTAAAACAAATATTATATTATTAATTGATATTATATTCGTAAAAAAATCTAAGGTTCGGCCAAGAGACTTATATCATGATAGGTGTATAATTAATGGACCTCTTGGGGGTCGCTTGGATGTATATAATACATTTATTAACCATATAATATAAAAATACAAAGAGACATTGTAAAAGTGAAACTAATTAACTAAGAGATAATACTTAATGATAAGGTCAATATAGTAACCCAAACCTATCTAAAATCTATTGGTTGAATGGGTTTCGACCCATACCCATCTTAACATTTACGTTATCCACTTTGGATCCATTAGAAACCGAATATGTATTTATTATAAAATAATATTTCCAGCTTTTCCAAAGGTGCCCCTCACCCCTCTTATAAAAGGGCACCCCCCTTATCATTAATGCACACCATCAAAACCTATTGGATCGGCCAAAATCTGCCCCAGTACTCTCTCAACTTCCCTCAATTCATCCTAGAGGCCTTCCTTTAGTCAGAAAGCCATCCTAGGAGCCCTTTTGGTCAAATCAAAAGGAAGAACCCGAAGAAAAGGTAATGATTTCACAACCCTTTTCCAAGTTCCTTTCTTTTTCCACTTCTTCCTTCATTGTTATTACCATTATAAAATAATAAATCCAGTATCTTATATATACTGTGATGTTATTATAATTATGGTACAACCATATTAATTACTCTATCCATCCTTTTAATAACATGTCACCATACGTGCGTACGTACAGCTTACCGTCTCCACGTCGTGGTGTAATTGTTATTCAATAAATTAATTTTTGGATGGGTATAATAATGATGTCTAACTCATGTAAATAATAAATATAACATAATAATGATTCTGTATATATGATATAACATCCAATTATATATTATTTTAATATCAAAAGAATGATATTGTCGCTCGTGCGTACGTACGGACTACCATCTCCACGAACGCGATGAGATTCATTCTCCATCGTATCCATTCAAGTATAATTATCATTTGATGATTAATAATAGTATATAAGGACTTTATATCATTTTGTATATGATTAAGATACAACCAATCCATTACAAACACAACTTACCTAAAAAACATATAAAAGAAAATGAGAAAATTAACACCCGAAACAACGATAATACTAAGATATTATTAACAAATCATTGTTAAAAGATCATATATGATATAATATTAATGTATATTATTCATTATAATTTAATAACAATTATTTCACCATTATAAAGGAGGTTAAACAACCCCAACCAAGGAAAATTACAAGGTAAGGGGTTTTTATCTCACTCCTTATTCCCGTGAGATTCATGCCATATTGCCACTATTACCTTTTTTGTGGTGTATGTACTGCCTATAATTGTATTATTTGTATAATACACTTTAATTTCTGTGTATTTACATATTAATTTTATGATACCTATTTTATGGGGTGCATGTTTCGTACGTTACCAAATTGGTAGGGGTTTATTTCACAATCTCTTCATTATCCGAGGTTGTTTATACGTAATTATTTTCTGGGACCTCTTTATCATCCACATCCATTTTTCATAAAAATGTCTTAAAAAACATTTTTACTATTTAATACTAAATGGGTTAAAGTCATTTATACCCTTATTTGACTTTATATGTTTTTAAAGGAATCATTCCAACTTTTTCGAAACAAGTTACTTTTTAACCTTTTTGACAAAATTAAGGTATGAATGTCTTTTTTAACTTATACGGCGGGTGCGGTTTTTCTCCGTCGTTATTACACCTTTGAAGCATCCTTCACAAGCTTATAAATATATTTTCAAAATAAAGGTTTTCTCTAAAATTATGCGACTTGTAAATGATTTCAAAAAATGAGATATTTCTCTCAATTAGTATTGATTTCATCTATGTCAACATCCTTTGATAAATTTTACACTTGTTTCAAGTTGATTTATTATGATAAAAATCATCTATATTGTTTTTAATGTTTTGTGATATTTTTGACTATGGATGAGTTATTTTTATTCCATTAATGGTTTATGATTAATGTTTTGACATTTTGTATGTTAGTTTTAAAACGAATGTTTATGTTTTATTTCATCCTCTTCTTAAGATGAATGTGTTAGACTAGTATGTTCCAGGTTGGGGACCGATAAAAGTAATCCCTCCGGGTTGGGTTCCGGTTACAGCAGACCCTCCGGGTTGGTGTCCGATTATTAGAGGCACTCGGGGTTGTTGTCCGGTTATTAGAGGCACTCCAGATTGGTGTCCGGTTATTAGAGGCACTCCGGGTTGGTGTCCGCTTATTAGAGGCACTCCGGGTTGGTGTCCTGTTATTAGAGGCACTCCGGGATGGAGTCCCGTTACAGAGGCTCTACGGGCTGGGTTCCGGTTACTGTTATCCCTTAGGTCTTGGCACGAGGCCTTGACACATATATTAAAGTTCACCATCATGCATTCCGTCATTATGAATGTGGTTAGTGATATTGCATGTGATTATTCGATTAGTAGAATATCCATGTGAATAAGTAAATGACATTATTTCATTTTATTTCTTCCATATTATGCTTAAGTTCAAGTTTAAAAGGCTTTTGTTTTAGTTATACATTTCCTTAAATGTTTATTCTTATTTATGAAAGATTCCGCTATATTGTTATCCTTACTGGGCATTTGAGCTCACCCCATTCAATGTTTTATTTTTCCCAGGATGTGAAGAAGTAATTTATGAATAACCTAGAGGGATAGTATGTGGGGATATGAGTGTGGAATAAGTAGAAGAGATGGTGTTGTAGTTTTCATTTTTATGATGTAATGTAAGACTTATGAATATATCTACTGTTTCCAAGTCTACTAAACTAATAGGTTTTTCGAGATTTGATCTTTTTGTGATCATGCCAATGTTATGTAATAATGAACTGATACTAGGTAACTGGGGTCAGGGCATTACAGATTTTCCCCATACATTGATAGAAGTTGATATCTCGACCAATTGATTGAAATAGAACTGTCACGCGAAATTCCAGGTCAATGGTGTAATAATGAGTTTTTTGTCATATAGTCAAAGAATGACGTATCATGAATAAAAGTTGATGACACTATCATGAATCCTAATTGATGAGATATTGTGACAAAGAGATTATAATACACAGTATGTGTTCTTATAAGGATTTTGTTGTCCCGATATTTAGTTCATTGTATAGGGTGTATGTACACGTTTCTTGACAGTACTCTTAAGATTTTGGAAAGCCTTCTTAATACCAATGAGAATAAATCGTAGAGGGAAACACAATAAGTGTCTTTGGTGGTGTCGGTAATATTATTTTGGAATTTAATTAATAAATATACTTATCAAGACAATGGAAAAACCTTATTCATGTTAAAATTATTCATAAATTAAATAAATATTAATTCACCGAATTGTGGGTAAAATATCATTATTAATTTCATTGAACATTTAATAAATATTTTTTCAATAGTTTGTAAGGAAAATTATTATTAAATTTAATAAATTATTTATTTATTCTTGTGTTCTATATAGAGAGGTAGATATCAAGAGGAAAATGGCCGGCCTAGTAGTAAAATATTTATATTCTATGTGATAAATAAATATTTAACTAGTTGGAAAGAAATAAAAAATGATTATATTATTATGTGAAGCAGAATTTTATTTATAATTTAGTTTTTCTCCATGTTGGGGAAACATAAATAATTATGTATTATTATTATTAGTATCACGGTTTTTCTATATGGTTATGAATGTATTTAATTTATGTTACGAAATTATATATTTTAATTGAAGCCCTATGTCATCAAATAGAAAGATACGTTTTTGTGCCTGTAAAAAAATGCAGACCCGGTGAATTGAAAATTGTTTAGCTGAAAAATATATCTCTTTAGTCATATTTCTTCCCCTATTAAGAACATTAGACATTATTCATGTCAATAAAACAAGTTATCAATAATGACAGACATAAGACACTTCCTTCACGGAGCTGGAACACAGAGTATGAGTGGTGTCAATCGAAGTTCATTAGAGAATGTGTGGATCACTACTAGAGGGGTTATATATTAAATCCCTAAAATAAAAACAAGATAACCTAGAAGGGACATTCTGGATGATCAACATCATCAACATAGAAAATAACGAAGATTCATATATTATTTTCATTATGAAATTATTTAAATTAATTATAAACATGATGTTAAAGATCCTCTCTAATTGTTTTGAGACTCTTCCATATTTTTCTAAAAGATTTATTGTTTTCCTATAGGATTTCGTTCATCGTCGTATTGATCTCTGAATAATCATTGATAATCGTAAAAATCAATGTTGGGTTTCATCCCAACCACGTTTCCACTACACCCTGAACCATCAAAAGATGTACATCATTTTGATATACTGTGTTTTATTTCATAGGTATTTTATTACATATAGAAATATTGAGAAATATTTAATCTCTACTATATATAGATATTTGATAAGGAATATGTTTTGTTAATTAAATAAATTACACAATATAATTTATGCTTTGGACTTTTAGTGATAGTTTGGGCATGTAGTTTATATATATCCTCACTGCTTTAGGTAGATCTCATGGGAAATATTAGCTTTAAATTGAAATAGGTTATTAGAAATAGTTTTAAACAATCTTTAGGATAGATCATGATATTATATGTTGTCATTTTATGAGACATGTCGTCTAATAATTAATAATTACCTTCAATTTAATTCATAATTTATTATCCAGGAGATTTTCACTATAAAGTATTCTATATATACATTTAATTTTTAGATTATTGAATTAATTAAATGTAATTTATATTATTTTTCTTTCCATAATTTTTAATCACTTTCTCCTTAGTTTATTGATTACATTTAATGTGTCTTCATTTATTATCTTTTCATATTGACTATTCTCATTTATTTAATATTTATTCTTCCATACATGATCTATAATGAACATTTGAGTTCACAATAAGTTTATACACATACCCCACTACTATTATATATCTACTAAGAAATATATTCAAGGATATAGTAGTCTTAATATATCTATCCTCGAAGTGAAAAATTATGTTGTATGTAGTTTTTTTATTTATAATACATGACTCATGTATGTATCTGGTTTACAATGACTACTATGATCATCAGTCCTATGTTTTTTGATTCTTCGTAATCATGTTAATTTAATAGTAATATACACCAGCTTTAGTATTTCCTTGGTATGGTCACCATATAGGATCCATAACAATATCATGGAAACAAGATTAGAAAGTTGTAAAGAAAAATTTTCATTAACATTTAATTGATATAATATTTAATCACAGAAAAGAAATATGTTCCTTAAAAATCTATTTGAAACCATGATAATACATATAAGTAAATAATGGATTTCATATTATACCAAAATATACCTTATTTAGAATAAATATATTTTGGGGATGTGGATGATTATGAATAGAAAAACTAGTAATATTTTAATATAAATATTTTTTAGGAAAATAACCATTTAATTTTTAGTAACATAAAATGGTTTTTTATATATAAATATTATTTTCATATATCATTTGGATGATTTCATGAGGAATATACCCTTCCAATGATGATGAAACCTTATTTAAATCAAATATAGTAAATAAACCATTTAATTTTAAAATGAAATCGGAAACATAAAAATATTGATCTAACAAATTTAATGGTCAACATGGTGTATTTTTCTCTTAATATTTAATGAATTTAAAATAATTATTACTCTATCATTTTGTAAGAAATTTAAAAAATTATATTTTCAGAAAACAAAATTAATGATACTTTTACTTATTTTAATAAAAAATATGATATGTGAAAAAATTAAAAAAAAAATTATAGTAAATCAAATTTTAATTTTTTTTATAATATTTTATATGAAATGGATATAGAAGTGAATAACTTCAAATCAAAAAGAATAAAATATTATTATAACATATATATGAAATTTTTAATGTTTGATTACCTAATAAAGGGGAAATAGGATTCAACAATGTTTACCACATTTCATACTTGTAAAGAATAATGAATAAAAATGTATGAAATAAAAATAATATTATTTACTATAAATAAAATTGATCATGAAGAATCATGAAATAATAGAGATTATAACCTAAAACCATTTCCACATTAGTTACTATTGAATCATAATCCCCATAAATGAATAACATAAAAATAAAAATAAAAATATAAATAACATAATTAGATTGATGATATAACAAGTAAAAAGTACATTAAATACACCTCATAGTTGAATATAATGGAATATCATAAATATAAAATTCAATGATATAGAATTTGATATGGGTAACACTTACATATATCATAACAATGAATTAATGATTAATTAAATGATTCCATATGTGTATCAAATGAAACTCCATATAAAAAACTATAAATAATTTATATAATAGAAAATCATCATTATAATAATAATCATATTATATCTAAGACTACTAAGATGTAATATAACTTAATAAAAATAAATTGAGTGAAGATATTATTTATGAGTTGGTAAAATCAATTTCATACCCCATGAGTGAAGAAATTTAAATTGAAATATAAAATTTCATGATCTATGGTGTAAATGGAGTATATATACAATTAAAAAAAATAAATTGTGAATAATAAATATGTCTTTTAGAAACCAAATGTGAGAATATAATCCCTTACCTTCAGTCTTACTCTCATCATAAGTATTCGAAATACCTCTATTATATAATTATATTAATTATTTGATTTCAGTAAAATAATATATATTTATAATAACATATATATAAAAATTTAGTTTATTAATTTATAACTATATATTCCTGTACTTAATAATTTATGTCGATGTTTGATGTTTTTATGGCATTTAGGTCATTGTTCAAAATATATTTGGAGTGTCGATAGTGGTTTAATAGGTAAAAATCTCTATAATAATAATAATAAAACGATTTTAATATTTATCAACAATTATATTTTTAAAAACATTAACGAGTTAGTTTTATTAAAATTGAAATATGTTATAATCATGGAAATCGAAGTTTGTACGTAAACATGAAAATTTCATCCATTTTACAATGATCGTAATTGAAATAAGGTAATAAATAATTTAATATTATTAATTTATAATCATAAAATTAATAAATTATTTTTTCATAAAATACACTAACATATATCATACATGTTTATTGGGGAACAAAAAAGAAGAATATCACCTCTTAGAGGAGGTAGTCCACACATATGCCTGAATATCGCAATCATTTATCTGTGTACGATAGTAAATGATATATTATCTATTCACAATGATAATTGTATCATTAATATTATAATTATATTATTTAAATATAATGATTTTATTTTTTTTTCTTTATCATCATCCATGTAATTCATTTTCAAAAAATGAATCACAACGCTTTGTAAAGTGGTAGTCCACTCCAAACACAAATAACGTTATCAAATACCCACCAAAATATAAATTATGAATGTATATGTGATAAATAAAAATATAAGTATAAATATGTTAATACAACCCCAAATATGATTTAAATTATTCATTACAACAATCCATTAGATGAGATGATAGAAAATAAATTACATCATTTTGTGAGGCAGTAGTTCACCATAGTAATAAATGATGATTTTTATATCCATTTGACGTAGAGGTAATGGATTAAAGGTAATAAATTATATTAATAAAAACTTATTATATGGATGATACATCAGTTATAATTTTATAATAATTCATTATTCTTTGAAGGATCTATAAGAATTATTATAAAAGAAATAATAGGTTATCCATGATAACTCTTTTTTGGACTACCTTCATAGTAAGAACCAAAATCCATCACAATAAGTCATTATAATAATTATAAGGTGTCTAGAATATGTTTAAAAATGTAAGTAAGGAATTTGGTTTCTACTAGGTAAATATATAATGATTTTTTTGTATGAAATTGAGAGGATAAGGGGTGTCCTTTTATTTGTTCGGTTGGTGGGACACATGTACTTATATAAAATAAAAAAAATCCCATATATTTCACATAACAAATGGTTAAAATAGACCATTATTGATAGTTATATATTATAACATGTCAATCTTTTTATAAAATTTATTTTATTGCATTTTTTATTTTATTTTATAGCTTTCTGTTTAGTTTAACCATGAGGTAAACTCATTTTCACCACGACTGTTATAATTTATTATTTTCTTTCACAATTCATAAAAGAAAAATATATTTTTTCCATATTAGATAATAAAAATTATTGAGATTACAAATAAATATTCCATTCTACCAAATTCTATTCACATAATTGTAAAATGTTATTTTAATAAAATTGTACCATCCTATTTCTCTTATCATGTATTCCTAAACTCTTATTTTAAACAGGATTTGGTTAGGATTTGATTTGGGATTCATTGGGTGAAAATTTGGAAATTTTCAATGGTTCTAGGCTGTTTATTGTTTGTTGATTGTTTGTACAAATTGTGGGTCGTACTCGAGTGAACCATGGAAACAATGATAGTTAGGTTTTTTATTGTTTGTGAATGGGTCAAAAATCATCCATAAACCTAATAGAAATGTGAAACCCATAAAAATTGGGTGCATGCATAGGGTTCACATTTTTGTCTAATTATGTCACCCTACCCTTCTTATTAGGGGTATGTGATAAATTAATCTGAAAAATTACTTTTAACACTCAAAAATCCCTCATTCAAGGTGCCCGAGAGACCAATATTGACCCTTAACATTATATACTTCTAAGAGAGATCCCAAGATATGTTTTTAACCCATACACACAACTATATATGAAAAATGATGATAAGAGATTGAAATTTTATCTCCTCCTAATAAGAGTTCTTTTTCTGATATATTTACACCTCTCTTTCTTTTTCTGAATCCTATGGTTTTGTGAATCTCTATGGTATTATAAGTTATAATAGATTTTTTTGGATCTTAATATTATTTTTTATTCGTGTAGTCTAGTGATCTAAATTTTAAATGGGTGTTTCCCCAATAGGTTATGGTGTTTCGAGATCTAGAGATATCGAGGTAGGAGTCCAATCTGGTCTTCAAATTTTTATTAACCTAATGTTTCTTGGTTTAAATTATAATGATATATTTAAATTTATTTTCATGATTTAAATGAAATTTATTTAAATAGGTTTATTAAAATCCAATTTTCTTTGAGTTGGGGTTTTGAAATTGGATGTTTGGCACGAATTTGGGGGAATCATCCATATCTATTGAATTGGGGTGTTTTTGTGAAATTGAGGGAAATTATTAAATTTAAATTGTATGATTTAAATATTGAAATTGTATGGAATATGGAAATGTTAATTTTGTGTAATATGAATTTTTATATATAATTGTTAATTAATTTCAATTTACAAATGATAAAAGTGGATTATTCTATTTTGATTGAAACCCATTGTATTAATATTGGAAAATTGGTTATTTTCATTAAAAACTATTTTGGTTTTTTTTGAATAGAATAAAATAATATTAAAAAAATTAATTAGATTAATTTTATTTTAAGGAGTATTAATACAACATAACAATTATAGAATTGTATTAGAGCACATAAAATACATAGGTATTTAGTGAGTTATTCTGAAATCACTCTATGATTTACAATGTTCAAAAAAATTGCAAGTCACATCCTCAATTAGATGGCGATGATATCATTAGAAAAATTGTCTAATTTGTGATTATAATATAATATTTTATGTCACATTTACTGTGTGGAGTCCCTTTTCAATGAAAAATCATAGCTTTTGGAACATTTCCATTTTCTCACTTGTTTTCATTGAAATAAAGTCCATTTTTTTAATTGTTTTACATGACTTAGGAATTTATATAATCTATTTTACAAAAAAAAGTCAATTAATCCATTATTTAAAAGTGTTTCCATTGTTTGAAATGTTAATAATGAATTGTGTAATTCTGCTTTTAAAATGGAATTTTTTTAAAAAAATTGAAATCAACATATGGTTAATTACATGTGTAATATTATTATGGAATACATAGTGAATACATAATATGATTTTATCTCACAACCTACTTGTTAAATCAGGGGGTTATAAATTATCTTGTTTTATGTTCAATGAAAGGTAAATCTCCACATGTATGTGGTATAAGTTATTGATCCTTGGGGTTAGTTAGTTACCTCTATTTGTACATGGTATGACATTTTATTCACATTTTTATTTTATTTTTTCTAATTAATACATTTTTTTCTTCTGGTATAGTTATCCTTCTATTGTTTCTCATATATGAATAATTTCTTGTTTTTTATTCCTATGAAATATCTATGGAAAAATTCATTCCTACATTTCATTAATACATTGATATGTTCCAGTCACCAACCAATGGTGATAAAGAACTTCGTTTAGGCCATGTATGGACCCGCTCGATTGTTGAGTTTATATTATACCCTAGCTAGTTTGTGATATGGTGGTACCAGAGATCCATGATGAACTTTTTGACTCGATGACAGTATGAAATTGTGTAATAGTGTTATGAATAATTTTGAATTTGTGATTGAGTTCCTATTTATCATTAACCAAATTAAGAATTCATTCACCATGTGTGGTTTGGGAAGGACACCATGAGGATTAGTTCTAGTCTTTTGAGTTCATTAATTTGGATAGCTTAAAATCTTATCTTTTTGTCTATCTGTTGGGATTAATTTACCATATTTGCATATGGAGAGGTTATCAGAGGTCTCTAATTTTTTATAATATTTTTTTTGTAGAATCATTTCTCTATGAAGAAATGTCTGTCCGGTCAAGGAAGAAGTTTCTACTAAACCAAAATAATTTAATCCTCTCATGGACCCTAGTGCAGGTGAGGTGATTAAGTATACAATCCATTCTTTGAGAAAAACACCACCACCAAATCATGTTTAAGATATATCAATTAATCCTTAATGGGATATTACATTAAATCATTATCAAGAGTTAATTTTCTAGAAGACATCATCATTTGGAGTATCAATTGTTCCTCAAGGGGATGATGAATGGTTTTGTATGATTGAGAAATTGATTGGGTGTTAGGATATAGTTGAGGAAATCCATTGATGTATTCAAAAATCAAGTGAAAAAAAATTGACCGTGATATGGTGTAACATAATGGTTATGGAAAATAATCATTAGGTAATAGATCAAAATGATATCAAATATATTTCCCCTCACCAGATCTTTCCAGAGTTAATACCATTGTCCAAGGTCGTTCAATTTCTCAAAAACAAGCTTATTGACAAAACAATGATAGAATATGAAATACATTTTATATATATTTTTTTAGTTTGATATAGAGATATTATAAAATGATAATATTAGGTATAAATCATTTGATTTGGAAATATTATTTAATAATCTTTTTTAGGTTTTCAGGATGTAACTTCATTCACATACTGATTTATGGGATAACATTTGGAAGGTTAAAATAGATCTGTCTGACAAATATGTTTTGATGGATGGTTTTTTCTATCCCCACAATAACATGAATTACTCTATTGGAAATAGGAATCATGATGTTTCCCTACCAAGGTCATGAAAGGAGTATTTTTCTAGATGTCATGTATATTTTGTAAGTGGACCATTTATTTTTTAATAGTGTTGATATCTTGGGTATTCTATGATGTTTTTCATTGAGGAAATAAATATCAATGCCTCCTATAGATTCTATAGTCACCTAAATAAGTTCATCAATTTATATTCAACTCCTTGTAAAGGCATAATAACATAAACACCTCATAAGAAATTGGAGAATGTATATGCATCATGGACAATGGGGATCCAAAAATAGGCATATGGAATGAAGCATTTTTATGCTATTGAAAAATCACTATATGAAGTAGATACATATCCAGTGAACATGAGAGGTTACATCACTATAGATTCATCATTAGCGATTTCTTATTTTATACTAATCTGTCTCAATTTTTTACATCATCCTATAGTTTTAATGTAATTAATAATCATATGTATATATTTTCATATGTGATGGATATTACTAGGCCTCTTCGAATAAATGGATATCATGGTCATTGTAGTCCTGCTTGATTTTTATCATTGTTTGATAATGAGTATGCTGGTAGGTTTTTATAATTTTCAATACAACCTCTTCAAATAATATTTTGGATGGATTAGATCACTTCAAAAAAATCTCATATTCATTATTATCTATTATGGGTTGCCTTTGTTACACTTGATGGTGGTGGTCATATCATTCAAGGACAATGTGGTCTAAGGTTAATTAGAGCCAACCCTTCCAATATATAGTTGGGGGAACTAATATTAGTGTTTTATTTTTATTTGGAGTTGGAAAATTTTATTCTTGTTCCCCCTAAAATTATTTAATCTTTTCCTAAAATATTACCATATAACATCACTAGTTTTCTATATGATAGGGATGTAAATATTGCTATAGATATAGTTACTAATATTTAAATAGATTCTATTCCATATTTCCACATGAAACCATTACAAATTAATGACTTGAAGACTCATTTGGATTATATTCTAGATAAAGGAATTATCAATTTGAAATTATTACCTAGTGTGGCATCAGTTATATTATTTACAAAATATGTTGGTTCACTTATCCATTGTATTGATTATAAAAAGATAACACTACTAGATTTTTTAGTTTCGGCGCCTATGGTAGCGGGCGACCGCCATTGGCGGTCGCTACTGATACTATTAGCGACCGCCAAAAGCGGTCACTAAAACCGAAATGAAATGGCGGGATTTTTCCCGCCCCCCGCACTATCTTCTTCGATTACTCGCTGAAACAGTGGTCACCCCTACCGCCGCCGCACCGCCACCACAGGTCACCTCCGTCGCCGCCACCCCGTCGACTCCCGTCGCCCCTACCAATGCTACCGGAAAACCATGCTCGGGGTCCCGCAACCACAGGTCACCCCCGTCGCCGCCACGCCGTCGCCTCCCACACCTCCGGCCGCCGTGGTTCCTCCATGGCCGTCGACCCAAGCTCGGGGTAACCTCCAACATGCCGCGCGTGCACCCCAGTACAATCGGCACCAAATTTTCGTCGATTTTCAAAGAGAGTATTAGCGACCGCCAATGACAGTCGCTATTGATTAATAGCGACGGCGCAACTACGACCGCCAAAAGCGGTCGCAGGGCGGTCGCTAAAGGGCATTAGCGGCCACCAAAAGCGGTCGTTAATGCCCACATTTCTAGTAGTGTAAATCATGTTATACTCTAGAAAAAGTATATGTTTCCAAATATTGAAGATCTATTTGATCAGTTGAAAGGATAATAGTGGTTATCGGTGACTAATCATTGATATGGTTTTCATTAGTTGAGGAAAAAATAATAACGAGTCTGAAAAACCATTTTTCAGGGAATGTTAAATTTTTATTAGTACCATGCCTGGCCTTTCGGTTTAACACACGATCTTACAATGTTTATGGATTTAAATAATATGAATTTCACATGAATATTGATACATTCTTGGTAGTATTTTTGTATTAAATCCATTTTTAGTGTATGTATTATGAATATGTTTTTCATTATCATAGATTAGTTATAGTGTTGTTAAAAAGTCACCATCATTATTCCATGATTTCAAAATGTGATTTCTGGACTCGGAAATTGAAATTACAATGATATGTGGTTTCAAAACATTTTATTTAAGTTGATCCAGAAAAGGTAATGGCTATTATCACATTTGAAAAAGGATTTTTTTTATTTGGGGTCTCATCAGTCTAGTTGGGTGTTATCAATAGATCGTTAAGGACATCTCAATGTTTTCTTCTCTAGTTACTGGTCAAACATGGAATTCAATCATGATATATTTCAATGAGAAATATTACAATCAATTTATTGAAATGAAACATCTTTTCACAATAATGTCAATGATGTCTTTTCCAGACGATGATCTTAGCTATGTCATCTTATATGATGAATCCGAATCCGGTTTGGAATGCATTCAAATGTTGTGTGATGATGTCATTTTTTATGGCTCTCATTATCCCTGAACGCACAAAAATAATTACCTTACCAAGAAATAGAATTTTCATATATGATGCACACACTAATCTATGGGATTAATCATAATTACAATGTGATTTTCATCATGTATTCAAAACTCAAGTGCATGAGTTATACATTCTCTAAAAATATTTGAATCTCTAATAGTGGAATTAAGTGGAATACATATAATCATTGGACATTGAAACAACCTTCACCCCTGGGAAATGTAATTTAATAACATATTATTTTTTATGGAAACATCTGAACCAGTCCATGAATGAACCACCAAAATAGCGGATCTTGATGGCTCTTTTTTCACAGTTTTATATTAGGCTCCGATAAATTGGGGATGACCATTTATTAGGTTATTGATCATTTGAAATCGTTTTTTCTATAGATGATCCTTTGGGAGTAAACACATGATGATGAGTTATGTAGAATTAGATATTCACATTATGTTTGGGGGACCATTGTTGAGTGGTTGTTTTATAAAGATGCAATTAGATTCTTTATGAATAAATTTTTTATTCTGTTAGTGGTATGGAATGATTTTATGGGGGATTTCAACATCTATCCTTAGGATGCACACCCTAGAACCACAATGTTTTTCTATATAATACAGCATAGATTCAACTGTGCTTGTATGATATTGATAATTAATGAATTTTTCTATTGCTTAAATTCATTCCAATAGGTCATGGTGAGCACTAGAAACCATCAGATTAAATTTTTCCACATCAAGTTAAAAATATAATGTGCAATGAGATCTCTATAAAAATTATGGTTTGTTATACATGGACCCATATAAAAAAGAAAGTGAAATTGGATGTGATGAGTCAAATGATAAAATATGATCAATTAATACCCATTTATGAAACAAAATGTTGATGTGTTTTGAAATATGTATCTGAATGGTATTGATTATTTTTATGGAGTTACTATAGCAGAGTATCTTAGATGGATCCTCAACTCACTTCTTGTTTTTAGATATCCCTTTAAAGGGAACTGGGATCTCAATTCATTTTGAATAAAACATTCCATCCATAGACATATAGAAATATAGAAATATCTATTCATATTATTTACATTGGATTTAAATTTATGTACTCGACTTTGGTTCAGCTTGGGATGATCATTTGGGGGTTGATGAGTTTATTTACAATTTGTACCAGTTAATGGTATGAAAGGCTATATTTGAGCCCCTATATAGACGTCCATTCAGATCTCCATTATTTTGGATGGAGATTTGATAATGATCTTTTATTGGACTAAGCATGGATCAAGAAATGAAAGAATATATTTATTGTCTTCATTACATAATGTTGACGAATTAGATTTGGTATAAGTCTTATACTAATCGGCATCGTAGACAATCAGAATTCATAGTTGGTTGGAAGGTGTTATTTAATGTTTCACCTTGTATGGGTCATAAACATCATAGATAGAAAAGGAAACATTTTACTTAATTTGTGGGATTATTTTACATTTCTGATTAGGTGGGTAATGTTTCTTACCATTTAGAACATACCACACTAATGATGTCAATACACAACATGTTCCATGTATCTCATATAAAAAGAATATATATCTAATTCATCTCATGTTATATGTTTGACTGATCATTATGCCAATCCCAATTTATCCATGACTAAACAAACCATTAAGAGAGATGATTATGAAGAAGTTACTTAATGGGAGTTTTAAACCATTGGTTTATGTTCTATGGTAGTAGATTTTCGAATTAAGTGTGACTTGGGATATAGAGGAACTGATGAGAGTGTAGTGGCCTCTTATTTTTGGCATGAAATTTTATGAAAATAAGTTTTGGAGAAATAATGTTTCTATGTTTTCGAGTTTGTAACATGCTGTTATTTTTATAGGTATTCTTTAACTAAACATTCTAACAATATTTGTATTTGTTTTTTCAAGATATTCTTCAGTTGAGAATTTGATATTTGTTGAAGCTTATAAGAAATTCCTGGTTGGAATAGATTCTTCCCAAACTGTGATCCTTTCTCAAGTATACCATTAATGTTGAGAAAGTGGGATTTTTCATAGATGGAGAATGGTTTACATACCATGTTTTGAAAATATATATATTGGGAATCCAATTTCAAGGGACTCCGTAATAAATAACATGGTGTCGTTTAACTATAGAGACCTTCCAAGGTATACATCCATATGAGATTAATTGATACGATAAATTAATTTTCAAAAAGATAAATACCTAATTTCAGGTAACTGGGGGAGCTAAATCAAACCCATCATTTTCATCAACCATGATTGTTTCCATGAGTAAGTTTTGGACCCTCCACACCCCTTCATTAAGCAATTGACGGTAGGTGAACATCATTTTATCATCTCTTGGTAAGTTTTTTTATTTTGATTTATTTATCTCACTTTATATCTCATATCCCCTCTACGGTTTTGTGTACCATTGTTCTATTAGATGACCATATAAATATTATTTATCGTAATTTTTTTTAAATTTTTTTTCTAGTTTTTAAAATTCATTATGGTTGTTTCCTGATTTGTGACCAGTGTTTCGAGATCTTGATATTTCGAGGATGGTGGTTATATTGTTTGGAAAAATTTTATTAACTGCAAATTTCATGATTTAAATTCAATTACATTATTTAAATTTAAATTCTTGATCAAACTGAATTTTTATTCCCATGGTTGATTGAAAATACTATTCAATTTAATTGATGTTTTTATATAGGATTTTTGGCATGAATTATGGACCCCCCCAAACTCAATTGATTTCTGGTGTGATTGTGAAATTGATAGAAATTTCAAAAATATAAATTACTCAATTTAAATTTTGATATTGGATAATATTGGTGTGATGTAAATTATTGAATTTAATTTGTGGGATTTGAAATTTGAAATTGAGTATTGAATTTATTTGAAATTATTATATATGAAAAATGGAATAATCTATTTTGATTGAAACACATTGGTTTTTATCATGGAAGATGTCGTGTTTTGAATACAAACCCATTTTTTTTAAAATGGATAGTAAATTTAGTTTTGAATGGAAGAATGAGATGAATTGTGTTTTAAAATGTATTAATTTTTTTTACAATCATAGATAGTATTATAGAACAATAAATCATGAGGTAGTTTTCATCTCTCTATGATCCAGTGAATTATTATTTGAGTTAAATTTATTTTGGGATATTTTTCAATTCCCTTAACAATTAAAATAATTAAATTTATATTAATGAACATTGTTTGTATTATGTTACATGTAACACCAATTTAATCATGGACTATAGAAAACATAAATTTTATCTTCCATTACATGGACCACCAAACTGGTGTACACAACTCAAAAAACTGACTTGTTGTACGCAAAATTCAACTACGAGTTGGCATATGTTATACACAATATTTAGTTACTATGAAACATAATTTTAATGTCGTAACTATTTAAATAATATAATTGAAATATAGAAGATAAAAATAGTAATATTAATTGTGATAAATACTCTTCAAATACATTTAATAATGGCTATATATAAATAAATCAAATAGATGATGAGGGATATAATTATCAGTAAAGTCCTTAAATGTTGAAAAAATATTTTCTACAATAAAAAAATTTATTGTTCTTTAGTGGAAAATAATAACTATAATATTAGATACATTTATAAATTTAATTTTATAAAATAATCTCATTTTTCTAATTTATAATTTCATAATTATAGTAGAGATATATCTGATTAATTTTTGAGAAACATTATTTTTTGATGAATAGTGAAAAATATTGGATTTAAATTCAAAACGGATTTTACAAATAATATATTTTCAAATTTAAGTTATAAATAATTTTTTTAATTAATTAATTATATAATAACTTTTAAATTTAATTCAATTTTTGTCAAAAGAATAATTTTCACTTTGATGTTCTGTATAAAAACATTGTAAAAGATTGGATGTTTTTTCTTTAAAAACCCGGAAAGTTATCTCAACAATGGGATTAATTTTAATTTTATTTCTATAAATTATGTAATTTGAATTTGGAAATACAGATTATATTATTGGAATCAGAATAATTTATAAAGTTTAATATGCTAAATAAAAATTTAAAAAAAATATTGAATAAAGTGATTAAAATTAATTAAAATGGTTATGAGAAAAATTAATATAATAAATCACTAAACCATACATTTGATACCCAAAATGACGTATAAACATATCTAAAACCCATTGGATGGTAATTAATCATCGATGGACCTTCTTTTATTTAGTTATTTATAAATTTTTTTAGGATATAATGTTGGTAGACCAAACATTTTTTCTAAAATTCATAGTGTGTACTTTCCCTTCCCTATAAAAGTATACCATAACTCTCTCTTCATCACCCATAGAAAAAAATATATGATCATAAAATATCTAAAAATACACTTTTCAACGTCCCTAATATCCTCCTATAAGCCTCCCCTTGGGCAGAATTCAATCCAATGACGCCATTTGGTATAAACCAAAAATAGCTTCCCGATTAATAGGTAACGTCATCTCTCAAGCTCCATTCTATTATTTTTTTCTACACCCAAAACCACCTTTTTTAATCTATGTGTAAAAAATATTATTTAAAATATATTATAATTTTTTATGTTAATGTATAAACCTATACTTACAAACACCTCCATTAAAATTGAATAAAACATATTTTTTACGTGTACAATGAACCATCGCCTCCTGAAATGATGATTGTTCTTTTTTTTGTTATTTCTTATCATATATTTAATCAACATATTCACTCGGTTTATAAATGTTATATATTATATTTTTTATGTATTAAGAATTATGTAATAATTTTTCAAAACATATATTTATACCTTCCATTTTTTTGTCAATACAATAATTTTGTTTGAGGATGTGTGGACAATTCCCCCCTCAATGAGATGACATTTGTTCACCCACTACATGAAATGTATTAAAGGAGAGTTTAGAAAATGTATATGATATATAAGAAATAATTATTCTACATTAATTATAATATTTCTATATATACATATATGTCATTTTATTGCTCTCTTATGCGTTCATGCATACATATGGCTTACCATCTCAGTGAATGATATATTCTATTTCATAATTATATATTAAATAAATTATTATAATAAACATATAATTAATATAAATGATATTTTTATAATGGTTCATGTTTTTTAAAATTATTAAATATGTATAAGTACCAATGATATAAAAAAATAAGACACATGCTATGAATAAATCAAATATGACCCTAAGTGATACCATAACATAGGATTGTAATGAAACTGGTAATATATGGTCATAATCATACCAGAAATCATGTTATATATTTGAATATGTATCTATAATAGATATATAATTAAATTTTATTTATTATAACTGTTTTTTTACATGTACGAATATAGTCACAAAACATTGTCAAGGGATTTCATCTCATTTTTTTTTGTTCTGACACACAAGCTTTACTCATCAAACAATTCTTTTGTGTGTAGAGTATACTGACCATTAATATATTCAATGACTATTACTATAAAATTTAGGGGAATATAAATTAAAATATAATCCCTTTATTTTATGGGTTTATGTTTTAGAAGTTAACAAATCATTTAAATCATCTTGTCTAAATTTCTTTATCATATAATCATGTTTTGTTGTGTGCCAAAATATATTGTGTGGCTTATATATGTATATTTTACATGATAACTCATTAATATAGTTATTCTAATTACATTATAAGCTTCATTTATTTTAATTTTCTTACATATGGAGTATGATCCAATGTTACCAAGTGACAATTTTTTATAGAATCAATCTCAACAATTTTCACGATTGATTATGTCAATGGATAATTTGATAAAATATTATAACCCATATCTCAAGAGAATTCAGAAATTTGTTATCCTCTAGTAATTCAAGATATAATATTGTGTTGGTGCCAATTTTATATTACTTGTTTAAAAAATATTTAAGAATGTTATTTTGATGAAAATCACACATTACACACTCATTGTCTCGAAATCTAGGTCCCGTTATTACCAAGTTTTCCAAAAAGTGTTTCTGAGAATATTACACTATTAACATTACATATCCAATATAAATTTTTACCATTTTAGTTTTTATAAATTTTATCAAGGGAATCACTTTATTTATTTTTTTACAAGTCATTTTTTGAAACCATTTTCCGTGAAAAAGGAATGATCTTTTTTACATCATACAACATGTACTGATTTACTATCATCATTTAATTGATGAATCCTTTTCCTTTTTGAAGGGTAATATTTAATAATTTGTTTTTACAAGTAATGTTTTTGTAACTTATATTTCTAAATGCTATCAACATTATTTCATAATATTTCATATTAAATTGAATGGATTTTTAAGCAATATTTTTATTTTTTCAATGTATATTTAAATAAATTATTTTGAATAAAAATTACATCATGATTCATATGTTATCATGTAACTATTTTTCAATAAATTTACAAGATTTGATTATAATTTTTCTATGTATTTTAAAATAATTAGGATTTTATAATGTATTTAATCATAATTTATAAATTTTCATGCATAAAATTGTCTCAAAATTATTTTAATTATTCGTAATATGTTTTCAAGGTTTTTAATAAGAAAATTATTTTACAATTATTTTTTTATTAAAAATAATTTTTCAATGACTAAATGATATTTTCCACAAGAAACCAACTTGACGTATATTTGGTAATTATTTTATATCATAGATGACATCCATTAATGTTTCTCATGACCTTAAAAGAAATGAACTAATTCTCTCATTAATATTATTTCTATGAACGGGTTGTTCTAAATGTCATGGTCTTCATGAAACCCATTACCCATTAATCTATTATATTGTTATACAATTTGTTTCTCATTCATGGGTTATTTTATTGATGAAATGATTATGAATCTTGTATAATATTAATGAGTTTATGATATGATTACATGTTTATTATACCCATTTCATGTAACGCCCCGACCCCAGTTACCCAGAGTCGGTGCATTAATTACATAACATTGGCATGATCACAAGAAAGATCAAATCTCGAAAGACCGATTGGTTTAGTAGCCTTGGAAACACTAGATATATTCATAAGTTTTAAATTACATTTCAAAGTGAAAAACCACTACAAGAACAAAGTCTTCATATCCACACTATTAACCCCTCATAATATCCCTGCAAGTCATTCATAATTTACTTCTTCACTACCTGGGAAAAATAAAACATAGAAAAGGGGTGAGCTCAAATGCCCAGTAAGGATAAAAATATAGCAGAACATTCAAAATAAGCATAAACATTTAACGCAATGAATTACTAAAACAAAATCCTTTTAAACACGAACTTCAACATAGTATGGTAAAAGTAAAATGAAATAATGCCATTTACTTGTTCACATGGATATTCTACTAATCGAATAATCACATGCAATATCAATAACCACTTTCATAATGTTGGAATGCATAATTCTAAACGTTAATTTCTTTGTCTAGGCCTCATCCCAAGACCTAGGGGTTACTTCTAACCGGAACCCAACCCGGAGTGCCTCTAATAACCGGACACCAACCCGGAGTGCCTCTAATAACCGGACACCAACCCGGAGTGCCTCTAATAACCGGACACCAACCCGGAGGGCATACTTTTTCCAGTCCCTAACCTGGAGGGATTACTTTAACCAGTCCCCAACCTGGAGGGCTTACTTTTACCGGTCCCCAACCCGGAACATACTTGTTTAGCACATTCATCTGAAGAAAAGTTTGAAATATAACATAAACATTCGGATTAAAACTAGCATACGAAATGTCAATAGTTTCACCATAAACTATGAATGGTATAAAATAGCACATCCACAGTCAAACATATCACAAAACCTTCAATACAATATAGAAGTTTTGTATTATAATAAATCAACTTCAAATAAGCATAAAATCCATTAAAGGATGTTGACATAGATGAAATCAAAACACTTTTTAGAGAAATATCTCTTTCTATTTTTGAAATCATTTAAGAGCCATATAAAATAAAACATTTTCTTGAAAATATTCTTGTAAGCTTGTAAGGAAAGCTTTGACGATTTTATAACGGCGGAAAATAACCGCACCCGCCGTATAAGTTAAAAAAAACATTCTTATCTTAATTCTGTCGAAAAGGTTAAAAAGGACCTTGTTTTGAAAACGACGGAAATATTCTTTTATAAACCTCTTATAAAAAGTCAAACAAGGGTATAAATGACTTTAACCCATATTCTTGTAAATAGTAAAAATGTTTTGAAATACATTTTTAAGAAACATGGATGTGGATGATAAAGAGATCCCAGTAGATTATTACGTATAAACAACCTCGGATAATGAAGAGATTGTGAAATACCCCTTACCTTGTACTTTTCCTTGGTTGGGGTAGGTTAACCTCCTGTATAATGGTGAAATAATTGTTATTAAATTATACAAGAATCATATATATTAATATGATATGATCTTTTAATATTGATTTGATAATAATATCTTAGTATTATCGTTGTTTCGGGTGTTAACTTATATGTTTTGTTACGTAAGACATGTTTGTAAAGGATAGGTTGTATATTATTCATATCCATAATGATATCAAGTCCTTAACATCATTTTTAAATCACCAAATGATAATTATACTTGAATGGATACGATGGAGAATGAATCTCATCGCGTTCGTGGAGACGGTAGTCCGTACGTACGCACGAGCGACAATATCATTCATTTGATATTAAAATAATATATAAATGGATGTTATATAATATATACAGAATCATTAACATGTTATATTTATTATTTACATGAGTTACACATCATTATTATACCCATCCAAATAATATTATATTGAATAACAATTACACCATGACGTGGAGACGGTAAGCCGTACG
The DNA here is from genome assembly GCA_963277665.1 of Viscum album. Taxonomy (NCBI): domain Eukaryota; kingdom Viridiplantae; phylum Streptophyta; class Magnoliopsida; order Santalales; family Viscaceae; genus Viscum; species Viscum album. The sequence continues at coordinate 1,599,136,653 of OY728158.1, forward strand.
TACGCACGTATGGTGACATGTTATTCAAAGGGTGGATAGAATACTGAATATGATTGTACCATATTTATAATAACATCACAGTATATGTGAGATACTGGAGTTATTATTTTAGAATGGTAAGAATAAAGGAAGAAGAAGTGGAAGAAGAAATGAACTTGGAGAAGGGTGGTGAAATCATTACCTCTTCTTCGGGTTCTTCCTTTTGATTTGATCAAAAGGGCTCCTTAGGTTGTCTTTCTGATCAAACTAATGCCTCTAGGTTGTATTGAGGGATGTTGGGAGAGTATTTGGTCAGAGTTTGGCCGAACCAAAAGACTTTGAAGGTGTGAAGAAATGAGAAGGAGGAGTGCCCTTTTATAAGAGGAGTGAGGGGCACCATTGGAAAAGCTAGAAATATTAATTTATAATAAATTCATATTCGGTTTCTAATGGCTCCAAAGTTTATTATTCAAAGGTTAAGGTGGGGATAGGTCGCAAACCACTCAACCAATAGAATTTAGCCAGGTTTGGGTACTTATATTAACCTTATCTTTAAGTATTAACTCTAAGTTAATTAGTTTCACTTTTACAATGTCTCTTTGTATTTTTATATAATATGGTTAATAAACTTGCTATATACATCCAAGAGACCCCCAAGTGGTACATTAATGATGAACCTATCATGATATAAGTCTTTTGGACGAACCTTAGATTTTTAGGAATTTAATATCAATTAATAATATAATATTTGTTTTAAGAACTCTTTTATGTCAATTTTTACACTATTCAATTGTTGATTTTTTGTGAAACTCATAACAGATTGATTACTTCAAACAAAGTCAATTAAATAAATCCTAATATATCATATTATCCTAGAAAATTAGTTTAATTCATTAAAAGTTTCATATTATATTTATTTTGGTATTTATTATATCAATTATTTTAATTTTTCATTATTATAGTAATTACTGCATCATCATTGTGTCATAAATAAAATAAATTATATAAGGTCTAAAAATTATAAATAAAATATCATTATGTAGGAAAGCTTTTTAGCTTTCTAATGAATATTTATAATCTAAAATCAAACTTATAGAACCCTATGTAACAATTGTTTTGCTAAAAGATATATGCTTGTGTCATTTTTGTATTCATTTTGACTTAATTAAAATAAAGTGTCATTATCACTTACAAGTGGATCCATGGGGTCCCCAAATCGACCCAAAGATGCCCATGGTCGACCATGTATCAACCAATAGGGTTAAGATACGTTTTAGGGTAATTTAGTATTATTATTATATTATTTTTTTAACCCTTATTTACCGGATTTACCCTTAACCATGGTAAATAAAATATTTACCGCAGTAATTATTCAAAATGTCTAAAAATAAAAGTTACCCATTTACACAATTTGAACATCCTAATTCCAAATATGGAATCCATTTTCCTAAATTCCAAACACAGAAGTGGCAGAAATTAATTTAAAATTAATTCCCGCTGTCAAAACAAAAAGCGTCTTTTTAAGAGATAATAACTATCAAAAGATTGACACTTGTTTATGTTCGGTTTAATTGTAAAATTATGTCCAATGACCAACATTATATTAAATGGTAAAAATATATTCCAAATATACTCTAAAACCACTCAAATTCATATTTTATCACTATTAATTATTTTGATTAAAAAAGTTGTTTTTAATTAAAATTTAGTAATTTTCACTATTCATCAAAATATGAAAGTTATCTGAAATGTACCAAAATTTCACCTTAGGCTAAATTCGATATTCCGAATCCAAAAATGAAGTCCATTTTAAAATATAAAATATATATAATTTCAAAAAGTAGGTATTACTATTCATAACGGCTACTTTGATTGGTTGTGGTGTGTGTTAAAACTCAAGGTTGCGTACAACACACGCTACTGTATTATTCAAAGAAAGTGTACCGTGGAAGCTTGGGATGTTTCATTTTAAATTTTTGATGTCCCCATTTAGTCAAAAAGCTTAAAATATTGTATTTAAAAATGGTTCACTATTAAACGTTGATAAAAGTGCAATACTGAAAATGAATTTGTTCTTGCATTATATCTAAGAAACTCATAATATGGATTCTAAAATTATAAGGATTATATAAAGTTTAAAATTCGGTTAATACTATTCATAACCTCTTTTGAATGGATTTTTTTTGGTAAGTCATGGTGCAATTGAACTCGGTGTTGCATGTAGTGCAAGTTATTGAATTATTTTGAAAAAATAACACACTATGAAATCTTGGGGTGTTACATTCTCCCCTCCATCAATAAATTGCGTCCTCGCAATTTGAAATTGTTCTTCGAAAATAAAAGGTTGAAAGTAGAAAATATATTTGTGGGAAAACCCACATCGAAAATTGGGTTACTAAAATTTAGTCTTAATATGAGGAAAAGAGAAATCAAAGGGTCACAACCAAATTATGATCTCGATTAGGAGAACATTGGTGGCAATTAGAGACATATAATCGGAGGAAAAACGTAAATATTTATAGGTAGTGATTGAGGTCATCAATAACAAACAAGTGTATAATTGAGGTCCTTAAATTCATCAATCTATGATGATTTGAAATACCATCGGTTCAACAAAACATAGGGTATTATGATAACACATTTTTGACGTTTCAAAATATCTTAGTTGAAATCCCACATCGAAAAATGAATTATCGAGGCCTCTATTTAAAATAAAGAGTGGAAAGTATGAAGATTACCGAAAATAACACATACTAGGGTTCCATGTAGGAAAATATGGATATGGAAGAGAAATCTAACCATCAATTATCTGATGGAGAGTGGTAGAGAACATGGCTATGAAAAGGACAACAATCCCAAAGCCATAAATTAGTGATGATTTAAGGTATCATCTAGGAAAACATTTTTGTTCTAAGTTACTTTTCTTAATGTTGAGGAATTTATTTATGAGATTGGATAAGATCATAAGGAGATATACTTACTTTATAATTAGAGTTTTATCCATTAATAAATTTCTGCCACAAACTCATCTTTCACTCTAAAAGATAATAGAATGTAAAAAAAATTCTATTTACACTATTCGTATAGGGTTCCAAAATAAACGAATTTATAATTCATCTACAAGATCGTTTAATAAAAACTACATTATTTAATCCAGGACATCTCGTGGGCCAGTGGTAGGTGATACACCCTTGTCGCCCTTCGGTTGTGGGTTCAAGTCTCGCAGCCTTTCCGGACGCGACAGGTTGCCGCCCGACCTCTGGGTTGCCCTTTTATGGCAATCCAAAATAATCCAAACTAGAAATATCCAAAATAATTCTGTCCAAACTCACAGTCCAACATTTATAAGGAAGGTAAACATTATGTAGATCCTTTTTACCCCGTAATATCTTATGAATACCTTCATCATGTATTCTTTTAATACACTGAAACATCCTGAATTACCATAATCTTTATTGATTACATTCATGCTCCCTTATTCCATATAGAATACTGGATATACTTCATCAATCCAAAAATGTTTTAAACCCCAACAATGATGGAATATACAAATCATTAATCAGTTCCAAGGTAGTCAAGAATATCCAGTATAATTTATCCAAAACAATCACATATTATTCCAAAATCACTACCTCAGTATCAGAACTATATTATGATTTATCATTCTATCAACCATATATTTTCCAAAAATTTATCCTGCTATTGAGTCACTTTTCTTTATTCCACACAATCTCAAGTCCTTAATGAAATAGTACTGCAGTACAATCCTTATATACTCCATAATTATTATAACAAGTACATTGTTGATACAACACTCAGTTGACATAATCAACATAAGAACTCTAATCATTCCTCTTCATCTGTGGTAGTATCATAACTTGATTATTATCCAATAACATCATTTGCGGCATAGTCTGATGACTGGGACATAAGTCCGCGTAGTGTCCAAACTCCTTGCAAATGAAGCATTGTACATTTAAAACCATTTTCTTACCCTTGTAGTCACGTACTTTGTGCCCTTTTCCTCCACACTTATAACAAACTCCCATTCCTTTCAGGGAAGTTCCAAGGTGTTTCTTTCCACAGTTACCACATATGGGAAAATTCTTCTTTTCCATCATCCCTTTATCCATCTTTCTCTCTTCCATCCTTTTCTTCTCTTGCTTCCCTTCAAAGCCATAGGACTCAGTAAACTCATTACTTATCTTATCAACACATGATATTATTTCTTCATATGATGATAATACATGGGAGACTATTTCTCTTATAAATTCTAGCTTAAGACCATGAAAGATATGATCCTTCCTTCTCTTTGAATCATGTGTATTTCTGGAGTTCTCATTCCTTCTACTGGGCGCCATTTCTAAACATTGGCATAAACTAGATCAGTTTATGAATCAAAATACATAATCCCATACTTATAAAACACTCAACATAAATTGAACTATTTATGGATATAATCCATAATCATAAAAATGTTTTCTTTGAGGAAGTATATACTCATAAACCCTTCATAATGATTTGTAAAGAAAATGAGAGTTATCCTAAGCATATCCCCCGGGAGTGTCGTAACCAAGAGTGCAGCAAGGCCCGTTGTCGTGCACCAGTTCCCGTTCGAGTCTAGCTCAAAGCGGTGTTTTCGGGTTTTACCCCTAGGTACATCTGTGCCAGATCCACCTCTACCTGCTCATATCCAGACAGGGATGTATTGCTCGGAAAACTCACAAAATCTCTACAATACCAAAATTCTAGGAATTTCTTCTATACTAATCCTCAAAGTTCATCTTAGGTCTACGTGTTCTAATCAGAGTTTATCTAAATCTAGCTTCCAAGGTTTGTACTAAACTTCCTCTGATACCAACTGTAACGCCCCGACCCCAGTTACCCAGAGTCGGTGCATTAATTACATAACATTGGCATGATCACAAGAAAGATCAAATCTCGAAAGACCGATTGGTTTATTAGCCTTGGAAACACTAGATATATTCATAAGTTTTACATTACATTTCAAAGTGAAAAACCACTACAAGAACAAAGTCTTCATATCCACACTATTAACCCCTCATAATATCCCTGCAAGTCATTCATAATTTACTTTTTCACTACCTGGGAAAAATAAAACATAGAAAAGGGGTGAGCTCAAATGCCCAGTAAGGATAACAATATAGCGGAACATTCAAAATAAGCATAAACATTTAAGGCAATGAATTACTAAAACAAAATCCTTTTAAACACGAACTTCAACATAGTATGGCAAAAGTAAAATGAAATAATGCCATTTACTTGTTCACATGGATATTCTACTAATCCAATAATCACATGCAATATCAATAACCACTTTCATAATGTTGGAATGCATAATGCTAAACGTTAATTTCTTTGTCTAGGCCTCATCCCAAGACCTAGGGGTTACTTCTAACCGGAACCCAACCCGGAGTGCCTCTAATAACCGGACACCAACCCGGAGTGCCTCTAATAACCGGACACCAACCCGGAGTGCCTCTAATAACCGGACACCAACCCGGAGGGCATACTTTTACCAGTCCCTAACCTGGAGGGATTACTTTAACCAGTCCCCAACCTGGAGGGCTTACTTTTACCGGTCCCCAACCCGGAACATACTTGTTTAGCACATTCATCTGAAGAAAAGTTTGAAATATAACATAAACATTCGGATTAAAACTAGCATACGAAATGTCAATAGTTTCACCATAAACTATGAATGGTATAAAATTGCACATCCACAGTCAAACATATCACAAAAACTTCAATACAATATAGAAGTTTTGTATTATAATAAATCAACTTCAAATAAGCATAAAATCCATTAAAGGATGTTGACATAGATGAAATCAAAACACTTTTTAGAGAAATATCTCTTTCTATTTTTGAAATCATTTAAGAGCCATATAAAATAAAACATTTTCTTGAAAATATTCTTGTAAGCTTGTAAGGAAAGCTTTGACGATTTTATAACGGCGGAAAATAACCGCACCCGCCGTATAAGTTAAAAAAAACATTCTTATCTTAATTCTGTCGAAAAGGTTAAAAAGGACCTTGTTTTGAAAACGACGGAAAGATTCCTTTATAAACCTCTTATAAAAAGTCAAACAAGGGTACAAATGACTTTAACCCATATTCTTGTAAATAGTAAAAATGTTTTGAAATACATTTTTAAGAAACATGGATGTGGATGATAAAGAGATCCTAGTAGATTATTACGTATAAAAAACCTCGGATAATGAAGAGATTGTGAAATAACCCTTACCTTGTACTTTTCCTTGGTTGGGGTAGGTTAAACTCCTGTATAATGGTGAAATAATTGTTATTAAATTATACAAGAATCATATATATTAATATGATATGATCTTTTAATATTGATTTGATAATAATATCTTAGTATTATCGTTGTTTCGGGTGTTAACTTATATGTTTTGTTACGTAAGACATGTTTGTAAAGGATAGGTTGTATATTATTCATATCCATAATGATATCAAGTCCTTAAACATCATTTTTAAATCACCAAATGATAATTATACTTGAATGGATACGATGGAGAATGAATCTCATCACGTTCGTGGAGACGGTAGTCCGTACGTACGCACGAGCGACAATATCATTCATTTGATATTAAAATAATATATAAATGGATGTTATATCATATATACAGAATCATTAACATGTTATATTTATTATTTACATGAGTTACACATCATTATTATACCTATCCAAATAATATTATATTGAATAACAATTACACAATGACGTGGAGACGGTAAGCCGTACGTACGCACGTATGGTGACATGTTATTCAAAGGGTGGATAGAATACTGAATATGATTGTACCATATTTATAATAACATCACAGTATATGTGAGATACTGGAGTTATTATTTTAGAATGGTAAGAACAAAGGAAGAAGAAGTGGAAGAAGAAATGAACTTGGAGAAGGGTGGTGAAATCATTACCTCTTCTTCGGGTTCTTCCTTTTGATTTGATCAAAAGGGCTCCTTAGGTTGGCTTTCTGATCAAACTAAGGCCTCTAGGTTGTAGTTAGGGATGTTGGGAGAGTATTTGGGCAGAGTTTGGCCGAACCAAAAGGCTTTGAAGGTGTGAAGAAATGAGAAGGAGGAGTTCCCTTTTATAAGAGGGGTGAGGGGCACCTTTGGAAAAGCTAAAATTATTAATTTATAATAAATTCATATTCGGTTTCTAATGGCTCCAAAGTTGATTATTCAAAGGTTAAGGTGGGGATAGGTCGAAGACCACTCAACCAATAGAATTTAGATAGGTTTGGGTACTTATATTAACCTTATCTTTAAGTATTAACTCTAAGTTAATTAGTTTCACTTTTACAATGTCTCTTTGTATTTTTATATAATATGGTTAATAAACTTACTATATACATCCAAGAGACCCCCAAGTGGTACATTAATGATGAACCTATCATGATATAAGTCTTTTGGACGAACCTTAGATTTTTAGGAATTTAATATCAATTAATAATATAATATTTGTTTTAAGAACTCTTTTATGTCAATTTTTACACTATTCAATAGTTGATTTTTTGTGAAACTCATAACAGATTGATTACTTCAAACAAAGTAAATTAACTCAATCCTAATATATCATATTATCCTAGAAAATTAGTTTAATTCATTAAAAGTTTCATCTTATATTTATTTGGGTATTTATAATATCAATTATTTTAATTTTTCATTATTATAGTAATTTCTGCATCATCATTGTGTCATAAATAAAATAAATTATTTAATGTCTAAAAATTATAAATAAACTATAATTATGTAGGAAATCTTTTTAGCTTTCTAATTAATATTTATAATCTAAAATCCAACTTATATAACCCTATGTAACAATTGTTTTGCTAAAAGATATATGCTTGTGTCATTTTTGTATTCATTTTGACTTAATTAAAATAAAGTGTCATTATCACTTACAAGTGGATCCATGGGGTCCCAAAATCGACCCAAAGATGTCCATGGTCGACCATGTATCAACCAATAGGGTTATGACACGATTTAGGGTAATTTAGTATTATTATATTATTATTTTTTTAACCCTTATTTACCGGATTTAAACTTAACCATGGAAAATAAAATATTTACCGCAGTAATTATTCAAAATGTCTAAAAATAAAAGTTACCCATTTACACAATTTGAACATCCTGATTCCAAATATGGAATCCATTTTCCTAAATTCCAAACACAGAAGTGGAAAAAATTAATTTAAAATTAATTCCCGCTGTCAAAACAAAAAGCGTGTTTTTAAGAGATAATAACTATCAAAAGATTGACACTTGTTTATGTTCGGTTTAATTGTAAAATTATGTCCAATGACCAACATTATATTAAATGGTAAAACTATATTCCAAATATACTCTAAAACCACTCAAATTCATAATTTATCACTATTAATTATTTTGATTAAAAAAGTTGTTTTTAATTAAAATTTAGTAATTTTCACTATTCATCAAAATATGAAAGTTATCTGAAATATACCAAAATTTCACCTTAGGCTAAATTCGATATTCCGAATCCAAAAATGAAGTCCATTTTAAAATATAAAATATATATAATTTCAAAAAGTAGGTATTACTATTCATAACGGCTAGTTTGATTGGTTGTGGTGTGTGTTAAAACTCAAGGTTGCGTACAACACACGCTACTGTATTATTCAAAGAAAGTGTACCGTGGAAGCTTGGGATGTTTCATTTTAAATTTTTGATGTCCCCATTTAGTCAAAAAGCTTAAAATATTGTATTTAAAAATGGTTCACTATTAAACTTTGATAAAAGTGCAATACTGAAAATGAATTTGTTCTTGCATTATATCTAAGAAACTCATAATATGGATTCTAAAATTATAAGGATTATATAAAGTTTAAAATTCAGTTAATACTATTCATAACCTCTTTTGAATGGATTTTTTTTGGTAAGTCATGGTGCAATTGAACTCGGTGTTGCATGTAGTGCAAGTTATTGAATTATTTTGAAGAAATAACACACTATGAAATCTTGGGGTGTTACATTTCATTTCATGGGTTATGTTAGGATTGTATATGATTTTGTAAAAAGTGTATGTATGATTTAATTATATGACTTGTGGGACCTATATCATCCCCCAATGTAATATGAAAATATTTATATATTATGATAATGACTAATAATTTATTGGGAGGAAAACTTGTCCACTAAGATTGTTAATGGAGTGAAGCATGACTACTAAGTTTGTATGAGGAGTGATCTCAAGATACTATGATTTCCATGGGAGGAAACTATAACCACCTATATTGTAATGGGATTGAACCTATACTAATAATATATTGTTGATCGTGATTACTTCACTACTATTGAAATCATATTATAATCTTATATGTTTTCTAAAATTCCATGTTTCATTCAGATGTTATGATTTCATAGAATTTTATCATTATTTAATTATGATTCATATCTTATGAACATAAATTATTTTCTCTATGAAACTTTTATATTCCATTTGATATGAAGGGTATGTTTTTATATCTTACTTATCATTTTATCATACCCATATGCTCAATATTATTCTTACGTATCTAATTTGTTTAACCAAAATGTATATTTTAGCTCAACCATTTGTATGTTTCATTTCCAATGATAGGAAGAAAATTAATACCTTTGATGTGTTTAAGAAGGATGATATTCAATAGGAATATATATAGAGATAATGAAGCTATGTTATGTACCATGTGTTATGTGTATATGTTTCCAAAACGAACTAGACAAATTTGGTATTTGTGGTTCTATTTTTATAATGGTTTATGTATTTTGAATAAGTTATGTAATGTGAATATATGGAAAGATAGGTTCCTTATAGTTGATATCAAAGAAATGACTTTTTCAAAAAAAGGAAACTAAGATGATAAATAGTTAGATATATCACTAGGTATGTTTCTAGAGATTTGTATTGGGATGTATCAAATGAAATTTATAAGGATTGGTTAACATTTAGGAAATTTTCATTGAATTTTGCTACATGATTGATTAAGTGGGTTAACCAAAACAAATCCATTTCTAGATACTACTAGTTGTTTATACTATTTAACAAAATTATCTAGGGGACACAAATTTAAAAATTTGTTTCGGGCTTGACTTGGGGTAATCTAGTTGAGGACAATAGGAACTGTTTCATACATGTTTTGTCACTCCCAGAAGATATGGTTTCGGAATTCAAAAACACATTCTGAACCATCATGAAGAATTCAAATATATGTTGGCTATAAATAACCTTGTATAAACCAAGAGAATCATATATGATGGTAGTTTTATGTATTTATTCATTATAAAAGTAACTATTTTAATGAATATGTTGTTTTCTACAATGATAATAAATTCTTACACTATTATTTTAGTTTTTTTTCAATAGTAGGATCATGAAATTACTTGATTAACATTGAATGTGATGGGTAATTTTTTATGACAATTAATTGTGGGGTGATAACAACATTGAAATATTTTTGGATCATTCATAATTATTAATCACGAAATAGGATTAACAATGTATAACATAACAAATTCTCACACTCACCAAGTAAATTAAAGAAGGATTTTTCTATGAGATTATGCAACAATGACCCACGAGGAAAGAAGATTTGTTTTCCTTTTTGTCAAAAATGTCGAAATAATTACCAATTTGAATTTAATTAATTGAAAATAATATTTTTTATCTATGGAAAATAGTGTCAAAATAAATTTAATACATATAAAAAATAAAGAGTTCTGTAAATGAAATGGTTGAAAATAATGGCCACCCTATTACATGATCGAAGGTTATGTTTATATATTGTAGAATACGTGGTCAAAATGTATGTCAATATCCCAAGAGGAAAGCTCCTGAAGAGAATCAGAATGGTGGAATGAGAAATGGAAACATTTATGATGATGATGAGAGTATATATGAAATGTGAAATGAAAGAAGTATTAAATAAATGGACGAGGTATACTTCAATTGTATTATGGATGAACTTGAATAATCAATTTTTTATGTCATTGGATTAAAATATTATGTTTATATATGTATAAATTTCTCTTTTTATGTTTTTTGTTCAGTATTTACCTGTTTATGTGGAATTGTTCTCATGGAATAGTGAAATGATTTAATGAAAAGTTGATATTTTGATTATGGGATGGTAACACATAGTATGCCAATTCTTCTACTATAATATTTTTTGTACTAATAAATGATGGATTTAGTAAATGGGATGGTAATGAATACCATGGAAAATAGTAAGGACTTTATGAATGGTATTTTATGTTATCATTGATGAATTTTACAACATATAGTATTTATGGAAGATATCCAGTAATATGTGGAATATAGAATCATTCATTAGTTTTAAATAATTTTTTGTAATTCAAGTTATTACAATCTTTCAATATAATATATGATGGGGTTATTCACAAGTTTGGAATGTGAAAATCATGTGGAAAATTTTAATATGTGGGGGATGAATGTTAAGCTAATTTAGGTACATTCATTCTAATATTTTGGTTTTCCTTATTTCAGGTGGGTTATATGGTTAACCATTGATAAAAAATTTATGATATGATATAGAAGATGTATTTATATATTTATATTGTATTTTACACCTTTATTAAAAGGATATTTATTGAATATAAATATTTCTAGTATTCCCATTATATTTAATTTATAATTTTTAATAGAGTGAGTTAATAAAATGAAATCATGTATGTTAGATGACAAAAAATCTATTCATGTAAGGCCACGAGTCATAAACCCAGTAACGAAAGATGATAAATGTTTCTCACCTACCACTGGCCTACGTATGGTCCTAGTTAATGATTAATTATTTCTATGAATAATAATTTGTGATGATGAAATAGTTTAAAATTTAATATTTAATGGATAATTTATTAACGATATTGGGTTTTAAGAATAATTATATAAAAATAGTTATACTTTTCACTCTTTTATGGGCCTTAAGATCTACAGTATGTGTATTCTAGGACAACATGCATTAAAGTGATATTTTTTATGTGCATTAAATTGTGTTATGTATTAATAATAAATTTTCAAAAGAATAACTAAATATATAATTCTTTTATAAAAATATATAATGTAAATATATTTCATTATATTCATGGTCAATAATATAATTACTCAATGTTATGACAATTATAAAAAGAAAATATTTTTTCCAAATATGTAAATTTTTCCTTGAAATTATGGACATTAATATCGTAAAAAATTAATGAATTTTAGGCCCCCCATATTTTATTTAACAATATGGTTGTTTATGATTTGTTACCTCAATCACTCACTAAAAATATTTATGCTTTTACACCATGTAAAATATTCACTCCCAAAATATGTTCTCATATATGGGAAGGTAGTTATATTTTAATTTGGGTAACTATTATGTTTCATCCATTCTCTTCTTAAGGGATATTTTAGTATCCATTTTTATTATCTGGGTTTCTATGAATGAAACATTCAATCATTAATCCTTCAATAACCCAAATGAATTTAATGGGAGAAATTCATTTTAATGATGGTAGAATTTAACTCCCCCATGTTTTGTGTGGTAATGTTTTGGAATTAATTTAACCATTACTATATTTTTCATTTCACATAACATTGAAAAATGATTATTTTTTATTAATGAATTATGTTTGGATTGTTTATACAAAAAAATGTTAATAGTACACCACACAAAACATAAAATTATCATTCCCTACCTAAAAACTACTGAGGAGTACAAATCTTAAAACACCAACTTGACATACACAAAAGGCAACGCTGATATGGAATAAGTTACACATGATACATAGTTTATGTGTATCATAATTTTTATAATTATTTAGATTATATAATAATAACAATTCCATTAAAAATAGTAATATCATTAATGATAACTAATTTTTTTAAAAAAAATTAATTGTTCTATATAAATAAAAATAATGATTATCATAGATATAATTTTTGGTAAATTCATTATATGTCCAATTATACTAATTTACCATATGAACTGATATTAATTCCCTTATATAAAGAAAATAAATATTCTTTTACACAAATATAGAAATTTAGTTTTATAAAAAATTATTTTTTTAGGATATAATGTCAAAATTAGATTTGGATGATGTTTTGGGATTTTTATATGAAATATCATTTGTGGATGAATACTGAAAAATAACATATTACGATCAAAAAATACATTTCCATCTATTTTATTTATAACAACAAATTATATTTATCATTTTAAATTAAGAAAATTTATGTCATTGGAATCAATTTATCTTTGAAATTTGGAATAATAACATAGAAAATGTTGGGACGTTTTTTATTTTAATAACTCATTCTGTCATTTCATAGGCGGGATTAATATTCAATTAATTTATTCCACTTTTATTTATATAATTTGGATAAATGTGTTCAATTTCATTAATAATCATATTTAATAATTCATATTGATGTAAGCCTTTGTTTTCCTATAATGATAATTGAAATTTATTAAAATTAATTACAAAATTTTAGAGGAAATTTACGTTAATAATGAAATAAACCATAAATTTTAATCCCAAAATTGCCTATAGACATTTCCACCACCCATTTTATGTATATGAATCATCCATTATCCTTATATTATTGATTGTTTTTTTTTTGAGTTTTGTTATGTAAAAATGTGGACAAAACTATATTTGTTTTGAAAACTTCCAAATGAGTCCTTTCACTTTCCTATTTTTTAGAAGTAGTTTCCTCAGTCAATGACCGATGCACAATTTATTGAGAAATGAATAAATCATAAAACATGAGTCTGAACAATAAAATCATATTACACTCATTGTCATAAAATGGAAGAAAATCACCAGGCAAACCATCCTTTCATATAATGTCCTAGTTGACTCTCTTGTTGGCCAGACCATTAACAATAGTGTTCATTTCATGAAAAACATGAGTGGAAATATAGTTGATTTATTTGAGTGAAACCTAGAAATTCATCATATGGGATGTAATATGTCAAGAATGAATCATCACCCCCTTCCAAATATCTAGGACTATAGTGGTTGAATCACATTCAATAAAAATATTGTTCCTACCCGTTTTTGTAAAATTCAATGATTGGGATCACCCCCCATCATTTTCGCCTTCAGAGATGTGGCCGAACCACTTCCAATAAAGAAGAATATGTAAATCCTAACAAGAATGTTTCAAAAAATATCATTGAATCTTGCAGGTCCCCAGTTTCCTTTAGAAGATCCATTAACATTGGCATTGATCCATAAAAGATGTGAAGCTTTCCAAAATCTCTCATAGGTGATTCAATTATATCTATACAAACCAGCAACCCTATGTCAGTATAGGATCTCAAAGTCACCAAAAGTTTTGTCACAATGAGATTTTTAAATAGAGGAATCATCATGGATGCCAATTAGATCCCTCACCCTTCTTGTATTTACATTAATTGACCAATTATTATAAGGATTATTATTTCTATCAAACCAGATCACATGGAGGTGCATAGTAATATTAGTCAAAAATGATTATTGATTTTTTTGATGATTCAAAATCTACTCAATGCTACAATTGAGAGCTAATAGAATCAATAAGTAACCATATGCAACCAAAAATGTCAAAAATGTAATTCCAAATAGCTATACCTATAGAACAAGAAAAATAAAAATGTTTAGAATCTTCATGATGTTGATTTCATAGGTGAAATCTAGAGCAATTTTCATTCCAAAAATATTGCAGACAAACTTCAGTGGGAATTATGTGACGAGAAATATGCCAAACAATAGTAAATTTAGAGGTCATAATCCATGGTTTGTTAAAATATTTCAACCAACCTAATCTAGAACTGTAATTTATTATATTTTAAATGTAAAAACGTTTTCAATCAAGGAAACCATTATAAGCAGGTTTTCAAATAAGGAAATCCTATGAGTTAGATAAGGGATAATTATCAATAACTTGACAGATGTTATTAATAAGGTTTATGTCATGATAATTAACAATATCTTTAATGGTGGAGTTGGTTTTATCATTAAAATAATTGGTATGAAGCATGATGATTAATATATGACCAGTTTAGTTTTCAAGCCGAAAATTTATTGAGGAATTTGTAATAACCATCCATATATAAATTTTAATAATGTTGGTGAAATATTTCTTAATAGATCTTTAGATTGAAGAAGTTTCGTAGTCTAAATTTTCATCCATAGGTATAGTAAAGAACTTTTTCATGAGAAAATCAGTGGAATCAGAGTTATTATAAAGTAGATTCCAAGACGTCCTAGCTTGAAGATAATCATTAAATAGATTTATATTATTGATCCCAATACCACCCTTGTCTATGTGTTTACAACATGTGGATCAAGGGATGGACACAGATTTCTATTCAATCATGATTTCAGTCCATACAAAAATTTTAATATAAGAATTTATCTTCTTATGAAGACCTGTAGGCCAATTGTAAAACGTCATCGAGTAGACAATTTTTGAGAAAATTATTGATTTAAGAAGACAAATTCTACCAGATATAGGGAGAGATTTACCCTTCAATGAATACCATTTATTGGTAATTTGATCTACAATACTATAAAAATATAAGAATTTAGGTCTTACCTAGAAGATAAGAACACCATGATAAGTGATGGGGAAAGAACCTTCTTTCATACCTAAAAAATTGATGATATTACCTTTTTTGTTATAAGAAAAGTTATCTAATGAAAATAAAATATTTTCTCCAACTTATATGTTGACCATAGATTTCATCATAATGAGACAGGGAATTTATATGATTTTGGATATTCCTTTTATCACCTTGAAGGAACAAAATGATTTCATCAGCATATAAGAGATGTGAGGGAACATTTATGTTTACTAAATAATAGAGAGGATTAATCTTGTGTTGATAAAAAAGTTGGGTGAGACATCTACATATGTAGTCCTCAACAATGGAAAAAATAAATGCAGAAGGAGTATATCTTTTTCTAACTCCCTTGGGACATTTATTGAATACCATTGAGGCATCATTGACAAGAACATATCTGGAGGCTGAATGAAATAAAGTGCTTATAATTCTATTGAATGATCCATTAAACCCAAATCTTTTTCAAAAAATGAAAATGAAACTCCAATCCATGGTATCAGAAGCCTTACTAATATCTTTTTTGATAGCTATGGTACCTCCTATAGTGTCCCTGCTTAAGATATTAGTGCATTAAAAACCAAGACAGAGGCAATATTGTATAGACCTACCTATGATGAATCCAAATTGGTTCCACGAAATCATTCTAATGAAAATGGAATTAACTCTATTAGAAAGAAGTATGAATATAATTGTTTAAATGGTGTTAATAAGACCAATAGGACTGAAAAACTAAATCATATAATCATTTTCCACTTATACAGTAAGAGTATGAAATTTTCATTTCTTCCATACTGAATATCAGAATTGGAAAATAATGATTTTACTTTTTATAAAACATTCATACGAATAATCTACCTGTACTGATAATTTTTTTAAAAAACATTAGGACATGCGACACTGTTCGGATTGAGACAAAAAATAGTGTATTTGATTTCATGATCATGAGGGGTTCTTAAAATTTAATCAATGACTTCAAAAGTAACCATAGTGCTAATGATTTATGGTAGGATCTCTTTGCTTACTATCAGACCACTAAAAAAATTATGAAAAAAGAGACAATGTGATTATCAATATCCTCCTTAGTGTCATGGAGGGTTTCATCATCTCTAAGAATAGAAATAGTTCTACAAACATTCCTAATATTTTGGAAGGAATTTTAAAAAAATCGCATTCTTATATCCATCTGAAATCCATTTAGTTTTGAATCTATTCCATAGAATGTTTTCTTTAATATTTATCAAATGGTTGAGTTTCAGATAGGTACTGATTTATAATTGAGTATCCAAAGTGAAATCAGAGTGAGTATTTGAGCTGTGGGATTGAATAATGTCATTATCAATACAGGATATGGCATATACATGATGTTTATATTTTGAATGGAACCAACCATTAAGACACTACTGAAGGTGTTTTAATTTAGTGATGTAAGAAAAATAATCATTGTGATTCTGCATGCCTCGACAATCATTTTTAATGATTTTTTATATTAAAGATCTAGATCCCAAAAATTATTAAATTTGAAAGGAAGATTATGTTTAATACTCTTAGTAAAATGATTGAAATTAATGGGATGATGGTCTGATCTTATCTTATGTAAGGTAATACTCTATATGGAGTCCCATTTATAGAGGACTGGGATATTAGTGAATACCCTATCCTGTTTTCTAGCCACTACCATATAGTGGTGTCTTTTATACCAAGTGAACACAGAACAATTGAGATCGATTTCAATAATATTACAATCCTCAATAGAAGATTTAAATTCTCTTGAGGAGAAAAAATCATGGGACAATACAATTGTTTCATTAGAGGTATGAATTGAATTGAAATCCCTGATCACAAACCATGGATCTGGGATAACATTAGAAATAATAATGAGATAATGCTAATGGGATCATCAATCATGGTATCTATTCATAGAATAGATACTAGTTCCAAAAGAGTGTAAACCATCAGAGTAAAATTAATAGGTAAACCTCTACTTAGAAACATTGATGTCATTAACATATTACAATGATGAATGCCAAAACATCCTAACTGATTCAGTAGCAAGACAATCTTTGCAAGCAGCACGAACATTTTAACCATAAGACCACAAAAACTCGACCAAGATATTTTGAATAAAATTACCATCATCCCACAATGAATCATATTTGATTCTACATGAGAATAAATAAATCCACAGAATCCTTTTGGTAGAAAAGAAAAAATTTTATTTTATTAAAATGTATAAACTTCTCAATTTACCATTTCTATTATTTTATTTATCCACAAACTCCATAATCCTTATTATAATAAGGAATAAAAAAATTATATCATAAACATATTATGATTTTTTTATCCTATGGTTTTTACCTTCATTTACACACACATCAATCTAACTACTAACGAACACACTGTTTACATGTGTGAAGAACAACAACCTCATAAAATAATGACTGTTCATTATTTACATTAGCACCTCTCATGGTTGAAATATTTTAGGAAAATATATTTATATATTTTTTATATATTATATATATTATGTATTGAATATTATTTAGATATTTTAAAATATATGTATTTATAATTTAAATTTTGTGATAATATGATAATTTCTTATGAGTATGCATAGACTACCAGCCCCTCAAAATGGTGTGATTCATTCACATACTACGTGGAATTTAATAAATATGTCCTCAGTAAAATTATATGATATATCTGAAATAATAATGATATTGAAATTAATATATAAATATAAACACATATATTTCAGATTCATTATTTCTTCTATTAGGACAATAAAACCAGAAACAATGTACATGCATACGTACGTCTTACCATCATCGTGAATTGTGTATTACATTTCCTACATATATAATATATATATTATTTCAATAGAAATATAAAAAATATATATGATATTTATATCATGTATTAAATTCTAAAAATCCTGATATATGTATAAGGACTCATGATATAAAATATTAAGAGATATGTGAAGAAGAAGGGAATATTGCATGATGTGATACCTTAACATAGGATTGTTAACCATGGGAAATTTATGGTCATAATATATTCATATATGGTTTTATATATAAGAATATGTTTATGTAAAAGATGTGTAATAAATTAATATTTATCATACATGTAATTTTATATGTGTAAAATGAGATTAAAGACAAAAGCTATGTGTATTTCTTCTCACTATTTATTTCTGTGACATACATGATTTATTTACAACTGATCAATTTTGTGAGGTGTGTATAATGACCATGGATTTATTCAATTATTCTAATAGAAAAATTTATTTTTATTTAAAAACAAATTATATGACCATTATTTCACGGTGTTTATGTTTCCAAACATATAGAATCTTTAAAATAGTTTTGACTCAATTTTATTTCTTTTAGACTCATGTTTTAAAATGTGCATAAATACATTATGGATTTTATATACCTCTATTTTAGATGAGATATAATTATTATTCTTATTTTAAATATACACTATGAATCGTGTAATTTTCATTTCAAACGTAGAGTGTATGATCCCCTGATACCAAGTGATAATATTTTTTTGAGGAAATATCATCATATTTCATGATTGTTTATTTTAATGCATTATTTGAAGAAATATAACAAACCACATCTAATGAAAATTCATGAATTTTATTATCCTCTGTTTATTAGTGATATATTTTTTATTGGTAACATTTTTCTACTATTTGTCACACAATAAGTCAAGAAATTATTTTTTTAATAAATATCACATATATCCTATCTTTTGTTATAAATCTTCATTCCTTCAATACCCTATTTAAGAAAATTGTTTTTCTGAATATTTTACAATTCTCCAATACTTCTATGTTTTGAATTTTGATGATTGGACAATTTCAATTGTTTTTAGTATGTTATTTGGAGTCTATTGGAACCAACTTGTTTTCTAGGAGAAAAGTATCATACCCTTATAAAAACTAATATGAATAGTAATATGACCCTAATTAATAGTAAATCGTATTATTTTTTATTTTCTTATGGTTTTATGATAATGACATCTTAATTAATTTTTTAATGTGATATAAGTAGTTATAGATTTTAAATTATAAAATTTTGAATTAAGTACGATTCTAGATAAAAATAAAAATACAAACATTTATAAAATAATTTCTAAAAAAATAATCCTTATTTTAATTAGACACATCAATAAATGTTTAGGTTGAATTTTGGGGATTTTTTTGAAATAGGTTATTTTTTAGTGAATTTTAAAAAAATACATTTTTGAGTTTCAGTGTGTTAATGTTATCATTAATGATATAATAATGATGTAATTAATATGGTCAACTTTTTTACAGTACAATAAGTTATGAATGTCCTATGTGGTTTATACGATGGTAAAATACTATGGGCATGCCCATGGTTTTGATAATACCACTAATGAGGTGTCCCTTGGAAATTATTAATATAATCCCTCACTTTTTCTATATATACCAAGCCATTATTTCATTAAAATCATTAAAAATTCAACATCAACAATGCTATGGCCTCGTTACCTTTCTAGAAGCCCTTAAAATGTTTCATCAAGCCACCAAGGTCCCATCCCTCTTGTTCTAGGAGTTACTCTTCAAGGTAAGAAAAATATCAGTTTCTTTCCTCTTCCTTTCAAAATCTCTTTTATGTGGTGTAACATTCATGATTCCATACCATGTTATTAATTCCATATTATTCATGATATATTCTTTATTATAATTCATTTCAAGAAGGGTGACCCTTGTCCTGTCTCTTTTTAATATTTTCTAAATCCACTTTACATTGCTTTTTGACTGCCAAAATTTTGCAAGGTATTTACCATTTAATATTTTATTTTATTTTATTTTCATATTCTGTCTTCATCTCTTCTTAACCAAGAGGCCTGAAATCTCCCAAAATCATATATATTCTGGATTTTCTATTTATCATTGAAAATTAAACATCATTATTATTTTCCACTTCCAATTATTCAAGGTATAAAAACAAATTTCATGTGATGTGTCGAATTACTAACACCGTGGATGATGTGATTTCCATTTCGATTAATTCTTTCATGTCAGGCTTGGAAACCATTAATATGGTTTAACAATGTAATAATATATGTATTATGTCCCATCCATGGTTCTGGAATTCTTTTTTACTCATTTTTTTAATTTATAAGACAAAAGAAGTTTGTTATTATAAAAATACCACTAAAATGATCTAAATGAACAACATTATTGTTTTAACATATGAATCATCCTCATATAAAACATATAAATGATAAATGGTATAAATTATGGTAGTTGAAATATTTAAATACATTTTTCTTCAAATTCCGATGTATCGCTTCCAATCGACATGAACACCCGTCATGAATCAATCACGGAAATCATGTAAGGAACTCACTCAAAACAGTGCAACGAACAAAATACTAATAATTGAGGGGTAAAATGAGGTTATGAAATGGTCATATAAGAGGGTATAAACATGAAAATGTTTTTGTAAAATACTAATACCACTTTTTAACCATTATATAGGATTTTTTAACATGTTTTAATTAATACAAACATGAGATAATGGAATTCTTAACCTGATTTACATTATTTAGGTTAGCATTCTACTCCGTTATTTATGTGGTATTAAAAATGAATATGTGATTTCTTTTTCTTATATTATGTTTAATTATGTCTAATTATAGTTTATATATGTATTCCATCCACTCTATTAAGTCACTCTTCAATTGTATGATATTTATAAGGATATTTTTTTTAAAATCATGTTTTAAATGTATTTCATTCAAAATATAAAAACAATGTTTTTATGAAAATATTCATGTTTTATGATTATGTTCTAGATCATATGAATTGAATATGATGAAATGTGGTACCTATATTTACCTCTAATTCATTGGGTATGTGTATGTTAGAGGTCGGTCGTATGGTTACTTCAAATGTAATTGTGATTGTTACACAAATAGTGAAGTAGTCGTGAGGTTTTTAATATTATATAGTATCCGATATGGCAAAAAGATTATGTAAGTAATGCCGCACAATACAATTATGGGTATACATATGATCTTTTGTATTGTGTAATAGGCATGTTTCAAAATTTAGTATATATATATAGGGTATAAGTATGTTTTTTGAAAATGATTTCATACATTACAAGTATTCATGGACTAATGTGTTGTTTCATTCCTTTTATATTCGTTACTGAGTTTTTTTCACCTCTCCCATGTTTTAAAGTATTTACAATTTTTAATGGATGTGTAATAAAAAGAAGGAATCCATGTTATATTTTGATGAATATTCAAGGAATCGTGTTTTATGTTTTCATTTTATAAATTTCGAAAAAAATGGAAACTGTTTTTATGGTATCCACTCTATAAGAACGTGTAAAGTTAGGAATGTATTATGTCCCAATTCTATAATGATAAATACATGAAATGATCCTAAATGTAAAATTTAGTGTTTTCATAACTAAATTCATGATTATTTATGTATTAAGGATGGGTCCATATAGTTGGCATCAGCGGATGGTTTAGATAAATTTAAGTGCTAGGATGATGTGAACAGAATACAATAAATGAATTTTACTCTATAATTAATTTTAAATGTTATATCATTTAAATATTTTCTTGTTTCTTCATCTAATAAATGTTTTATTTAGAATAGTTTTCCATGGAAGGAACATGGATGTCGAATAGGAGAGGCACTGATAGAATGATATCCTTCCAGATCTACATCCTGGAATGGTAGGGATTGGAACTAAGTTGTTTGTGACATTAATGGATAAGATAACGTTAGAAATAAATAGTGGTGGCATACATGAATGATAAGAAATAAAGGTACCACAACAGAACATGATAGTAGTGTAACATTTTATAACACAATATCCTCCGGCTATCAATGGATCAGTGGACCGAGTAGCAGCTGAAGGATGGATCAAATCCCATGAAAGGATATTAGATGTTATGGGATGTTCAGACGATCAAAAGGTAACTGTTTCTATTTATTGTATTGAATGTGAATATGATCAATGGTGGTCAACGGTAAGGAATATCAATGGTAGAGAAGATTATTTTGCCTTATAGTGGGATGAATTTAAAAGTCTTTTCCTTGAAAAGGTTTTCCTATGGTGGTGAGACATAGAATAGAGAATAAATTCCTTGAATATATGCAAATGGATAAGGATTTGGTGGATGTTTATGAATTGATCATCACCCTACTATCGATGTGTGCTCCAAATCATATTCTCGATCATCATGAAAAAATCAACCTCTTTTACGGAGGACTAAATCCATGGTATAGAAGGGTGTTAGCCTCTTGTGAATTAAAAAGTTGTGATAATCTAGTCTGAGGTTCTGAAAGGGTATTGATGGAGTTTTCTTGATACTCACGATCATTTCAGAAACAAAGAGAAGAATAGGTCCATTTGGATATAGATGGTTAATAGTTAGCCAAAGAAATCATATGGTATGAAAATCTTGTTTCTAGTTTTAAAAAAGTGTAGCATGAAACACCTTGGGGGAATGTCTTAGAAAAACTGAGATGTGTTTCAAATGTGGTTATATTGGACTTTTGGCATAAGATTGAAATGAAAATGATCATAAGAAAAATCCAAATAAGAAAAATTTAATGCGTTTTAAATGTGGGGAGATGGGTCATTATGAAAATCAATGCCCAAAGAATTACCCAAATAATGAAAATAATCCAGATTATAAGAAGAAATGTATAGTGAGATCATTTACGACTACTTCAGCAAATGATGGGAAATCCAATAATGTTTTATATGGTACATTGTTTGTTCACATATATTTTTCTAATGTTTGGTTTGATACGGTGTCTACAAATTCCTTCATCTCTGAGAAATTTTATGGTAAATTTAAAATATCACCTCAACAAATGAGACATGATCATGTTTTTAAAACACTAGGAGGAAATATTATAACAATGTGGAATTATTAGAATCATTCTATTGTTTTCTATTGAAAAAATTTACCTACAATCAGTGGTGGTTTATCCTTAGTATAGTTTGATTTTATTATGGGAATGGATTGTATTTCTCTTTATAATGTTAAAATTTATTGTGGAGTTAAAGATGTTGTTCTTCAGAATGATTATTAGTATTTATATAGGAATGAACTCATACTATTGATAACATATAAGGAATATATGAAAATTTTGAAAGATGGAAATTAAACATATGTTGATCATATTTTTCAAATCATGGGAATTTTTCATATTTATGGAGCTCCTATGGTAAATGAATACTTTTATGTATTTCCTGATGATTTAACCAGTGTCATACCTAATCGTGAAGTCGAATTCACAATTGTAACGCACCAACCCCAGTTACCTAGTGTCAGTGAATTTTTACATAAATTTGGCATGAATACAAGGAATCAATCCTTGAATGACCGATTAGTTTAGTAGCCTAGGAATAACTAGATACATTCAAAAAGTTTACATTACATCCTAAAGTTAAAACTACAACAACATCTTTTCTCCACACTCATATCCCCTTATACTATCCACGCAGGTCATTCATAAAATACTTCTTCACATCCTGGGAAAAATAAAACATGGATAGGGGTGAGCTTAGAAGCCCAGTAAGGATAACAATATATAGAAAACATTCATAAATAAGCATAAATATTGAAGGAAATGTATAACTAAATCAAAATCCTTTTAAACGTGAAATTCATCACTATATAGAAAAAATAAAATGAAATAATGTCATTTACTTATTCACATGGGTATTATACTAGTCGAATAAGCACATGCAATATCAATAACCACTTTCATAATGATGGAATGCATAATGTCAGACTATCATAACCACGTAGCCAAGGCCTTGTGCCAAGACTACAAATAAGATTTTGTCAAGGCCTAATGCCAAGACACTAGTTTTTCTTATTAGACCTACCGATGCATCGAGGAGCTATAGTAGGCTCCACTCATCACATACTAAGTCTAATTCATTCCTCATATAAACAGGTTTACGAATAACATAAACATTCATATTAAAAATGGCATACGAAATGTCAATACGTTCTCCATAAACCGTGAATGGTATAAAAATAACACAACCGTAGACAAACATATCACAAAACCTTAAATACAATATGTAAGTTTTTTATCATAATTAATAAAATTCATATAAGCTTAAAATCCATCAAAGTATGTTGACATAGATGATATCAAAACTATTTTAGAGAAATATCTCTTTTTTAAATCATTGAAAAGTCCCAAATTTATAAAGGAATTAATTTAAAAATGATTTTTGAATCAAAGTGTCCCATACCAATTTTAAATTTTTAAAAAGAAATATAATTTTAAAACATTTATTTCCATATAAATAAATCCTTAAAATCGTTTTGAAAACATGGACATTAATTAAAAATATTGAGAAAGATAAATCTTTAAAACATTTAAAATTTGGATCTTGATAAAGAGTACCTTTCAAAAATTCTTAAAATATTCTTTTTAAAATCATATAAAAGTAACATAAAAATAAGATAAAACATTTACTTTAAATATTTATTATAACCTTGTAAGGGTAGATTTGACTATTTTATAATAGAGAAAAATAGCCGCCCCCGATGTATAAGTTACAAAAATACATTCTCAAATTAATTATGTAGAAAAGGTTAAAAAAGACATTGTTTGGAAAATGATGGAATAATTCCTTTATAAAATTATTATAAAAATTCAAACAAGGATATAAATGTCTATATCCTATATTTAGAAAAGTATTATGAATGTATTGAAAATTTTTTAAGAAACATGGATGTGGATGATAAAGAGGTTCCAATAGATAATTACGTATAAACAACCTCAGATAATAAAGAGATTGTGAAACAAACCCGTACCTTTTAATTTTCCTTGGTTGAGGGCAGGTTAACCTCCTGTATATGGTGAAATAATTGTTACTGAATTATACAAGAATCGTATACCTTAATATTATATCATATATGATCTTTTAACATTTATTTGTTAATAATATATTAGTATTATCGTCGTTTCGGGTGTTAACTTACTCGTTTTCATTTATATTTTTTGTTACATAAGCTGTTTTTGTTAAGGACATGTTGTATCATATTCATATCCATAAGGAAATTAAGTCTTTATACATTATATCTACCCATAAAATTAATATTATTCTTGAATGGATACGATGGAGAATTAATCTCATCGCGTTCGTGGATACGGTAGTCCATACATACGAACGAGCGACAACATCATTTTTCTGAAATTAAAATTGTATATAATTGGATGTTATATAATATATACAAAATCATTATAATGTTATATTTGTTATTTACATAAATTACACATCAAAATCATACCCATCCAAATAATAATGTTTTGAATAACAATTAGAACATAATGTGGAGACGGTAAGCCGTACGTACGCACGTATGGTGACATGTCATTGGAAGGATGGATAGAATAATGAATATGGATATAGAATATTTATAATAACATCAAATTATATAGATGATACTAGAGTTATTATTTTATAATGGAAATAACAAATAAATAATAAGTGGAAGAAGAAAGGAACATGAAAGAGTGGTGAAAACATTACCTCTTCTTTCGGTTCTTTATTTTTATTAGATCAAAATGGCTACATTGGTTGGGTTTCTGACTAAAGTAATGCCTCTAGTATTAAGGGGGGATAGATGAGAGGGTATTTGGGCAGAGTTTGTCCAAACCAATTGGCTTTTATGGTATGTAAAATTTGTTATAAGTGGTGTCCTTTTATAAGGGGTAGGAGGGTCTCTTTTAGAATAACTTAAAGTATTAATTTATAATAAATTCATATTCAGTATCTAATGGATACAAAGTAGATTATTCAAAGTATAATGTGTTTATGGGTCTAAAACCACTCAACCAATATATTTTATACAGGTTTGGGTCCTTATAGTAACCTTGTCTTTTAAATTTAACTCTTAGTTAAATAGTATGACAGTTACTATGTCTCTTTGTATTTTTATATTATATAGTTAATAAACATACAATATACTTACAAGAGACCCCAAGTGGCCCATTAATGACATACCAATCATCATATAAGTCCTTTGGCCGATCCTTATATTTTTTGGAATATTATATCAATTAATAATATAATATTTGTTTTAAAAACTCCTTTATGTCAATTTTGACACTATTTAATAATTTATTTTTGCTACAGTCCTAATAACTATATTTTTTAGAACCAAATTCATTGAATCAATCCTATCATGGAATATTAACCAATAAAACTCTTGGAATTCATTAAAAGTCTCAAATTATCTTTATTTGGGTCTTTATAATATCAAATATTTTAATATTTCACTAATAATGTAATTACAACATCATCATTGTGTAATAAATAAATTAAATAATTTAATGTCTAAAAATTATAAATAAAATACCAATATGTAGAAAATAGTTTTATATTTCTAATAAATATTTATAATCGAATTTATCTTATGTATAACCTTATATTAAAAATGTTTTAGTTATTAAACATTGATTTTAACTCTTTTAGATCTTCTTTGAATTAAATAATAATGAATGTCCTAATCTAATTCATGTGGACCAAAGAGGTTTATATTTTAGTCATAATCTTGTTTTTGGTCGAATTATACTTATACAATAGAATTAGGACATGTGTTAAGATAATAATAATTTCATTTTTACCCTTAATTAACCTATTTACTCTTTACTATGGTAAATAAAAGTAAAAGGGAACAATTCACCAAAAATTATTTTTATCTTATTGAACCACATTATACTCCTTGATATTAACCATGTCTCTCGGATTTTTGAAATTCTACTCACAGAAGCAGTAAAATTATGTTTGATGTGAATTTGTAAATTCTCATAGGGGATAGGTAAAAGATGTTGACAAGTTCCATAAAATATTCATATGTCTAATGCTATTATAAACTGACTCCAATGAATTAAATTTAACTTATATAGGTATTACATATCTATTTTTACCTAATATATTTAATTAAACTAAATAAATATTTAAATAAAAAGTCAGTTTTAACCAATAACTCTGTGTTTTTCACTATTGATAAAAAATTAACAGTATTCAGAAAAATACCAAAATTCACCCTAAGCTAATTTTGATATTCTGAATTCAATAATGATGTCTATTTTACCAAATTAAAAACCTAGAATTTTCATTTAAAAATTTAAAATTAACTTCCGCTGTCAAAACCAAAAGGCTTATTATTAAGAAATAATAACTATTAAAAGCTTGACACTTGTTTATGTCCAATTTCAAACTGAAATTACTTATAATCACCATAATTGAGTTAAAAGAAAAAAATATAATCTATTCATACTTAAAAACCATTAAAATGTATAACTTAACAATATAGATTATTTTTATAAAAAAAATCAGTCAAAATATATTATTTTTCACTATTCACCCAAATATGAAAGTTATCATAAAAATACCAAAATATTATTGAAACAATATATTTATAACCTGGTTCTAATGAATAAGCTCATTTTTTTCAAATTGAATATATAAAAGGTTAAAATATTGGATTTAAAAAGGATTTTCCTTTAAAAGGTGGTAAAATTGCATTTTTTTAAAAATACTTCTGTTATCTAAAAAATTGAATTTGTTCTTAAATTATGTCATAGAAACTAATAAAATGGATTCTAAAATTATAAGGATAATATTAAATTTAAAATTCAGTAAATACTATTCATAATAGCTTTTGAACGACTAGTTTGGTAAGTCAGGGTGAGCTTGAACTCAGTGTTGCGTACAACACATGCTATTGTATTATTCAAAGAGAAGCATACCATGGATTCTTGGGGTGTCACATTATCCCCTCCATCAATAAATTGTGTCATCACAATTTGATATTTTTCTTTGAAAACAAAAGGATGAAAATATAACATTCATTTTTGGAAAACCCACATCGGAAATAGGGTTAATAAAAATATAACTTTAAAAGAAATAAATAGAAGTACAAAGGTCACCCGAGATAGCCCATACTAAGATTCTATACAAAATGTATATAGAGGATAAAGAAACTATCAAGGTCTGATGGAGAGTTGTAGAAAACAGGATTAGGAGAAAGTTAACTACAAGAAAATCACAAACATGGGATTGGTTTAACGGAGTTTGATTCCCCAGTAGTAAATGTTATCCGAAAACATTTTTGTTTTTAGTTACCTTTCATAAAGACGAATAATTTATTTATGATATTTACTAAGAACGTAAGGAAATATACTTACTTATCATGTGGACATTCATTCCTTACTAAATTTTTACTACAAACCCATCTTTCACTCCAAAAGGTAATAGAACTCGAATATATTATATTTAACCTATCCATATATGGTTCCAAAAATAAATTTATAATTCATCTATCAGAACCAAAAAAACAACATTATACACTCTAGGGACTTCACGTAGTCTGGTGGTAGGAAATAAATCCCAATCTCACTATGTTTGTGGGTTCGATTCCCACAGCTTTGCCCGACGCGACGGGTTGTCACACGGTCTGCGTGTTGGCCTTTTTATAAATATCCAAAAATAACCTTAACAATAGTATCCAATGTAAAATATAATCCATTACAACCTTTATACTTATCCAAAATACTTCTTTCCAATCTCTCAGTGAAAAATTTATATGGAAGGTAAACAAAATGTAGATCCTTTTTACTACATAATAACATATGAATACCTTCATCATGTATTCTATTAAAACACAAAAGCATCCTGAATTACCATAAATCCTTATTTATTACATTCATGCTCCCTTAATCCATATAGAATACTATATATACTTCATCCATCCAAAAATGTTGTAAAATCCAAAAATGATGGAATATACAATTCAATAATCAGTTTCATGGTATTCAAAAATATCCAATATAATTTATCCAAATCAATCATGGATTATTCAAAAATCACTACCTTGGTATCAGAACCATATTATGGTTTATCATTCTCTCAGCAATATATTTTCCAAAAATTTTATCTGCTATTGAGTCAATTTTCTTGGTTCCACACAATCTCAAGTCCTTAATGAAATAGTACTATAGTACAATCCTTATATAGTACATAATTATTATAACCAGTACATTGTTGATACAACACTCAAATGAGAAAATTCTCTAATAACAACATAAGAACTCTAATAATTCCTCCTAATATCTGGTAGTATAATAACTTGATTATTATCCAATAGAATCATTTGAGTCATACTCTGATGATTTGGACATTGGTTCGCATAGGGTCCCAACTCCTTGCAAATGAGGAATTGTACATTTGAAACCTTTTTCTTACCCTTGAATTCATGTACATGGTGTCCTTTTTCTCCACACATATAACAAACTCTCATTCAATTCATGAAAGTTACAGGGTGTTTCTTCCCACAATTATCACATCTTGTAAAATTATTCTTTTCCATATTCCCTTTATCCATCTTTCTCTATTCCATCCCTTCCTTCTCTTGCTTCCCTTCAAATCCATAAGACTCAGAGTATTATTTACATATCTTATTAACACATGATATTATTTCATCATATGATGATAATACATGGGAGACTATTTCCTTTCTAAATGTTGGATTAATATAATGAATGAAATGACCCTTCATACTATTTGGAACCTACATATTGCTGGAGTTCTCATTCCTTCTACTGGATTCCATTTCTTTAAAATATCATAAACTAGGTCAGTTTATGAATTGCAATGAATAATTCCAAACATGTAAAATACCTAACGTAAATTGAACACTTTATGGATATAATTTATAATCATCATGATTTTTTCATTGAGGAAGTATATACTCATAATCGTTTCATAATTATTTTTAAAGAAAATGTGAATTATCCTTAGAATATACCCCGGGAGTGTCGTAACCAATAGTGAAGCAAGGCCCGTTGTCGTGCACCGGTTCCCGTTCGAGTCTAGCTCAATGCGGTGTTTCCGGGTTTTACCCCTAGGTACATCTATGCCAGAGCCGCCTCAACCTGCTCGTATCCAGACAGGGATGTATTGATTAGAAAACTCACAAAATCTCTAAAATACCAAAATTCTAGGAAGTTCTTCTATACTAATTTTCAATGTCCATCTTAGTTTTATGTGATTTAATCAGATATTATCTAAATCTATCTTCCAAGGATTGTACTAAACTTTCTCTAATACCAACTGTAATTCCCCGACCCAGGTTTCCTAGAGTCGGTGCATTATTACATAACATTGGCATAATTACAAGGAATCAAGTCTCGAATGACCGATTAGTTTAGTATATTTGTAATAACTAGATACATTAATAAAGATTACATTACCTCCTAAAGTGAAAACTACAACAAAATCATGTCTCCACACTCATTTCCCCTTATACTATCCCTGCTGGTCATTCATAAAATACTTCATTACATTCTGGGAAAAATAAAACATAGAAAGGGGTTAGCATAGATGCCTAGTAATGATAACAATATAGCAGAAACTTTTATAAAAAAGAATATACATTTAATGCAATGTATAAATAAAAAAAGCCTTTTAAACTTGAACTTCAGCATAATATGGAAAAAATAAAAAGAAATAATGTCATTTACATATTCACATGGAAATTCCACTAGTCGAATAATAACTTGAAATATCAATAACCACTTTCATAATGATGGAATGCATAATGAAAGAATATAATAACCACGTAACCAAATCCTCGTGCCAATACTACAAATATTATTTTGTTAAGGCCTCATGCCAATATACTATTTTATCTCATTAGAACTACCAATGCATCGAGTAGATATAGCAGGCTCCACCAGTCACTTACAAAGTCCAATGAATACCTTATATTAATAGCATTAAACATAATAGAAACATTCTTGTTAAAACTGTCATATGAAATTTCTATACATTCTCCATAAACCATGGATGGTATAAAAATAACACATCCCTAGTCAAACATATCACAAAAACTTAAATACAATATGGGAGTTTTGTATCATATTAAATCAACTTCAAATAAGCTTAAAATCTATTAAAAGGTATTGACAGAGATGAAATCAAAACTATTTGAGAGAAATATTCCTTTTTTTTAATCAATGAAAAGTCACACATTTATAAAGGATTAATTTAAAAGATATTTTTGAATCAAAGTGTCCCATACCACATTGAAACTTTTGAAAATAAATATCATTTCAAAACATTCATGTCCATATAGATAAATCCTTAAAATCATTTTGAAAATATGGACATTAAATAAAAAGATTTATAAACAATAATCTTTAAAAAATTTAAAATTTGGATCTTGATAAGGATTACCTTTGAAAAATTCTTAAAATATTCATTTTAAAATCCTTTAAAAGTCACATATTTATAAAATAAAACATTTAAATTCAGAATATTCTTATAAGCTTTTATGGGAAGCTTCGACGATTTTATAATATCGGAAAATAGGTGTACCCGCCGTATAAGTTAAAAAAATACATTCTTAACTTAATTCATTCAAAAAGGATAAAAAGGACCTTGTTTGGAAAATAATGGGAAGATTCCATTATAACATTCTTATAAAAAGTCAAACAAGGGTATAAATGACTTTTACCCATATTCTGTAAAATAGTAAGAATTTTTTGAAATAAATTTTTAAGAAACATGGATGTGGATGATAAAGAGGTTCCAGTAGATAATTACGTATAAACAACCTAGGATAACGAAGATAATGTAAAATAAACCCTTAACTTGTACTTTTCCTTCGTTGAGGGTAGGTCAACCTCCTATATAATAGTGAAATAAATGTTATTAAATTATACAAGATTCATATACATTAATATGATATCATATATGATCTTTTAACATTGCTTTGTTAATAATATCTTAGTATTATCGTCATTTTGGACGTTAAATTACTCGTTTTCTTTTATATGACTTGTTACATAAGTCGTGTCTGTTAAGGATAGGATGTATCTTATTCATATATAGAATGATATTAAGTCTTTAAACCTTATCTTTAACCATCAAATGAAAATTATTCTTGAATGGATTCGATGGGGAAGGAATCTCATCGCATTCGTGGAGACGGTAGTCCCTACGTACACACGAGCGACAATATCATTCTTTCTTCCCTAAAATAGTATATAATTGGATGGTGAATCATATATATAGAATAGTTATAATGTTATATTTATTATATACTTCAATTACACATCAATATCATACCCATCCAAATAATAATGTTTTGAATAACAATTACACCACGACATGGAGACAATAAGCCGTATGTACGCACGTATGGTGACATGTCATTCAAAGGAGGGATAGAATACTGAATTTGGTTGTACCATATTTATAATAACATCAATGTATATATGAGATACTAGAGTTATTATTTTATAATGTATATAAAAAAGAAATAATAAGTGGAAGAAGAAAGAAACTTGAAAGAGGGTGGTGAAAACATTACAACTTCTTCAGGTTCTTCATTTTGATTTGATAAAAAGGGCTACTTAGGTTGGATTTATGACTAAATTAATTCCTCTAGGAATAAGGTAGGATAGTTGAGAGGGTATTTGAGATTAGTTTGGACTAAAAAAAGGCTACGAGGGTATAAATAATTGGTTAGAAGTGGTGTCCTTTTATAAGGGGGAGGAGGGTCTCTTTAGGAAAAACTAAACGTATTGATTTATAATAAATCCATATTCGGTTTCTAATGGCTCCAAAGTGGATTATTAAAAATATAAGGTGTTTATGGGTCGCAAAACACACAACCAATATATTTTAGACAGGTTTGGGTCACTATAGTAACTTTATCTTTTAGATTTAACTCTTAGTTAAATAGTTCGACACTTACCACGTCTCTTTGTATTTTTATATTATATAGTATATAAACATACTATATACCTCCATGTGACCCCCAAGTTGTTAATTAATGACATAACTATCATCATATAAGTCTTTTTTCTGATCCTAATATTTTTATAAATAATATATCAATTAATAATATAATATTTGTTTTAAAAACATTTCTATGTCAATTTTGACACTATTTAATAATTGGTTTTTTTAAAGTCCTAATAAATTTATTAATTCGAACAAAATTCATTTAATAATTCCTAACATGTCATATTAACCAATAAAATTATTTTAATTCATTAAATGTCTCATATTATATTTATTTGGGTATTTATAATATCAATTATTTTAATATTTCACTAATAATGTAATTACTACATCATCAATGTCTCATAAATAAATTAAATTATTTAATGTCTAAAAATTATAAATAAAATACCATTATGTAGGAAATATTTCTAAATTTCTACTTAATATTTTTAATCGAATTTATCTTATGTATAATGATATATTGAAAATGATTTATTTATTAAACATTGACTTTATGTATTTTAACTCTTATTTGAATTAAATAATAATAAATCTCATAATAAAATTAAAGTAGACCAAAGATTATTATATTTTATTCCTATGGTTTTTTTGGTCGAATTATACTTATCCAATACTATTAGGACATGTGTTAGTTTAATAATAATTTCATTTTTACCATTAATTACCCTACTTACTTTTTACCGTGGTAAATAAAAGTAAAAAGTTACTATTCACCAAAAATGATTTTTATCTTATTGAACCACATTTTACTCTTTAATACAAACCGTGTCTCTCAGATTTTCTAAATTCTACTCATAGAAGAGGTAAAATTAAATTTTATGTGAATTTATAAATTCACCTAGGAGATGGGTAAAAGACGGTGAAAAGTTAAATTAAATTTTTATATGTCTAATGTTATTATAAACTGACTCCAATTAATTAAATTGACCATATATATGTATTATGTATATATTTTTACCTAAAATAAATTTCAATAAAATTAATAATTATTTAAATAAAAGTTGGTTTTAACAAATAACTCAATGTTTTTAACTATTCATCAAAAATTAAAAGTTTTTTAAAAAATACAAAAAAATCACACTAAGATAATTTTGATATTAGGAATTCAATAATTAAGTCCATTTTACCAAATTAAAAAAAAAATTATTTTCATTTATTAATCTAAAATTACGTTCTGCTGTCAAAATCAAAAGATGTATTTTTATGAAATAATAACTATCATAATTTTGACACTTGTTTATGTCCAATTTAAAAGGGAAATTACGTACAATGAAAATAGTTGGATTTAATGGTAAAAATATAATCTATTTATACTTCCAAACCATTGAAATTTATAACATAACAATATAAATTATTTTTATTAAAAACGTTGTATTTAGTTAAAATATAGTATTTATCACTATTTACCGAAATATGAAAGTTATCAGAAAAACACAAATATATTATTAAAACTAAATTATTATGTCTTGATTCTAAAGGAGAAGTTTATTTTGTCAAATTTAATATATAAAATTTTCAAATATTGGATTCAAAAAGACTTTTCCATTAAAAGGTTGTAAAATTTCATTTTTTTAAAATACATCTTTTATCTGAAAAAATGGATTTGTTCTTAAATTATGTCTTAGAAACTCAAAATATGGATTCTAAAATTATAATGGTAATATTAAATTTAAAATTCAGTTCATTCTATTCATAACCGCTTCTGAATGGCTAGTTTGGTAAGTCGTGGTTCGCTTGAACTTAGTGTTGCATACAACACACGCTATTGTATTATTAAACGGGAAGCGTACCGTGGATGCTTGGGGTGTTACAACAATTGACTTAATTCCTAATGCTAAGACAATTTTAAAACCCCCATATCGTTTGCCTCAAATAGAACTTCTTGAATTAAAAAATCAGTTCCATGATTTTCTTGATAAAGGATTAATTCATCCAAGAAGTTCACCATGGGTAGCTCTGATATTTTTTGTTAAAAAGAAAGATAGTTCTATAAGACTTTTCATTATTTATAAATCTTTTAATAACATCACCGTTAATAAATGTATCATTTTCCTCATATTGATGACTTGTTCGATCACCTCCAGGTAGCTCAGTACTTTTCCATGATTTCTTTGAAATATGAATACCATCAACTGAAGGTAAAGGAATATGACATCCCGAAAACAGTCTTTCATACTAGATATGGGAATTAATAATTTTTTGTTATTCCATTTGGGTCAACTAATGCATATGTGGTATTCTTGAATCTTATTAATATAGTAATTCATTTGTTCATTGAAAATTTTGTGGTTGTATTTATGGATGAAATTCTAGAATATTTTCCAATTAAAGAGGAGCATGTTAAACATATAAGGGTTGTTTTACCAACGATAAATGAAAATAAAATATATGGAAATTTCAGAATGTGTGATTTTTGGATGAAATATATTTAATATATTGGACACATTATAAATAACAATGGAATAACAGTTGATCCTTCCAAAACCAAAGAGGTTGATGAATGTACAAGACCCACAAATGATATAGATATTTATAGTTTTCATTGATTATGACGTTATTACCAACATTTTGTTAAGAAATTTTCTATATTATCTAGCCCAAAAACAATGTTAACATGAAAAGGGGTCAAATTTGATTAGACAGAATAATGTGATGATTTTTTAGGAACTGAAGAATAGATTTTTAAATTCACTAGTTTCTCCATTGCCTTCACAAAATAAGTATTTCTTCATGTACAGTAATGCTTCATTGAAGGGACATGGTTGTGTTTTGATGCAGAGTGGTCAGGTAATTGATTTTGTTTCAAGAATACAAAAACTTTAGAAGATAAGTTCTCCCACACTTGATTTCGAATTGGAAACTGTGGGTTTTTTCATTGAAAATTTGGATGCATCATTTATAAGGTGAAAAATATCAAATATATACAGAACCTAAATGTATGAAGTATGTATTCACTGAGAAATAATTAAACATTAGGAAGAGAATATGGCTTGAACTAATAGCGGACTATGATTGCATGATCAATTACCATACTGGGAATGAAAACAAAGTATCAGATGCCTTGAGTCGAAAACATCATACATCATTAACCATTTAACTCTTGGAACATGATCGTTTTATTAATGATTTGATAAATTTTAGCATAGATATTGTTTGTGTAGGGAATACATCTATTGTTTTTAGTTTTCTCTGCAGTATTCTTTGACAAACAGAATTAAGAGAGCACGCATGGAGGACAGTGAGTTACAGAAAAAGGTAGAATTGGTTAAAATGGGTAACATCTAGAATTTATCCATCATAATGTTTATGTATTAAGATTTGGAAAATGTTTGTGTGTGCCCTATGAATCACTATTGAAGGAAAAGTTGGTGTGTGATGCTCATAGTTATTTATTTTCGGTTAAACCTTGAAGTACTATTATGTATAGAGAACTTCAGGTGTATTATTGGTGGTATGGAATGAAAAGGGATATTGCTGATTTTACCATGAAATTAGTCACATGTCTGCAGGTTAATGCAGAGCGGAAGTTACCAAAGGGGGTGCTTTAGCCGTTTCCAATGAAATAGTGGAAGTGGGAGATTGTATCCTTGGGAATTATGGTAGAACTACCTAAGACATATCGATGTAACAATGCAATTTGTGTTATTGTGGATAGATTGTGAAAATTTTCACATTTATATTCTCTCCAAGATACAATTTCTTTTGATCAGTTTTCTCGATTATACCTCAAGTATATTGTCTGGTTACATGGAGTTACTCTTTCTATTGAGTCAAACCAGAATCCTAGATTCACATCTATCTTTTGGAAGGGGCATCAGAAGTCATTGGGAACAGAGTTAAATTTGAGTACTGATTTTCACCCTCAATAAGACGTGCGGTCAAAATGAACGATTTAAAATTTGGAGTATATGCTTCGTGTTTGTTCAGTGGACTACCAATAATGTTGGGATCAGCATAATTATTTAGCTGAGTTTTATTATAATAACAGATTTCATTCTAGTTTACAGATGGAACCTTTTTAGTCTTTGTATAGAAAGTGGATTCGGACACTAGCGTTTTTGGATGAAGTTAGTGAAAGAAAGTTAATGGGTACAGAATTAGTAGAGGAAGTGGCTGAGAAAGTGAATATAATCTGGAAACACATGAGGACAGCTCAGAGTAGGCCAAAAATTTATGCAGATAATAGGGGTAAAGACATTTCTTTCGAGGTAGGTGACTATGTTTCCCTTAAAATCACTCCATGGAAAAGTGTAATGCATTTTAGTAAAATTAGAAATCATAGTCTGCGGTTCAACGGTGCTTTTGAAATCTTGGAGAATTTTGGACCAATTGCATACTAATTAGGTTTTCCTCTGGATTTATCTTAGGTACACAATGTTATTCTTGTTTCAATGTTAAGGATGTGTTACCATATTCGATTCATGTTTTGAGCCCAGATGCAATGTATTTGGAGATGAACAATTCATATGAAGAAACAATAGTTCATATTCATGATCAAAGGGAATTGGTATTTTTGAATAGTG
Source organism: Viscum album (assembly GCA_963277665.1). NCBI lineage: Eukaryota > Viridiplantae > Streptophyta > Magnoliopsida > Santalales > Viscaceae > Viscum > Viscum album. The sequence continues at coordinate 1,599,174,699 of OY728158.1, forward strand.
AAATCCACTAGGTAAAAGTTTTGTGGAGGAACCACATGGTTAAAGAAGTAACTTGGGAGTCTGAAAATTCTATGTGGGAAAGGTTCCCTCAATCGATTAATAAATAATTAAAATTGTGAGGACACAATTTCTAGAAGGTGGGATATTGTAACACTGTTAGGTTTTCAACTAATAAATTGAAATGCTTGAAATTTTGATGAATTTAGATTTTTATAAGTCGCCTTTAAACACAATTGTACTGCTTCTATGTTTTGAATTTCGAAAATGTTAATCTACAATTGAGTTTAGAATGTTATTTGGAGTCTATTGGAAGAAACTAGTTTTTTGTGTGAATAGTAACATACACTTATGAATAGTAATATGAATACTAATATAACACTAATGAATAGAAAATTATGTTTATTATTTTATTTTGTTAAGGCTGTAGGATAATGACATCTTGATTAATTTTTATATGTGATATAAAAGCAGTTATTTTTTTTAATTATTAATTTTTGAATTAAGAATGATTATATTTAAATATAAAGTTATAAATAAATAATAATTTTTTTTCAAAAAAGGACATCAATTTAGAATTATACATGTCGATAAATGGGTAGGGTGAATATTGGATATTTATTTGAAAGAGTTGATTTTTTTAGTGAATAGTAAAAAATACTCTTTTGAGATTCGGTGTGTTAATGACATCATTAATGATGTAATAATGATGTAATAAATATTTTCAACTTGTGTACAGGAAAATAAGTCATGAGGTATCCAATGTGGCTTATATCATTTGAAAATATCATGGGGAAGCCCATGGTTTTGAAAATACCACTAATGTGGTGTCCCTTGGAAATTATTAAAATAATCCCCAAATTTCGCTATAAATACAAAGCCATTCCTTAATTAAAATCATTCAAAATTCCTCATCAACAATGCTCTGGCATCCTAACCTCCCTATTATCCATCCCAAGGGTTCTTAAATCCCCCAAGGTTCCATCATTAATGTTCTAGGAGTTAATATACAAGCTATGAAAATTCTAAATTTTATTCTTTTTTCAATTCAAGTTCTCTTTTATGTTGTATAACATTATAGTTTTCATTACATGTCACTATTTAATTCTTATTAATGATCAATTCTATATTATAATTCATTTCGAGATGGGTGACCATTATACCCTATTTTTTAATATTTTTTAAAACTGTGTTACATAGTTGTTAGGCTGTAGAACATTTGTAAGGGATTTCTCAATTATTCTGTTATTTCCTTTCTTTTAATATTATTTCATTATATCTTCTTTCCTAAGTGGCATAAAATATCCTCAAATCATGTATATTTTATACGTTATCACCTTTATGGAAATTAAATCATCATTATTTGTCTTCTCTCCCACTTATTCAAGGAATACAACTCATTTTTTGTGATTGTTGAATTACCGACATTGTTGAGGATTTGATTTCATTTTCCATTAATTCTTTAAATACTGTTCATGAAACAATTTTTATGGTAGAAAAATATATAATATATTATTATGTCTCATTAATTGTTTTTTAATTCCTTTTTACTCATGGTTTTAATTTATGAGACAAAATAAGGATGTTATTACCAAAGAACCACTATAATTATCTAAATGAGCATAATTAATGTTTTGACTTTTGAATCATCTTCATATAAGACATAAAAAGGATAAATGGTATAAATTATGGTACTGGAAGTATTTAAATACCTTTCCATTACAATTCTGGAGTTTCACTTCCAATCGACCGGAACATCCATCATGAACCAAACATGGAAATTATGTAAGGAACTCGCCCAAAATAGTGCAAGAAACAAAATAATAACAATTAAGGTGTGAAATGTGGTTATTAAATGACCATATATGATGATATAAATATGAAAATTAATCTTTAAAATAATAATAAAACTCTTTTAACCAATATAAAAAAATTAAACGTGTTCAATGTAATGCAAGCCTACGTTAATGGAATTTTTAACCTTGATTTTCATTCTCTAGGTTAACATTCTAATTTGTTATATACGTGGTATTAAAATTGATTATTTGATGGGTTTTAATTAAATTATTTTTTATTATGTATAATTATAGTGTATATAAATATTCCATCTACTCTATTATGTCTCTCTTCAATTGTATGGTATTTATAATGGGATTTTCTTTTATAATCCTCTTTTAAAATCACGTTTTTCAAAATTCAAATGCATGGTTTTTATGCTAATATTAATGTTGAATGATTATGTTCAAGATATTGGGAACTGTTTATGATTAAGGGTGGGACCTATATTTCCCTCAAATGATTTGGGTATGTGTAAGTTGGAGGTCGTCTGTATGGCTACTCCTAGTGTATATTCGATGGTTACACAAATAGTAAAGTTGATGTGAGGGTTATAAATTATTCAGTAGCTGAGAGAGTTACAATATTTTGTTAGTAATGATACATTATAGAATTATGTATCTAATTATGATCATATGTATTGTGGAAAGATCATGTTTCACAAATCAAGTATATATATAGGTGATAAGTATGTATTTTGAAAAAGTTTCCATATGTTAAAATTATTCATGGACTAATGTATTATTTCCTTCTTTTTATATCCCATAGTGAGTTTTTGTGCTCATCCCATGTTTTAAATTATTTTCATATGTTAATGAAGGTTTTATAATAAGAATTCATCCATGTTAATTGTTGAATAATTTTCCAAGAATCATGTTTTATGTTTTAATGTTTTAAATTTTGAATAAAAAATTGGAAACATTTTTTATGGTATCCATGCTATAAAAATGTGTAATGTTATGAATGTATTATGTCCCAATTATCTAAAAAACTAAAAACATGAAAAGATCTTCAATGTAAAAGGAATTTGTTTCTTCAAAAAATTCATGATTATTTATGTAATAAGGCATGGTCCTTACAAAATTAATTTTCTTTTATGAAATAGACATTTTCAACCAGTTTTACCATGAAAATAGAATTTTATTTTTTATCTCGTACATCATGAATGGATCTACTAAATTCATTTCATTGAAGTATATTGTTAATAACAAAATGTTTATTTTTATGAGAATATATATAAAAGTAATTCTCAAATATATTATTTTTAAAATATTTTGGATGTTCTTTTAAATGTTTTCAAGGAAATTTTTTTCAAAATGTTTTCAAGCATTATTTATATGTTTTAAAGGTATTTTAAAATAAATTGGATTTAGAACATTTTCAATATTCATTAACCTGTTTTGAAGAGAAATTATTTTAATTTATTTTCAATATTTCACTTTAAGATTTCATTGTATTTTCAAAGGTAATTATTTTCAAAAATTATTGAATATTATTTTATATGTGTTCAAGGAAAAGTATTTTCCAAATGTTATCAAGTATTAATTATATGTTTTCAAGAAATATTCTAAAAAATGATTCTAATATTATTTATTCCATTAAAAATAATTTTCCATAATAGAATATATATTTTACAGTAGATTTTTTTGGATGTTCCCTAAAAATAATTTTACATCTAAGATGGCATATGTTTATGTTACTATTTCCATTATATGAATGGATCTAATGGTTCCATTCAAAATCTTTCTATTAATTGGTTATGATTAATGTCATGGTATTTATGAATCTCATTTCTCTTTCATACATTTTATGTATATGAAATATTTTTTCTTTCAAAGGTTATTAGTAGGATGAAATGATTATGAAACATGTATCTTTTTTCAGATGTTATTATTTTATTACATATTTATAATAGTAATATAATTTAATGGGATACGATATGATTTATTATTATTTTTTATCACATAAATTTTATATTTCATTATGATATGGGTGTAACATATATCTCCATCCAATGCATTGGGTAAATATTTATCTCTCATGAGAATGACTAAGATGGTCGTAATAGTGAAACATGAATACTAAGATTACCATTTAATTTTTCCTAGAAAATCATAATTGAATGAGGAGTGTACTCATTATACTATGATTGGCATTGTAGTGAACCATGAAAACCAAGATAGTATTGGGAGTGAAACCATACTACTAATATGGTCATTGAAGAGAAGAATTGGCAAATATTGAAATCTAATTATATGATTATTTTATTTCCATAATTCAATTTTTCAAACCTATGTTATGATTTCATAGATTATGTTATTTATTGGATTATGATTCATGTCTTATAAACTTCCAATATTTATCAAAATATCATTTAGATGATATTTTATATGAAGGGTATGATATACTATATTCATGATCAAGTTATTATACACTAATGTTCATTATTATTCTATAACAGGGACCACAATGGTGGTGGTACTATATTAGCATGAGTATTGTCAGAGTACTATTACCTAAAGGTCACATTGGGCAACAAAATGGGCATTTAGGCATTTTAAAAGATCATTCATACCCCTAGGACTTTGGGATATGTAATGGGTCCCCATCTACCCAGTCAAAAGTGGTATTCTTTTTAATAAAAAATTGATGATTTAACCACAACTGTTAAAAAATGAGGGTCTCTAGTTTCTATATCTATATTCATTACACAACAATAGACCACCATGTAGATTCCAATGTATCATAGGAATAATTAATTATAAATAAATGTATTTATTCATCTAGAAAATATTAATTTTAATAGATTAATAGAATATAATGTCAAATGAATATTCTCTAATCCTCATGATGTTTTATTATTAGGATCCAATGGATGCATCATCATTTTATTTCAACTATATGAATTATATATCTATATTCATGTGATGATTATGTGTAAAATAATTCATGAGGACCACATTCATTAACTTGTCACAGTCTATAGAGTCTATGTAATACTTTTCAATTGAATTATTAATGATGTACTAGAATTGGTTCTCCAAACATTTTAATGATAAGAATATGTCGACAACATACCATATTTGGAGATTTGGATAAAAAAAATATTTTAATGATTTTTTTGATCCATTACTCAATAATAATTTGACTAGAAGGGACACTAATGTGGGTGTGTATTTTCATGTAGACAAATCAATTGCATGATACTCCTTCCTTATTGTATTCAACAAACCAATATGACATTCATTGTTTTTAATATCATTATACTTTTTATAGAGACATTTTACCAGATTTTATACACCTTACCCCACCCCCTTTTGTTTTATATTCATAATCTAATCAATAATCACCTCTCAACCCTTGTTAACATAGTTTTCCCTTTATTTTTCTAATTTCAGAAATAATAAAATTTTAACATTAATATACCTACCAAAAAATTTGATATTAAAATGAATATCCATAAATTATATTAACATATTGTTTTTAATCATTTTCATAAATTCTCGGTCAAAAATTGGGTTCTTTACCAATAGCATAAATATGTTCTATAATCAATCAAATTTTTTTCATAAAGATAGAGTGATGTTTTAATAAATAACCCCAAGGATTTTTAGACCATGTTTAATATTAAGCCTTTTTTCATACACTTGGTAATGATCAATTTAATACCCAATATTTTGTCTATTGTCTTATTAAACCTAGGTACATTTATACTAGAGCCTGGGTCAACATGCAGTGTCTATGTAACTATGTAATTTTCTAGATAGAAAATTATATATATCACTAAAATATTAGGATTTTATGATATACATAGACATATCCAATAGATTAAACTTTAGTGTTTCCACTAAGGGTCACTTATACTATAACAAAAATTAAATCGTCAAATATAAAAAATAACTAAACATTGATCTAAAACCAATTAAATCATCCCAACTAAAACCTTTCTAGTTTTTATTCTTTTAAGGAGGTAAAATTACATCAAAAAAAATTTCTCATTATCCAGTGAATTAAAGGTTTAGTGTTTTTGAGTACTGTAAATAGAATAAAATATCTCTATAACACTTTTGGAAAATCCTTTACCATTGTTCAACCATAGAAATCCATATTCACTTATCATATTCTATAATAATATTAATTAAATCATGAATGGTAAAATCAGATTCGGGTAATCTTAAATCATAAAAAATGGGAAAAATCATCAATCCATGAAGAGATAAATAATAAGAATAATAAAATAATACGAGAAGAGTAAATTTCATATAAAAATATAATTAAACCCAACATATTTTCCCAATATTCTTGATATAATTATATATATTAGAAAACATTTACCATGAAAAAAGAGTGTGGAACCATCTAATAAGAGACACGAGATATGAACCATAATCAAAGGAATTAGTTATGAAAATGTATCATTTCATTCAATCATATCATAATAACAATTCTTTGGACACCAAAAATCCATAATTTGTCATTATATTTTATGAATTCCTAATATGTTCAAAAATATATTTTTTCTTACATTCTAAGAAAGCGTTTTTTCAGTTTTTCAGAATATCATTTAAGGATTACCCTTTAGTTTGTTATCATAGCCAAGAAGGATCAACATTTAGTCTGTGTTTATATCCTTGTATTCTTATGTTACATTATAACTTGAGATATAAAACATTAACAATTGAATTATGTTGTGATGTAAGACCCTTCCAATAAATAATCCATATTTGTTTGTTTCACTTGAAGAATATTAACCTCTCACATTATAATGATACCATGTAAATAAAAAAAATTATAAAACATTTAAATGAAAATAATTATCTCATTATAATGAACTTGAGGAAATGAAAATTGGATTCATAAATAATTAAAAATAAATTCATCCACTTTTCATAGAGAACCCATGTAAATAAAAATGGGTTTCTTAAAACATCAAAATCAAAATAATTCAACTTTTTAGAATAAAAATATTTAAATAAGATTGGGTTTCAGACAATTCCAAAATGCTGTTAATTATATTGAAAAATTGAATAAAAACAACCGATAACCAAAAATAAAATTCACATATATAGTATTTGATATGAAACATTTGAAGTTATTTTATTGAAAATATATTTTAATAAAATAAATAATTTAAAAATAAATTTTAAAATTGAAGAGAAAATATTTATTCTATTTTATAAAATTTTTATGAAAATTTTATAAATGTAGAAGTTTGGGGTAAAATGCAGCCATTATTTTTTAAAAGGATAATTGAAAATAATTGAAACCTATTTAATTCAAGACATTCTTCAATAAAAGTTACATGAAGTTATTTATAAATTATGATAATTTAATTATTTAACATAATACCTTTTATTATGAAAGGATGTAAAATAGTTTTTATAATTTAAAATATCTTCATAAAAATGAAAACAGGATATTCTGAAAAAATATATAAATAACGAGATAAAAACTATGTGGATAACTGATTATAATAATTATTTGGGTTTTATTAAAATGATGGTAAAATTGGATGGCATTATGTATGTGTATATGGCTGTGAATTTAATGATAAATCATATTTGAATTATTCTAAATAATTATATACTTTTATTAAAAGGAATATGTCATGGGATGATTTAAATTTGAAATTTTAGTTTTAATATAGATAGTATCTATTATAGTAAAATAATTAAACATAAAAAATCCTAATTTCGTATACATAGTCTAGTGGAAACATTATTACTGATGAATATAAGTTATGTAATAAAAAATTATTCCTTTTTGGATTACTCAGTCATTCTATAACATCCAGTATAATAAAGATAACTATATCAACATCCCTTATAATAATCTTATTCAAATATATTTACTTTTATAAGAAATAATATAATTTTATCTACATGTATAATAATTATTTATTATAATGTTTCGTTATGTAGATTGATTTATCTATATAATATTTATCTTATTTCATAATATCATTGATAGTATTTATTATTCTACTAAATTTAATCATTATTATATAATAAATGGTAATGGAATTGGTGTATTAAAATAGTTTATAATGTTATAATTTAATTCAATGAATGTTTTTGTTATGTTTCTTATAGATGGAATTATTACGAGGAATTTTCATTAATTTTTAACAAATGAATGGTAGGATATAAATTAATGAATTAAATATTAATAGTGTTATTCAAAATGATAAATAATTCATTATTTTTTATTTATATAATATATGTACATTACTTACATTCACATAGTAATTCATTATATTATTTTATTTTATTTCATAATTATTAGGTTTGAGTGACCCAAACAAAAACATTCCATAATTAGTGGATGATTATAATGATGAATCTGTCTTATTTATTTTATAATTTCATTACTGTAGAATAATAATGATATTATATTTATATACTTTACGTGTTGAATCATATTTTATGGGGGACTAATAAATTGTAATGAATATATATGATAATCAGGAAATATTATTTTTTATATGAGGTTGTCCATAAAAAATGGTTTTTTGTTAACAAAAATGTGAATGGTTATTAAATGTTATTCCTATAGAATAAAGAAATTTATAATACAAACAATTATGATTTAATTTTTCAGTTATTATAAAATTACACATGTTTGGTGAGAAGGAAAATAAATATGATTTTGTAAATAATATACCCTCATTGAGAAATTACTCTTTCCTTTGGAAGACACATATAATGGGAGTAGATTATAGTGTATTTCTTTTTTAGTCTCTTTATGTTGTACTTAAAGGCCCATTTTTATTTGGATATAATATAATTGTTTTTAAATATTTCATCTTAATATAAATAGATATCATGTTTCATATGTCATGTTGCTCAAAAAGGAGGGAATAATAGTGTGCATAACTAGAAAAGGTAAATCACCCCCCCCCCCAACTACTCAATTGGGAACATATTTTTAAAATGTTTCATTCCCATTGTGTCTTTATTTATTACATTAAATCATTCAAATTTTATATCACTAACTAGTTTTCACCAAAATAATTAAATTTTGATTATTATAAATAATATGACCCTCATTACAAATTTCTAACCTAATAATCAATTATATAAAATCATAATTATCCTAAAACATTTGTGTGTAAGATTTATCAATTTTAATATCAACACATATATTGAATGTTGATCCATTTTTATTAATAAAATATATTTTGGTGGGAATATTTTTTGTGTGTCATAAATTATTTTATAATAAAAAAAAATTATGGTGATATAAAATAATTCTAAAATTATATTTTACGTAAATAATTTTTATTCTAATTAAAATACTATAAAAAAAATATTTTATTTAAAAAAATTCCAATGTATATAAAATGATAAATATTGTTTGTAGAAATTAAGAATTTTATTTTCAAAATATGTAAATTTTAATCATTAAATAATAATTTGATCAATGTTTTATTGACTTATTTTTATTTTCTACATCAAAGGTGTAAAATATACTATTTTGGAAACAACTGTACTTTCAATACTTATAAAAATTATATACCATTTCATAAAAATATAAAATTTCGTAATATTATTTTTTAGAATTATTATTTTAGAAATTGAAATATTTTTTATTTAATTTAAATTATAATATTTATATATTTAATCATTAAATGAGAGTATATTATAAAATGATGATGTCATTATTGAAAAACAATGGTCTATTTAGTATGTGAGTGAATCTATTTATAAGATATTAATATCTTTTATCTATTACTTGTTTTATTATTACTATAATTTTCATATATAATAATCAATACACCATTATGATAAGAATTTAATATAAGGGATGTTACCTGTGTGGTAAATAAGTAGGGAAATGGTTTTACTATGATCACAGGTCATTAAATATTGTACATTGGAAACTAAAAACCTGATATCTAATTATCTAACATGACTTCCAATTTTCTAGGTCCCTGGCATGGGCACCCATCCACCAAATTTTCCGACATGATCATCCATTCTCCTAGGACACCAACCTATATATCACATCTCTAAAGACAACTACCTATGTAACCATCTACCAATGTGTCCAATGTGGTTTACCATTAGTACATTTAGGGAAAAAATCAACAATCATGGTGGTGATCACTGACTTACAATATTCTTTTTCAATCTCCCCAATCCCTACATTTCTAATACCAAATCCAAAGAAAAATAATTTGAGTTGAACATAACATTTTGGTTGGTGATGACAATAATAAGGGTTTCAAACCCAAAAACCCATAAATTGTTACCAAACATTTCGTTAAGACAATATTATTTATTTGGGATTCTTCATTTTCCATTAGGTGAGATACCCCAATTATTCTTCTCAATATTCTTAAGTCAAGATACTGTACTATTCTTCCAGATATTGCTTTACTCTCTATATATATTTTATATTCCATATAATAAAAGAGTCATGATACATCACAGGGAAACCACTTATTCCCTAAAACAAGATACACATATTAATTTCCTCATATTTATTGAATTTTGATAATCCTTTTGGATGGTTAATATTTTTGAGTAATTAAACTCCTCTTAGTTTTCTAATGTTCCTTGAGTATAGTTTTGCCTATTTTTTATGAATTTCCATCAAATTGAAAAACACTTATTTGTTGAGAAATTTTTATCTCATGTATCATATTATATGTTTTTTCCAGAATGGACACATTTATATAAGTATCATTAAAACCATTTAAATGTACCTTTCACATTGTATTCCACTACATGTAAATTTTAAAATATTTAATGTTTTCATGGAATCATGACCATAAAGTCACCCCATTTTTTTCTTGTTCACATGACATTAAAATGTAAAATATATCTCGTTATCTCACACCATACTATCTATCTTATGAGTCCACTTATCAAAAATAATATCTTCTAATTGGTCATATCCCAAATCCATGGACCTAATTCCTTATATAATATGAGTTAAAAAACACCCTGAATATTGATAAATATTATAGTTCGTAACTATATGTATATAATTATAGGACAAAAAAATTAATAGATCAAATGAAAACTTATTTTATCCTCACATGTGGTGTCATATTTAAAATATTATTTAAGTTAATAAGATTCACATTGGGGTAAATGTTATTATTATTAAGAATATCATTAAGAAGATATCTAAAATAAATATAATAGTCTCAGATAGGGAAAAACTCTTTATAAGGGAATATCTGACCTATGATCAAATCAACTATGAAAAAATGACACAATCTCCATCCAAGGTGATCAATTGGATACTCACCGAGGAGAATCAATAGAGAGAAGTAATAATGAGAAAACCCTAAGGGGAGTCTAAATAGTTAAAAGTTAGTTGTAAGAATGTTACTTATGGGATGGGTGTTTCAATTGAATTTATGATTTATCCTTTTAATAATCAAATACTCACAAATTAGTATACCAATCGGTGAAATTATTACCTTTAAATCATTACATCCAATATACAAAACTCATTTATAAATTGATGTTTTTCTTTATTTCCCCCGATATCAATTTTTTTTAATTTCTATTATATTTTATACAATTATTAGTGATGGTCTCCCATTTAATATTATCACACTGAAATAATAACATGCACTATTATAATTTTAGTGGTCCATGATATATAATTAATCATTCCTAAACTCAAATATTTTTATCTCAAAAGACTAGTATTTGTTTATAAAACTCATTATACTTTTAACAAATACACCTCATATATTTTTTAGTGAGTATCATCTCTACAATTAATATACTGAATATAGAAATCACCATTATTTATATAAATAATCCAATTTAAATGAATGAATAATTTCCACCCAATATTCACATTAATTTGTATATTACTATATTCTTCAAACAATAGACTGATCATCGATCCATAACTATAAACAATCCAAAAATTTAATGAATTTGGGTCGTGAGAAATATGATTCATTCTTTATGTCATCTATGAATTAAATAGTTAATGAATGATTTAATATTTAGTTTAGAAATTTACATTATATGTATCATAAACATACTCTATATCATTTTATTCATATTAATTTAATTTTATATATAATAGTCAAACTAAATTCATTGCATGAATATGAAATAATTAATTATTTTAATATTTATCTCGTAAATTTTTTTTGACCTTAATTAAATCAAATAATAAATTTTGTATCGATATCACTTTTTTAGGATAGGGATATCTTGTATTCATAATGGGTCCCCTTTTCTAGATCATATAGGATACAAAATATTACATAGCAGCTCAGAAAAAACCCACTAAAAATAATTATACTTAATAATAGTGACCATAACATTGAACATACCATCAATGTTTTGTGTGAAACATAAATTAATTTTACATAGTGTGAATATATCATCAGATTATAAGATAAATTAATATTTAATTAATTTTTTTTTTTTTGTGATTACAATACCCATGAATGTGTCTAATAACTTTACTAAAATTTACTTCTAAAAAATTTATTAATAAAAATAATTTAATTTCTTAAAATGATATGAAAAAATCAGAATAAAAAAATTAATCTAAAATTTATTTTTTATATGGTTCTTAATGTTTACAAGTAATATTAATAGTTATATTAAAGTTTACCCTAAAATCTAAAAATAACAATAACAATTAATCCCTTGGTTTGATTCTGCCTTAGTTAATTTATTTCTAGGCACTCATAAATGCCAATATATTATGTAATGGAAGGGAATGATAGTAATAAACTTCATAAATATGGAATGCTTAGAAAATTTAATAGATGTAAAAACCATATAAATAATAATTTGAATAGAGGAAGTAAATAAATATATGGAGAAATATTTATTTTTCCTAATTGGTTGGTGATGACACATTGTATCCTTCAAACTTATATAAATAGGGGTATTTAGTAGCCTTTATCGAATATAATGTTTAATTAAACCAATGAAAGTGAAGTAAATATAATAAAAATTTTGTTTAGAGAAGATAATATATTCAAAAAGTATATTATAAACCATATATCCATGAAATGGGAATTAATAAGCCTCTAAATGAGTATGATGTTACAATGGCAGTGATTAAATTATTTTTTTTGGAGGGCCTCAGATGTTCCCACATGTAATGATCCATAAAAACCAATTAGAATAATCAAAATCCCAAATCCAATTTTGGATTTTCAATATGAAAATTATTATGTATTAATTATATAAATAAATTAATATTTATCTATAAAAAATGACTTACCACTTTTTTTTAACACATTCACAAAATAAAAACATTTTTTTGTTCAAATTTAACACATATATATTTATAGATAATCTAATTAATTACTCTAAATACCCCCAATAACTACTATATTAGGTTTAGAGCCAAGAGATATTTATATTATGGAGAATGATCATGTATATCATTCATAACAATAAAATAACAATAATAGCACGTAATAAATCAATGATATCAAATTTAAAAGTGGGTTTTGTGTTATTAAATTATATTGTTTTCCATTAGCTACGTTAATTGGTAAGTGACCTCAAGATTAAGACTGAGACAAGTATATATCATATTGTATAAATAAACATGTTTTCTAAATTCATTATATGAATAAATCTTATGGCATAACATGTTATTACACTACTACAAAAAACCGGCAAGGGATGCGCATCACCTTTATCAGTGCGAAAAAAAAATTCTGATAAAGGATTGCTTTTATCAGCGCTAAAAAAGGAATTGATAAAGCCCCCCTTTATTAGCACTTTTTTAGGGCGGATAAAGGCCCCCCTATATCAGCACATTTTTTAGCGCTGATAAATGGGGGATTTATCAGCGCTTTACCCTAGTGCTGATAAATTTTATGTTTCAAAAAAAATTCATGAAAAACTATATTTTCTTATATAAGTATATTTATATTGATATAAATACTTTTTATTGTTATGTGATATTTATAATTTTAATACTAACATAATGTTTATAAAATAAAATAAACATTATCATTACCACCTTTATATATTCAATAAATGGGAATGTGGTTCATCTTATTTAAGGATGACCCAACCCTATTTTGATGTGTTATGTTTTCATGCCCTCTATACATGGTTGGGAAAAATTGGGTATTTAAAGAATTTTTTTAATATTTATATTATTTTTAATATCATGAAAATAAGAATCAATTTCTCTATTATTATTATTCTATAGAAAAATATCATTCCATCTGTGTCTATGTGCACTCTCTCGCCTCTATGTAGGAACATGTTCTATTTTTCAAAATGACAATTTTTTAGATGGTTCAAGGATATATTTAATAAATATATCTAATATTAATGGGTAATATATTTCTTTAAAAAATTTATATTATTAGCACATAAAATATTAATTATCATGACAAAATGATTCATTATTATCAATAAATAACACCAAGAAAGTATATTATGTATCTAATTCTCAAAAACCATGTACCTGGTTTCCATTATATGGATATAGGTATTCCTGAATAATTTATAAAATATTTATTTTTATATATCTTATAATCAAGAAGTTGTGAAATTTTCTTAAGTAATACTGTTCAATTTCACTAATATAAAAAATTCCTGAAATAATAAAAAGTACTAACACTAGATGATGAAAATTAATAGTAACTAACAAATAAAACATTATTGACTCACTAAAACTAATAAATGTAAATTTTAATAGATATTAAAAATTTCATGAAATAAGGTTCTATGTTTTTTTATTTTCATTCTACATGTTGATTTTTAAATTTATATAATATTAAGGGAAAAAAGTAAGGGTTTTTTTATCATAGAATTACATCATTGGTTGATATTCAATATTCAAATACATTTTAATATAATATAATGTACATATACTAATATGGATGCTTTAATTATCATTTCTTGAAATTAAATCTTTTTATAAATCACTCTCAAATCTCCCCAATCACGGGCTTTTGAATCAAGAGATATTTATTTTGTAATGGTTTCTCAATCCCAATTTTTCTTAATTTTGATATGATTATTATTCAGTATTCATAATATATTGTGTTTTATGTACATACCATAACTACATTTTTAGTACACTTATCATTAAACTAAATGGATTCAATAATCTATCTTAAGTTCTACCTTTAATGAGTTTTTTTTTTCTACATGTAATGTGGTTTTAATGGATTACAACTAATATGATTTTTTTGTGAATTGTTATTATTAATAAGAATTAACCATATGTGGAATACATTTTTTTTGATTTACCTCTAAAATAAAGTCCATGTTATTATCCTTGGGTTATTTTAGTGTTTTTATATGTCTTTTCTCAATTGAATTCACCTTGGTAAATTATTTACCTAATGTGATGTTTATAAGAGATAATGACCCTACATATTATATTATGCATCAAATTTTCCTCAAATATAACGATATTAATTTTTTTGTATGTCATCATATATTATTCAAAAAATGATAAAAAAATATCCATTATTTTATATTTTAGTAAAAAATTTAAAACTATTATTATAGTGTTTTCCATTGGTGTTTGATTTAGAAAATAATCCCATTTATTGTTTTCCATGGGATCAAATTCATTCTCCCTTATTCGCATAATTATTATTAATATTTAGTTTATTTATTTAAAATTTTATCACAAAATTTTTAATTATTAATTATTTTAAAAAATAATCTTAAATGTATCCCATAAACAAATTTTATTTCGAGAATTATTACTTGATTTTAAAAAAAATTCTAAAGAGATTTTTTTGGAAGTAATTATTCCATGTTTTTGACTCTCTTGAAATAAAGTTTTTTAATGAATATATATTTGGGATTTTTTTCAATCCATTTTTATCATAACAAATAATTTTAATAATTTTTTATGAGGCTCAATGAATTTTTTTTAAAATCACACCATTCTAATGAATGAAATATTTCAAAATGTATATTATATGTTTTATTCAAATATTATATATCTATTATCATTAAAATATAATTTTTTATTTATTTCATAAATCAATTATCTTTATTATGATATATGTGGGATATTTTATCATTATAAAATCTCCCTTATGTATTTGTATTTCTTATAAATATAATTATTTCTCTATGTTTTCATTAATGTTGTTTCATTCCTAGGTTCAATTAGTCAATGCTAAAATTATTAATGTATTCAAAATATTATAGAATAGTTATATGTAATTTAATTTATGTATATTCTTTCCCTATAACCATATATCATTCCAAGGTGTTTATATGTTTATATATCATGATATCCAATGTGTACACATGAGGTTTTCACAAGATCATGAGTAAAATAGAGTGTATCCCAAAACATATGGTACATAACTGGTTTCCCAAAGACAAAGGGTATATTGGCGGGGAAGGAAAATCCCATTTTTACATACATTGTAATCCCAATCCCCTAAAATAAAAATAGTTTTTAGTTCAATCATATCATTTCATGAATGTCTTGTTTATTTTCCTTGGCATAAAAAATATATATTAATGTTGATTTCATGTTCTTATGTAAAATTAATATAAATTTTTTATTCACCCATGAATAAATATTATTTTCTGTTTTTCACACAATAGACTATTGAATTCAATTATTTAAATGATTTCATTCTGGTCATGGGATTTAGGATTTATTTTCCTATGTGTGAATTCCTTAAAGTGAATGTTAAGAAATAAAATGAATTTTTATGCTTATGTTTGTGACATAATATTATATTATATAATGTTTTCATGTTATCATAACTCGTGTATTATATTATGATCAAATATGTATAACCTAGATTATGATTTAATATAATTTTTTAATTAGTGATTATTTCATCATATTTTTTTCGTGGACCTTGACTATGATTCAATACCAATAAATATAACTTAGGCTTAGTTATGATCATAAATTTTTATTCATTATATTTAATCTTGTTGATAATCTAATGTAACCACATTTTTATAAATCCATTCAATAGATTACAATGATGATTATAACCAATTATATCCCTTGAATGAGACCAAACTATTACATGGTTATGTATTAATTTTTTCCATAATAAATTTATATATGAAATCTTAAAAAATGTTATTCCTTTCAGATTCTAAGATTATAAGATTTTTGTTAATCTTATTGATTAAATAATGTAAAATATATATTAATATTTCTTGATTAATATCTCATGGAATCTAAGGTATTTTTATTGATTAATTTATTATCACTATACATAATAGTGTGTTTCCCTGCCCCCTCCCTCAAATGATACCACAATTAGGGGAGAGGGGTAATGATCCATGAGTCCCTTAACTAGTTTTCCCAAGGATGGATACTATCATCAATGGTTTGAAAATCCTACAATATGGGACAAATATCCATTTAGAAGAAAAAAAGATCTAGATATATGATGTATTAACCATAATCAACAACAAGACATATGTATATAAAAAAACAAAAACCACGTCACAATGAATGTGTGAGAGAAATGATTTAATTTTTTAACTAATGTAAATCCCCATAAACAATACAGGGGAAACAACATAGTAATTATCGAATAGTATGAATAGTAAGGTCCATCATGTTCCACAAAGTACAACTTAAAACCACAAATAATATATACATAGGTTTAGAAGATATATATACTCAGTTAGAAAATAGATGTCTTCCATGGTAAAGTGGAAGGAGTATACTAGTGAACCCATGAAAAAAATGTAGAACTAAGAAGCAGCTAACATGTACAGTTACCAAACTCCCATCCCCAGCAAGGCTTGGTCACCAAATAATGCATCAATCTATATACCATAATATAATACTCATCGATGATAGAGTTCCAACACCACATCTACACAAATTATCCTCTCTCCCAACCAATAATTTTTTTTCATGTTATCACCTCTTTCGAATAATGTCAAATTACATCACATCTGAACCACACACAACTGGTCAATCACAACACATCACATAAAGCCGAGACACACCTGGTCCGTCACAACACATCACTTCCCACCTGCACACACAAAGTACATAACCCCACATCATTTATTAAATACACATGGTATAACACAACACATATCATAATTCAGAAACATGGGATATCACTACACAATTCACCCAAGAACATTTGGGCCACTATAGCATGGAAGAGGGGCCAATGATGAGTTGGTGTCCATCCATCCATCGAACCACATCGATGCTCAGAATGACACCCTACCCCATGACTATGTGGGTATCAACACATTGTTATTAATAATTGTGCGGTGTGTATTGAAATCTTAGGAACATTAAATGTATATAAATATATATAATGAAAAGAACGCAATACCTACCTATGGGTTTGAAAAAAACACAAACCTCTTCATGACCCACTTTTCTAAAACCTCTAAATTTATATCCCCATACTAGAAATATATAATCCACAATTCGTTTTTTGTATTTACTTAATATTATACCATTTTACATAATCTCCATTAGTATCCCATTCTACAAAAACATGTAAAAATGTATCTCCCAATACCATTTTAATCATTATCCATTAAACATTACATTTAAATCGTTATCATCTAATAATTTCAATTTATGAATATTGTTGATTTTTTCCAATCATTAAAATATGTGAAACTAAATCAAAACACCATGTTGGATGTGGAACAATCAAGAATCCCAATAACCATATGAATCCACATGGCTCAAAATTTCATGTCCACTTCCCCCACACACACCATATCATAAACAAAATATTTTTTTATTTAGAAAAAAAATCACTTTTAAATTTCACATTATTAATAAGAGGTATTATCAACTAAACCATAAGATCTTGGGGAATTTAATTCATTTAATGACTAAAAATAATTTTATAATTATTCATGATGAAAAAAACAATCATAAAAAGGTTAAAATAGGATGTTTCTATGTAAAGATCAAGACACAATGAGATGTTATATTCATCAAGGAAAAATACCCATACAAGCATAATTTCAAATCAGATCAAAAAAATCATGGAAAATTAATAAGATAATACATTACATTCCCCTCCATTTTAAATTTGATATTAATTGATTGGATATATTTATTAGTTTGGAATAAACATATTACAAAAGGATATAAATTAATTTACCCATTTCAAATTATTCAAAATTATGAAATATTAAGGAAATACTAGTTGGAAATAAGAATCCTTTTTCTCGGAGTTGTTGCACCAAAATAGGGGGTGTGTATAGTATGAAACTACTTCGGGGGGGGGGGGGGATGAACCAACTATAGTACCACATTCTAGGACTCAAAATAAGAAATATTTTTTATTTCAAGTATAAATATATGGAAAAAGGAATGAATGAAGGGAATATCTCCACCTTTGAATGACAATATATGAAACTAACATGTTTAAAACGGGTTATTTGATCATTAAAGTGTGTCTTACTAAAGTCATATATTTTAATTGTCCTAAAGGTATGAATAATATTTAAAACATGAAACGTTATTGGTCAAAAAGGAATCAACATTAAAAATTGTTCATTATATTATTGTATCCATTTATTGTCAAAAATGTTCTAAAAACGTCAAAACTAAAAAAATGGGGAATTCTAGATAAATGAAAAATATTGAAGATGAGCCACCTCCCAGATTTGACACCAAAATGATAAGACATTTCTTGGATGAGACAGTACCAATATTATATACTTCCATGATGATACACTACTAGGTTGACATACTTCCTAAAATTAGATGTTAGTTGAATGACTCACTACTATAAATCAATCACCACCAAGATGACACGCCACTAGAATGACAGATACCAGAGAACATGGAATTCTTATAATTGATGGAAATGTCAAACTTTCAGAATGAATCTTCCTTATAAAACCAGGATGTTGTAAAACTATTTCAAATTAAATATCTTTAAAGTGTTACACTACCTAAATTTCACAGCACTAGAAAACTAGACATGTGGAAACCATTTGGGGCTAACACACTTCTAAAATGACACACCAGTGGAAAATTGTAAAACTGGAAAAGAAGGGAAAATTAGGAATGTTACGCCATTAAAATAAATATTCATTTTAAAACTAGATATTTGAAAAACTATTGGAAGATTCACTATTGCAACGTCTCAAATTTCACAAAAAAGACAAACTAGTTTTTCTGTGAAAATGTCAAATATCAGCTTTTTTAAAAATTAATGGGCTATGTGGTTTTATTCAATGATTTAGATAGATATCAAACTATTCTAACCCTAATGAATTTAAATACTACCCATAATAAAAGACAGTATGGATGTGAACAACCATCCATCGAGATACCCTTTATAGACCTCAACACACCTAAAAGCCTACATCCAATGTTTCCTACTATCATGAACATCCAAAATTACTTAAAAACATACATTCATTAAGATAGGAATAATGTAATTCCATCATCCATGTAATGATGTTATCTGATCAGTGAGGCACTGACTCACCCGTAGGGGTTTAATCTCATCATAGTAAAATGTGAATAAAATAGGAATTTATTCATCCCACTTATCTGTGTCATAATATCATCAAACGTCACATTGTATTCATTACATCCAAGGGAAATTATATATCTCATATAACCCTTAGGTGATAACATCACATCAAAAAAATTTAGGGGGAAAATCAAAATAACTCGAGGTACTAGTATCTAATATGAATCTCACGCCACCATGTACTATCTTATAATCCATGATGCCTCTATATGACATTAAATAAAGGAATGTTTTGTCATCTCAGAACCTTCTCAGTGTTCATGGATCTACACTAGACTCTCAAAGAAGGAAATGCTAGCAGTAATATCCAACTCCACCGTGACACTGAGATGTGATTCATCATGAAGATATTGATGCATCTGAGTGTCATGGAAAACATTATAAAAAATCGTAGCTATTGTTGAAATTTCAAAAAATATTCCACCTCACTAAATTTCCCAAAAACTTGGTATGTCTGAAAAATGGGGTGATATGTTACTCCCCTTCCCAAACAACCACTACCCATGTTGAGGGTAAACCTGTAATAACACATGGTCTCCATCCTAATACTATAGGGGACTCCTCTGGTGATAATAATAGGAATTCTGTTCAACTTGTGATGCTTTCAACCTCTCTATAACCAACAAAGCCATCATTTTTATTCACTTCTCCACATCAGGACCAAGAACACTTGCCTCCCCAACTTTAGTAAAATACAATGGAGAAACACAAGACCATCTGTAAAAAACTGCAAATGGGGAAATACAAATTGAAGATTTATATATATTATTATAGGCCATGAATAAAAGGGTTGGTGTTCTGATATTATTTTCTAAACTCTATGAGACATGCTCACAACATATCCCCCCATTAAGAATCCTCCACTTTATATGTTATAGAAAAAAACCATTAACCTGAAAATTCAACAAATTCAATCGAATGGCCTTTTATTCATCTACATGGATTAAAATTCATCTACTACTCTCTTTGTGTCTAAAGAAAATCAAAAAACATTATTTTGATATATTATATTCAAATCATCACCCATGAAAATCCAATTTTATGTGTTTTTGAGATCTTAATATTGTATTACTGATGAAAATCCATCCACCTTCATTGTTTCAGATTAAGCAGAATCTTATAAAAGATATACCTCAAACTCTTATGATCTGTGAGGACTAGAAAGAAATCCACAGAGCGGTAATTTCACCATAACTTTATTGAAAACCCAACCACCTCTATCTTCAGATCATGAGTTGATTAGTTATATTTTTGAGGGAATAACTATTAGTCCATTAAGATATCACTGTGTGGTTCTACATCAGAATGCACTATCTTCTCAGATTGAAAGTAGCACAAAAAACCTCAAATGTTATACACTCCGCCTATTGCTGATGAACAGAAGCACATACCAACATCACCTTCAGATAATCGAATGATTCCTATCACTATTTAGTCCCCTCAAAATGTTGGTATTTACTTTTTATTTTTCTCAATGGGGATTGAAATAAATATATGTTAGGAAAAATCTTCTAGTAATATCCTTCATAACCAAAGAATCCATGAACATGTTCCACATTCGTGGGTGAATCCCATGAAACCACATCCTCGTCCTTCGTTGGCTCAATGATCACACCTTTATGAGACACCACAAGTCTAAGGAAATCAACATCTCTTGTCCAAAACATATACATGGAAAAAATTCAATAGCATAGGTTGGGAGGAATAACTTGAATAACAGTTTCGAGTTTCTCAACATCATCCTCTACTGATATTCAGTACCTCAGTATGTCATTAATGAAGAGAGTTACAAACATATCAAGGAACTCACAAAACCTGGAGTCATATTCCTTATGAACATGGTCGGTTCATTCATATCAATGAAATGAATGACCATTAACTCAAAGTGTCTGTAACAATATAAACAGATATTATTTTCATTTTCTCTATCAATGACCCATAACTAGTGATAATCAGACTGTTGAATAATCATGGAGAACCAACTATTTCATCTAAAATAGTCAAAGGATCAATGATCATTTAAGGCACATATTTATTCTTATTCTTCACCAGATTTAACATCTGATTGTCACTACACAACCTTATACTAGCATCCACCTTCATGGAAAGTAACACTAGATCACCCCATAGTGACAATATAGTCCAGATGAAGCCTTTGAATGTCAGATAATCTATAGAACTATTCAAATCCCTCAACTATGAAGGTTCCATCTAATATGTATCCATCGAAATTGGTGATGTATCTGGCTTCAAGTCTATCCCAAACTCAATGATGCGTCGAGGAGGTAGTGTGAAAACAACCTTATGGAAATCATTCATGAAATCACAAACAACCATAATAGCCTCCTCTATCCCTATTTCTGCCGATTCAGTATAAAACAACGTAATTAAAGAAATAAGGTCTCTATGTGCCTTTTTTCTACAAAAAAATATATATTCAACAATGAAAAATTTTGGATGACCATCCATATGTAAATAAATTATTATCCTTTGAAATTGTTCAAAAAACCAGGAATATAATAATATCATTAGATTACAAGGAAAAAATCATATAGATTCATTTAAATAAATATATGTTCATCATGTGATTAATATTCCCCATCATGATTTTACATCCAACGATAATATCATGAAAGCAATTTTATCCTTTGATAGGCAGGGTCAACACAAGGGGAATAGAAATACTCTATATTGATAGTCATAGATAAAGGAATATAGATGGGGAAACAATGGATTGTGATGATTCAAAATCATACAAGGCACAAAAAATGGTAGATTATAAACTAATAATACCATTAATGAACTCGGGCATGTATTGTGCTCCTATATTGTTTGCATGCAACTTACAATGCCCAAATCCACTACCACTCTACTAATGGCCTCCTCTACAGCCATGATTTTATTGATGTCAGTAATCACAAGAAACATCCAAATATATTCCCCTACCTACATCATTATCCTTAAATGGACCATAAGCATACTTATCTTGTTGTTGGAGTGGTCTCACTAGTAACTACTATGGAGGTTGATGTTGAACTAGTCCACCCCAGCTAAATTGAGATCGTGCGACCACTGGTAACTGGTCATGATGATGGATAAGAAGCCCATAGAAGAAATACATCGACCCCAATCACACTAGATGGTTAAAAAACTAGAATTTTGAAATAGAAACTGTAGAGTTTGACTCTTATTTGGTCGGAACATTGAAGGTCAATAAGCATAAGACCTATCATTGGAAACACTACCCATAGAGGAACCATGTGAGTTCCAATATCAAGGAAAACCTCCTAATGATTACATCATCTTTATCACCGCTACAGTCTTCTAAACCCATAGGTACAATGGGATTGTAAAATTTTTAACTGTATACTAGATTGATGGATGAAGATCTTCATCAAAAGCCTCGATCAAGACTCCTCATCCATAAATATATCATGGTAAAATCATGTGTGGTCCTTCAACTTGATCCCATGCTCCTACACTATCATACTCTCATGTTGATGGGAGAGTAGCTTTTTACACTTCTCTACCTTCTTGGTTGAATAGAAGAAATCTACTTGAACGTTCTTCTTGATGTTGACCAATGGAACATATGCCTCCCTCTACTAACCAATGTACAACATCCACCATTGATGCATAACTCATCACATCTGACTAACCACAAAAGTAAAATTCTACCCTACCAGGTCCCAAATCAAATATAAATGGATATCCATATCCTCTATCCAACGCTCTTTTATCCATATAATAAACACAGACCTCATACTTTTAAAAATCCTACTGCTGAAAATATAAGAACATCCTATTCTACCGATCATCATTATCAGCTGAATTAACATTCCATCAATCACTAGGTTAGATTTATGAACCTCCATGTCCTGAGCCAGATAAATATGATGACTAGGAGCCATAACTATAAGGGAAAAAATGATTTCATAATCATGGTATTATGGATTTTCGTTGAGATATATTTTATTTAGCTTTAATCCATTTAGTACATTTAATCCATTTTTTCATTCCCTTGACAACTCAATTAAAATAGGAACAGAAGTCAACATGATGGTTGTACGTGTCCTTAGTATCGACCATGCAATAAGTCCCATAACACCTTGTTACTCAATATGCACATTGGAAATTAAATTTATATTGGGGGTGCTAAAATACCTTGTCCTAGAATGTCTTTCTATCTTATTTCATTCCCCAATATCATCTGAAATTCTTTCTATTTTATAACATACATTCCCCACCATGGTTGACAACAAAATCAACCATATCTCTAATCCATCACCTATAATACCTCTATATCATGACCCCCTCCCTCAAAAGATACGACAATTTGGGGATAGAGATAATAAACATTGATTCCAACAACTTGTAGGTCCTTAATTGGGTTATAGAGTCAATGGTTTTCAAAAATCATAATATGGGATGTATTACCCTTTATATGAAGAAATGATTGGGAGATAGTATGTATCAACCATAATCCACACCACGACATATATATACGAATAAAAAAACATCCCATAATGAATGTGTGAATTAAAATTATTAACGTATTTTTACCCAAATTAAATACCCAAAACACTAAAGTAACCACATAGAAACTATCTGAGTGTACGACTAGTAACATCTCGCACTTTCCAAATGTTTCACTTCGAAACCTGAAAACAATTTTTATAAAATTAGGTTCATCATACAGGTATACATAGTAGAAAAACCAATAAATCATTTTCATAAGTGGACAGAGAAAACTAATGCACCCATGAGAAATCAACAAAACCATGTATCACCAAAGAGGTGTTTTAACAAAAACCCTCAACTCACCAAGTCTCTCTTGAAATATAATGAAAATAAGTATATAAAAAATATATAATGAAAATAGATTATAGGTTACTCGACACCACTTCCTCACTGATTAGCCCCTCTCACATCCCAATTTAAGATGTTGTAGATCTTCTACTTCTTCCCAATATTGTCACATCACATCAAATCCCATCTGCAAAAAAAAATTCCATCACGGGACATAACGTTCCACCTGCACACACTATGCGCATCAGAAAACAACACACCCCGCATACACACACATATTCTATCACAACACATCTCATCCCACAGACCCATATGAAAAACACAACACATATCATTATAAATACACATCGGACATCACAACACAACTCCCTTGATACACCGGTGCCACTATCGTAAGTAAGAATGGGTAAGGAATAGCGGGTGTCCATCTATCCTTCCTCCCAACGAAATGTTTGGAAGGACACCCTCACACGTGAATATGTGGGTTTCAGAACATAGTTCCCAATAGGGGTGGAGTGTGTATAGAAATTACAGGATGATAGATTGTATATGAAAATATATAGAGAAAGGAACAAAAGACAAACCTATGCGATTACAAACAAAACACCAACCTCCTCCTAACATCCACATTTTTCTTCAACATCTAAATGAAAAACACCATACATGAAAATTGAAACCCACATTTATTTTTCAGTATTAAATTAATATTAAACGTCTTTCCATATTATTTATTACAATCATGTTCTACTGAAACATGGACAAATTTATTTCATACGATAATTGTCATCATCATCATTTAAACATACCATTTAAATAAGTATTATGTAATATTTTTTATTCATGGTTATTATGCATTGTCACCATATATACGAAAAAATATCCTAAAACAAAACAATGACAACAATAATCACCATTAAACAACGCAACAAACATATAAAACCCCACTAATAAACCATATCACGTCCACTACCCGCACACACATCATATCTCATACCACATGTTTTCGTATTTATAAAATCTTCTCCTTTCAATTCACATTCTTAAATCAATGGTATTATTACACAAACCATTAGATCTTATGGAATTTAATTCGTTAGCTGACTAAACAAAATTATACAATTATTCATGATGACACCAATCTATAAAAAAAATGTTTTAAAGAAGAATCTGATAAAGCAAGGTCATGAACCCATGAAATATTATATTCATCAATGATGTATTCTCGTACAAAAATAATTTCATGTGAAATTTGAACTATTAATTGAATGTAATAAGATAATACATCACATTACCATCGACAATAAATTCAATACTAATTGATTCATTGTCCTTATTAATTCTGAATGAAATTTCTCGGCATGTATAAACATTTATAACCCATTTTGAATGATATAAAACATTTAATGGTTAGAGAAATTCTACATGGAAGGAAGAAGTCCTCCCATACAATGCAAACCTAACCATGAATTATCCATAAGTAAATAGTCATATGTTAACCCATTCCATTCACGATGTAACCTCTAACAATGAATGAATGTTGTTCATAACGTCTAGGGTCCAATTCCTCAATATTTTTTTGAATCATCAGTCCTCGTATCACAACCAACCACTAATAGATTTAGATTCAAATGATACCACACAAAACCGGGATGTATCATTTTAAGTCGACTCATACTCTAGTGAGTATTCCATTATAATTGTATGCTAACCGTGATACAAGGAACACCAATTTTATTTTTAAATAATATCACAAGGAACTCATGTTGAAATTAATTCACACACACTATTCAATGATTTACTCCACGAGTTCCCATCACCCGGTGTCGTTCCAATCATGATTGTTTACCCATGCATTGAAAACATTCACAATAGTAGAATAACTTGACAACTATAATAGAAACTGAAATAGTCCTACCCATCGAGTCCAGTCTCAAAAAACAATCTCTTAAGGTGTTTCATCAAAATACGAAGGCCTCAAAATTCTTATAATAGAAAACATGACCACCTTTCATTCCATTGTCTCAGAACAAGCATATAAAATATCTATTCCCAAAAATAATCTCAAAATATTGGGCCCCACCTATCTCTGGAAATTCGCCATCAAACTAAGCAGTAGTCAACCTATAAGGGTCTGTCTCTAATCCATGGTCATCTATGTCTCCCACCTATCCCTATGGAACAAGCCTCACAATTGTGTCACCAGTTTTAACAACATAGTCAAAAAGTCTAAAACCTGAAAATACCAGGTAAATATCACAATGTCATACAAGTCCCAAAGCTGAAAAAAAGGCCAACAATGGCCAGATCCTTATCGAGGATCCCCATAAATAAGATCCCTCCGGTGGTCAGGATTCCAACTCATAAAAGAAATTGAATCGACACTCACTAGGAATCGATACATAGAAAAATACCCAAGAGGTCCAGTTTAAAGAAAATTTGGCATCCATTTCCATCATACTCATTGATTAGTCTAGATATCCAATGACCTATGAAACAACACCTTACATGGGGTAAAATAGAAATTTATCACATTCCATATCAACTGACAAGGGTAACAAAACAAAAGGTGAAAGAGAACTTAGTCATCAACCTCACTAACAAATTCCTCAACATAGATCCACATAAACTGCTATAAAAATATGATTATATTGGCCCAAAGCACCTCATTCTCCAATGAAATCCCACACTATAATTCCTATATGATGTGAATCGTATGTACCATGTATGATGCTTGAGATGCCTTTTACCTTTGCCAACCAAAGAGTTAAAATACACCACCGGACAATTAACAATAAACATAATATATAGATCCATAGTAAATCATAACATCCACAAAACATGTGCATAAATCAAGGAAGAAGTCATATACAACTATAACATCACCAATTAGAAAAACAATAAAATACAATGGGAATTAATACATCATACCAGAACAACTCTTCTTAGTGAACCAATTAGATAACCATCATCCATTCTGAAACACTCTTTATACACTCATCATCTATATCCTAATAAGTATAGACCAGGAATATAATTTATCTAATGCCACATTTTAATGTACTCACCCGGAATCCACGAAATTGGTGCTTTGTGACGGTGGTTTACTTGGTCTCAAGCATGAATCCTCGTATATAATAGGTTTTTAACTAGATGTGGTGGACCAAGGTGTGATAGTGGGGATACAATCCTTTTTATCAGACTAAGAAATAGTACAAAATAGCAAAGTATTTTACCCATTGGAATGTAAACAAAGTGTTCAAGAAAAAACAACTAAAATATATCATCATGTAATACAAATGAAATACTATAAATTCCAGAGACACTATGTTATAAAATAAAACATTTTTCATCCACTGGGATGACCATAAAAATAGAGGAGTATAAAATAGATTGATAGTAAAAGTATAGTCATCTACTACTATCCTAGATCAATACCACATACCAGGTCTATAGAAAATATCAAATTCCACCAACATAATTCAAAGAACTAGGGAGTACCTCAAATAGAACAAGAAAATCAATTACTCAACCCTTTCTACCATGAGATGCAGCCTCAACATGAATATAATATATATTGTGTACATGTACACATAAGATAATGTGCAGGAGTTAGAAAGAATCTCAGTAAGCCACCCTGATAATCAACATATAAATGTGATGTAATAAGAGTATGAAAAAGAAATTATGCTCATATTCTAGAAGGCACAACTAAAAATGTCCGGAAATATCAATATCAAACCATAGTTAAACCCCATATCTGTAATCTCAATCAATTTGGAATGTTCCACCATCAGTGTTCATATCTATATATGCATATATGTATAGTCCCTTAATTATACATATATAAGTAAACAAGAATATTGAGGAGTGTATGAATGAAACTACATGTAACCATATAAGAAATCAATCAATGGGTATATAATACCAATAACTTAGAAATCATGTTTAAGGAATTATATTTTACATCGTTCCACTCAATCCATTTATCATCAAGTTGATCTCTTGGTTTGTAATATCAATCGGCATATCCATTCTTTTTCCAATGATTGAAAAATATGTGTGAAATTTTCATCACAAATGGGGGATACTCCTCCTACAATTAGTATCACCAATACTCACCTCTAATCACTAAAACAATGATATTTTATACCGATGTTCAATCCTATAATGATGAATTACTGGGAGTACAACCATATATCCTCTAAAAGGAAATTTAGTCATTCGCCGTAATACCTAGGCCTATAAAATCTAGTACAATATCTGATCCCTAAGCCTCGGTCCATAGGTGGTAAAAAATTTAGTAACTCTAAGAAACCCTAATGGGGCTTACCCATAGGTGATATATAAAGAGACCTCACCATTGAATAATCTACCACGATTCGTTGGTCACCATGCCCGTATATTGATAACTCACTAGTGATACACCATGCTACACCACTCGAGTCTCATAATTGACTTGGAAGAGTATAATTTCTTAGATTATAGACCGATGATATCACAATAATCCCCACCACATGGGAAATCATAATATTACTACAAGTCATGGGACATCATACTTGTATATCCTAAACACATACTCAATGGCTGCATGTAAGGAAATACCTCTCGTCTTCCCAATATAATATATAACAATATATACACATACATGCACAATAGCCAAGT
Source organism: Viscum album (assembly GCA_963277665.1). Taxonomy (NCBI): domain Eukaryota; kingdom Viridiplantae; phylum Streptophyta; class Magnoliopsida; order Santalales; family Viscaceae; genus Viscum; species Viscum album. Next base: position 1,599,204,463 of record OY728158.1, read on the forward strand.
CATAGTTAGTACCTCAAGTAATAAATTAAATTTCAGAAAAAACATGGCATAGAAGATGTATTCCAAAATGGAATGTATGGGAATCCCAATAAGCAGTATGTATACCAGTATAAATTTTCCTGAATCCCAACAAAATTAAATACGAATCGTGTTTGGATCAACAACCACTAACCCGGAAGCACCTATGTTAAATATTGATGCATCATCAATAAACATGTGAATCATAAACAAGTAGTAAGGGTGGCCCAAACACCATACCAATCAATACATCTATATTCCCATGGGGTAAAAAGTTTCAAATTGGTTCTATGGTGATACATACTACAATCATGACCAAAATCTTCTGTAAAACTCAGGTTCATTCAAAAAACAAACACCCACTACGTCCATCATGCCAACCACAAGTGGGGAATCCTACTAAGGATCAACCTGGTATATAAGAGTGAAGGAATCCTAACTGGCATACTTAGCTAAATTATAAAAGGAGGAATCATACATGGGATCCTAGAACGATACAAAAAAGGCATCCAACAACAAGGATACACTAAGAAATATAATGATTAGGGATCCTACAATGGACTCACGAAATCAACATATAAGAAAATCCATCCCTTAGAGAGTACATGTTATTTAGATAATGATAGACACACCCTTCACATGATCCTCAATATAAACTTTTCCCAAGGCCTCATATACCATTGGGAACATCTCTTGTGGGAGACGTCCTAAAAAAGAAACGTTCAAAGGATATAGCTCATAGATTATCTCTAGTCAAGGTCACAAACTATGTTGGTTTGGACACCGAACCTACCATTATTTTTTTAATATCCCTATTAGGTGTTGGTAGAATATGAATAATGGATAAAGAACCTCTCTATATAAGTAGAATCCCCATCACCCATTAAGAGTCCTCATAATTTTTCAAGGATTCATCATTGTGATTTATGTGGAAAACAACTCATAATGACCAACTCTAAGGTCCAATTCTAACTCCAGGGTATGAAAAAATGAATACCAGTCAAAGGGTAAAAAAGGAGTAGTACATGGTGTGTCACCCTAGTTACACAATTGGTACCCGAAACGTCCCACACGACTATACACTCCCTCCGGCATGGGCATGTGAAAGCCTTAGGTACACAACATGTATTATAGGTTCATGCTGGGTATGAAACATGGGGTACATTCCCATGTCCCTCACCTGGAGTATAATTATACATGGCAAGGTGATGCACATTCACACGAAACACCATGCACACAACTTCTGGCCATGTACTCCGAACGGTCTTGTACCCCACCATGGGTTCTCTAGGCCTGTTACATGGATAAACGACTGAGTAAGTGTACCCCAAATATACACCCTTGTACATGGTGTGTTTTTATAAAACATCATCATCTCTAAATTGGAATATCACATAGCATGACATCATATACTACATGTAGTTTAGCCATGTTTTCTGAAAGAGGAAACCCTCTAATCACCGAAATCCCTTGTTTTCATCCACAAATCAATAGATCTGGATAATAGGATCCTTGTATAGGAATAAGATGTCATTAAATTTTGAAAACATAAATTTCCATTCCATTAGGTGGAATACATCATGGATTCACTTTATTTCACTATTCTCAGTTTTCTCATGGCGATCTAGCGTGTTAAGATCTTCATATCGACATCCCCCTCACTCACTCTCTCTATTTTTCCCTTTTTCTCCCTTCATTCTTTACTTCATGGTGAAAGAGGATCTGTTGGATATGTTTTAACAAGATTTAGAATAATATGAGTGAAAAAATGGAATGAAATTTAATAATGTAAATTAGAAGAAAAGAAAATGGTCCATAAGATGGCATCAATGCCCAACATTATTTTATGACTCACTTACGCAAAAATCTGCATTCCAGATTCAACGGTGATAAAAAAATATCAATCAGATGCTCCGTTCAAATGTTTTTACCAAACAAAAATTTGGGAAATTTTTAATATTTAATTTATCATTTAATAAATATTTATAATTCTTATAAAATTTAAATGGCCCAAAAATCCTCCCATTTAATATCATAGGGTAGAAACCTTATTCTGAGACCAATGGAGTCATTAGAAAAAACTATCTGAGATCGACTGCTAGAATAGAAAGACCAATTTACCCATTTAAAAATATATTAAAGAAAATAAAATTAAAATTTCACCTCAAAAAAATATTCTGGAAAAAAAATTCATTATAGTATATATACGTATATTAATCCATTAACATTATATATAGAGAAATGATTTATATTATTCAGGGAGATGGTAGGTTGTATGTTTGCATGAAATCTGTGTTCACATTTCGATTGATAGAATAAGATAAAGGGGAATAATAATTCACATTTGATGATTTTTTTAATATACATTGTTTCTATAAAAATAATATACATATTAACTTCCAAGAAATATACTAATAAAAAATAACCTTTATTTCTAGAGTTAGTAGTCAATATGTACACAAGAGCAAAGTCATTTCATTCTAATGGAATGGATGGTAGGAAGTTATTACATTATATTTTCATTATATAAGTATAAATATTTAATTATTCTCATATATAAAAATTTTACTAATCATAATAAACATACATTAAATTTGATGGAGGACAATTAATTATATCACTACATGGATTCAGTGTGTATATGTTTGCAAGATTGATACCTTCACCTACCAATTTATTTGAATGAAGATATAAAATTAATATTTAAAAATCCTAATAATATTTATGTATATTTAGTATATTGAATTTTTTATTTTTATAAAAATACCATTGATATATTTTTGTTAATGAATAAATAAATAAATAATGGGATCGATTAAGGTGATTACCTAATATTTGAATGAAATCTGTTAGATTATTTGTTATGGAACCTAAGGATTAACATTTAATAAGTATATATTCTCTACAATTGGTATAAGTATTTTTATAATTTAATTTTTTAGCATATTGATGATCATGCAGGATTAATGCAGTGAAGATAACTGAGGGAGGTGTCTCCCATTTATAATTGAGGTAAGAAAAACGATTGGTATTTCCCAAAAAATGAAAAAATAAAATTTATCAACTCAATAAAATTGATTCCAAATGTCAATTTATTATAATATATTTTCAGGTGGAATTAATAATATATCAGACACAAAAAATTATATTGGATTATGTTATTTTTTAGCTAGTCTATTGGTTTAACCCCTTAGTTAACCAAATTTTTCATTTATTATGGAAATTACTTGATCACTCTTAAAGGGATGTAATTTTATATATAAGATGAATATTCATACATTTATTTTTAGGGATTTAAGTCATTGGCCATATCTTATCATCCTAGAAAACATTAAATATTTTTTTAAAATAATTAAATTTTTTTATAATCTATCATTAATTTCATTTTTAAGACTATTTATTTAATTTGAATTTAATTTCATAATGAAAATGGTTTCAACTAAATAAAATCATATAACAATGTAATATTATCTCTTATTAATTTTTATAATTTTTGGGAGAGTAAAAATCACTCAAATTATATGACTTTTAATATCTTATATATCATATGTTTTACGTATATTATTATATGAATGAATAATGTCTTAGAATTATGTATAGTTTTGAGGAAATTATTTAATATAAAAAAATTAATATAAATTAACATCTTTAAAATAAGTTATTATCTTCAAAATATCCACTAAGATTATATAAAAGCTTATATTGTTCCCTATCTGATCAAGAAAGATATATTTAAAATTATGAGGGTTATATTTTAAAACATTTATTGATTTATATATTATATTTCCCATTTTTAGGGAAAAAATACATTAAAAAAGAAAATTTTGATCATCATGTGATAAGTTTAGAATTAACTTATCTATTATGAATTATGATTAAATATAATAATCTTTTCAATTATATTTAACATATATTAGTGCAATTTTCAATTTATATAAGAGATAAATTTCACCACATTTATGATTCATCTTGGCTGAATGAAAAGGAAAATATTTTCTAACTTTAATCCTATGGATTCAAAAATATGGATTAATATTTTCAAGATTAAATATCTATTGGTGGAAGAAAAACATTTCTAAATAAGGGTGAAAAATGAAATGAATCCATCTTAATAATAATAATATATTTATTAGAAACAATGATTTTTCATATCTAATGATTAAAAAAATAAGTTATGAATGTAAAAAATATTTAATAAGTAATGTAAATATTTAACTAAAAATAAATAGTATTGTATTATAATTTAATTTACTATCTAAATGACACATTCCACGCACAAAAACAGTTTTTCATAAAACAATTTATTTAAATTACAATTGATTTCAATTTTTATTTATCATAAAATGATGATAATGATTTCTTTTATACATGGGTATACCTTATGATTTTTAAAATTTTTATATTTATATTATTACACGTAAATTTATGGGTTTTTTAGTGAATGTTATATTTAAATAATAATAATTATTGTTTTATTTAGGTTCAGTTTTGTGTTATATATACACTAACAAAAAAATTTAGTTTTTAAATCCATTGGTGTTACAATATTAGATTAATGTTTTATTCAGCTGTATTATAAAAATATTATTGATTATAACTTATTTTAGGGAAACAATATTGTACATATTTTTTAATTGTCTTTGGGAATGAATCATTAAGCATGTGTTGATATGAACGATGAAATGTTTTGACACTATGTTTTTATTATACTAAATATAAATGGTTTATCTAATATTGAATGATTATGTAATGACCAGTGATATAATATATGTTTAATATCTCACTCTATAACTTTAACATCAAGTGTTTATTGATTTCCTAATGTCTATTAAATTTAATTAGAATCCACCACTCAGAGATGGTGGGTGTAACTGATTAATATGAAATTATAGTATTTCAACACATGGTGGATATTTTTAGTTTTAGTTCTATATGGTTGTGTATTCATTTTGGACACTTGTATCAGGGTGTATTAGACCCTATTATCATGTGCAATTTTTTTGAGACCATCCTTTTTATCAGCTTATCAATTTTTTATTGTTTATTTTATGGTAAAATCCGTGCCCCCATAATTTCATTTATTCAATGGATATTTTTCCATCCCATTGAGAGCTGGAACACCCATAGAGTTATGTTAAGAACTTCTTAGGTACCATTTAGCTCAGTTATCAAAATAGTTTTGTGATATATTTGGATAAATTGTGGTTGAGAATCCAATTTTATGTCAGTATATAATTTGGGAAATGTTTATTAGAACATAATAGATATATAACAGACACGACTATGTGAATCTATCCTTGTAATGAGCCTAAAGTTACCATGGGGTGTTTTGGAATGTTGATTTGAAAAAAACAATTATGGTCGATTATAGAAATTTTCCATGATTTTATTTGATTTGGTATAAACCTATTGAATTAATCATTCTAGATTTATGGATCTGATGTGTCTTGACAAATAATTTTTCTAGAAATTATGATGTGAAATGCCAACACTATGATGTTTCAGGAAACCTCGAGAGGAAGAATTTGATGAACCATAGCAAGAAACCCATCCTGTTGATCAAAACTATGTAGATCATGTGTTTTTTATCTAAGATATAGTTCATATAGTGGGACATAATTCTAGTTTGGCTATATAGTTTTCTACCTAATGATTTGATGTTATAGATTATGTCCTTGATTATCATCTTCCCAAACCTCAATATTTCCAATATAAAAAATAATTCTATGGAGGTGGATGATTGGATGTTGGATTTTGGGTAGATCCTTGAGTTCTAGGACTCTCATAATTCTGTTATGTTTTATTGTGATTATTTTAAAATTAATGTTCTTAAAAGTTTATTTGGGGCTATAGAGTTACAACATAGAAGAATATGTTCTTTTTGTCGAATGATTTTAAGGATCTCTTCATAGATAATTCTTTCCTAGAGGTGATGGTATTGCAATTGTTGATAGTTTTATTATGAATGGTCAAGTTAATTGACATGTATATTATTAATCCACTCACATTGTTTTTCTTGTTCACATATCACCTATGGTAGTCTTGAATGAGAAGTTAAAATAGTGAATATCTCAAACGGGTCTTCATCATGAAAACTGAAATATGATTTTCTTTTGAAACACCCCTCTTATAATGTTGTTACTGATTGATCTTTAGAGGTAGATCATTATCTATACAACAATATGGGTGGTTGGATGATTATTTTGGATCTAGTGCCAGTATCACTAGTTATATTAAATTAATTGGTAACTGTTATTAGTTACATGAAAAACCCCACGATGGAGGATATTAGGATTAGATCACCTATGAATAATTTTTTTATTTAGTAGAGACCCACTAACATGTTATTAGTGTGTTAAGTGATAGAACATCAACCATAATTTCATAGTGGACTGAATAAATTATCGATCTTATCAGTGCTCGTCACATTTATGGAGGTTGAAGATGTTTTTATTACCTTACCTAGTGGTATGGGCTTATCAGTGCATAGTACAACTATGTTGTAGTTTGATGGTTCACGATCAAAAGGGTTTTCGCCATATGCATCAAGAATTAATATTTTTTACACAGTGAATGATTCACTAGTAGAATTTGACATAGGTAATTTTATAGAGAGATGTACCATTTTCATTACTTCATCTATATTATATTATTTATTTTAAACTGGTTCATCTCTTTCATTTGTATACACCCATATCATGGAATTAATAAATCATTATGTAGATATCGTCCAACATATTTTCGTGATTGATAACTCACCATATTATTAAAATATTGGTTCTTTGATTTCATTCATGTTATTTCATTTTAATGAAATTAAATATTTATTGGTACGTTTTAGTGTTGTATTTGATACATCATGATTTCATTAATGGGATTGATTTGTTGATAAACCATGATGCAATAATAGACTATTTTCATTGACTCCATTCCATTCCTAGAAAAAAATATGGTTAATCATTTCATTTTCTGAAAATGAGACCCATGGTTGAGGCGAGCCACACACCCCCTTCTAGAAATAGGTAAGATAATATATATATTCTTAATTGAACTATATCATGAACCATAAGATGTTTTAATTTATCATGTAGTCATTGAGTTTCCTGATATTTTCCTTAATAAATTCATGTTTTACACTATTGAAAAACGTATAATTTTCAATCAACTTAGAAATAGGCACCCATCCTATTTTTACCCCCACATAAAATTCGTTACAATATGTTTTTATGGAGTTGAAAAATAGATAGATAATATATTTTACAAGAGAATTATTTGACCCTGAGTTTTACCTTGGGTGTCACCCATGGTTTTTTCGAATAATTTTAATGGGAAATTTTACCTTTACCAATAATAAAATGATCAATGGATTCATAGGGAAAAATATGTATCTATTTTCATTAATCAATTATTTTTTCCAAATGAATGTGGTTAATTTTTTCTCAATCATTTATATGAAAAAATCTAGGATCTGTCCAATGTATTACTAAAATTATTCACCAAAAGAGTAAATTGTGTTAATTATTACAATAGATTATTAATAAAATCAGTTACTATTACCCACAGAAATGTATTCACCATTAGATTACAATATTATAGGCCATAAAAGACCACATAATATTCTTCTCATTGAAAAACATTTACGAAAAAACATCTAGCATTATATTTTCCTCTGTATAGTAACGTGATACAGATAAATTGAGACAATTGTAACAATTAAAAAGTCCACCCAATGATGTAAAAAACACCAAGCCACAATACATTTTCATGATTTAATGGATTTAAAATCAATTTTGAGTAAGATTATGCTCATTTTAAATTTCAATGACATTGTAAATAGTATAATATTTCACAAATAATGGACCTTAGTTTATCCTCAATGACCATTCCAATATCGATGTAATGATAAATGTATTCTTTGATAAAATCACAGTTCGTATAGAATAACCCTCTAAACCCTGAGGGCCCTAACTTACTATAGGGTGGACCATAAACATTGACATAAAAATTTACCAATTAATGGAATATTGTGGATATTATTGAGTACTTTTTGATTCCTTGTGATACATGCCACACCCAAAAAATGAAAATATTAAATTCATTCATATTGTTGGCCATAGTTCTATGATATCTAAATGATACATTTTAAATATACTTCTGTAGTGAAAGAGTACCTACATTCACCAATAATTTTCGATCATCAAACAATTATGAGTTTTTAGACATCCATGTGATGTCAATATGGAATCAACTACTACCAAAAGTTGGTTCCTCATATTTAACATCAACCAAATGATGTATTGAACTCTTTGAGATCATCAATATATACAAAGGTGTCAAATTTCATACCAATGATAGAACCTATATAATCCCATAAATTCCTATAAAATATATGGTCTAAAAATTGTTTTGAACATTCACATATGCCTTTATTCAATGATAGAATGTTGATATAATATGTAGTCTAAAATTTTTCAAATGATATTGTGTGCAGGGCCTGTGTTTTTAGATATTCCTAATAAGAATAAATTGAGAAGGTTGTGTAAAATGTTCCATGACTTAAGAAACCATGTTGGTGGCTTGGTGGAACCTCCACACTCTATATAATAATAATACATTCCCTAAAATTTCCCATTTTGATTCTACATCAGAAGTACAATATCAATGTCCATAAACATATAGTTCAGAATCTATAGGTAGAGATGAATATGAACATATCCATAATATGTGTGATATTGTGATATTAATTCCAAAATATACATAACCATTCAATCAGATGGTACATTCATTGTATTATTAAGTGGAATGTCCAACCCAGTATTTCTCTGGTAATAAAGGTAATACTTCTTTCACACTAGCCATTTAGTGTCTTCCCTGATACCTTTCAATACATGCCTGATTGATGCACATAGTGACAATGAATGTTAACATTTGAAACCCTTCATTAGCCTTCCACCAAACCTATTATTTAAATAATAACATGTGGAATTATTATTATGCATGTTCCATGTAAATTTTCAAATGATACCATCATTAAATATAGTGAAATCTTTAATTATTATCCCTATCATTTTAATGTGTTTTAAGATTTTTCTGTTAAGAATTAGAGTCCATCTTAATTTCATAATCCTACAATGTCCATATAATGTTCTGTATAATTAATTTAGTATCCTAATTGATAATTCTAGGACACTTATAAAAAGAAAATTAATACAAAATCCATGATGTAATCATTGAGTTGAAAAGGAAAACCCTTCTTTCCTGATAAATTGCCTTTCTATTCAACCAATCCATTTGATTTCCATTTCTATAAATCAAATTCCTTTATAGATATTTCCTTCTCTTTTTTACCCACAAAAAAGTATCCAATGGTAATTAAAAGGAATAGAACCCCTCATAAAAAAATTTCATGTCTTTTTGTTTCTATTTATAATGATTATAATACCACCATAAATAATAGAATACTTCTAAAAAATTATTTCTTGTTCAAATACCTCCACATAATTATCAAAGGGAGACATAATATAAAAGGTGATCTTTCTCAAATATTTCCTACAAATTAATATGTCATTATAATTTAATATATGTGTTGGGGAATAAAAATTTCTTCCATCATGTATTTGTTTATAAAATCCTTGTAGTGATTGTCATTGATACATAAATTCTCAAATAATATTATTAAATGGAAAATTGGATCCATAATATCTGATCACCTTGTCTCACACCCCTATTCAATTGAATAAAGCCTTTGAGGGGCCCATAAATAAGAATAGAAAACAATTTTGAGATTAGAATGGTATTACATAACATGATCAACTCATTTAAGAAACCATACTTCCATAGGAAAATAAAAATAAAACTCTATTTCAGTATATCAAAATCATTGAAGATGTCAATTTATTGTGAAAAAGTATTGTCCCTAATTTTTTCATTCATGATTTTGATTATTTTTTAGGCTCTGAATTAAATATCCAGAATATTCCTTCTTGGGATGAATAATATTAATTTATAATAATGTGGTCTTTAAAAATCCACACATCATGTGGATAATGGTCTTTCTAATAATTCTCGTAATAGAAATCACAAGGGAAACAAGCATGTCTCCAATGATATCATGAAAATTATACTTCTTGGGTATCAAGGAAATGTTTTTTGAGTCTATTCCATACATCATTAAATAATGGTTAAAAAATCCATTGATTGAAAAGGGGACATAATATTGTAGGGTTTCCTAGTAAAACATGAAAAATTATGTTTATAAAACCATATGGGAAAGAAGAAAAATACATGTTTAGACTGAAGAAGGTTTCTCTAATTTCATCCTTTGATGAATCTATATGGATGGCTCAGTTTTGGTGCACCTTAATGAAATAAATTATGTTATTAAACTATTTTTTGAATTAGACATCCCATTATCAGAATACATCCCATTGAAGTGATACATAATTTCCAAATACACAAAATTCAAATGATTTAATGTATCCATTATTGGTGATGCCTTTTACCCATCTCTATATCTATTATCTTAATGAGATATTTGAAATATTTTTGAGTTCATATACACAAATTTTATGCACTTAACATTCAACTAATTATTTCATGACTTTATTTGATCCTCAAGTGGTCCTATAACTTTTGATCAACATGTATCTCCTCCAAATATTTAGTAGTATTATATTTATTCCTCATTTTACATTGTTAAATACGATCCTCATCACCCATGATTTCCAAATCACAGTTGGATGATGATTGTTTTCTCCATTGTTTTAAAATTCCCTTTTTATGGTTCTATTTTCCTGCCATCATTGGATATGACTACCAATGATTTGAATTTTCCAGGATTAAAATATAATTTCCAAACATCAATGAATTAAAATACATCCATTATAGGAGCAAAAAAGTGTATTTTACCTTAAAAAATGTGTGACGAATCTATAATGACAATATTGTGTTCAAAATGATGATTATTTATAGGAAACCCAGAGACCATGTTTCCCCAACTTATATCACCCATTTGAAAAAACCATCTATCAAACCTACTTCCTCCACATTAATTAAGTGTATAAATTCCTCATGTGAAATCATCTCACTCGTATTTAACATCAACTAGATTGTATTGATCAATTAAGAGGAGATATCCAAGGATGAATTTAAATAAAAATTCCGCCAAATTTCTTATTTAGACCTCATAACAATGTTAAAATATCCAAGTATAATCCATTTTTACTCATGATTTTATATATTAACTCAAAATATTTCCATAATTACTTTATTCTAATCTACAATGCAGATAAATTCTTAGAGTAGACCGATATATAGTAACTTGAACTGCTGCATTAAACTGAGACACATTAATCTCCCTTGATTCAAGTAATAACCTGAATTCTATCACGCATCAAAACCCATATGGGATGCATATTTGAATCATTAATATTTTTTGGGACAAATTTTTAACCTTGGGAGGTCAATTTGAAGGCTTTCCAATTACCAAAGAAAAAGTTTAGTTTTGCAACACCAACATTAATGGGTTTATAGATCATAATAAAGCATCCATGGGATTTGGAGATTAGGTAATTTAATAGCCCATGATAGATCAATTATAATATATTCATTTCTTATGGTTATTTCCTGTTATATGGGGGCCTTCATTCGGAGCCAAATTAATTTGGCATTCATCTTTTTCAATTTAGTTTCCCCTATATTAATTTTGTATTTTTGATTAGGACTAGTCCATTTATATATCCAAAATGTTGGTTTTATTCATTGGTCTCCATATGGGAAATAATTTCATTTTTCACAAGGGGTTTTGTGTCATTCACCTCATTCCATCAAAAAACCATACTCAAAAAAAAAATTAAATTTATTTTTAGTTTTTTTCCTCAGTTTATTTCTCCAGATTTACCTATTTCCATGAAACCATCGATAAAGGGACATGTGAGAAGACCTCTTCAATATCATATGTATCAACATGTAATGGATGATGAATTCCTACTCTCTCCCTCTATATTTAGATCATTATAAAATTCCCCCTTAAATTGAAGGTACAAATCCACCAATATTCACATCCAGTGCCTATGAGTTTTCTCTAGACATAATTGATACTACTTCATCAAACATCTGACTAGATATAGTATACATAGTGTGTATTTCTATACATCGATGAAAATTTCCATCAAAATAATCCTATAAAATAGTGGTATCATTATAAGTTCATGAGTAGTGTGAGATAGGGTCATGCATAATAACCTGCCAAGGCACTTCATGAGAAACATTCTAGAAAGTCTATTTTGAACAACAATTATTCCCATTACATGCCACCTCAATGACACCAGCCTAAAAAATTTATTATCATATTGAAAGTTTAGTGAATCTAATAGTGAAATCCCATGTAAATTCTCCCCATTCATCATGTTACATTTTACTTGATTATTTACTAAAATGAGTTTATTTGTTGGATTAAAATTTGAAGGGTTCCCCTCCCTCTGTTCATCCCATCATTGGCTTGACACATATAGTCTTATAGATGACCTAATTAGTGATAGGATTCAGTAAAAAAAATACATTTACAATAATGATTTAGAATTCCTACCAATTATCATATCAAACATAAGGAGCAAAAATGGATTTCATAATTTCTAAAGAGGGTTGGAAATGCTTCTTCGACCAAGACACATTCTTATCATCTAAATTTAATTGTTCAACAACTGATTGAAACTAATCATTATGGGTTAGTATTTCCCTCTCCTTCCTATTTCTACATGAATCTTTATTATTTCTCCCTAACATAAAGATGGTAAAATCATTCTCCGTTATTATTTTTGGAATTTAAAGGACCTAAAAACATTCAAATCGTGTAAAACATCAATATCCTCTCATATTAAATGTCACGATTTATAATATCATATCATTCTATCATAACCATCTCACCCACCAACTTATTTTGAAAAATCCCCAACCACTAATATTCTATCATAATTCCCGAATCATTTATTATAAATATTTATATCCCTATGGATATGATTCCATAATGAGGATTCAATTCCTCAAAGGATATTCAGGTTCCAATCAAACCGTTTGTGTGTTTTTATGTAGATACATACCTAGATAAAATAATTCCTAATATTTTTAGTATTGAATTTATTATTGGCTTTCACGATTCTCATAAAACTAGTCTTCAAGGACACTGATCCTAAGCTTCATGCAAGTCACATAATGTCAACAAAATGGAAAATCTTAGATAATACCCACACCATATTTTTTTCATTATTCAATCATAAAAACACCCAAATTCCATAATTATTTGGGTACGGTCATTATATCTACATTTTTTATCACCCTTGGGAATCAGAACTCGAGTATTAATAGAGTACCTACACAAACTGACATGTTCTTCCACAAAATCTTGATTAGAATATATTTTTAAAACTCAACAGTTCTGGATAAATCTTCTTGGATTTGGTATATAAAATTTCTCATAATAATGATATGTGATCTTCCTCACCGCCATCATAATATTTCATTGTGGAGAAACAAAAAACTTATGGTTAAATTTTCAACCATTGAATTTCAGTACAAGTAATAATATATCATTGTGTCTAAAATGTTCGGAGAAATCCTTCAAATTTTCATCTAGGTGTATTTGATCATAGAGTTTGGACACACCATATTTGGGGGTTCCCCATTTCTCCCCATGCCCCTCCATCCATTAATGAATTCTAACAACCATTTATCATTAATGTGGTTATAACTATCTTAGGATTATGGAATATGAAATTATGATGACTTCCATAATGTCAAATAATTACCATTATGATTATCTTATTAGATGTTTCTGTAACGCTCCGACCTTAGTTTTACAGATTCAGTGCATTATTACAGAACATTGGAATGATACAAGGAATCATGTTGCGAAATACCAATCATTTTAGTAGCCTTGGATGTACTATATACACACATAAATTTTATAATATATCATGATATAAAAACATCAACAACATTTTGTCCCCTTTTTAAACAAACTTATATCCTTAGCGTATCCCGGGAGGTCTACCATTAAATACATCTTTGACATACTATTTAAATAAAATATAGAAAGGGGGAGCACAAATTCTCAATAAGGATAACAATATACTAAACACAATAATAAATAATAATAAACATTTAAGGAAATGTATAAGACTAAAACAAAATCCTTTTAAACATAAAAATCAGCATAATATATAAAATATAAAATAAAATAATGCCATTTACTTATTCACATGGATATTATACTAGTCTAACAATCACATTCAATATCAATAGAAACTTTCATAACAATGGAATGTATAATGAGAGACTTCATAACCACATAGTCAAGGTCTTGTGACAAGAATACAAATAATATTTTCTTAAGGCCTTGTGCCATGATACATGTTAGTCTCAAGAGACCTACCAATGCATTGAGGAGCTATAGAGGGTTCCACCCATCACTTACTATATACAATGAATTTCTCATATAAAACGGTGTAAACAAAACATAAACATTTTTATTAAAACTAGCATACAAAATGTAAATACTTTATCCATAAACCCTTAATGGTATAAAAATAACACATCCAAAGTCAAAAATATCACAAAACCTTCAATACAGTATGGAATATTTGTATCATAATAAATCAACCTATATCAAGAATAATATCCCAAAAAGGTTATTTACATATTTGAAAACATCCAGAAAAAATCGATAATAGAAATATCCCTTTTTTCTGATAACTTTTAAAATTAAAGCTATTTATCAAGAATTTGTTTAAAATAGATTTATTAATCAATGTTTCCCATAACAGTTTGATTCTTTTAAACGAAATTTCATTTTTTAAAAAATTACTTTTCATATAAATAAAACCTTAAAATTATTTTTAAAACCTGGACATTAAGGATAATGATTTAGAAGAAAAAAGTTTTAAAACATATATAATGATATGTTAGTCAGGGTTACTTACCAAATGTGTGATGAATGAATAAAAATAATTGAGGTAAGAAAAATATTATAATACCATGATGAAAAAGGTATACACGATATACTATGTCAATGTATAGTATGTACACCAATTAAATGTGAATTGTCACCTAACAACAATGATGTCTCAATCGAATGTATGTTGAGATGAATTCCCTTATAAATACTGTATCCTTAGGTTAAGGATAAATCAATGACATAATTATGTGTGAAAATATAAATACACTAAATAATATTTTATATTCAGTGTAAATCAGTCATTGGTCATTCATACACATTCTTGAAAAAACAAAACCAATGATTTGAATGTTTAACTCAATGAATGGGAATTGAGATGATATTACTCTTATCAAGTTCATATTTATGACTTGAGAATTTATCAATAGATGTATAATGTGTATCAAAATTATATCCTCCAAAATGGGTGTAAAAATTTCTAGATTAATATATAATGAGTTATTTCACACAAAATCTTGGAGTAATGTAATCAATGATGTATGCAAAAAGCCCAATGAGTGGAAATTGATTTTTAAAATTCCCTTATCGATTTGGTAACATTTAAAACATAGAAACCAAGAATGAAGGATAATACAATGAAGATGTAAACAACCATAAATTAATGTACATTATACCATGAGTAAAATCATGGAAAGCACATACACCACTAAAAATGGAATTGTGGATAATATAGTATTAATCTCACGGGAATAAAGAAGTGAGATGAAAACCCATTTACTTGTACTTTTCCTTGGTGGAGGGTATTTTAACCATATTTATAATAGTTAAATAATTTTTATTACATTATAAGAGAACTATATACATAAATTTGATATCATATATGTTCCTCTAATATTGCTTTGTTTATAATATTTTAGTAGTATCATCGTTTCGGGTGTTAACTGATCCGTTTTCTTTTATATTCTCAATTACATAGGCCATGTTTTTTATCAATAGGATCTATTATATTAATATAATGAATTATATTAAGTTCATAAACTTTATTTCTAATCATAGAAAAAATTATTCTTGAATGATTTTTATGGGGAATGAATCTGATCCCATTCGTGGAGACGGTAATCTGTACCTACACATGAGTGAAAATACCATTATATTGAAGAACAAATAGTATGTAATTGGATGTTATATCACATATAAAGAATCATTAACACGTTATATTTATTATTTTAATCAGTTATACACATAATTATTTCTATCCAAATAATGAAGTGTTTGAATAGAAAACTACACCACGACGTGGAGACGGTAATCCGTACATATGCACATATGGTGACTTGGTCATTTATATGATGGATATAATAACGAATATGGTTGTACCATTTTTGTAATAACATCACAGAATATATAAGATAATGGATTTGTTATTTTATAATTTAAACCCCAATGAAATTGAAACTGGAAGGAGAAATGAACTTGAAAGAGTTGATGAAATATTTACCACTTCATCGGGTTCTTCGTTTTGATTTGATCAAAATGGATCCATAGGTTGGATTTTTGAACAAATAAATTTCACTAAGATCAAGGTAGGAATGTTGGGAGGATATTAGGGTAGGTTATGGCCGAGCCAAAAACATTGGTGGTGTGAATGTAAGAGTACGCTAAGTGACCTTTTATAAGAGAGGTGATGGTCACTTTTGAAAAATCATGAAATATTATTTCATAATAAATAATTTTTGCATTCTAATGGCCCCAAAATGAATTATTTAAAGTATAAGGTGGTTATGGGTCTAAAAAATCTCAACCAATAGGTTTTAGACTTGTTTAGGTCATAATATTAACCATCTATTTAAAATTTAACTCTTAGTTAAATAGTTTGACATTAACCATGTCTCTTCATCTTTTTATATTATATTGTTAATAAAATTACTATTACAAGCCACGATAACCCAATGTGAATAATTATTTATATATTAATCCTTATATAAGTAATTTTGATGTTGATTCAATTTTTTATGAATATTATATCAATTAATAATGTAATAATATTTTTAAAAACTAAATTATGTCAATTTTGACACTATTTAGTATATGATTTTTTTGAAACCCATAAAAACATTATCACTTTAATAAAATTTATTCAACTAAATTTAACATGTCATATTAACCATGAAAATTAGTATAATTCATCAGAAGTCTCAATTTGAATTTATTTGGATACTTATAATATCAATTATTTTAATATTTCATTAATAAGGTAATTAATACAACATCATTGTGTCATAAAAAATTAACTTATTTAATGTATAAAAATTAAAGATAAAAGAACATTATGTAGGGAATATTTTTTATCTTTATAATTAATTTTTATTGTCTAATTTATTTTGTGTGTAAGCCTATATTAAAAATTGTTTAGTTATTAAACTTTGAATTTAACTCTTTTAACTGTTCTTTAAATTAAATAACAATATATGTCCTAATATAATCCAAGTGGAAAAATATGTTTATAATTTATTCATAATGTTTTTTTGGTCTAATTATACTTTTCTAATATAATTATTACATGTGTTAGGGTAATTATGATATCATTTTTACCCTTAATTACCATATTTAATTTTAACCATGGAAAATGAAAGTCAAAAGTTACATATTCATCAAAAATTATTTTTATCTTATTTAACAACTTTTTAATTAATGATATTAGCTGTGTCTCTTGGATTATGTAAATTCAACACACAGAAGTGGTAAAATATTTTTTTATGTAAATTTGTAAATACTCTAATAAGGTGGGTAAAAGACGGTAAAGAGTTCAATAAAATTGTATAAATCAAATTTTATTATAAAGTGAATTAATTGAATAAAACTGAACATATATCAGAATTATATATATTTTTTGACATAAAATATATTTAAATAATAAAAATAATTATTTAAATAAAAAGTCGGTTTTAAACTATAACGCAGTGGTTTTCACTATTCGGCAAAAATTGAATGTCATCAGAAAAATACCGAAAATTTACCCTAAGATAATTTTGATATTCCAATTTAAAAAAATTAATTCTATTTTACCAAATTCAAAACATATATGTCGTATTAGTTAATTTATAAATAATTACCATTCTCAAAACTAAAAATCGAGTTTTTTAAAAAGAAAATAGTATCAAAAGATTGACATGTGTTTATGTCAAATTTAATTGTGAAATTTCTTATAAGGACCTATATTGTAATAATTTTTAAAAATATAATTTAATTATAAATCCAAACCATTCAAATTCATAATTTGAAACTATAAATATTTTCGATTAAAAATTAGTTTGTCAATTAAAATTATTAGTTTTCAATATTCGTCAAAATATGAATGTTATCAGAAAAGTACCAAACATTTATCCAAAATAAATTTTTATGTGCCAATTCTAAAAAAGAGTATAATTGTATTAATTTTAATATATTAAACTATCATAATTTTTTTTTAAACCTTTTCCATTAAAATATGGTAAAATTTTATTTATTAAAAAATAGTTATTTTATCTCAAAAAATGAATTTGTTCTTATATATTGTCTAATAAACACATAATATGTATCATAAAATTATATGGAGTATATAAAATTCAAAATTCAGTTAATACTATTCATAAATTCTTTTGAACGTCTATTTTGGTAAGTCGTGGTGCACTAAAACTCAGTGATTCATGTTGAGCAAGCTATTGAATTACTTTAAAGAAAATAAATTACTATGAAATATTACGGTGTTTAATTCCTACCCATTTTTGAAACTGCATCCTCGAAATCTTAAAATTGGTCTTCGGAACATAATTGAATGTACCGCATCAGAAAAAAAAGTAAATAAATCTATCACGTTAAACAAATAAAGGAGAAGTACAAAGGTCACCTAAGATAACCCATTATAGGTTTCCATGTATGAAATTATGGATATGGAAGATAAACTATGTGTCAAGTTCTGGGGTAGAGTGATAGAAAACATGATCAAGGGAAAGTTAACAGTAAGAAAACCACAGACTTGTAACGGGATAAATGGAAATTAGTTTCCTATCTGTAAAATTAAACAGTTAACGTATTTTGTTTTATGTTCCATTTCATAGTGTTAAGTAATTTATTTATGATATTGGAAAAGAACATAAAAAGAAATACTTATTTTTTAATTAGAGTTTCATCCACTAATAAATTTCTATTACTAACTCATCTTATTTTCAAACGCTGATTATTAAAGATGACATGGTCACACCTGATGTGTTGGAATCAACGTATATTGAATCAAAAAAACTAAAAAGGATAAACTATATATATTTAACTTGTATTTAGAGATTAACCAAAATCAAAATGGATAGTACAAGATCAGATGATCCGCAAAAAGGATAATCATTTTGATAAAATAAATACTAATCTTAATTTCTAAAATTAAACCATGAATACCCAAAGTTGAATAAATACCAGTTAATAAATAATAGTCCATAAATTCTTTCAATATAATCTAAACTAATATTGAATCCCTATACTTAGAAGATTTTGATCACACAGTATTCCACCTTTAATTGTATCTCCAAATAACATCGACTACTCATAAAGTCACATATACAAAAGTAATTAACCTAATCGCATATTCTCTATGATAGGTTAATCACTTCCATAAATAACCAATATTTCTATAAATACAATATAAAAACATAGATAATAATCCAGCATCACTCTTCAAATGAAATTCCTTAGTATTCTATTCTCCTTAGGCAAATATTATTCCCAATAGATTGAACGTCTCCCAAAATAACATCTATCACCTAAGCACCAAATAATTTTCCTATACTATAGATATCCATTTGATAAGAAATATGATCCCAAATCAACTTATTATTGATCAATAAAATCATTTAATTAAAACTAATTAGTCACACTAACATGGGACTTCATTTAGTCTAGTGTTAGGTGATAAATCCTAAATGCACTATGGTTGTGGGTTCGATTCCTGTAGCTTTGTCTAATGTGATGGGTTGTCATGCGGTCTGCGTGTTGTCATTTTTTAAAAACTATATTTCATAATGTTCCCAAAATGACATAAACTACTCAAAATAACTATTACATTGATTCACCATAAATTTTATCTCATACCTCACATTTTCATACGAAAGATTAAAAACATGTAGTTTCCTCAAATTCAAGGGTCCTATAAACCAATATGGTTATTTATACCAATATCAATAATAGAAATTACAATTTATCCTAAAATAGCATTTTCATATAACAACCAGTAGGGATACACATACAAGAGAAATGTCTTCCAATTTTAACTCATAAAAAAGTTCACTAATACATTTAAACACTTCTCTACCAATTTATTTCCAAATAGGTTCTTCATTGAGCAAGAGGTTATCCTATAGAATAGGGAATTCACTCTGGTAATGCCCTGTTCCCCTACATTTACATTAAATGAATATAAATAGATTCTTGAGATCATTTTTATTCTCTTCCATAGTACTCTTAAATTTTCCTCAGTAATTATTTACATTAGGTCCTTCTTTCTGACGCATAAAGCATTTATTTGTTCCATTGAGACACTTCTATAGTTTTTTCCATCCACATTTCCTGCATGATAGAAATTGAGCATTCTTTCTCCAGGGTCTCCTATGCTAGATCTCTCATCATTCACCACCTTTATCTTCTTTGTTTAGTCCAGGAGTAGGTTAATATATATGTTTTAGATCATATTTTTGTAAACCTAATTTGGCATGAACACGATATCTTTTACACCTACCATCATTCCATTTCATGGCTCATTTCCATCGTCGTACACACCTTATACATCATGTTCAATGTTACTATGACTTATTTGGAATCCATACATTGACAAACATAAGAAAGCACAATGTGAGTCACAAAAGAATTTAAAGAATAGCATAACACCATATTTTCAATCGAAAACAACATAAGATTAACCAATTTTATCTATTTTTATTTTTTATTAAAATCCATCAAATTGTTTTGTAATGAAAATATGAATTATCTTAAGCATATCCTCGAAAAATGTCGTAACAAAGAGTGTAGCAAGGCCCATTGTCATGTACCTAGATACCCCGGGTCAAGCCCGAAACTCCTAGTCAGAGCTTTCACTCCTAGGTACATCTGTGCCAAAGCCTCCTCTACCTTCTTGTATCTCGACTGGGATTTTTGTTTGGGAAACTCACATAATATTTACATTTCCCAAATTTTTGGATGTTCTTCTATACTAATCCTCAATGTATATCTTAGGTTAGTGTTTTATAATCACAGTTTTTCTAAATCTAGTTTCAAAGGTTTGTAATAAACTTCTTCTGATACAAACTATAATGCTCTGACCCCAGTTACCTAGAGTCGGTGCTTTATTACAAAACATTTTTATGATATATGAAATCATGTCCTAAAAGACCGATCAGTTTAGTAGCCTTGTATGTTCTATATATATTCATATGTTTTACATTACATAATGAAATATAATAATCAACCACATTTTGTCCCCTTTTTATAAACACTTATATCCGTATCCTATACCTGTAGGTCAACCCTAAAATATTTATTCACATCCAGGAAAAAATTAAACCTAGAAAATGGTGAACTCAGATTCTCGGTAAGGGTAACAATAGAGCGAAAAAATTCATAAATAAGAATAACTATTTAAAGCAGTGTATAAGACTAAAACAAAATCTTTTTGAACATAAACATCAGCATAATACAGAAACGATAAATTCAGATAATTCCATTTAATTATACAAATGGATATTCTACTAGTTTAATACTCACATGCAATATCAATATCGACTTTCATAATGATGGAATGCATAAGGCCAAAGTTCATAACCACATAGTCGAGGCCTTGTTCCATGACTAAAAAAAAGATTTCTTCAATGACTTGTTCCAAGATAGTAGTTTCTCTCATGAGACCCTTCGATGAATAAAAGCACTATAGCAAGATCCACCTATCACTTACTAAGTCCAAAAAATTGTTCATATGAAATGGATTAAACAAAACATAATAATTCGTATTAAAAATAGCATATGAAATGTAAATACATTGTCCATAAACCATGGATTGTATAAAAATAACACATCCAAAGTCAAACATATCCCAAAACATTCAACATAGTATGGAATATTTGTATCAAAATAAATCAACCTCGACCAAGAATAATATCCCATAATGGATATTGACATAGTTGATAACGACTTGTAAAAAACATTGAGGGGAATATCCCATTTAATGAAAACTTTTAAAAGTATCACTATTTTTTTAGAAGTTCATTAAAATAGAATATGGAATCAAATTTTACCATACCACATTAAAACTTTTAAGAAGATTTAAATTTTTAAAACATTAATTTCCATATAAATAAAACCATAAAACGATTTTTAAAACGTGGAAATTAATTAGAACGATATTTATGAATAAAATTTTAAAACATTTAAAATGAAATTTTAGTTAGAGTTCCTAACCAATGGAGAGACTGTTGAATACAAATAATTGAGGTAATAAAAACATTATAATATCATGACGATAAAGGGATTCATGATATACTATGTCAAAGTACATTATATACACCAAATAAATGTGAATTGGCACAAAATAACATATTAGTGTCAATTGAATATAAGATGAGATGAATTCCCGTATAATGGTCATATCATTAGGTTAAGGATAAATAAATGACCAAATTATGTGTGAAAAATATAAATACAATCAATATTGTTGGATATTTAGTGTAAATCAATCCGAGGTCACAGAAACATATTCTTCTAAAAACAACACCAATGACTTGGATATTTAACTTAATGAATGGGAATTGAGTTGATATTACTCTTATCAAGTTCACATTGGTGACATGAGAATTTATCAATGGAGTTATTATGTGAATAAATAGTATATCTAGAAAAGGGTAATTGAAGTTACTTCATAAGTAAATAAATAGTGATTTCACACATAAATGTGGAGTAAAGTAATCAATGAAAAATGTGTAAAGCCCAATGAGTGAAAATTAAAATTTGAAATTCCTTAACTGATTTGGTAACATACAAAACATTCAAACCATGAAAAAAAGATCATGAAATGAATATATAAATACCCATAAATTAATTTATAATACACCAAGAATACAATCATGGGTAGTACATACACCACATAAAAGGGAATAGTGGCCAATATAGCATTAATCTCACCGGACTAAAAAAGTGAGATGAAAACCCCTTACTTTGTACTTTTCATTGATCGAGGGTATGTTAACCTCTTTTATAATAGTTAAATAATTGTTATTACATTATAATTAAACTATATACATAAATAAGATATCATATATTATCCTCTAATATTGCTTTGTGAATAATATTTTAGTAATATTATTGTTTTGGGAGTTAACTGATCTGTTTTCCTTTAAATAATCAGTTACATAAGCCATGTTTGTTATTGATATGATGTATTTAATTAATATAAAGAATGATATTAAGTTCATAAACATTATTTTTTATCATAAAATGAAAATTATTCTTGAATGATTTTGATGGGGGAATGAATCTCATCGCGTTCGTGGAGACTGTAATCCGTACGTACGAACGAGAGAAAATATCAATATATTAATAGAGAAATAGTATGTAATTGGATATTATATAACATATAAAGAATCATTAACATGTTATATTTATTATTTAAATCTGTTATACTCATTATTATACCCATACAAATAATGAATTGTTTGAATAACAAACTACACCACGACGTGGAGACGTTAATCTGTACGTACAAACGTATACTGACTTTGTCATTTATAAGATGGATAGAATAATAAATATGGTTGTACCATTTTTATAATAACATCAATGAATATAAAATATACTGGGGTTATTATTTTTTAATGGAATCAAAAAATAAATAGGAAGTGGAAGAAGAAAAGCACTTGAAAGAGGTGATAAAATATTTACCTCTTTCTCCGGTTCTTCCTTTTGATTTGATCAAAAGGTAAACTTAGGTTGGATTTTTGACCAATGTAAGGAATCTAGGATGGAGTTAGTAATGTTGGGAGGATATTTGGTCATGGGTTGGCTGATCCAAAAGGCTTTGGCGATGTGAAATTAATAGAATGGAAAGTTCCCTTTTATAAGAGAGGTGAGGGTCTCTTTAGGAAATGCATGGAATATTATTTTATAATAAAATCATTTCTATTTTTTAATAGAACCAAAATGAATTATATAATGTATAAGATTGGGATTGGTATAAAACATCTCAAATAATGGGTTTTAAACATGTTTAGGTTATAATATTAACCTTATCATTTATATTTAACTCTTAGTTAAATTGTTTGACATTTACCATGTCTCTTTGTTTTTTATTTTATATGGTTAATAAAATTACTATAAAAAGCCAAGAAAACCCCATGTGGTTAATTATTAATATATATAACTTTATATAAGTCCTTTTTCCGAAATTTGGATTGTTAGGAATATTATATCAATCAATAATATAATATTTATTTTAAACTCAATTATGTCAATTTTACACTATTTAGTATTTGAATTTATTGAAAGCCATAAAAACATTATCACTACAAGTAATATATATTCAACTCATAATAACATGTTTTATTAACCAATTAAATTATTTTAATTCATCAAAAGTCTCAATTTACATTTATTTGGATACATATATTATTAATTAGTTCAATAGTTTATTAATATGGTAATTACTGCATCATTATTGTGTCATAAATAAATTAAACTATTTAATATAAAAAAATATAAAAAAATAAAATTAATTATAATTTTTTTATCTTTATAATTATTATTTATAGTTTACTTTATATTTTTTTAACCCTATATTATTAATGGTTTAGTTATTAAACATTGAATGAAACTCTTCTAACTCTTTTTTTATATACAATAATAATAAATGCACTAATCTAATACCAGTGGATCAAAGGGGTTCTTATTTTATTCCTAACGATGTTTTTAGTAGAATTATATATATCGAATAAAATTAAGACATGTGTTTGTGTAATTATGATATTATTTTTATCCTTAATTTCCCTATTTACTTTTAACCATGGTAATTAGAAGTGAAAAATTACTTATTCATAAAAAAATATTTTCACCTTATTGAACGAAATTTTACATAACCATGTCAATTGTATTTTTTAAATTCAACTCACATAAATGGTGAAAATATGGTTTATGCAAATTTGATAATGCTCCTAGAAGGTGGGTAAAAGATGGTAAAAAGTTCAATAAAATAGTATAAATCTAATTAACAATAAAATGAATCCAATTAATTACATTGAAATTATATAGGTTTATATATCTATTTTTTCAAAAAATAAATTTATATAATATTAAAAATAATTTAAATAAAAAGTCAGTTTTAAACTATAACTCTGTGTTTTTCACTATTCATCAAAAATTGAATGTTTTCAGAAAAATACAAAACAATTACCCTAAGTTAATTTTGATATTTCAAATTCAAAAAATAATTCAATTTTATCTAATTCAAAAAATATATTATTCTTTAATTAATTTAATATTAATTCCTGTCGTTAAAACTGAAAAGTGTGTTTTTAACAATTTAAAACTATCAAAATATTGAACTGTGTTTATGTTAAATTTAAATGTTAAATTACTTATAATGACCTAAATTGTAATAAATCATAAAAATATAATATAATTATACTTACAATACATTAATATTTATAATTTATAACTATAAGTTATTTTTATTAAAATAGTTTTTTTAATTAAAAGTAATTATTTTTTAGTATTCATCAAAATATGAAAGTTATTAGAAATGTACCAAAATTTATCCAATTTTTTTATGTCATGATTAAAATGATGATTTTGATTTCACTAAATATAATATATAAATGTGTTAAATATTGGATTTACAGAGGGTTTTCTATTAAAAGGTTGTAAAATTACAATTTTTAAAAAATACTTCTTTTGTATGAAAAAAAATGAATCTATTCTTATAACATGACTAAGAAACACATAATATGGATTCCAAAATTATATAGATTATATAAAGATCATGATTCAGTTAATACTATTCATAACCTCTTTTGAACGGCTCGTTTGGTAAGTGATGGTGCACTCGAACTAGGTGTTGCATGTAACGCAAGCAATTGAATTACTTTAAAGAAATAACATACTATGAAATATTAGGGTGTTAAATTTTTATCAAGATAATGATCATGGACTGTTAGTTTTATTTATTATCAAAATATTCATTGAGTACACTCCTTAATTTTACTATGGTTTTTATAGTCAATATTATGCTTTACTCTAACACTGAGGATTTCCACATACATCATCTAAGAATTATATTGTATATATTGAGAAACCAAAAACCTTATACTAAGAATCGTAAATGAATTATTTGGATATAAGATGCAATGTTCATGAGACATGTTATTTCATAACATGTTATTTTTATTTACATTGGGATAGTGAATATTGTTCTAATAGGGGATCAATCTCAAATATTATTCATGATTCATAAATACTTGGGATTTAGGTGATATTATTTATATTCTATGAAAATATTATCTAATATGGATTATCTAATGGACACACATAATATTGAGATAGAAAATTTCATTTTGGATTCAAATAGTTAGGATTTCATCCACGAGTTCAATTATTGTTAACATCATCACATATTTTTAATTTATTAGATTCTAGTCTGGGATAAGTGTGGTGTTTGATGTATCATGTTTAGCTTTGGAATTTGATAATGTAAAGACCCGTAAATTTAATGGAATTTTTTTTCTTAATTTTCATTGGAATTTTACAAGAATGCAGTTTCTGACGACACCTGATTCTGAGGCCCAGTGTGCCCAGAATCATTTTCCGGAATTTGGCTCGGGTATGTTCAGTGAATGAACGAGCGGGATTTTCTAACATTTGAACCGGTGCTCGGAATCAAATTATGAGGGCACCGATGGAATCGTAGCGCCAGTATTTGCTTCGAAACGCCTCTTCCGAAGTTGCATTTTCTCGTGTTTGGTTTTTAAATTTTTCGGGTTAAGTTAAGAAAAAAAAATAAAGTGCGCAACAACTTTATTTTTATTTCACTTAAAGCCACTTAAAAACCACTTAATGCTGCTTAAGCTGAGTTGAAGCAGATAGGGTGCAATTCAAAATATCCTACCCTCTTGGTAGGATATTTGTGGGGTGGGGCCCGCACAATCCCCACCGTTTCTTTTCTGTTAAGTAACGCACCCGCGAAAACCCTTTTAAATGAAAGTCATTTGGCGCGTTTTTCTAAATTCATAACGGCCCTATTAATTGGGCGGTTAATTCGTTGAAATTAATTCTATGAATTAACTTTGTTTGTTTCTTAACACGTTTTCAATTTGATGGCATGTTAATAAAATAAGGCCAACACACCTTCTTCTTGGATGTTGTGTTAAACCTTTGGATAATCTCTAAAGATCTTCATCCTCCTTCACGAAGAACGCGAAGAACGCGAAGAACGTGAAGAACGCCGACCTCCGACGAAGGGAAAAAAAGAAAGCCAGACCCCCGGAGGTCGATGACGTGACGCCGAAAATTCTCCCTCCGTGACGCTTCTTCGACGAGGATCAATCCCCGCGACAATCTTCGATCGACATCTTGAGGTAGGGGATTAGAGTACTTTTAATTATTTGTGGATTATAACATCAACATGGATTTAATTGTTATAATTATATCTGTATGTTCTTGATCCTCGGAGTTTGTCTACTCGATGCCATGTGCCACGCGACAGCGACGCCATTCCGCGATGCGACGATCCTTTTCTTCTACGACGGTCAATTCTGCGACGAACTCGCGTCTGACGACGACATTGAGGTAGGGGTCGTTTGGAAAATAAAAATACCCATTTTTGTTTTCCTCCAAGGCAAGAACGCGGACCAACCAATTAACATGTTGGTCCGCAGATTATTATTGCAGGTTGAGGTTTATCAATTGATGAGAATTATGGTTATGTTTCGAACCGCTAACATGGTGGGTGCGGACCAACGAACAAGTCCGAACCCACCGCCCTTTTGTTCTCTGTGTGCAGAATGATGGACGACGCCAAAACGGGCCGCAGAGACGATTTGTTGATTCCGCAGTGAAGGACGGGACCTGGGATGAGCTACGACACAGACGGAAATGAAATCGGACCACCGGAGCATCTCCGGTGGCCCGCAGACTCCACCGGTGGCGCGGGTCGCCGGTGCGGCTGCGCCGGCGGCCAGAGGCGGCGGCGGCACAGCGCGCCGCCGGACGGAGCTGCTGTGGCTGAAGTCGCGGTGGCGGGATGCAGTTCCATGGCCGCGCGGAACCGAAGGCAGGATGCGGCATTGCCGCGTCCATTGGCGAGAGGCGGCCCCCAGAAAATTATATTTATGGTGTACTATAATACAAAATCTATATGAAATTTATGAGTTTATCCAATTCCCTAGCCATACCGAATTAGTGGGCCAATATTTTTGGAGGTTATATCATGGTGAAAAAATAAATATGGTTTATTTATAATAATTATTAAGATTTAAAGAAGTTACCTAAAAAAATGTTTAAGGATTCTTCATGTTATCATTGATGATTTAAAGGAATTATAAAACATCATTATAAGAATATAAATGAAGTTTATGTATTAGATATGAGCTTGAAATGTATTAATCCTATATATAACACAAAATATATAGATATACATGAGATAAAAGTAGAAAAAAAATTAATTGAAGATTTTAAAAAAAACATTAGTTAAATAAAAAATCATCTTAATCACGAAAGAAACTCATGTAAATCATGTAAAGGTGTTTCCTAAAAATACATAGCGAACGAAGACATCACATGATAAGGATATGGTTATTAAAAAGGTAGTGACAAAGTACCATCCCTAGTTGAAGAATTATTTAAGAGATGTAAGGTCTAGAATTAATCCAAGATACCCCAAAAATGAATTTGATATGAAAATGTAGAACATATTATAGTAATGTGTCTCTTATGATTTAATTATTAATGGGAGGTAGATTTTTTTCAAAATAAAAGGAAACAATTTTATACCAACATTATATTTTTAAATATTGATGTCCATTCAAATTTTTGTTGAGAATAATGTGCATAGTAGGCAATGAAGAGGAAGCTGTTAATGATTTTTTAAAGGATGAAGAAAAAAATTCCTTTCATATAAACAATATTTCATTATAGAAACTAATTTAAAAGAATACTAAAAAAGATAGTGTTACAGCCTACCAAAAGTAGTAGTTGTGCTCAATGTGGAACTAGATGCGGTTCCTAATGTCAATGAAATAAA
Source organism: Viscum album (assembly GCA_963277665.1). NCBI lineage: Eukaryota > Viridiplantae > Streptophyta > Magnoliopsida > Santalales > Viscaceae > Viscum > Viscum album. The sequence continues at coordinate 1,599,233,727 of OY728158.1, forward strand.
AACATATTAGTGGTATGACAATAAAATTGTATCAGTAACTAAATTATCAGGATTTTGAAAATTTTCCATTATAAATGGAGGTTTAAATAAAAATAATATACCCATGGGATTATCAATGATGTTATAAATTCCACATTGAGAATTAAAAGACAATCATAGGTGGTTGAAGACTATAATTCATCATTTAAATATATATATATGAGCGTTGATTCTATTATGATAGAATTAATTTCCTTTATAAGAAAACAATTAAATGAAATATACTAAATTTAATAAAGTGAAAAATTTATTTTCGGGGTTCCTAGATGAAAAAATATTCAAATGGGTTAAACAAGCTCCAAATCTATAGATAAATTTTAAATATAAAAATTACGAAAATTTTTGCAACTGTTGAGTTGGTTATAATTTTAGGACATATAATCATGAAAACCCCCAATTAAAAAAAATTGTAAAATTAAAATAATAAATTATAGTACATGTTTGGCAGATAATGAAATTTAAATTAAATTTAATTTTTTTGGATATTTTCATTTGTAATTTATTTCATGTATCATATAAATATTGTAATGTTACATATGGGGAAGTAAGAGTTTGTTCTAGATATTTAATTCAAGATATTAGTATATGGTAATGACATAGATTGATATAATCGTAACATTCATTGTAATGATAAAAATGTAAAAAAAATATAGATTCTATAATATATTCAATTATAAATAAACTGAATATTTTTACAGTAATTCTTTTGGAAATTAGTCTAAAAATATATTCTTTGATTTAAGTAATATAATAATGAAAATGTATGAGATATTTTAAAATAATTAAATTACATGAGGTCAAACAAAAAAATTTATATTGAGGGTATTAGTCTAAACATTACATAATGATTTTTTTCTATGAACCTGTTTTGTAGATGATTAAATTTAAATGATACACTATTTCCTATATTGTAATCAATATGGTTATGATGAGGGTTTCATGAAGTACGTAATGTGTGAAAGTGGGATTCTACAAATCATGGTGATTTATGGGTTTTATTAAGTAATAAATATTTACATCGAATCCTGGAGATTGACTTATTCCATGTATAGAATATATAGTACTGTTTCACATGTTGAAAGTCAAGATCCTCTATAGTATAAATGAAATAATACATTTTGATAGGTTTTATTCAATTTACATCTATATTGGAATCATGATACCTTATATCACTTTATTTATCCTCCTTACACATTTTCTAAAAAGTATATCTTTTATTAATTTCATTTTAAATATTTATGATGATTTTTAACACTGTTATATTTTATATTATATTTATACATTACATAAATTTGAATACCAACTACTATTTTATACTATAATTAGTATTAAATATTCTAAACTATGGTTTTAAATAATTTTTATAATTCCAATCACATTACAATTAATGTATCCATAAAATTATATTTTTTAACTAAAACTCCAATCATTATTATTTGTATCAATATTTGTTTATCTAGAAAAATAAATATTATGATTGTAGGTATCTATATTTTAGACTACACATGACACTATATTAAAAAAAATCAATTATATTATAAAAATTTAAATTTAATATCTTATAAACTAACTACAATTTTTTTAATTTTTTCTTGATGTGAGGTTTTGTTTTTTGTTCGATTAACATTCTCAATTCATCTTCCCTTATATTTGTAATATGAATGATTATAAATATTGGAGAGATCATAAGGATATTTTTTTAATCAAATAAATGATATTTTATGATTATGACTAGAATTAGTACAAATATAGTGATTGAGGTGTCAAATTTGTTTCATTATGAGCGAATATAAATTTAATTGAATTTTTTTACTTGAGAAATTCAAATTTTTGTTAAATTTAATAGAATAACAATATTCATTTTAAATAATATAAAAATATTTGTAAAATATTGAATATTATTGATGTTATGATATTTCAAAAAGTTAATTTCAATGAGATTTAACGTCCTATGTTTACTAAATATTATCATAGTTTTTATGTTTTCCATGTGAGACTCTATATCAAACTCATTAGAGGTTCATCAATATTATAAATAATATTCAATATATAATAGATACTATTTTTTTGTATGATCAATTGGGGGTAATTATTTATTTCATAACTTATAAATGGGAATTTAATAGAATTATTTCCTATTATATGATGAAAATCAAGTATTTAATCCTTGAAAATATAATTTGAACACATATACAGTATGAATGTCACCTTATGTGATATGGTGATATGGAATGTAAGAATAATACATTTTCATTCACAACTGCTTTTCAAGCACTAAAATATGTTATGTAATACATCAATTAAAATGATAAAATATTTATATATCATAGTTATCCAGAATGATCAAAATATCATTTTTCTCGTAACAATAGATGGATGTTTCGGAATGGAAACTTTAAAAGATAACAGTTGGACTAAAAAAATAATATTTTTGTAGTTTCTAGAAGAAATTATAATTTTTTAATATAATTTTTTATAATATAATAATACATTTAAATAAATAATATATTGTATTGACTATAAACAAAAATAAAAATATAAATCTAAGAATCATTATAAAAAAGGATTCAAGAGAATGCATGTGTTATATTATTATGTGAAATATATAGAGATATATTTTCTAAAATGTCATCAGTGGTTAGTGGAAATAGTGACTAGAGATATAGAATAACATATTTTAAAGTTACAATCATATATTATATAGATTTTATATCCATATAATTAATGAAGGATCATATAACCTAACATTTACACCTAATTTATGATTCTAATCAAAATTTTAACAATATATATCAAATTATAGAGGATGTTAAAAGTAAGTTAACATAAATATAAAAACCTTATTATTTTACAGTTTCATTAGAAAAATATTATTTCAGTTGAAAAATAACATTTATGTTATTAGTTCAATAGAATTCTACTTTTCAAATATCACAAATGAAGATGTGAAGCTTTATTTGGAATAGGACAAGTCAGAATATATTATTTCTTATAAAATTTCTAAAATTATATTTTAAGGTAATGATAGAATATAAGATGACAAAAAAATTCAATATATATAATAAGATAAGAATAAAAATGATAAATGATTACCATTCTCATATTATATGGATCATTTTTTTAATATTACATATAATATTGAGTGTTTTACATGGTAATTGACCAAAATTACGATAGATTGAAAGGGTAATGGGAATGTATATAGTCAAATGTGGTATAATAACACTACATTCATATTTAGAGGGGAATATGTTAGATAAAAAAGGCCTTTATTATAAAATATATATTTTTCTCAAAAAAAGAATCATTTATAAAAAATTATAAAGGTGGAAAATAGGGGGAAAAAATCTCTCACTGGGTATATTTATGTTTTTTTGTGAACATTATGTTTTAATTTCAGAAAACCATGTTTCCTTTTAAAACCAATGATCTATAGAAATCATGATAAGAAATGATACTTTTTTATACTAATTAATGACCCAAAATGATCTATATTCAAATGAAATAATTTATGAATACACGATGGTGTACTGTAGCTCTAGCTATAATTATATTACTTGAACATCATAAAAATTCCGGATCTAATAAATCTTCTGTAGCGTTTTATCCTAAAATAATATTCATTATCTTTTAGACTATACTGTTGAGTGTGAGTTATGTTTTATGAATATTCACAAAATTTTAGGTATTATATTTTTTATTTCATAATGATATTATATAAATTTATATTAATAGATTTTATGGAACCATATTCTAATGATAGATATCAAGTAATTTATATGGTTGAAACCCTCTAGGTAAATTATTTTCATAATTTATTATCAATTTTTATATATTAAATATTTTCATTATCACATATGTCATGTTCATGTGTTTTTATATAAATTAATTTCTCAATTTAATTAATAAGGATTTTGAAATATTTCTAATTGTATTTTTTAATATAAAATAAATTTTTGAGTTTTTATTTAACTTAAAATGACAATAGTTGTTTCTAGGTCATTAAATGAGTCTAATTTGTTTTATTAAAAACGGTCAACAATTTTGATTACTCTAATTATAGACCCTATGTGTGTTAATTTGTTTTTTGATTTGAGGTATTTCTACCTATAAATATCTAATTTTTAGAATCCTTGCGAAGTATTCATGATAATATTTTAAATGAGATCATTAAAGAGATTTTGTTTTATATTTTATGACATGATCAACATGAATCCTAGTTAAAAGAATTATTTTTTCTAGTTTTAGATAATCACACACTTCTTGATTAATCTCTTAGGGATATTGGATGATCATGTAATTCCGGAATCACACTGATCAACTCACTATATTGAATTATATAGATAAAAGTAGGATATGTTTATAGTTTTTGAGTTGATTTTTAGTTTTTTTGAATGAGTTTTCTGTAAATTATAGCATTTTAAATATAAGTATAATTGATGGTTATCTATCAAAAAGATATGGATATAATACATAATTAATTAATATAAAAATATAATATAACATTTTACTTGTAATATAAAATTTCATATGTTGACTCACATGAACCTTGAAGCGTGATTAATTTTCATTTCGGTTATTTATTAATTTATCTAAGGAAATTTTATAAATATATAATGAATATTATATCTATTTACATTTCAAATTTTTTTTAATATGAAAAACATTATGGATGTTCATCAGGGATTCTGTTGAATATATTTTCCTTATATATATGACATAATAAATTTTTATCTCCTATGAGAATATTAACTATTGTAATTGTTGAAAATTCTCTAAAGTATTGAGTGATTATCTATGGGTTTGTGATAGAGTTCATGAAAGAAGTGAAATTTTTTAAGCTTTACATTATGAAGCTAGAATATATTACATTACTATATCTTTATTTTTAATTAAATGTATATTTCATCCCTCCAAATTTATTTTGAAATTTAATATGAAATTAATACATAAAACATGAATGTAACAAGATGTTAATGTTTTAATTCATCCTCTTACTCAAAAAACCATGTTTAAAATATGATGAATTTAAATTTTTATATGTGAATCATGGTTATTATCAACATTAGATATCCAAATAAGCATTAAATAATGTTTAGAAAAGAAAATTTTATTTGAAAATAACTTTATGTCATTCAAAATCTAAGAACAAATACAAGGGAATAATCATTTTCTATCAAGAAGTAGTTTTTTATAAACAAAGGGGTATCTCATAGGAAATTGATTATTCAGAATCTATACCTTATCTCTAAAATAGGGGTCATAACCTAGTTAAATTTTTATATAATACAATATTAAATTTTTTAAAATTATCACTAAAAAGTAAAGGAAAATGGTTCATTTGTTAATCTTCCAATAGTTTCTGGAATTATTTCACAGGAATCTAAATAATCATTAAACCATAGAGATGATGAGGCAATTGTTAATACTCACAATTACCCCTCCAAGTCTCAAAATAATATACCAATTTAGAGAAAAATAAATATTATTTTTAATTATAATATATTTATTCAAAATATATTTGTTTCATTGGTGGAAGATACACCTATTTTCGATTATGTCATGAATGAACAAGAAGTCAATATTATTGGTTTTGAAAATTAATGTCATTGAATGTTTGTGGTTAGGATGAGTCTAATGACTGTGTATATGAGAATGGTCAATCAACCAAGACAATCAATATTTTTAATGTTTGTTGTATGATGAATTTTTATCATCATATATTTTTCTAAAAGTATTAATATATTTATTTAATACATGTTTTTTAAAAACATTATGAGAAGGGAACCAAAGTAATGGAACGAATTCATCATCCAAGATTAGTTATAGATTATGTGGAATTTGATTACTGTTATTCTATAGTAATATTGAATAGAAAATTAAATTAAAAAATGTATCTCTTAAATTTATTTCCCTAAAATTCTCATCACATACATGATTAGCATTGACAATTAAAATCCGATCAAGTAAATTTCAATGTGATTCAAAAAGGTCAGATATATAGTTTAGAACAAATTCCATATTTCTTATATATAAAGATATGTACATTATGTAAATGTCAAATCACAATTAAATCATGTTAAATGATTGAAATTATATGTCTTATACAATTGTTCATCAAAATCATCATATAATGGATATTCAAAAAAAGTGATAAGGGAATCGATTGAATATTCAATTTAAAGATACATATCTTTCGTCACTAAATGTGTATATAAAAAAATATTTTATACCAAGGTTACATGTAAATATAAACTCATTATAAATAGAGGATTAAAAAAACATTGACAAGTATATATTAAAAACTGACCTCAATATATTGAATTTTTTATTTTATCTTATATTATATAGATACGTTTTAATAATATAGGTGTAAACCTATTTAACTTGAATAAAATTTTTTCCAATTATTTAAAATAAATAGGTTTAGTATTGAGAATTACATAATAATTAATTTCTTAACAACATTATTCAATATTTTTTATTTCCTATTTTCTTTTTTGAAAAAAAATGGGTATATATAGTTATTGATTAATAATATTTTATCAAATTATTATATGGTTTATTTGTTTTCATAAAGGTGAACCGTAAATTTTATTAAATAATGTGGAATATTTGGAAAATTTTAAAGTGTCATAATTTTTTTGGATTTAATGAAATTTATCAGATTACATATGTAGTTCATTTTTTAAATTATGTAAATATTTATTTTTGATGTCTGAGAATTTAAAAAAATGGTTGATTATTAGATAAAAATATGAATTTCTTGTAATATTGTTTTACAATAATAATACTATTTACATTTAAGTACATTAAACATGATCATTTTTTTATAGTTTAATTCAATTTAGACAACTAAGAGTTTGTCCTAGATTTCTTGTTCCTAATTGTAGAGAATTGTAGGGTAACTGGTAAATGTAATTAGAGGAATTTTTTAATTAATCTATTAGATGATAATGTATTTTGTTTTTTATTTTGTAACAATGAAATATGATACATTTTTAAATTGATCATTGAATTTTCCTAAAAAAATATGGACTGTTATTTTTGGAACAGATGACAAAAAATCAAAGCGAACCTATAAAATATTGTAATCTATTTCTGAAAATAACATTTTATTATCTAATTTTCATAATTTTTTTAACTTTTTAATATATTTTATATTTCAAATTAACTATTTGATTAAATTATAATGTTCTTAATTTATCAATTTTTTAACTTTCACAAGGCTGTTTCATGAATCCTTATCTGTGTGAAAGTCAGTTGTTGTTGATAACTGGGATTGATGGATTCTAATAACTAAATAAGTGTCAGTTATTAATATTGATATTGTGATATTTCTAGCGTGTATGATATTATACATTATGAAGGGTCTATAGACAAGGATTTACATGTTCTTGAAGATAAGATACATTTAGCGTGGTTTATAGTTGAAGGACTTCATTGTTATATGTTAGATACTGTGAATATAGATTTCTAATTATCCTTATAATGTGGACTAAATTGATGGTATTAATAATATCCATCCAATGTAGAATTTTTATTTTTAACCAATACTTAATGTGTTATTAGGATTCATATGTGTTTACAAAATTAGTGAGAAAATTACTTCTAATGTATTAAATCATTCGAAAATTGATATATGGGTTAATCAGTTGTTTTTAAGACTAATCTTATGAAATTGGACATTCCCATAATATATGATGTTGTATTTAAATTAAAAATCACCCCATTATTTTCAGTTACATTACTTGTTTATATAGTACAATATAAGGTGGAATGTGTTTTCTTATTCATGTAAATAATGAACAATAAAGAATGTTTTCAAAATCTAGATACATTTTTTTAGGTTAAAGTGGAATGATATGTCCTCCTATGATGTTCCATATTAGCAACATTATATATCAATGTATTTGACACTATATATGGGAATTGGATAATTTAATTGAGTTAGCACCTATATGTATACAAACAAGAATGTGGCTAAATAATTCAATATGAGAAAAAAACATTTCATGATTATTTCATTCAATGTGTTAATTTTTGGAATATGTCAAATTATACACACAAAGAAAAAATTAATGTCAAAATAAAGATGTTATGAATAGAAAGATTATGTGAAACCCAAATAAATTTAACTAGTACAAACATCTTCATCGATATAAGAATAATGTGTGTTGGATTTAAATATAGTTATTGGTGAAATAGAGTAGGAGGCATATATTATCTTTTATTATTTGGATCATTTTGAAGAAATAGAAAAATATACATAATGAATAATTATATAAAATATCATTCAAAACAACAAATAAGAATAACATAGGGATCACTGATAGCATGTGTTTGAGAAACATGTTTGTGAAATACATCATTTTCAATAATGTTTTGGAAATTAATAATGTAATAATCTGTTTTACAAATGATGGATATCTAAAATTTATATAATCACAAAGACTCATTTAGCCCATGTTACACTGTAGAATAGTTTTATTAAATAGGTTGCTGAATTTTTATTTGATAATATATATTTCAATCACATTTTATAAATTTTATCTGTAGTGATATAAGATTGGAAGGGATTTATAGTTACAAGTTAAGTAAATACAATAACATGATAGGATAGAGGACCCAATATAGTCTCTACTAGGTAGATCGAATATAGGAAACACAACTCAATAAAATTAAAGTGGAAAATAACATGTGTCATCAGAGGCCACTCTGCAGTCACCAATTAAGATGGAAAATTTATTCATGTGCCAAATAGTCGAGGATATCCCAAATAAAATATGAATCTGATGAAAGATTTTTTATGAATTCATATAAAAATGAAAGGTTATGACCCACTATTTATAGTATATGATATTGATATCCATGAATCTGAAACTAGTCCACACTAATATGTGTAGTTTATTACATCATCTATGCACATATGAATAGAATAACCTTAATATCCTCATGGATGATAACAATAAAATTCTTTACATTGTCTTCGTAAAAAACATGATAGAGGTTATGGTGTTTCAAAATATGTTTTATAATAATATAATAGAATTATACTATATGCTATAAAAAATCCAATGATATGACAGTGGAATAATTTTTACATGCATTGAAATAGAAATATTCCTTGAGAAACATGCTATCAAACATGAATTTTCCTCTTTAAATTCCCCAAAAACTAATGTGTTGGTTGAAAAATTAATCCTACTAATAATAAATATATACAAAACAATACATGTTGAGAGTGTATTATTTGACTGTTATTGGGATTAGACAACACATGTGTTATTGTAAACTCAAAATTTGGTATTTCTAGTCTATATAAATAAATAACTCTATATGATATTCTTAATGGTTGGAAATATTTCCTAAAACCAATTCATATCATAAAACATATGCCAGGGAAATATTAAAAATGCAATAAATACCTGATTCAAACCACATTTCATCTATGAATGTTGTTATAATAATGAGCTTAAATAATGAGGATTGGGAACGACATATCCCACATTGAATAGGTAATTAATTCATAGTTTTTTTTATATAATTCAAAATTGAACTAATTTCACATCTGATTGATTTCTGGAAGATTTATAGTAACACCCCAAGCTTCCACGATACGCTTCTCTTTAAATAATGTAATAGCATGCCTTGTACGCAAGTTTAAGAATCTAACGCACCACAACCAATAAATGTAGCCATTGTGAATAGTAAAACCTACTTTTTGAAATTTTATAAATTTTATCTTTCTAAATGGACTTCGTTTTTGTATTCGGAATATCGAAATTATCCAAAGTTGAATTTTTTTTAATTTTCTGAGAACTTCCAATTTTTATGAATAGTGAAAAATACTTAAAAACAAATTTTTTAATAAAAATAATTTATAGTGATAAATTATAATATTTAGTGGTTTTAAAGTATAATTAGAATATATTTTTACCATTTTATCTAATGGTGTTCATTGGAATTAATTTCACTTTGAAATTGGACATAAACAATTGTCAATCTTTTGATATATATTGTTTCTTAAAAACACGCTATTTGTTGAGACAACATGAATTAGTTATAAAATTAATTAATGCAACTTATATTTTTGAAATTTTGAAAAATAGAAATAATTTTTGAATTCGGAATATCAATTATAGCTTAGGGTGAAATTTTGGCATTGTTCTGAAAAACTTCAATTTTTGATTAATAGTGAAACCACTAAGTGGTAGTTAAAAAACTAATTTTTCGTTGAAATGAAACATTACCACTTCTGTGATTAGATTTTCAAAAATACTACATACATGGTTGTCATTAGGAAGTAAAATGTGGTTCAATGGGATTAAAATAATTTTTGCTGAATAGTAACTTTTAAGTTCTATTAATCGCGATTAAAGGTAATTAGTGAGATTAAAGGTAAACATGATATTAGTAAAATATGAAAATACACTTAAAATTGCCTTACCCTTATTGGATGAGCCATGGCCGACCAAGACAATCCATGGGACAACTTGGGGACCCCATGGAGCCACTTGGGTAAGAAAATGACATTAGTAACTTTATATTTAATGTAAAAATAAAATTGTCACAAACATGTGTTGTTTTACTAAAACAATTATTAAATGGGATAATATAAGTTAACTTTTAGACTATAAATATTCATTGGAAAGATAAAAAGATATCCTACATCATGGTATTTTGTTTTATAATTTTTAGTGATTATATAAATTAAATTGTTTATGACACCATGATAATGAAGCGATTACCTTATTAGTTAACAATTTAAATTAAATGAAAAGATAAAGTAAAATCTAAGAAATACACAAGTCAAAAACCTATTGGATGAGTATATTTCGAACCCTTATCACCTTATCTTCGAAATATATAATTATGGGACCTTTGAAATCTGAAAATCATTTCATAATAATGTAACATTTCATGAGTTTCCAAGAGCGCCCCTCCTCTCCTCTTATAAAAGGCCCCAACCACTACCACCTTATTCACACCTTCCAAGCCATTTGTCTCGGCCAACCTCGGACCAAATACTCTCTCAACTTGACTCTCTTACTACAAGAAGCCTCACTTTGGGCAGAATTATTCCCAAGGCATCCTTTGGCTCAAATCAAAAAGAGTTACCCGATTTTAAGGTAATGTCTTCTCTTATGTTATTTTATTTTGATTCTCCAAACCCCTAAACACATTTAATTATTTTCTTTTGTAACAACACCAGTATCCTAAATATACTTGGATGTTTTTATGAGAATTATTTTATTTACACTTACACACACCTTCGTCTAATGGTTAAAGAACATACTGTTTCTGTGGGTGGCAAATTACTGCCTCACGAAACAATGATTGTTAAATTTTCTATTAACACCTCTCACAGTGGACATTATGATGACACTATTTTTATATATATTATATATTATGTTTTAGTTTTCCTTATTATTCTGTATTTTTCATTTATGGAAAGCCTTTGTGATTTCCATTATTGGTAAATGCGATAATTTCATTTTAGGAAGTGCGGACTACCGCCCCCTCAAAGTGATTTGAATCGTTAATGCCATATGTGGGATGTATAAAGGATGGAGTAAATGATATCAAACATACTGGAATTATAATATAACTTTATATAATTATGATTTCATTCTATTGAATATGAAATGGAAATGAAAGTAGTGTTCATTCGTACGTACGGCTTACCGTCTCCATGAACGGTGCATTTAATTTCTTACCTCTAAATGTTACGTAATATTATGAATGAATGTATATAAAGGATATATATTATATATATGATATCTATATCATGAATATAATTCTTGATATAATGGATATTCTACCACATAAACAACTTGTAATTATAAGAAGTTTATTGTTGAGTCAAGTAACAAAGATCGACAAAACGACCATTAATAACTTAAATGACTACATAATTTTTGTGACATTGTAATAAGTGATATAAAAGGTATAATGAACTTGAAAAGGGTTCTTAAGAATGTATAGATTAACTCTAGTTTGTTATTCATGAGGTTAAAGAATGATCGAGTGAAGTCGGACACGAGGTAAGGGAACATCGTAACCCAATTTCTACTCTTTGGGTTAATCTCTTATTTTCAAATTATGTCATGATATTATTATGTCCTACCTTATATTTATACTTTCTTTATGTGTACATAGAGTGAATACACATAATAGATCTATTTTATTTAAAAATAATCATTGTAAGGGACTTCGACTCAATCTCCATTCATTGAGGGATATTTTGTTTTGTACACAAATATCTTTTATACGGTGTATGAACCCCTTTGAATTTTATGTTTATTCAAAAGGAATATTTTTATAACAAGAATTTAACTAAAATACAAAAAGAAATGTTCTTATTTTCATAAATATGTTGCGACAATGACTTCTTCGTCGCCGGGACCATTATTTGAGTTCCAGCTTCCACTAAAAGCCATATCATTTTTTTAAATGAAATATAAATACCATGTTTTAATTCTATTTTATTTTTGTATTGAAAATGTTTTTGAAAATGTTTTTATTATATAAATGATTTTTATTGATATCTTGTGATTGAAATGTGGAAATTTTATGTTTCCTTTATGCATGATTTATGTGATACGATTATGTTATGGTTTATGATATTTTAAAACCTGTTCATATGAGGAATGCATTGGACTTAATAAGTGACGGGTGGAGCCCACTATAGCTCCTCGATGCATCAGCAGGTGTCATGAGACAAACTAGTGTCTTGGAACGAGGCCTTGACAAAATATTATTTGTAGTCTTGGCACGAGGCCTTGGCTATATGCTTATGATAGTCTGGCATTATGCATTCCATCATTATGAAAGTGGTAATTGATATTGCATGTGATTATTCAACCAGTAGAATATCCATGTGAATAAGTAAATTGAATTATATCATTTTATGTTTTCCATATTATTATCAATTTCATGTTTAAAAGGCTTTTGTTTTAGTTATACATTGCCTTAAATGTTTGTGTTTATTTATAAAATCTTTTGCAATATTGTTATCCTTACTGAGCATCTGAGCTCACCACTTTAAATGTTTTAATTTTTCTAGGATGTGAAGAAGTATTTTATGAATGACATATAGGGATAGTTGTAAGGGGATATGAGTGTGGAATTGGAGACAAGATGTTGTTTTAGTTTTGATTTACTTTATGATGTAATGTAAAACTTATTAATTTATTTAGTGTTTCAAGGCTACTAAAATAATCGGTCTTTCGAGACTTGATCTTTGTGATCATGCCAATGTTACAAAATAATGCACCGACTCTGGGTAACTGGGGTCGGGGAGTTACAGTTAGTATCAGAGGCAGTTTAGTATTATCCTTGGAAGCTAGATTTAGATAAACTCTGATTAGAGCACATAACCCAACGATCGACTTTGAAGATAAGTATAGAAGAACTTCCTAGAATTTTGGTATTATAGTGATTTTTTGAGTTTTCCGAGCAATACATCCATGTCTGGATACAAGCAGGTAGAGGCGGATCTGGCACAGATTTACCTATGTGTAAAACTTGAAAACAACGCTTTGAGCTAGACTCCAACGGGAACTGGTGCATGACAACGGGCCTTGCTGCAACTTTGGTTACGACACTCCTAAGGGATATGCTTAGGATAATTCTCTTTTTCATTACAAACAACTATGAAGGGTTATGAGTATATATATTCTCAAAGAAAACATCTTTATGATTATGGATTATATCCATAAAGAGTTGAATTTATGTTAAGTGTTTTACAAGTATGGAATTATGTATTGTAATTCATAAAATAATCTAGTTTATGCCATTGTTTAGAAATGGCACCTAGTGGGAGGAATGGAAATCATATCAATGCACGCACTCCATGTATGGATTTCCCTCCTACTCAAGATAATTATTGTGGAGCTGGAGATACAAATGGTGCTGATTAACTTATTACCATACTGGGAAAACTTACTCAGGTTATGAATAATAACCTTACAAGTATGGAGCACCCTGATCTGCAACGTGGAGAATAAATTTTAGACCGCTTCATGATGCAACAACCAGCAACATTCAATGTAATTACAAATCCCTTAGTAGCTGAGCAATGGATAAATTCCTTAGAGAATATATTCCATGCCTTGGGGAGTAGTAAAAGGGATAAGGTTATCATGGCAGTTCATTGCCTCACTAGAGATGTTGATCAATGGTGGTCATTGATTCAAAATACAAAGGAAGACGAAGAAGTATCATGTATGGAATGGAGAGAGTTCAAAGATCTTTTCTTAGAAAATAATTTCCTCATGACCATCGAGCAGATTTGGAAAGGAAATTTCTGAGTCTGATACAAAAGGAGGATGAGAATTTCGCAAATTATGAGGCCAAATTTACAAAGTTAGCGAGGTATGCTGCAGATTATATACGTAACCCAAGATGTAAAATTGATCATTTATTGTATGGGTTAAAACCATTTTTCTGTTGAGCATTGGTATCCCAATCTTTCCCATCATACGAATATATAGTCTCATGTGCTATCAAGACAGAAAATGAATTCTCTATGTCTTATGACAACAAATTAAAGCATGAGAATAAGAGAATGATGTAACAAGAGATAGATACAGGGAGAAAGGGAAAGAAGGATTTTCCATTATGTAATAATTGTGGGAAGAATCACCCCGGTACATGCCTAAAAGGAATGAGAGTTTGTTATAAATATGGAGAAAAAGGTCACCAGGATCGTGATTTCAGGGGAATGAAAGAGGCTATCAATGATAAATGCTACAATTGTAGGGAAATGAGGGATTATTCAAATGAATGTCATAAGAGTCCGGGAAACTTACCTCTGAAAAGGCCAAGGGATCAAGGACAATCTTATGCTGTTACTACAGTTGAAGTGGAATAATTAATGTATTGGTGCTTTTGGACTCAAGGATTATATTCTGGTTATAAGAATAATGTGATATATATAAGGATTGTACTGCAATACTTGTTGTTTTCAATAATTATTTAATATGATGAAGGTAATCATATTTTTGTATGTGACAATAAGAGAAACTTTACTTTTTTGAATAATCTGATGATATAATTGATTTTGGAATTTAGAGACCTTTTAGAAAAATTCTGGACATAGGTATTTTGGATAACATTAAATGATGGAATGGATTAATTTGAACTTGGGGTAGTATTTTTTAATGTTAAAACATTTATGAAGATTATTTTTGGATTCTTATAATACTATTGTTTTAGGAAAATGACAACTTGCAGGTCGGGGGATAACTCATCGGGTCGGACAAATCTACAGGAATCGAACCCACAACCATAGTGTGGCAGGCCTTTATTACCTACCACTAGCCTACAAGAATTCTCTAGTTATTACAAAACAGGTTTTCCTAATCTAAATGGTATGTGTTAATATTTGGAACCTTATACAATTAGAATAAATAGAATATTTTTTATTTCTATTGCCTTTTGGAGTGAATGATGGGTTTGTGGTGAAAATTAATTAAAGAATGAAAGTCTACATGATTAGTAAGTACATTTCCTTACGTTATTAGTAAATCTCCTAAATAAATTCCTCAACATTATAAAAGGCAACTTAAAACAAAAATGTTGCCGGTTAACTTTTCAAACTGGGGATTCAATGACTGTTTAACCAATCACAAGTTTGTGATTCTCTTGTGGTTAAATTTCTCCTAATCCTGTTTTCTACAACTCTCCATCAAATCTTGATGGTTTTTTTTCTTCCATATCCATATTTTCAAAGAATCCTTGTATGGGCTATCTCGATTGACCTTTGTACTTTTATTTCTATCTATTAAAGTTATATTTTTATTAACCTTATTTCCGATGTGGGTTTTCCACAAAGGTATTTTCTATTTTCAACAATTTACTTTCAAAGAAAATGGAAAATTGCGAGGACGCAATTCATTAAAGGAGGGGAGAATGTAACACCCTGAAATTCCACGATACGATTCTCTTTCAAAAATGTAACAGCTTGCATTGTATGCAAGTTCGAGATTCTAACGCACCAAAACCAATCAAAGCAACTGTTGTGAATATTATTACATACTTTTTGATATTTTATAAATTGTATCTTTCCACATGGACTTCATTATTGTATTAGTAATTTCGAAATTATCCTATGTTGAATTTTTTGTAATTTACTGAGAACTTCCAATTTTTATGAATAGTGAAAAATACTTAAAAACAAATTTTTTAATCAAATTAATTTATAGTGATAAATTATAATATTTAGTGGTTTTAAAGTATTATTAGAATATATTTTTACCATTTTTTCCAATAGTTTTTATTAGAATTAATTTCACATTGAAATTGGACATAAACAATTGTCAATCTTTTGATATATATTATTTCTTAAAAACACGCTATTTGTTGTGACAGCAGGAATTAGCAATAAAATTAATTAATGCAACTTATATGTTTGTAATTTTGTAAAATAGACATCATTTTTGAATTCGGAATTTCAATTATAGCTTAGGGTGAGATTTTGGCATTGTTCTGAAAAAACATCAATTTTTTATGAATAGTGAAACCACTAAGTGATAGTTAAAAAACTGATTTTTTGTTTAAATAAAATGTTACCACTTCTGTGATTGGATTTTCAAAAATCTGACATACATGGTTGTTATTAGGATGTAAAATGTGGTTCAATGGGATTAAAATAATTTTTGGTGAATAGTAAATTTTAACTTCTATTAATCGCGATTAAAGTTAATTAGTGAAATTTAAGTTAAAAATGATATTATAAAAATATGAAAATACCCATACACTTGTCCTACCCTTATTGGTTGAGTCATGTCCGACCAAGAAAATCCATGGGTAAACTTGGGGACCCCATGGAGCCACTTGGGTAAGAAAATGACATTAATAACCTTTTATTTAAAGTAAAAATAAAATTTTCACAAACATGTGTTGTATTACTAAAAAAATTATTAAATGGGGTTATATAAGTTAACATTTAGACTATAAATATTAATTGGAAATCTAAAAAGATTTCCTACATCATGATATTTTTTTTATAATTTTTAGAAATTAAATAAATTAAATTTTTTATGACACCATGATGATGCAGCGATTACCTCATTAATTAACGATTTAAATAAAAAGAAAAGATAGTGTAAAATCTAAGAATTAAACATGTCAAAAACATATTGGATGAGTATATTTAGAACTGTTATCACCTTATCTTAGATAAATATAATTGTGGGACCTTTGAAATTTGAAAATCATTTCATAATAATGTATCATTTCATGAGTTTCCATGAGTGCCCCTCCTATCCTCTTATAAAAGGCCCCCACCACTACCACCTTATTCACACATTCCAAGCCATTTAGCTCTGCCAAACTCTTCCAAAATATTCTCTAAATTTCATCTATTTCCTCTCGAAGCCTCACTTTTGGCAGAAGTCTTCCCAATGAATCCTCGGCTCAAATCAAAAAGAGTTACCCGATTTTAAGGTAATGTCTTCTCTTATGTTATTTTATTTTGATTCTCCAACCACCTAAAATCATTTATTTATTTTCTTTTGTAACAACACCAGTATCCTAAATATACTTGGATGTTTATATGTGAAGGATATTTTTTACACTTACACACACCTTCGTCTAATGGTTAAAGAACATACTATTTCTGTGGGTGGCGAATTACAGCCTCACGGAACGATGATTGTTCAATATTCTATTAACACCTCTCATGGTGGCCATTACGATTAATATATTTTTATATATGATATATATTATGTTTTTGTTTTCCTTATTATTATTTATTTTTCATTTATGGCATTCCCTTATGATTTCCATTTTGGGTAAACGCGATAATTTCATTTTAGGAAGTGCAGACCATCGCACCCTCAAAGTGATTTGAATCGTTAATGCCATATGTGGGATGTATAAAGGATGGATTAAATGATATTATACATACTAGAATGATAATATACCTTTTATATCATTATTATTTCATTCCATTAAATATGAAATAGAAATGAAAGTAGCGTTCATACGTACGAACGACTTACCGTCTCCATTAACGGTGCATTTCATTTCTTACCTCTAAATGTTATGTAATATTATGAATGAATGTATATACTAGATATATAGGATATATATGATATCTACATCATTAATATAATTCTGGAGATAATGGATATTCTACCACATAAACAACTTGTAATTATGAGATGTTTATTGTTGACTCAAGTACCAAAGATCGACAAAATGACCGTTATTATCTTAAATGACTACATAATTTTTGTAACATTGTAATAAGTGATATATAAGGTATAAATAACTTTAAAAAGGTTCTTAGGAAAGTAGAGATTAACTCTAGTTTATTATTCAGGAGGTTAAAGAATGATCGAGTCAAGTCGGACGTGTGGTAAGGGAACATTTTAACCCAATTTCTACTCTTTGGGTTAATCTCCTATTTTCAAATTATGTCAGTATATTATTATGTCCTACCACGTATTTATTATTTCCTTATGTGTACATATTGTGAATACACTTAATTTATCCATTTTATTTAAAAATGATCTTTGTAAGGGACTTCGTCTCAATCTCCATTCATTGAGGCATATTTTGTTTTATACACAAATTTCTTTTATACGGTGTATGAACCCCTTTTACTTTTATGTTTATTCAAGAGGAATATTTTTAAACAATGTGTTTAATTAAATGACAAAAAGGAATGTTGTTCTTTCCATACGTATGCGGCGACAACGTCTTCCCCACTGCTAGGACCATTATTCGAGTTTCGGCTTCCTCTACATGCCATATCATTAATTTAAATGAAAAATAAATACCATGTTTTAATTCTATTTTATTTTGGTATTGAAAATTGTTTTGAATATTTTTTTGTATATCAATATTTTGTATTGATATCTTGTTATTATAATGTGGTAATTTTATGTTTCCTTTGTGCATGTTTTATGTGATACGATTACATTATGGTTTAGGATATGTTTAAACCTGTTCTTATGATGAATGGATTGGACTTAATAAGTGACGGGTGGAGCCCGCTATAGCTCCTTGATGCATCGGCAGGTCTCATGAGACAAACTAGTGTCTTGGCATGAGGCCATGACAAAATATTATTTGTAGTCTTGGCACAAGTCCTTTGCAATGTGGTTATGATAGTCTGGCATTATGAATTCCATCATTATGACAATGGTTATTGATATTGCATGTGATTATTCGACCAGTAGAATATCTATGTGAATAAGTAAATAGAATTATTTCATTTTACTTTTTCCATATTATGCTCATTTTAAGGTTAAAAAGGATTTTGTTTTAGTTATACATTTTCTTAAATGTTTGTGTTTATTTATAAGAGCTTCCACAATATTGTTATCCTTACTGAGCATCTGAGCTCACCCCTTTCAATGTTTTAGATTTTCCAAGATGTGAAGAAGTATTTTATGAATGACATGCATCGATAGATGGAAGGGGATATGAGTGTGGAATATGGAGACAAGATGTTGTTGTAGTTTTTTATTACTTTATTATGTAATGTAAAACTTATTAATGTATCTAATGTTTCAAGGCTACTAAACTAATCGGTCTTTCGAGACTTGATCATTGTGATCATACCAACTTTACACAATAATGCACTGACTCTGCGTAACTGGGGTCGAGGCATTACATTTGTTATAAATAATTATAAGGGACCAACATCTAGTAGATGTGAAATAAATTGTGAGTTATTAATGAGGAACTCATATTTTGGTATTCTCATTCGAGGAAAGAAATGATCCTGAAATATTTGTGAAGTGTCCGGATCAGTGTGATCACGGATAGGGGGAGGGGTGAATCAGTGATCCTTTTATACTTTTTAATAAATGATTCTTTATCAATTAAACCTCTATGGCTTGTTAAGGCCTCTATCCACTCTTCTTGTATCCCTCAGCCTTTCCTCGAGTGATTCAGTAAATGTAAATGCATAGGACACAAGGATTTACAAGGTTCATATCCAAAGGCCCATGTCCTTTCCATGTGGTTAAATTCCCCAACAAGGTTTCTCCACTATAATTCGGTTATTAATTAAAAATGTCAATAGATAGTCACACCGTATATCTCTTGAGTCCTACAGGAGGGTCTTTATATTTCATCCCACAGTGTTACCAGAGTCTCACTGGCCTGCTTCAGCTTCCACCAAAGACTTCTCCACCCTAAGTCTCACATGGGGTCCTCTCCTGGCTCCTCGAGTCACACGAGTATCTCTTCTTCTTTAAGCTCTCCAAGAGTCTTCAACAGCCTTGAGTAAGGTCTGTTGGCCTTTCTCACTTCTTATGATCAGTAGTGATTATCAGTACTCCTCTTATTTGCTCATGCTTTATCTACTTCTTCTAAGGTTGACCCGACCTATGTCTTCAAGAATATTGATGGGATAAAATGTTCTTGCACTGAGTACGCCCACTAAATCTTCTTGGTCTTCTCAACTACTGAAAACTCGGATGAAAGATATCTTTCATCTTCAGTCTGGCTTCAGTCTCTCTTCAATTCAACTTCATGCACTGTGGGCATGGAATCTATGAATCTTCGTGCAGTTATTTCATGGATTCTCAATTATCTTCAAGAGCCTTTGTTATTGGACTTCTCAAATGAACGCACCCTGATTTTAACTTTGTTTACATGTACATTTCCATGCATGCAAGCATGCTCTCCCCTTTTCTTCTTGATGTGATAAACCCTGAAAGGGTGTAATCTCTTTTAGCACACAAACCTTCTTCTTGAAGTCACACTCTTTTATTCCTTCTCACACACACCAAATTATGTGTAGTTATTTAGTGTGAATTTCTACTTCTATCATTCTTCTCAAGGTGTTCACGCACTTGTTCACTTATTCATACATGCATGGATATGAATGTATCTTCTTCCTTCACTTGGTAACACACAAGAGGTATGGACTCCTTCACTTGTGCACATACAAGGCTACGACCTTCTTGTTTCTTTTCACACACTTTGTTCTCTTCTTCTTCTTCAAAGTGTGAACACTCCACTTGTGCACACTCTAAGGTAATGGCCTATTCACTTGTTTAACACACACACATAGACCCAAGTGGGTGTGGCCTTCCACTTCAGTACCACTTCAAAGGAGGGTGCACAAGGATGCGGCCAACTCCTGTCTTCAACCGCGCAGGGTGCGGTAGCTTCTATCGCGTGGGTGGCACGGTGACTCCTTCTAGATCGCAGGTGTGGAAGAACCCTCATACCGCATAGGTGGCGCGGTGGCTTCCTCCTGCCGCGAGAGATTGCGGGCAGAGAGGGCGCGCAGGGTGCGGCCACATGCTACCATGCAAGTGTTTCGGGAAGCGGGCGTGCAAGGTCGTGTGGCTCGGCTTCTTCCCTGCTTCACAAGGGGAGTGCACAGGGAGGCCTCCTCCTTACTTATTTCATGTAGGGGTAGCGCGAAAGGCTCTCTCGGTGCCTCGGTTGGCTCCGGGATTCTCTACCGCATAGGTTTTGAATGCAGCTTCCATCTTCACAAGGCTAGGAGCTTTTCGGGACCTCCGTTTTTCCCATGTGATCAGCAGCTTCTTTCAAGGAATCAGCTCCTCCTCTTATAGGCATAGGATGTTCAATATCTGTCCGAGATTTATTCCTTTGAATAAACGAGTTATTATTTTCTTTAAAAGCATTCAACCCGCCATCAAGATATTCCGCATATCTCGGGTGTTTTATTTTTCTTTTTCAACCATAGGATCTTTCGTTCTTGGTGTGCGGATTTAAGATCTTATGACAGATTCTCATGCATGAATCTCGCACGGTTCCACGTGGCCTTGGAAACTCCATTCTCCTTGTCTGAGTTCAAATTCTTTATCTCGTTGAATGCATTCTACTGTTGACTCCTGCATGTGTTTAGTACACCCAACCGATCATCTTGGAGGCTTCACATTCATCGGAGGTGGCCGGGAGCTCCATCTACCTCATAAGGGATTCCACTGGTTCGCGAGAGGCATTAGAAGGATCCTCTGCTCGGCGAGAGATAAGAGATGACTCCCAAGTCGTTGGATCATCATTTAATGATGATGGACGACTGAGATTATAATGCAGCGCCGCAGATGCATCAGATGGTTCATATCAGAACTCGATTAGATGTGCAGCCAGGATTAGATCTACATCTCAAAATTGTTGTCCCACGTCAAAACGCACCGAGTTTTTAATGCGGTTTAACAAGAAGATCCTCCCAACATTGGGTCATTATTCTCCTCTCCCCCCTCTGGTGCATCCTCGCACCGGTTCTCCTGTGGGTGCGCTCTAGCGCCCACTCTGCTCCTCTTGGAACGCTCTATCACCCACTATGCTCCTTCACGGGCGCGCCCTTGGCACCCACACTGCGTGGTACGGTCCTATGCATGGCTCGGGCATACCCACGACCCGGCTGCTATTGGCCTGTCTTCTGTGGTTTCCCCATGGACATGGTGACCTAGTCCCACATGTTCCATGGGTTGAGGCCCTATGGCTGGGCCAATAGTTGGCATATTTTTGCATAAGCTCCACCTTCTATACTTAACAAAATAACCAAGCAGGAAAAAGTCTTCTTCATTCCATCCTCCTCTCCTTCACCTCCTCTTCTTATTTATAATTCCTCATATCCTCTTCAACATTTATTCTCTACTTAGGAGGGAACTCCCGAAGATTCTTCTTCAACCATTTCTCTTGAATCAAATATTTCTTCAGTGTTCTTCAATGATCCAATCAGAGATGAGGTTGCATAATCTTCAAATACACATGAACTAAGATATAGTGCATGGTCTTATTCAATCCACTTCATCCACTTAGTAGCTATGGATGGTTCATCTTAACATAGTCCACTTATGGATGTATCTCCTTCACATTATCCACCTAGTGATGTGGATGGTTCTCCGTTCATTCCTCATCCACTTAGTGATTGTGGATGGAACCCTTCTTCATTCCTCATCCACTTAGTGATTGTGGATGGCACTTCTTTATCTCATCATGTATTGTGAAGACAATGCATGGGCTTCTAACAATGTTGTGACATTGTATATTCTTGATACAAGTTCATTGAACTTTAGATCAGGTCTAGAATCATCTAATTTTGTATGGAGAGTGTTTCAACCATTACCTCCTTTGACACTTAGTGATTCTCCTATGTGATAGGATTCTTAGTACCATGGTCATTCTCCAATAATCACCATCACCATAACATCCTCTTTCATTAACATATTGACACTCCTTGTCATCCATTCAATCTTTGACACCTTATTGACCACATCACCATCACCATCACTTCCTTTTTCATTCACATATTGACACTCCTTGTAATCCATTCAATCCTTGACACCTTATTGACATCAAATGCAACATAGTGCACAAAAATCTCCCCCTTTGTATTTGTTGTCAATATCACTAGAGCACATATGAATGGGTCAATATCTGTGCCAAGATTTTCTCCCCCTTATTTGGTTTCTAATAAGGGGGAGAAAATCTTAGCACACATATTGAGCCATTCATATGTGCTCTAGTGATATTGACAAAAATCTCCCCCTTTGTATTTGTTATCAATATCAATAGAGAACATATGAATAGGTCAATATGTGTGCCAAGTATTTTTCCCCCTTATTGTCAACCAAATGAAAAGGTGTGGTGTAGTTCTCTTCAAAAAAAATTTTCCTCCCTTTGAATAGCATCTTCTTGAAAACCACTGAGAGGGATGATGTCACATGTTCACTTTAGCCAAGAGCCTTTAGTAAATCATCTCTATGTCTACTTGGGAAAGCCCGGTGTAGAAAACAAGAGTGATGTAACTGAGGAATTCAATGCTGTCCACAATTAACTATACATGTGAGATCATCATTAGGCTTCATGGGGTTGAAATATTTCAGATATATCAATGATTTTTTAAATCCTACAAATACATCACCAAAATCATTAGAAAGTTCAGGTTCAAAGATAATGCTCCCCCTTTCATCAATTTGTCTTCAATAAATTACTCCCCCTTAATTGACATGTTAAATACAAATATGAAACAAGGGATGAAAGTGTGATTAGAATACCTTCATGAATCTCAAAATATCATCTTCTACAGATTGGCTCACCCTCAAGGGGTGCACTCCATTCTATCCATACCATTCTCAATTTTAGAGTGATCATCATATTAAATACCTTGAAATGTAATCACATGTATATACCAGTGATTAGGGAATAAGATAGAACCTCTTTGGGTTATCAGTTTGAACAACAAGGTTGAGAAGATTCTCTCAACCGAGATGCTCCACTTTCTCCAATCTTCACACTTGCACATTTGATCTTCAATGATGTTTGTCCTGGTGTGGATATTAACACCTCTTCAAATTCATTGTGTATGACTCCACTCTTTCTAAGTGCCTTGTGAGAACTAGAATCTCCTAGTGTAATATTCATTCTCTTGAAGAATTCTTTTTGAGATGGAATGAGTGTCATGCATTTATTACTAATATTACCATCTTTATTGCACCTCACAAAATGGACTTTATCTTCATGTGAAATATTTTGTTTTCCTTTTGCACTAGATTTGGCATGTTTATTTTCTTCCTTTCTCATTCTTTCCTTATCATCTGGATAGATGATTAGTATGTCATTCGGAAGTGTGGCTTCATATTTGGATGTTCCACATGGTTCCATTGATGCTTTTATGTTACCTTTCTTAGGCAGCTTATTTTCAATCAATCCCTTCGTCTTCTTCTGGATTGATTGTCCTATTGAGTGCAGCTTTCTTCTATTTAGTTCCATGGATTGTTTACAAAGATCAATGGTATGACCTTTCTTTCCACAGTAGAAGCATTTTTTCTTGGTAGTCCTTCTTGATGCATCACACTTCTTGGATTTGGGATCCAAGGACTTCTCTTTATTTTGAAAAATCTTCATGGGAGCATTTTCAACTTTCTTCTGTTTCCTTCCCAATGATACTTGTTCTATCTTATCTAGCTTATGTGATCTTATATTATTTTCATCTTTGGATACATTTGGAGATTGGTATGTATCATTATTGTGACCACTTTTTCATTCATCCCATATGTTATCAAACATTCCATATTTGTTTGCAGTAAATAGATGTTTCTAGACCTTTGGATGTTGCTTCCTCTTCTCTTGATTACTTCCAATTTGCATGGGCTTACTTTGTGCTTATACATTTAGAGGATTGTACCAACAATCCATTGCAAAATTCCCATACCTGTTGCAACACCAACATTGACCTACAAATCTTGTCTTCTTGACTTCTTCTTATTGTTGGATCTTTCTCTTGAATTGTTGTATCTTTTCACGAGATCTCACTTTCTTCATCTTCTTCATCCATACTTGTTTCTAGTTACTATTCCATCCTGCACTTTTTGTGGAAACACATTTAGAAGCATGAGCACAAGATGGGATGGACGGTACCTTCTTCTTAGTAGATGTTTCACTTTCATTAGAGGATGTCCTTCTTTTGGAATCATCCTTCTCAATGCACACATGATTTGCAACATTTCTACATCCAACTGACTGGGAGGTTTTGGCATTGGGTAATTGCTGATTTTACAATATCACCTCTATTTATAAGAATTTTATGTTGAGAGATTTATTCTCTTCCTTAACAAATCATATCCTTCCTTTCCAATTATATTTTAGTTGTTTCATCTGGTCTTCATGCACATTCATCATTTCATGCAATGTATTATAATGCTCTTTTACCCATTTTACTTTGTCTTCTAGTTGAGTATCTTTGACAACCATTGAAACCCTGTGCCACTTTTCCAGTGCATGGAAAACTTCTTTGAACACTATCTCAATGAATTCTTTCTCAAAAATGATTCTCTGCAATTATTCACTAATATCTTCAATTCTTTCATTGAAAAGGGAAATTGTTTCATCCTTGGACTTCACTAGCTTTGTGAGAGTTTTGGTTATGCCAAACATTCTTGCCAATTGATCTTCCATAGAATTGGATTCTTCTTCTAGCTGTAATTTTTATTCTTGAAGATCATGGATACTCATAGGAATACACATTGCCACTCCCCTGTATACTATATTACGAAGATATTTGAGTGATTTTAGAAGATCATTGATTGTTCCATCATCATCACATCTAGAGTAAGATTCATTATAATAGTGATAAAAGGAATTTTCATCTGTTGTGACTTTAACATTACCTTCAATAAAAGGTGTTTCTATATTAGTAGAAACGTTCTTCTTCTTCTTCATGACATGTTTCTTCTTTCTATTTTTCTGAGTATTTGCAGATATCCCCATTTGAGTGTGTTTTCTCATTTCCTCAAATCTGAACTTCATAAATACTCCCTTGGATTTTTTAGAGACAACATACCTTTGATACCAATTGAAGTTCCCGGATCAGTGTGATCACTGAGAGGGGGATGGGGTGAATCAGTGATCCTTTAAATCTCTTTACAAATTTATTCTTTATCAATTAAACCTCTATGTATTGTTCAGGCCTAAATCCACTCTTCTTGTATCTATCAACCTTTCATCGAGTGATGCAGTAAATGTAATGGCACAGGACCCATGGATTTACAAGGTTCAGCTCCAACGGCCTACGTCCTTGCCATGTTGGTTAAACGCCCCAACATGGTTTCTCCACTATAACTCGGTTAGTAATTACAATGGTCGATATATAGTCACACTATATCTCTTCTAATTCCCACAGGATGGTCTTTATACTGTATCCTACAGTGTAACCCGAGTCCCACCGGCCTACTTCATCTTCCTTTGAAGACTTCTCCACCCTGAGTCTCACATGGGGTCTTCTCCTGGCTCCTCGAGTCACACGAGTAGCTCTTGTTCTTTGTGCTTTTCAAGAGTCATCAACAGCCTTGAGTAATGTCTGTTGGCCTTGCTCACTTCTTTTGATTACTTGTGATGATCCATACTCCTCTTCTTTTCTTGGGCTTTATATCATTTTTCTATGGATGACCCGACCTTTGTATTCAAGAATCTTAATGGGCAAAAATGTTCTTTCACTGAGTACGACTACTCAATCTTCTTGGTCTTCTCAACTAATGAAAACATAGATGAATGATATCTTGTAACATTAGTCTAGCTTCAGTCTCTCTTCAATTCAACTTCATACACTGAGTGCATGATATCTCTGAATCTTCATGCACTGATTTCATGGATTCTCAATTATCATCAAGAACTTTTGTTCTTGGACTTCTCAAATGCACACACACTAATTTAAACATTGTTTACATGTGAATGTGCATGAATTCAAGCATGCTCTCCCCTTTTCTACTTGGTGTGATAAACCCTCAAAGGGTTTAATCTCTTTTAGAAAACACACCTTCTTCTTGAAGTCACACTCTTTTATTCCTTCTTACACACACCAAATTGTGAGTTTTTTAGTGTGAATTTCTCCATCTCTATTTCTTCTCAAGGTGTTCACCCACTTTTTCACTTATTCATACAAGCATGGATATGAATGTATATTCTTCCTTCACTTGGGAACACACAAGAGGTATGGCCTCCTTCACATGTGCACATACAAGGCTACGAACATCTTGTTTCTTTGCACACACATTGTTCTCTTCTCCTTCTTCAAAGTGTGCACACTCCACTTGTCCACACTCTAAGGAAATGGCCTCTTCAATTATTTAGCACACACACATAATCCCAAGTGGGTGTGGCCTTCCAAATTAGCATCAATTCAATGTAGGGCGCACAAGGATGCGGCCAACTCATGTCTTCAACCACGCGGGGTGCGGCAGCTTCGACCGCGTGGGTGGCGCGACAACTCCTTCTGCCACGCAGGTGCGGCAGCTCCCTCCTACCGCACATGTGGCATGGGGGATTCCTCCTGCAACGAGAGTTCGCCGGCACAGAGGGCACGTAGGGTGTGGCCACTTACTATCATGCAAGTGTTGCGGGCAGCGGGCGTGCAAGGTCACATGGCTCAGCTTCGTCCATGTTGCGCAAGGGGAGTGCACAGGGAGGCCTCCTCCTTACTTCTTTCACACAGGGGTAGCACAAAAGGCTCTCTTGGGGCCTCGGTTGGCTCTGGACTGCTCTACCGCACAGGTTGTGTGCGGACCTTCCAACTTCGCGAGGCTAGGAGCTTTGTGGGACCTCCGTTATTCTCAATTGATCAGCAGCTTCCTTCAAGGAATCAGCTCCTCCTCTTTTAGTCAGAGGATGTTCAAGATCTGTTCGAGATTTATTCCATTGAATAACAAAGATATTTGGTACTTTAAAAACATTCAACCCACATTCATGATATGCCACATATCTCGGGTGTTTCCTTTTTCTTTTTCAACTAAAGGATTATTCGTTCTTGGTGTGCAGATTCAGGATTGTATGGACGATTCTCGTGTATGAATCTCACACGGTTCCACGTGGCCTCGGCAACTCCATTTGCCTCGGCTGAGTTCGAATACATTATCTCGTTTCATGCATGCGACTTTTAACGCATGCATGTGTTCATTACACCAAACTGATCATCTTGTAAACTTCACCTTCATTGGAGGTGGCCGGGTGCTCCATCTCCCTCGTATGGGATGTCACTAGTTTGCGAGAGTCATCAAGAGGATCCTTGGCTCGGTGAGAGATAGGAGATGACTCATAATCTATTGGATAGTCATTTAATGAAGATGGAAGACTGAGATTATAATGCAGCGCTGCGGATGCATCAGACTGTTCAGATCAGCGTGCTATCAAATGAGCTGCCAGTATTAGATCCACGTCTCAAAATTTCCATCCCACATCGAAACGCGCTGAGTTTTTAGCGTGGTTTAACAAAAAAATCCTCCCAGCATCGGCTCATAATTCTCCACTCCCCCATCTAGTGTCGCCCCACACAGATTCTCCTGCGGGCGCACTCTAGCGCCCACTCTGCTCCTCCGGGCGCACTCTAGCTCCCACTATTCTCCTTCACGGGTGCACCCTTGGCGCACACGCTGCGTGGGCTTGACCTCCGCGTGGCTCAGACATACACATGGACCGACCACTATTGGGGTGGCCCCTGTGGTTTCCCCATGGGTGTGGTGACCTAGTCCCACATGTACCTTGGGTTGAGGCCCTAACGGTGGCCCAATAGTTGGAATATTTTTTTTCATAAGCTCTACCTTGTATACTTAGTTAAATAACCAAGTAGGATCAAGTATTCTTCATTCCATTATCCTCTCCTTCACCTCCTATTATTCTTTATAATTCCTCATCTCCTCTTCAACATTTATTCTCAACTTAGGAGGGAACTCCCAAAGGTTCTTCTTCCACTGTTGCTCTTGAATCAAATATTTCTTCAGTTTTCTTCAATGATCCAATCAGAGATGAGGTTGGATCATCTTCAAATCCTCATGCACTATGAGATAGTTCAATGGATTTCTTCGAACCACTTCATTCACATAGTAGATATGGATAGTTCATCATAACTTCATCCAATTATGGATGGATATCCTTCACTTCATCCACCTAGTGATGTAGATGGTTATCCTTTCATTCCTCATCCAGTTAGTGATTGTGGATGGAACCCTTCTTCATTCCTCACCCACATAGTTATTTTGGATGCCACTTAATTATCTCATCATGCATTGTGATGATAATTCATGGAATTCTAACATTGTTATGACATTGTATCTTCTATATACAAGTTCATTGAACTTAATATCAACTCTACAATCGTCTAATTTTTCATGGAGAGTGTTTCAACCAATACCTCATATGCCACTTAGTGACTCTCCTAGGTGACAGGATTCTTAGTACCATGGTCATTATCCAATAATCACCATCACCATCACTTCCGTTGTCATTCACATATTGACACTCCTTTTCATCCATTCAATCCTTGACACCTTATTGACAACATCACCATCACCATCACATCCTTTTTCATTCACATATTGACACTCCTTGTCATTCATTCCATCCTTGACACCATATTGACAACAAATGCAACACAGTGCACAAAATTTTGTATTTTATGATTTCTATTGGGTCAGTGAAGTGGTGTAATGTCAGTCTACATGTGGTGGTATAACTTCTTCAATGGGAAAAGGTGTATTTTTTTGAGTGTGAATAATGGAATCATTTCACTCAAAAAAAAAATACTCTGAGTATATTAATATAACCATTAATTTTACCTCTCTTTTTTGGATGAAGTAGTAATCATACTATATTGGGTGAAATTATTAGAATAAAATATATATCATTTATAATAAGAAATTTATTTCTTTATCCCAATAAACAGACAATAAAATAATCTCATAATACAAATATTGAATAGATGTTTCACTTCATCAAAGAATGTTAGAAGGGATAACTGATATATTAGGTCGGATAGGGTAATGGAAGATGGTCTAGAGGGGGGGTGAATAGACCAGATTAATCATTTTAATCAAATGATTTAATTAAATAAATAAATTATCAGAGTTAATTATTACAGTTAATAAGTAACAGAAAAATAAAATAACGAAAGGATTTTTTTATTGTAGTTCAGTCCAAAGAGGGCCTACTTTACTCTTATACCTGTATACTCGGCGAGAGATATGTGTGCACTAAAAATTTAATTTTAATGGGAATCATAACACAATTACAAAATCCTTTTATAGTGGAGGGATAACTATGACACTGACTTTTGTGTGGGGAGTCACAACCCTTACAACCCGACGTTTGACACTAGGTGTCACAACCCAAATAGTATTGACCTCAGATATAGGGATATACATTCCTAAGATCCAATCATTAGAAATCAGGAGTCACAAGACATGGAAAAATAATTAGAAATAATGGTTTTGTATGAAAAAACATTAATAGAAAAATCGAGTGCATGTGAGAGATGGAACATAGTGTTACAGACACATAAAAAAATGAAAGAGAAGATAAAAATTAAAGCACATAAACTAGTTTTTGAAGGTTTAGATCAGCACATCTCGTAAATGAAATAGTACTCGAAGCAGATTTTATTCGACACTTGAGGGAACAAGCAGGTTGTGAAGAAAAGTGTCACATGACGTTGCAAATGCCTAGAAGGATCAAAGTTCACAACACTGTCTCATTCCTATTGTAATTGTCATATTTTACCAGCTAGATATAATGATATATATATATAATAAAATATATAGCAGGTGCAGCAACTCCGATTCCTTTAGATATTCGATATTAATTGAGTCAATTGTACCCATAAATATCTCCATGAAAATATCAGCATTATTGATTCTTTATTTCTGTAGAATAAATATCTAATAATTAATTAAAAATATTTTGAATAAGTCTTCCAATAAAATCTATAGAATAATAAAATCATTTAATGATTTAAAATATCATCTAAAATATATAGTCAAAATAGTTCCTAAAAACTAGAAGCAGAATCAGAAATTAAATTCAAATATTTGAATTTAAACCATTTTGTAACGACCAATTTTTTTTAAAGACGATGAAAAATTTATTAATTTTCCTCTCAAAATATATGACCAAAAATATTAAACACTGTTATATTACAATTCTTATATTTAATGAAGTTTTATCAGAAAAAAATCGTTAAATATTAATCCAGATAATTTCAGAAAATCAATTTTTTAAAAAAATATCATGGATTGAATAGTAACATTGGAATGAATAGTAAATTTGGAATGAACAATAACTTTAGAGTGAATAGAAACTTCAGTTTGAATAGTAACTTCAGAATGATTGGTAACAAATGGTTTCCAAACAATACTTTGTCAAATAAATAGTAAGGTAACGTGGGGATGATGAGCATTAAAGTAACATAGGTTATAAATATTAATGTAATGTAGGGATGATCAGCAGTAATTTAATGTAGGGAAGATGAATTAAATAGAAATGTTGGGATGATGAATACTAATGTAACAAATGAAATAAATAGTAAAGTATCATATGGTGTAAACATCAAAGTAACATAGGGTTTAAATAGTAAAGTAACATAGGGTATAAACAGTAATGTAACGTAGGGTATAAATAGTAAACCATACTTTCATGAAATAAATTGTAAACCATACATTCAGAAAATAAACAATAAACAATACGTTCATCAAAAAATCTAGACAGAATATTTTGGGAAACTTCAAAAAATTTTAATGGACTCATAACAACAGAATCATACTTTGGTCGAAACTAATGATTTGTATAGAAACGTATTATCATTCCAAAAGAAAAATACCCAATTAAAACTGACTTCTTCATATCCCAAATTCATAAAATATTGAAGAAGAAAAATTCTTCAAAAACTGCTACTAACCAACATCATAGTATAACCTCGCGTAATTAAACATGCATACAAAATATATTTTTAGACTTCGATATAATCTACTACAATCAATATAAACATTTTATATTTATAGAGAATTATGTTTCAGGAAAATTCATATATCTATATAAGTTTCAGTAATGTTAATACAAAAATATTTGTAAATAGTTAAATTTAGAGTTTCTAAAACCATATTTGCAACATCATTGAATTTTTAGATAAATAGATAAGAATTTCAAAACATCCTCATTAACAAAAAAAATATTCATAAAAATATTTTGATTAAAATGTGATAGGAATCACAAAAATCCAAAAACAAAAACTACATTATAATCAAAATACAGAGGACAGTTAATCAGACAAAATCATAGGAAATAAAATTAAAGGATATATTGCCATTCACAAAATATCTCCCTCTTTTTTTTATTACAAAAACAAAACATTTAAACCATAAATGAATTTTTAAAATGAATAAAACAAAATTCTTTCCCCCCAAAACATCTCTCCAAAACATCTCCCCCTTTTTTTAAATAAACAAAAAAGTGAAAATTTTCTCCCCCTGAACAAATGTAGTATATACATTTTAAAATTCCAACATACCAAGATAATTTTTAACATTCTCAAATTGTGTAATGTATAATGTCTTTGTAAAAATATCTGCAAGATGGTTATTAGAAGAAATAAATTCTAAAACAATATCACCTTTATTCACATGATCATGAATAATATGAAATCTACGATCAATATGTTTTGTTCTAGAATGTTAAAAGGGTTTTTTAGAAATAGAAATAGTAGATGTATTATCACAATAAATTGGTTCATTATCTATATAAACACCAAAACCACATAAGTTGTGCTTTATCCATAATGATTGATCACAACTACTAGAAAGAGAGATGTACTATGCTTCTGGAGTAGATAAAGTGACCAAATTTTTTTCATAAATGACCACGAAATTAATCATTTTCCTATAAAATGACACTAACCTGGTGTCATTTTTTTTAATTCTACATCCTGGAAAAGGTGAAAATGAATTTTCAAAGATGATACCTTCCTTATGAGAGTATCCTTGAGCAAAAAGACTGGATGTTTTTTGGAAAATTTGTTCATATTCATTCAGCTTGTTTTTAATGGTCCTCATAGTTCCAGTTACCTACTTATCTTCAGTCAATTCTACAAATGTCCAAAAAATATTTCTATCAAATTGATTATATTCATCTTGAATTGCAATAATCAAATTTTCATCATTTAAAGAGTCATTAAAATTAACAGGAACAAAATAAGAAATAAAACTATAATTGGAAAAATAATTTAAAAAATAATTTATGGTTTTGACACCAAAATCAATATTGTAAATTATATTTTCAATAGAATGATATTTTTGAATATTCCTTGATCATGTATTAGGTTGAGAAGGATAATTCTCCCCTTCAATTACTTCATTCTTAAGTTATGTAATATCTTCACCAAAAATTAATTCTCTAAACACATCATCAATAGAATTAGAAATACAATTAATTTTAAAATTATTTTTATAATACATAATAAGAACATATTCATCAATAACCATCGTTCTTTTATTAAAAACAATATAAACATTACTATTATTAGAATTACCCAGAAATATACATTAATTAATTTTAGAATAAAATTTATCAAAATTATCCTTTGAATCAAAAATAAACACTTTACAACCAAAAACTATAAAATAACAAATATTAGGCTTTTTATTTTTGAATAATTCATAAGGAAATTTCTTTAGCAAATGTCAAATATGAATTCTATTTGAAATATAACATGCATAAAATTAAGCCTCAAACAAAAATATCTAGGCATATTATACTCACTTAACATAGTTTGATCTATATTAATAAGTGTTCTATTATTGCGATTCTACAACACCATTTTGTTGTGGTGTTATAGAATCAGAGAAATTATGAAAATATCCATTCTTTTCGTAGAATTTTTAAAATCTAAATTATGAAATTCTCCTAATTTATCAATACGAATATAAATAATCATACAAACAGTTTCATTTTGAACTAATTTTAAAAACATTGAATTTAGATAAAGTATAATTTTAATGATCAAGAAAATATATCCATTTAAATACACTATAATCATCAAAAATATCTAATGTATATTTCATTCTAATAAGACTAGGAATTTGAGTTGGCCCAAATAAATCAATATGTACTAACTATAAAGGATTATTAGTACTTATCTAATTGATAGGTCTAAAAGAAGTTTTGTGTTGCTTCCCTTTCATGCAGGCATCCCAAACATGAAGATGTTATTTCATCATATAATGAAGCTGTAAGAAATTATCATGAATTGAGAGTTTAGGCAACTTTATGAAACTAACATGACCTAAACGTCAGTGCCAATGGATGTTATCAATCTATATATAATTCAAACACTTTACATGCATAATATTTAGTTCATCAAAATCAATAGTATAAATATTATCTTTTAGATAAGAATAAAATAATAAATAATCATATTTAAAATATAAACATTTATCATTTTAAAAATTAACTTCCATTCCATCATCACAGAATTGTGAAATACTAATAAAATAATTTTTTAACTTCAACATATAAAACATTTGAAATAAATGCATAATTTGAAATATTAGCTTTACTAAAACCTTTTACATTGCCTTTGGAATTGTCTCCAAAATTAAAAGTGCCTCCCTCACATGTGTTGTATGATGTAAACTTAGATGGTTCTTTGATAATATGGTTAAAGCATCAATTGTCCATGTATCATATGTTGTTCTTGAGATATATAAATAAGTTTTCCAAAAAATCAATTAATTGAAAATTTTGGTACCTATGATACTTTGGGTCCAATTGGATTAGAAATAAAAATTTTAGGTACCCATAAAGAATTTAAACATGTATTGTAATGTACTCTCAATAACATGGATTTAGATATATTAGTTTTTGTAAATCCAAATGATTGTTTAAATCTAAGTGATCAGTGATCGGCATAGTGACCATTAATGACACATTTGAAACAATTAACAGTTGAAGTACAACCATTTTTACTTTAATAAAAAGGGGTTTATACATTTGAGGTAATCATTTATCATAACCAAAACAAAACATATTTTTACCAGTTTTAGTCAAACAAGAAATCTCATGATATTTTTCATGACATTAAATAAATGCAGATAATGTTTTTAACACTGTCAACTTCATTTTTATATTTATCATTCAAATCGTGAGATGATTTCAAATTATCTTTAACTATTGAATGAGATGTAGAATAATTTTTGGTTAAATGTTTTATCTTCATGAAATATTAGTTTATTTTCAGAAATATTTTTTTCATTATCTTCTTTATGTTTATTATATAAATCATCAACTCTGAAAACACATTTTCATAATCTATCAATTCATTATTTAAATAAAAAAACATAGGGGTTTTTAGATTCATATTCAAAATCAAAACTTTCATAATAATTACTAGATTTACTATCCTTATCCAGTGTGTCCATGAAACAAATGTTAGAAGATTCATTCTTATTTCTAGATTTTTCACTAGATTCAGATTCATCAGTACAACTCTAGCTTGATTTTAATACCTTTCTATCCATCCTTTTGTATTTTTCTTTATTATTTAGTTTAGGGAAATAGGTTTTTATGTGATATTTCTTCCTACACTCATAAAAAGTTACATATGAAGCATTGTAATTTGTATAACCTATTATATCTCCCTTATATTTTTATATTTGAGTTTTTCTACTAAACTGGTTTTTGAATCCTTTCTTTTTCATTCGGTTATAGACTCCGGTTACAATTTGGGCCATGTCTTCCATTTCAATCTTTTTTAGATCAGAATCAGAAGAAACAATATGAATAATATTTAGAGACTTAAAAGCTACACAATTTTGTTTTGATGTCTCCTCAACAGCAATGCTTATCAGTTCCAATTCATATTGGATTATTGGTCCAATAAATTCTTCAAGTGTGTAGTCTTTTGGTTTCATGCTTTCATCAATGGATACCTTATTTTCATGCCATTTATTTGGTAATTCTCATAGGACTCATTCAGAATGTACATGATTTTCCAGAGCTTATCCATGTGAATTCATTATATTCACAGTTCTTGTGAATCTAATAAAAATTCGGTTTACATTTTCATCTTATCCCATCTTGATTCCTTTATACTCAGCACGAAGCATTCAAAGCCTTGTTCAGATCAATTTTTTAGAGCCATGCTGAGTTACTTGCATAATCTTACAAATCTCATGAGTTTTCTAGCATGCAGACACATTACTATAAACACTTCTATTAATAGCACAATATAATATATTAACAACATTGTAATTTAGAACATATCTAGTAGAATCAACTCATGTAAGTGTATCTGGGTATTCTCCAGTTAGTGTGTATTGTTTCTACATGATTTACCAGGGCTCATTGATCAACTGTTTGATGTGTGCCTCCATTCAGAGTATCTAGTATCCATAATCATTTCCAACAAAATGTGGTGGCTTCTGAGGATTCCAAGCATCATTCAAGTTTAATCCCGCCATCTTCTAAGATATGTATCTTTATACATTGAGTTATAGAAATATTTTAGCACAATTAAATATAAAAGAAGACTAAAAAATGTTTGGATATATTCTTGAAGGAACAACCAATGGTTTCATTATTTGGTATAAAGAAATACAATGATAGATAAAAAGGTATTCATAATAAAGTTACCCTTTTACACAAATTGTTAGGTCGGAAATGGTAATGGTAGATGATCTAGAGGGGGGGGGGTTAATAGGCCAGATTAATAATTTTAATCGAATGAATTGATTAAAAAAACTATTTATTAATATTAATTATTATGGTTAATTAGCAGCGGAAGAAGTAAATAATTCAAGGATGTTTTTTATAGTGGTTCTGTCCAAAGTGGGCCTCCTCTACTCTTATACATCACTACTCAGAGAGAGATAAATGTACACTAAAAAATTATTTGATAAGGGGAATCATAACCCAATTAAAATAACTTTTCTAGTGGAGGGATAACCATGAAAATAAATTTTATATGGGGAGACACAACCCTTACAACCAGACATTATACACTAGAAGTCACAACCCAAATAGTCTGGAGTTTAGATATAGGGAGTCAAAACCCTAAAATTCATGACATTAGAATTTAGGAGTTACAACCCAAGGGAATTTAATAAAAAATAATTATTTTATGTTCAATGTTATAAATAGAAAAATAGAGTGCATGTGATAGATGGGAAGTAGTGTTACAGATTCAAAACCAAATGAAAGAGAATATAAAAATTAAAACACATATAATGGTTTTTTAAGGTTTATATCAGAACGTCTCTTTAATTCAATTGTAGTTGAAGTAGATTTAATTTGTCACTTGATGGAAGGATCCAGTTATGAATCGAAGTGTCAATGGACATTGAAAATGAACAACATCATCAACGTTCACAACACTTTCTCTTGAATTTATAATTTTCCTATTTTACCTACCAGAGAGAATAATATATATAGAGAATTAAATATATAGTAGGTGTATAAACTCTTCTTCCTTTGGATATTCAAAATTAATTTTGTCAAGAGCTCCCATAAATATCTCCATGAAAATAGCAGCACTATTGATTCATTATTCTTGTTGAATAAATATCAAAAAAAATAATTCAAAATATATTGATTAAGTCTTCCAAAAACATCTCTAGAATAATAAATTCAATGAATGAATTAAAACATAATTTTAAATCCATAGTAAAAAACGATCCTAAAAACTTGTAGCAGATTGTTAAATTAAATTTAAATATTTGAATTTAAACAATTTTGAAATGATCAAATTTAATTGAAAACGATGTTGAAAAATATATTGATTTTTCTATCTAAATTTTACACCAAAAATATTAATGAAAATACCCAAAATATTGATGATTTTTTTTAAAAAATAATTAGGAATTTTTCGATTCCGTGATATTTGATGGCACATGATTCTTAGGCCTGAAGTGCCAGAAATGAATTTATGAACTTTTCTTCAGGTACATTCAGTTATTGTGCGAGTAGGATTTTCTAACAATTGAACCGGTGCTCGGAATTGAAATATGAGGGCACCGTTGAAATCATGGTACCAATATTATCTTATGAAGACTTTCACCTTAACGGCAGTTGGTCGAGGGTGAAAGATAAATTTAGGGTTAATTGGGGAAATAATAATATAAAATAACCACATGTTTTATTTTATTTAGTTGTAACCACCCTACATGTGAAAGTTAAGAAGTGGGGACCACCCGACCTTAACCTCCCATGAGAGTTTTTAGTGGTGGGGTCCACCCGATGTCTAAACCTCTTCAACTCCCTCATTAATGTGGAGGACTGTCTTGAGCTTCATAGACATTAATTGTGCCAAACCTCCTTAATTAATTTTGCAAACATTTGGTATCCTCCAATTTGAATTTTATGCCAATGAACCCATTTATTGTTTCCAATTAATAAAGCAAAAATTTAATTCCATCAAAATAAATAGATAAACATAATTTATTTTGTTGGCTATTCATTTTTTGGAAACGTATTAGAAAAGGTGGTTTGGGAGAATTTGGGAGAAAGATCTCTAACAAAGAACGCCCCCACCCCCCCAACAATGAATGTTGACCTCCTTCTACCTTCTTCCTCTAGACTTCTTCCGAAATGGGAAGTCCTCATCTATGGTGAATCGATGATCATACTACCTTCTTGCACCAACGTTATCAAGAGAATAAGGTAGAGGGTTTATTTACGTGGTAATTCTTTTCCCAGATTCATACCTTGGTTTCTTTAGTGGTTTCAGAATGAAACGTTGGGGGAATTTGTATACTTGATGTTCTTCTTTATTATTGAACCATATTCTACCACCCTAACATTGAGGGTATGGGCCAAACCAACATGGCCCGGTAGGATCGCAAATCATGTGGTGTTATTGATGAAGGAGGAGGACGACCACTATATAAAGTTTGGGAAGGAGACCAGTGGCCGACACTAATGCCGCCCCGCGGCAGAGGCACCGGCCAATGGCTGAGGCTTCGCCCTGTGGCCAGCCACTGTGTCATCCCATAGTCGTGGCGCCGCCCAGGAGCTGGTTGTGCCACCGTCCCGTGATAGGACCCCTCCCCATGGTTGATGTTCTGTCATGAGGCTGAGGCGCTGCCCCACGGCCGAGGACCCGCCATGCGGCCGAGGCGCCGCCTCATGGCCGAGTTGCTGCCCCGCAGCTGAGGCTACACCATGTGGGTGGGGATCCCCCCGGCGACTAGACCCCCGCCAAGCATCCGGTCTGCCAACCCACACCCGTTTCACCGCCCTCGCCGCTTGTTCGCGCCCTCATAGCTGGTACACTACCCTCGCGGTTGGTCCGGGCCCTCACGACAGATATGCTGCCCTCTCGGCTAGTCTGCACGCTCGCGGTTGGTCCACTTCCCTTGCGGCTGGTCCGCGCCCTCAGGGTACCCTACTGGCTAGGTCGACCCGAACCGGGGCTTCCCAGGCCAGGTCGGGTTGGCTTGGTCTAAACGGGTCGGACCGAACATGGGCCCACTATGACCCATTTACTTCTTTTGGCCATAGCATTGACACCGGACCTCCGTTTGATGAACCATCAGCAGCGCTGGAAATAGTGAAGCCTAAAAGACAGTTTGTGTATACCACATTGGAGTTGTGGATTAATATGGGGAACGATCAGGTAGGATCGAACATGAATCCAGGTGGGCCCCCGGGACTAAAAGGCTAACAACTCACAGACCATGCACCTGATTGACACGCCGTCTATTGCGCTGAGACCCCTTTGACATGACATAACATTGAGATACATCTTAATGGGACTTCATTTTAGTTGGAGTATCGAACAGTAGCTTGGGGAGCAGATCCTCCAGGAGACGAGCGAGCATAGTTCCGGAACACAATGGCTGGCTGAGACATGACGACTATTAACCATTTCGACTAAGAGTGACTGAGTAGGCCTAGTGGTGAGATCCTTGGTGACGATGAAGACCCATGATGGGGAGAGACTTGGTGATGTGGCATACCCACTGTACTCGACAGGAGTACCTCACTAGGCCCAGTGGAGAGCGCCTTGGTGATGCGGTAGAACAATGGTGGCGTGCACCTTGGTGATATGGTAGTCCCACGGTACTCGACGAGAGGAGTACATAAGCAGTCCAATGTTAGTGGGAAATGCCTCTGTGTGATGTGGAAGGCCCACTATACTCTATAGATAAGTATTACTCAAGAAGGCGATGTGTTCGGAGTTGTGACTGGGAATGTTACTTGATACTACCCCTAAAATTAATCCTGGTGTTTGATGAGTCAGTACATCTGTGTTTTCATCATGATTGAGATGGATTACATGATAACATAGGTATATGTATGGTCATATACCTAAGTAAGTACGTCTATTTATTTCATATGTTGTGGTTTATCCTTGGTGGATTTTCTAAGACCTTGAGGGTCTAGAGATCCCTACTAAGTATCGTTATACTCACTAGTGCATGAACAATGCCCGCAACATATAGTGTTGGATGTAGGTGATATACAACGCTGAATGAGGCTGAGAGTACAAGGATTAGATGGTTCCTGGAGGTGGACCAGATGGTGTGTCGATACTTGGAGGAGACGAACAGACTTGGTGTGTTGAGGAGGCAATGTATACCTAACCTTCATGTTGGAATCTCATAGAATGATCATGTAGTTGTCTTTTATCTTTCTTTAGTTGTATTATATTATATTTATACTTGTAAATTCCAGTTTGGCTTGTAATCTGGCCCCTTTTTACTTACTGTACTCATTTTTTCACTATACAGTTGACATGCAATGAAATCATGTTTTGTGTTTGGTTGTGTGTCTTTACTGTTTATAAATCAATGCCTTTCAGTTCTATAGAATATGGCTTTGGTGCTAGTATCCATCCCCTAGCCTCTGGAAAGAGGGCTTGAGGTAGTCACGACACAAGCCCCGGGGGACGGTTCATGACAAATTGGTATCAGAGGAGTTGGTTCTGCCGCATAACATAAGACTTTGATCATTATTTTAAATGAACCAATTTTGGTAAGGGTAATGAGTGCGGTTTTCTGTTGAGGGAGTTCAGTGTTGGTACGGTGACCGACATATCCATACACTAGGACCCTGACATAATATTTCTGACTAAGTGCATGAAAACACTGAAAAAAAGTTGTTTTCATGGAGGCATCCTAAAAAAATATGTGTTCCACGATTAATAAGTTATACCAGGTGAGCTGACTGAAGAGATAACAAATAAAACTCTTGGAAACGTGCACTCAATGATAAATGTAGAGTTTCTAAAACCATAGTTGCAACTTCATTGAATTTTTAGAGAAATAGATACGCATTTTCAAACTTCCTCATTAACAAATAAAATCAAATTCAAAATCTTTTCCTTAAAATTTATAAGAATCACTAAAATATAAATAACTTAAATTAAGATATAATCAAAATACAGAGGAAACATAATCAGAAAAAATCATATGAAATCAAATTAAAGGAAGTATGCACTTGCAGAAATATTCTCCCCCTTTTTGTTTGATTAGAAAACCAAAATATTTTAACCATAAATGAAGTTTTAAAATGAATAAAACAAAATTACTTCTCCCCATAACTTCTCTCCAAAACAGCTGCCCTTTCTGTAAATAAATAAAAAGTAAAAACATGATCCCTCTAAACAAATGTAGTAAATGAAATTTAAAATTCCAAAATACCAAGAGAAAATTTAACTTTCTCAATCTTTGCAGAGTCTAAAGGCTTTTTAAAAATATCTGCATGGTGATTTTTAGATGGAATAAACTCTAAAACAATATCACCCGTATTCACAATATGTCAAATAAAATGAAATCTAAGATCAATATGTTTTGTACTAAAATGATGAAAGGGGGTTTTAGAAATAGAAATTGTAGATGTATTATCACAATAAATTGGTATATTATCAATATAAACACCAAAATCACAAATGGTTTGATTAATCAATAAACATTGAGCACAACTAATAGCAACAGAGATATAATCATCTTCTGGAGTTGATAAAGCCACAGAAAACTGTTTCGTAGATGACCAATATATTAAGAAATTTCCCATAAAATGACACAAACTTGATGTGTTTTTTCTGTTAATTATACATCATATTAACATGTGAAAATCAATCACCAAAGTTGATACCTTTTTCTAGAGAGTATCCTTGAACACCAATACTAGCTTTGTTTTTGAAAATCTAACAAGATTCATCCAGCTTGTTTCTAATGATCCACTTAGTTCCAATTACCTTCTTATATTCATGCAATTATACAAAAGTCCAAAAATTATTTCTAACAAACTGATTTTATTCATCTTGCATTGCAATTATATAATTTTCATATTTAAAAGCGTCATTAAAATTAACAGGGACAAAATCAGAAGTAAAAGTAGAATTGGCACAATAAAATTAAAAAGATTTTTTGGTTTTGACACCAGAATCCACATTTGCAATTATGTTTCCATAGGACGATCATTGTGAATCTTCCATGATCTTGCATTTGGTTGAGATGGAGAATTATCCCCTTAAATTTCTTCATTACTATCTTGAAGAATATCTTCACCATAATTAAAATCTCTAAACTCATCATCAATTGCATTAGAATAATATTTTATTTTGACATTATATTCATTAAACAAAATATCAACGGATTCATCAATAACCATCATTCTTGTATTAAAAACGTTATATGCTTTACTATTATTAGAATAACCATGAAAAATACCTTCATAACATTTAGAATCAAATTATATAAATTATATTTTGAATTTAAAATAAACACTTACAAGAAAAAGACACTAAAGTAACATATTTAGGATTTTTATTTTTGAATAATTCATAAGGAATTTTCATTACCAAATGTCTAATAAGAATTTTATTTGAAATATAACATGCAACAAAAACATCCTCAACCCGAAAATATCCAGGCATATTAAACTCAGTTAACATAGTTTTATTTATATCAATAAGTGTTCTATTTTTACATTCAACAACACCATTTTGTTGTGGTGTTCTAGGATTAGAGAAATTATGAAAATATCCATTATTTTCATATTATTTTTCAAAATCTAAATTATAATATTCACATAATTTATCACTATGAATTGAAATAATAATACAATATTTTTCATTCTGAACTAATTTAAAAAAAACAATAAATTTAGATAATGTATCATTTTTATATCTAGAAAATATATCCATGTAAATATACTATATTAATCAACAATAACTAAAGTATGTTTCATTCTAATAAGACTAGGAATTTTATTTGGACCAAATAAATCAAGATGTACTAACTGTAAAGGCTTATTAGTACTTATCTGATTGATAGGTCTAATAGAAAACATGTGTTGCTTCCCTTTCATGCAGGCGTCACAAACATGAAGATGTTATTTCATAAAATAAAGAATATGTATAAAATTCTCATGCTTTAAGAGTTTATGAAACTTTATTGAATTAATATGATTTAAACTTCAGTGCCAATGGATGTTGTCATTCTATATAGAATTCAGACACATTACATGTTGAATAGTTAGTTCAAAAAAATTATAGTATAAATATTATATTTTTGATTAGCATAAAATAATAAATAATCGCCATCAAAAACTAAACATTTATCATTTTGAAATTTTACATCCATTCCATAATCACATAATTGTGACATACTAATTAAACAATGGTTTAAACCTTCAATATATAAAACTTTTGAAATAAATGTAGAATTTGAAATACCAGCTTTA
This sequence comes from Viscum album, assembly GCA_963277665.1. NCBI lineage: Eukaryota > Viridiplantae > Streptophyta > Magnoliopsida > Santalales > Viscaceae > Viscum > Viscum album. The sequence goes on from OY728158.1 coordinate 1,599,277,722, forward strand.
CCAAAACCTTTTACATTGCCTTCGGAATGGTCTCCAAAAGTAACAGTGCCTCCCTCCTATGAGTTGTATGATTTAAACTTAGATGGTTCTCCGATCATATGTATACAATGTCCACTATCCATGTACAATATTTTGTTCTTGAGACATCCAAAGCATTTTTCCTACAAAAATAAATTAATTTAAAATTTTGGTACCCAAGATAATTTGGGTCCAATAGGATTAGAAATATAATTTTTAGGTACCAATATATAATTTAAATATGTATTGTATGGTACTCTCAAAAACAAGGATTTATAAATATTATTTTTTGAAAATCCCAATGATTGTATAATTCTAAGTGACCTGTCATGGGAATAATGACCATTAATTCCACATTTAAAACAATTAACAGTTGAAGTATAACCATTTTTTATTTTATGAAAATAGGTTTTATACATTAGAGGTAATGTTTTATCATATCTAAAGTAAAATTATTTTTACCAGTTTAAGTCAAACAAAAAATCTCATGATATTTTTCATGATATTAAATAAAATCATATAAATTTTTTTAAACACATTCAACTTCATTTTTTAATTAAACATTCAAATATTTAGAATTTTTAAAATTATAAAAACTATTGAATGAGAAGCAGAATAATAGTTTGTTAAATTTCATATTTTCATGAAAAATTAATTTATTTTCAAAAATATTTTTCTAATTATCTACTTTATGTTTATTAAATAACTCAACTGATATGAAAACATCTTTTATTTATCATTCAATTTAATTATTTAATTAAAAAACATTAGGGTTTTCAGATTCATATTCAAAATTAGAACATTCTAAATAATAATTTATTTACTAACCTTATCCAATGATGCCATGAAACACAAGTTAGCATATTCATTGTTATTTACAGAGTGTTCACTAGAGTCAGATTTTTGAATACAACTGAAGCTGGTTGTCAATTCCTTTCTATCTATCTTTTAGTTTTTTTCTGTATTCATTAGTTTAGGGAAATCAGGTTTGATATGACCTTTCTTCCTGCACTCATAACATGTTACATATAAAGCATTGTGATTTTTATAACCATTCTTATCTCCATTATATTTCAATTTTTTCGTTTTTCTACTAAACTGGTTTTTGAATCCTTTATTTTTCATTCTTTTATAGACTCTAGTTAAAATTTGAGCCATGTTATATTTTTCAATATCCTGCAAATTATAATCAAAAGAATCAATAGAAATAATATTTAATGCCTTTAAAGTTCCACCTTTTATTTTTTATGTATTTACATCGGCGTTGTTTTTCAGTTCCAATTCATATTGGATTAGTGGTCCAATATATTCATCAAGTGTGTAATCTTTTAAGTTATTTCTTTCCTCAATGGAAACCTTCGTTGCATTCCATTTCTTTGGTATTGCTCAAAAGACTCTTTCAGAATGATAAGGATTTTCCAGAGCTTCTCCAATTGAATTCATTCCATTCACAGTGCCTGTGAATCCAAGAAACATTTGGTTTAAATTATCATCTTCACCCATCATGAAGTCTTGAAACTCAGCACAAAGAATTCCAAGCCTCATTCAGATCTATTTGTCAGAGCCAAGGTGAGTTACTTATAGAATTTCTCAAATCTCATGAGTTGTCTTGCATGTAGACACATGACTAAAAAACTCTGGTTAATAGCACAATATAATATATTAACAAGTTTGTAATTTAAGACATATCTAGTAGAATCAACTCCTGTAAGAGTATATGGGTAATCTTAAGGTAGTGTGTAGTGTATAACCATGATAGATCACTGCTCAATGATCAAATGTTTGAGTTATTCCTCCATGCAGTATCTCCTGTATCCATAGTAGTTTATTTCAAAATTTGGTGGCTTTTGAGTAATCCAAGAATCATTTGAGTTTAATCCGACCATCTTATAATATATTTATCGTTAGACATTGAGTTCTAGAAATATGTTAGCACAATAAAATATAAAAGAAGACGAGAAAATGTTTGGATAAATTCATGAAGGAATAACCAATGGTAACAATCTATGGTATAATGATATATAATGATAGAGAAAAACTATTCTTAAAAAGGTTACCCTTTTATACCAATTTTTTGGTCAGTCGGGGTAATGTGAAATGGTATAGGGGGGATTAATAGAAAATATTTAAAATTGTAATCAAATGAATTGATTAAATAAGTAAATTATCATTATGAATTATTAAGGTGAATTAGTACCGGAAAAAGTAAATAATGAAAAGATGTTTTTTATAGTAGTTTAGCTCAAAGTGGGCATACTCATATCTTATACATCTATACTCGGTGAGAGATACATGTGCACTAAAAAAATATTTTTTATGGAGAATCATAACCCAATTACAAAAAACTTTTCTATTGGAGGGATAACCACGACACTGACTTCTGTGTTGGAAGAGACAACCCTTACAACCAAACATTAGACCCTTGGAATCACAACCCAAATAGTATTGTGATTCGATACAGGGAGTCACAGCCGTAAGATCCTGAAATTAGAATCCAAGAGTCACAACCCATGTAAAATGAATAACAAATAATTATTTTATGTGCAAAAGTATAAATAGAAAAATAGAGTGTGTGTGAGAGATGGGAAGTAGTGTTACAGACTCAGAACCATATGAATAAGAAGATAAAAATTAATGTAGATATACTTGTTTCTAAGGTTTAGATCAACAAGTGTTGTCAATGACATAGTAGTTGATGCAGTTTTAATTCGTCACTTGAGGGAACACGTGTGTTGTGAAGAAAAGTATCAATGGATGTTACAAATGCACAACAGGTTCAAAGTTCACAGAAATTTATCTTTTTATTTTAATTTTCATAATTTACCTGCAAGATCGAATAATTTATATAGAGAATTAAATATATAGCAGGTGAAATAGCTCTGCTTCCTTTGGATATTCAAAACTAATTGAGTCAACAGGTCCCATAAATATCTGAATTAAAATAGCATCACAGTTGATTCTACAATCCTGTTGAATATATGTCTAATAAATTAATCCAAAATATTTTCAATAAGTCTTACAATAAAATTTCTGGAATAAAAAAAGAAATGAATTTATTAAAACATCATTTTAAATGAAACTCCATAACCCTAGATACCTAGAGTCAATTCATTATTACATAACATTGGAATGATCACAAGAGATCATGTCTCGAAAGACCGATTAGTTTAGTAGTATTGGAAACAATAGATATATTCATAAGTCTTATATTACATCATAAAGTAAAAAACCTACAAAAACATCTTGTCTTCATATCCCTTTATACCATCCCTACAGGTCATTCATAAATTACTTCTTCACATCCTGGGAAAAATAATTCATTGAAAGGGGTGAGCTCAGATGCTCAGTAGGGATAACAATATATTGGAAACATTCATATATCAGAATAAACAGTTAAGGCAATATGTAACTAAAAAAGCATATTAAACATGAACTTCATCCTAATATGGAAAAGATAACATGAAATAATTTCATTTACGTATTCACATGGATAATCTACTAGTCGAATAACAACTTGAAATATCAATGACCACTAACATAATGATGGAATGCATAATGCCAGATTATCATAACCACATACCCAAGGCCTCTTTCCAAGACTATAAATAAGAATTTGTCAAGGCATTATGCCTAGAAAATAGTGTGTCTCATGAGACCTACTGATGCATCGAGGAGCTATATCAGGCTCCACCCGTCACTTACTATGTCCAATGCATTCCTCATATGAACAGGTTTAATGATAACATAAACATTCGTATTAAAACTAGCACAGGAAATGTCAATACTTTATCCACAAACCATGAATGATATAAAAATACCACATCTATAGTCAAACAGAACACATTAGATTCAATATGGATGATTTTATTGTATCATATTATCTTCGATTGAAAATAATGAAGGATATCGACATAGATGAAAATAATCATCAAAACTATTAGGGAGAAATATCACCTTTTTTCTTGAAATCGTTTAAAAATCACACTATTTGTCAAGAAGCCATCTAAAAATAGATCATTGAATCAAAGTTTCCCATACCACTTTGGAAAATATTAATGGAATTTTGATTTTAAAACATTAATTTCCATATAAATAAATCCTTAAATCCATTTTTATAACATGGACATTAATGAGATATATTTAGAATAATAAATCTTTAAAATGATTAAAATGATATTTTTGTTAGAGTTACTAAACAAAAGAGAGACAATTGAATAGAAATAATTGAGGTAAACAAACTTTTTAATATCATGAGAATAAAGGTATTCATGATATACAATGTCAAATTATATTATATACACCATATAAAAGTGAATTGGCATATAACAACAAAGAAGTCTCAATGGAATCTAAATTGAGATGAAATTTCTTATAAAGACTGTATCCTTAGGTTAAGGAAAAATCAACGACAAAATTATGTGTGAAAAATATAAATACACTAAATATGATTGGATGTTCAGTGTAAATCAATCATAGGACATTCACTTATATTCTTGTAAAAACAACACCAATGAATTGGATATTCATCTCAACAAATGGAGATTGAGTTAAAATTACTCTTATCAAGTTCATATTGATGACTTGATAATTTATCAATGAAGTGATTATGTGTATCAAAATTATATCCACATAAAGGGGTGTGGAAATTATGACATAAAGAAATGAATACTGATTCCACACATAATTTTCGAGTAATATAATCAATGAAGTATGGGTAAAGCCGAATGAGTGGAAATTGAAATTTCAAATTCCCTTATTGATTTGGTAACATAAGAAACATAAACCCATGAAATAAGGATCCTTCAATGATGATGTAAATATATGTGAATTAAATTATATTACACAATGAATACAAACAGGGGCAGCACACACACCACATGCAATAAATAAGTGGTGAACAATGAAAATCTCACAGAATTAAAAGTGAGATAAGAACCCTTTACTTTGTACTTTTTCCTTCGTAGAGGGTAGGTTAGCATCCATTATAATGTTTAAATAATTTTTATTGAATTATAAATGAATCTTATATATTAATATGATACCATATATGATATTTTAACATCGCTTTGTTAAGAATATCTTAGTATTATCATCGTTTCTGGTGTTAACTTACACGTTTTCTTTTATATGTTTTGTTACATAAGCCATGATTTTTATGGATATGTTGTATAATATTCAAATCCATAATTATATCAATTCCTTAAACATTATTTATAATCATTAAATGATTATTATTCTTGAATGGATAGGATGGGGAATGAATCTCATCGCGTTCGTCGAGATGGTAGTCCGTACGTACGCACGAGCGACAATATCATTATTTTTTTATTAAAAAAATATATAATTGGATGGTATATCATATATATAGAATAATTATCATGTTATATTTATTATTTACATTATTTACACATCATTATTATACACATCCAAATAATAATGTTTTGAAAAACAATTACACCATGATGTGGAGACGGTAAGCCGTACGTACGCACGTATAGTGGCATGTCATTCAAAGGATGGATAGAATACTGAATATGGTTGTACCATATTTATAATAACATCACAGTATATATAATATAATGGAGTTATTATTTTATAATATGAATAACGAATAATGAAGAAGTTGAAGAAGAAAGTAACTTGAAAGAGTGTGGTGAAAACATAACCTCTTCTTCGGTTTCTTCCTTTTGATTTGATCGAAAGGGATCCTTAGGTTGGCTTTCGGACTAAATTAAGGCCTCTAGGATGAAGGGAGGATATTTTAAACTGTATAGGGAAGAGTTTGGCCGATCCCAAAGGCTTTTAATGAGTGAATTAGTGAGAAGGTGGGGTGACCATTTATAAGGGGGTGAGGGGCATATTAAGAAAAGCTAGAAATATTATTTCATAATAAATTCATATTCGGTTTCTAATGGATCCAAAGTGTATTATTTAAATTTTAAGGTAGGTAAGGGTCATAATACTTTTAACCAATAGGTTTTAGACAGGTTTGGTTCACTTTATTAACCTTATCTTTTTGTTTATCTCTTAGTTAATTAGTTTGACATTTACCATGTCACTTTGTATTTCTATATTATATAGTTAACAAACAAACTATATACAACCAAGAGACCCCCGAGTTATTCATTAAGGATACAAATATCATGATATAATTACTTTTTCCAAATGTTATATTTTTTGGAATATAAAATCATTTAATAATATAATAATTTTTTTAAAAACTCTTTTATGACAATTTTGACACTATTTAATAATAGATTTTTTCGAAAGTCTTAAAAATATTAATAATTCAAAAGAAATTAATTTAATAAATCCTAACATGTAATATTAATCAATAAAATTCCTGTATGGAATCAACATATTCAAATTATATTTATTCTAATATTTATAAAACCAATTATTTGATTCTATTATTAATAAGGAAAATATTGCATCATTATTGTGTCATAAATAAATTATATAATTTAATGTATAAAAATTATAAATAAAATACAATTATGTATGAAATATCTTTAGATTTATAATAATTATTTAAAATAGAATTTTTCTTATGAATAACCTTATATAAAAATTGTTTTTCTAAAAGATATATGTTTATGTCATTTTTGTATTTATTTTAACTTAATTAATATAAAGTGTCATTATCAATTAAAAGTAGTTCCATGGGGTCCCAAAATCAACCCAAATATTACCATGGTCATAAATGTATCAAAACATTGTGTTAAGACAAGTTTTAGGGTAAATTAAAATTATTATAATATAATTTGATTACCCATATTTACCAGATTTACTCTTTAACCATTGTAAATAAAATATTTACCGAAGTAATTATTTAAAATGTTTAAAAATAAATGTTACCTATTTAAACAATTTGGGATTCCTGATTCCAAATATAGAATCCATATATCTAAATTCAAAACAAAAGAGTGGTAGACATTAATTTAAAATTGAATCCCATTGTTAAAACTAAAAGCGTGTTTTTAAGAGATAAAAACTATCAAAGGATTTGACAGTTTTTTATGTTCAGTTTAAATGTAAAATTATATCCAATGACCAAAATTGTATTAAATGGTAAAAATATATTTCAAATATACTTTAAAACCACTTAAATTAATAGTTTATAAATTTTAATTATTTTGATTATAACTGTGTTTATAATTAAAATTTAGTAATTTTCACTATTCATCACATATTAAAGTTCTTAGAAAAGATCAAAAGTTTTACCATAGGATAATTTAAATATTACAAATCCAAAAATTAATTCCATTTTAAGAGATAAAATTTATAAAATTTCAAAAAAGTGGTTATTACTATTCATAACGCCTAGTTTGATTGGTTGTGGTGTGTGTTAGAACTCGAAGTTGCATATAACACACGCTATTGGATTATTCAAAGGGAAACTTACCGTGGAATCATGTGGCGTTAAATTCTCCCATAGTGCAATAAATTTAATCCTCACAATTTTAAAAATTGGGCTTGGGAATATAATGGAAATTCCCACATCAAAAAAAGAGTCAATAAATCTATCACTTTAAAAGAAAGAAAGAGAAGTAAAAAGGTCTCCATAGATAACATATACTAGGATTCCATGTGAAAAAACATGGATATGGATGATAAACTAAGTGTCATGTTCTGATGGAGAGGGATTTTGAACACGACCAGGAGAAAGTTAACAGCAATAAAACCACAAACTTGTGATGGGACAAATGATCAATAGTTTCCCAGTAGGAAAAGTAAACAGACCACTTTTTTTTTGTTTTAAGTTACATTACATAAAGATGAGGAATTATTTTGTGATATTGTTTAAGAGCATAAAGATATATACATAATTTTTTAGTTATGTATCATTCTTTAAAAAATTCCTACTACTAAATCATTTTTAAACGATTAGTATTCAAGAAGACTTGGTCACACTAGAAGAGATAGAATAAACATCTTATTGAATCACATGATTCACGAAAGATAAAATATATATTTACCTTGACTTTAGAGATTAATCAAAACCAAAATGGTTAGTATAAGATATGATGATCCCCCAAAAGGATATTCCAATAGAGAAATAAACCCTAATATTAATTTCTAAAATTAAACCAACAATACCCCAAAGATAAATAAACACCATTCAATAAACAATTTTCCTTAAAATCCTTCAATATAATTCAAACTAATATTGAAACCCAACACATAGAAGAATTTGGTTGTGTAGTCTTCCATATTAAATTTTATCTCCAAATGACATCAACTACTCTTAAAGTTACATACTTAAATGTAATTAACCTATTCAGATATTCCCTATTATAGGTTAATAATTTCAATAAATACCCTAAATCACTGTAAATCCACAATAAAAACGTAGATAAAAATCCACCATTACTCCTTAAATGAAACCCCATAGTATTCTATTTTCCTTGGGCATAAAGTGTTCCTAACAAAGATAACATCTTCCAAAATAACATTTATCACTTAATCAGCAAATCATTTTCCTATACTAAGGGTATTAATTTGATAATACATAAGAACCCAAATCAACTTCTTATTAATCAATAAAGTCATTTAACTAAAAATAATTAGTCACACTAACCAGGGACTTCATGTAGTTCCGTGGAAGGTGATTAATCCCAATCGCAGTTTGGTTGTGGGATCGATTCCCACATATTTTCCCAGCGCTACGGGTTGTCGCACGGTATTCTTGTGGTCATATTTCAAAAACTATATTTTATAACATTACCTAAATGAGATAAGTTCCTCAAAATAACCATAACATAATTTTAACTAGAAATGTTATCTCACACCTTTCATTTTCATCACAAAATATAATAACTTGTAATTGCCTCAAGCCCAATGATCATATAAAACAATATGGTTATTTATAACTATATCCACAAGGGAAAAGATAAGACTTCCTCAAATATTATTCTCAAATGGCATACTATGGGGTTACAAATACAAGAGAAAATTATTCCAAATTAATTCCATCAACAAGGAGCACTAATAATTTTATACATTTCTCCAACCATTTATTTCCACATAGGTTCTTCTTTGACCATGAAAATATCCTATATAATAGGCCATTCACTCGGTTAATGGCCATGTCCCTTACATTTACAAAAAATGATTGAAAATGTATTCTTGGGACCATTTTTATTTTCTTCCATAGTAATCTTCATTTTTCCTCGGAAATTCTTCACTTTATGTTCTTATTTCCCACACTTAATGCATTTCTTTGTTATGTTGAGACACTTTCCTGGGTGTCTCCTTCCACACATACTACATGATATAAATTGAGGATTCTTTTCTCCAAGTTCTCCACTGCTGGAGCTCTTATCATTCATCACCTTTCTCTTCATTGTTGAGTCCAGGAGTTGGTTAATATATATGTTTTTGATCATATTTTTTGAAGAATTATTTGGCATGAACACGATATATTTTACACCTATGAACATCTCATTTTGTTTCTCATTTCCACCATTTTTCCCACCTTGTACATCATTCTCAAAGTTACTATGACTTCCTTGGAATCCATCCATGGACTAAAACCAGAAAGCATTGTTTAAGTAACGGTAGTCATAAATTCATTTAGAGAATATCATGTCACCATATTCTAAATTTGAAACACATTATGATTAACCAAGTTCATTTACTCTCATAATACTTGAAATCAGTTTGTAATGAAAATGTAAATTATACTAAGCATTTCCCCCGGGAGTGTCATAACCAAGAGTGCAGCAAGGTCCGTCGTAGTGCACCAGTTCCTATTCGAGTCCAGCTCAAAGCGGTGTTTTCGGGTTATACCCCTAGGTACATATATTCCAGTGTGCCTCTACCTGCTCGTATCCAGACAGGGATGTCTTTCTTGGAAAACTCACAAAATCTATACAATACCAAACTTCTAGAAATTTCTTTTATGCTAATCCTCAATGTGTTTCATAGGTCTATGTGCTCTAATCAGAGTTTATCTAAATATATCTTCAATGGTTTGTACTGAACATTCTCAAATACCAACTATAACGCTCCCACCCCAGTTACCCAGAGTCGGTGCATTATTACATAACATTGGCATTATCACAAAATATCATGTATCGAAATACCGTTTAGTTTAGTAGTCTTGGAATCACTATATATATTCATAAGTCTTACATTACATCATAATGTAATAAAAATACAACAACATATTGTCTTCTTATCCCCTCATACTATCCCTACAGGTCATTCATAAATTACTTCTTCACATCTTGAGAAAAATAAAACATTGAAAGGGGTGAGCTCAGATGCTCAGTAAGGATAACAATATAATGGAAACTTTCATATATAAGCATAAACATTTAAAGCAATGTATAACTAAAACAAGATCCTTTTAAACATTAAATTAATCATAATATGGCAAAGATAAAATGAAATAATGCAAATTACTTATTCAAATTTATATTCTACAAGTCAAATAACCACATGAAATATTAATAACAACTTTCATAATGATGGAATGCATAATTTCGGGCTATCATAACCACATAGCCAAGGCCTCGTGACAAAACTACAAATAAGATTTTGTCCAGGCTTTGTTCCAAGACACTCGTTAGTCTCATGATACCTACCAATGCATCGGGGAGCTATAGTGGGCTCCACCCATCACTTACTAAGTCCAATGCATTCCTCATATGAACAGGTTTAAACATAACATAATCATTCTTATTAAAACTAGAAAACTAATTGACAATACTTTATCCACAAACCATGAATGGTATAAAAATAATACATCCACATTCAAACATAACTCATTAGATTCAATATGGATGATTTTATTGTATCAGATTATCCTCAATCGAGAATAATAAAGTATGTCAACATAGATAAAAATAAACATCAAAACTATTAGAGAGAAGTATCCCACTTTTTCTTGAAATCATTAAAAATTCACACTATTTGTCAAGAGTCCATTTAAAAATAGATTTTTGAATCAAAGTTTCATATACCACTTTGAAAAATTTAAAATGAATTTTAATTTTAAAACATTAATGTCCATATAAATAAATCCTTAAACCCATTTTTTAAACAATGACATTAATGAGATATATTTAGAATAATATATCTTTAAAAAATTTAAAATGATATTTTAGTTAGAGTTTCTAACCATAAGAGAGACACATGAATACAAATAATTCAGGTAATAAAAACTTTTTAATATCATGTGAATAAAGGGATTCACAATATACTATGTCAAATTACATTATATACACCATATAAAATTCAATTGTGATATAACAATAAAGAAGTCTCAAAGGAATGTAAATTGAGATGAAATCTCTTATAAAGACCATATCATTATGTTATGGATAAATCAACGACATAATTATGTGTAAAAATTATAAATACACTCAATAGGATTGGGTATTCAGTGTAAATCAATCATAGGACATTCACACATATTCTTGTAAAAACAACACCAATGAATTGGATATTAAACTCAACAAATGGAGATTGAGTTAAAATTACTCTTATCAAGTTCATATTGATGAATTGAAAATTTATCAATTAAGTGATTATGTGTATCAAAATTATATCCACATAATGTAGAGTGTAAATTATGACATAATAAAGTGAATATTGATTCCACACATAATCATGGAGTAAAATATTCAATGAAGTATGTGTAAAGCCGAATGAGTGGAAATTTAAATTTCAAACTCTTATATTTTTATGGTAACATACAAAACATACACCCATGAAAGAAGAATCATACAATGATGATGGAAATATACATGAATTAAAGTATATTACACATTGAATACAAACATGGGCATCACACACAACACATGCAATAAATAAGTGGTGAACAATGGAAATCTCACGGAATTAAAAGAGAGATAAGAAACCCATTGCATTGTAACTTTTCCATAGTATAGGGTAGGTTATCCTCCTGTATAATGTTTAAATGTTGTTATTTAATTATACAAGAATCATATACATTAATATGATATCATATATGATCTTTTAACATTGCTTTGTTAATAATATCTTAGTATTATCGTGGTTTCGGGTGTTAACTAACTCGTTTTATTTTACATTTTTTGTTACATAATCGTTATTTGTTATGGATATGTTGTAAATTATTCATATACAGAATGATATCAAGTACTTAAGCATTATTTTTAATCATTAAATGATAATTAGTCTTGAATGGATACGATGGGGAATGAATCTCATCACGTTCTTGGAGACGGTAGTCCGTTAGTACGCACGAGCGACAATATCATTCATTTGATATTAAAATAATATATAATTGGATGGAATATCATATATACAGAATCATTATCATGTTATATTTATTATTTACATGAATTACACATCATTATTATACACATCCAAATAATAATGTTTTGAAAAACAATTACACCACGACGTGAAGACGGTAAGTCGTACGTATGCATCTATGTTTACATGTCATTAAAAGGATGGATAGAATAGTGAATATGGTTGTACAATATTTATAATAACATCATAGTATATATAATATATTTTATTTATTATTTTAGAATGGTAATAACAAAAAGAGAGTATGTTTAAGAAGAAAGGAACTAGAAAGAGGGTCTCGAAAACATTACCTCCTCTTCGGGTTCTTTCTTTTGATTTGATCAAAAGGGCTCCATAGGTTGGATTTTTGACTAATGGAAAGCCTCCAGGATGAACAGAGGATATTTGAGAAGGTGTTTGGGAAGAGGTTGGCTGATCTCAAAGGATTTTAATCTGAGAATTAGTGAGAAGGAGGAGTGCCCTTTTATAAAGGGGGTGACAGGTACCTTAGGAAAATATAGAAATATTATTTTATAATAAATTCATATTCGGTTTCTAATGGCTCCAAAGTAGATTATTTAAATTTTAAGGTGGGTATGGGCCGATAGACTTTGAAACGGTATGTATTAGATAGGTTTGGGTCACATTATTAACCATATCATTTAGTTTTAACTCTTAGTAAATTAGTTTGACATTTACCATGTCACTTTGTATTTTTTATATTATATAGTTAATAAAGATACTATATACATCAAGGAGACCCCCAATTAGTCCATAAATGATACACCTATCTTTATATAAGTCCTTTGGATGAACCTTAGATTTTTAAGAATATAATATCAATTAATAATATAATATTTGTTTTAAAAACTATTTTATGTCAAATTTGACACTATTTAATAATTGATTTTTGTTAAAGTCATAACAACATTATTAATTCGAAATAATTAATTTCAGCAATTCTAACATGTCATATTAATCAATAAAATTATTTTATGGCAGAAAAACGTTCATATTATATTTATAATAATATTTATAATACCATTTATTTGATTCTTTCATTAATAAAGAAAATACTGCATCTTTATTGTGTCATACATAAATTAAATTATTTAATGTCTAAAAATTATAAAGATAAAAATCTGTAGAATAGATTTTAATATTTATAATGAATATTTACAATATAATTTTTCTTATGTATAACCCTATATACAATTTTTTTTGCTAAAAGATATATGCTTATGCAATTTTTGTATTTATTTTAACATAATTAATATAATGTGCCATTATCACTTACAAGTGCATCCATGGGGTCCCAAAATCGGCTCAAAGATTCCCATGGTTGGACATGTATCACTCAATTGGTTAGGACACGTTTTACGGTAAATTAATATTATTATAATCTAATTTTTTACCCTTATTTACTGGATTTACCCTTTAACCATGTTAAATAAAATATTTACCGAACTATTATTCAAAATGTCTAAAAATAAAAGATACATATTTAAAAAATTTGGACCTCCTGATTACAAATATGATATAAATATTTATAAATTCAAAAAACATAAGTGGCCAAAATTAATTCAAAATGAATTTATGTTGTTAAAAAAACTGTGTTTTTAAGAGATAATAACTTCAAAAAGATTGATAGTTGATTATGTCCGGTTTAAATGTAAAATTTTTTCCAATGAACAACATTGTATTAAATGGTAAAAATATATTCCAAATACAATTTAAAACCACTTAAATTCATAGTTTATCACTATTAATTATTATGATTAAAAAATTTTTTAATTAAAATTTAGTAATTTTCAATATTCATCAAAATATAATATTTATCCGAAAAGTTCCAACATTTTACCCTAGTCTAATTTCGATATTTAGAATCCAAAAATGTAGTCCATTTTGAGAGATAAAATTTATAAAATTTCAAAATGTAGATATTACTATTCATAATGGCTAGTTTAAATGGATGTGGTGTGTGTTAGAACTCGAAGTTGCATACAACACACGCTGTTGCATTTTTCCAAGGAAAACATATCGTGGATGATTAGAGTGTTAGATTAAATCCATAATAATAATAGTCCCTGAAAACTAGTAGCATATTCTAAAATTAAATTCAAATATTTGAATTTAAACAATTTTGAAACGACCAAATTTAATTGAAAAAGGCATTGAAAATTTTATTAATTTTTTTCTCTAAATACACCACCAAAAATATTAATTTAAATTCCAGGAATTTACATGTAATTTTTTTAAAATAAATGGGAATTTTACGATTCAATGAAATTTGATGGCTCATTATTCTGAGGCCAGGAGTGCCCGGAACTAGTTTTTGATCTTTTGTTCGGGTACATTCAGTTAATGTTCAAGCAAGTTTTTCTAACTTTTGAACTAGTGCTCGGAATTCAAATCTGAGGGCATTGTTGAACTCGCAGCGCCATTATTCGTTTAAGAAGACTTTCACCTTAATGATAGTTTGTCGAGGGTGAATTCTAAATTTTCGGGTATTCCTAGAAATAATAAAATAAAATAAACACAAGTTTTTTTTGTGACCACCCTCCATATTGAAGTTGAGAAGTCGGGACCACCAGATCATAACCTCCCATGATAGGTATGGTGGTGGGGGACACCAATGGTATAAACCTCTTCAACTCCATCATTAATGTGGAAGAGTGTCCTCAGCTTCCTATACATTAATTGTGTAAAGCCTCCATAATTATTTGTGAGATCCCTTGGTATCCTCCAATTGGAATTTTTTTCCAACGAACCCATTTATTGTTTCCAATTAATTAAGCCAACATTTATTTCCAAAAAATTAAATAGATAAAAATAATTTATTTGGTTGGCTATTCATTTGTTGGGAAAATATTAGCAAAGGAGGATTGGGAGAACTTGGGAGAAATCTCTCCAATGATGAATGCACCGCCAATGAAGAATGCCGCCCTCCGTCGACCTTCTTCCTATGGACTTCTTCTGTCATGGTAGGTCCTCATCTATGGTGAATTGATGACCATACTACCTTCTTGCACCAATGTCATCAAGCGAATGAGGTAGGGGGTTTGTATGCGTGATAATACTTTTCCTATATTATTACCATAGTTTCTTTTGCGTTTTGGGAATGAAACGTTGCAGGATGTTTTATGATTGACATTCTTATTTCTTATTGAGCCATATTCTTCCACCCTATCGTGGAGAGTACTATCCAAGCCAATGTGGTGTGACACTTCCGCAAATCATGTGCTGGTCTTCGTGAAGGAGGAGGATGGCAACCATCCAAGGTTGGGGAATGAGACAAGTGGCCGGCACCACCACCGCCACGTGGCCTAAGCCCCTCCTAGAGACATAGGCCTCGCCCCGTGGCTAGATGAACTACCGGACCGTGGCGGAGGCACCGGCCCATGGCTGAGGTGCTGCCCTATGGCAGGCTATGTTGCCGGATAGTGGCCAGCTGAGCCGTCAGCCCACAGTCGATGCGCCACCTGGAGGTTGAGTTGTCGCCCTGCGGCTAAGGTGTCACCTTGCGGCCGACACACCACCCAATGGTCGTGGCACCCCCCCTGCTGAGGCACCGCCCCACGAGCAGCAGAGCCACCCGACCATGCCGGAACATCGCCACGTGGCTGGTCTGCCAACCCGCGGCCAGTATGCCGCCCTCACTGATGGTCAATGCCCTCACGGCCGGTCCACCGCCCTCACGGCTGGTATGTGCCCTCATGGCCGGTCTGCTTCCCTCTTAGTATGTCTGTGACCTCGAGGCTGGTCGACCACCCTCGCGATCGTTCTGCACCCTCACGGCCGGTTTGCACCCTCGCGGTGCCCCCCCCCCCTCGCGGTACCCACGACCGGTCCACACCCTTGCGATACCCTACTGGCCAGGTCGACCCGAACTGGGGCTACCCAGGCAGAGTCGGGCTGGGGTGGTCCAACCTAGTCAGACCAAACCTAGGCCCACTACGACCGATTTTACTCTTTTTTCCATAACATTTGCACCAGACGACTGTTTGATGGTCCATCAGCTGTGCTTGAAATCATGGATCATGACGGACCCTTTGAGTATACCCCCACTGATGTTTTGGATTAAGAATGGGAACGATCAGGTTGGATCAAGCACAAATCCAACTGGAACCCTGGGACTAAAAGGCTAATAACTCACAGACTGGGAGTCCGATAGATGCACCAACTATTGCGATGAGACCCCTTTGACATGGAATACCATTGAGATAACTATTTGTGGGACGTCGTGGCAGTTGAAGTATCGGCCAGTAGCTTGTGGAGTGGATCCTCCAGGAGATGAGTGAGCACAATGCGGGAACCCAGTGGCTGGATGAGACTTGACGGTTGCTAACCATTTCAACTCAGAGTGACTCGACATGCCTAGTGGGGAGAGCCATGGTGATGCGACAGACCCACGTTGGGGAGAGCCTTGGTGATGCGGCAGACCCACAGTACTCAACATGAGGAGTACCTCAGCAGGACCAGTGTGGAGTGCCTTGGTGACATGGTAGACCCACGGTGGGGAGCACCTTGGTGATGTAGTAGAACCACGGTACTCTATAAGAGGAGTACCTAAGCAGTCCAATGTTAGTGGGAAGCGCCTCTGTGTTACGTGGAAGGCCCATTGTACTCGATCGAGGATGTGTTCTCCAGCAGCCGAGGTGTTCGACATTGTGACTGGAAATGTTACTTCACACTACCCCTAGAATGAATACTAGTGTGAGCTAAGTCAGTACATCTGTGTTTTCTTGATGATTCAGATGGATTAGTAGGTATATTAGTTATATGTATGGGCATATACCTAAGTATGTTTGTTTGTTGATTTCATACGTTGTGGTTTATGCTTGGGGGATTTTGTGAGACCTTGAAGGTCTTGAGATCCCTATTGAGTATCGTTATACCCGCCCCTTCACGGGATATGCCCGTACCATATTGTGTTGGATGCAGAAGACAGAGAGTGCTGACTGAGGCTGAGTGTACAAGGATTGGACGGTGCCCGTATGTTGACCATACAGCGTGTCGATGCACAGAGGATACGGAAGGATGTGGTGTGGTAAGGAGGCAATTAGTACCCACCCTTCATGTAGGAACCTCAAAGGATGATCCAATAGTTGGATTTTCTCATTCATCAGTTCTATTGTATCATATTTGTAATTGTACATTCCAGTTGGGCTTGTATTATGGACCCTTTTTACTTAATATACTCAATTTATTACCATACAGTTGACTAGAGTTCTAATCTTGTTGTGTGTTTTGTTTGCGTTTGATTATAGGTTATAAAGAAATGCCTCCCTAGTTTTAGGGAATATGCCTTTGGTGGTAGTCGCCAGCCCCTAGCCTATGGAAGGTGGTCATTGAGTAGTCACGACACGGGCCCCAGGGGATGGGTCATGACAAATTGGTATAAGAGGAGTTTGTTTTACCATGGAACCTATCACATTGATCGTTATTTTCTATGAAGAAATTGTGTTAGGGGTAATGAGTGTAGTTTTCTGTTCAGGAAGTCCAGTGTTGGTGTGGTGGCTGACGTATCCATACACCAAGAACCTGACTTCGGATTTCTATCTAAGTGCACGAAAACACTAATTGTGTGTGTGTTTCCAAGAGTTTTCTTTCTTATCACTTCAGTGAGCTCACTAGGTATAACTTATTAATCATGGATCACCTATTTGTTTTCAGGATTCCTCCACAAGAATATCCAGTTAGAGTTCTGAGTAGAAGACGGTGCAACGCACTAAAGTGGCATGCACCGTCTACTACCAGGACCCTGACATCAGATTTCCAACATATGGTGCATGCCGCTTGCACCGTCTGCTACTGGAGGCTACTGTGAGAGTCTTCTGATTGGTAGGGATATCAGATGATTTACTGGTGATCCTTGCCACCATCCTTCTATAGGTAGTAGCAGGAAGATGGTGGAGGTTGATACTCTAGGTTCACGATGATGTGACGCTTCTCTAGGTAGACTTTGAGAGCCTGTTTCGGTAGAGATTGTTCCTTCGACTCTTCGCACATTATGCATACAAGAGAATCATCATCTCTGGTAGGGAAACATGACTATAGCTCAATACTCATCTAGGTTCACTACCCTTTCTTGTTACTCTACCGATATGGTTTAGGACCCATTCTTTTGGCCACGAACCATCGTGCAGAGGCTTAGGCGGGATATCAGGGCTTTGATGATCTCACTCAGCATCTCGGCGTAGACAGGGGTGTTAGAGAGAGCCCTTATGGTGGAGAGTTTATTTTTTGACCAGTCACTAGTAGTGAGACCCACTACCAGTCATCAAGTAGTATAGTCTTCTATAGTTGGCAGCAGACAGTCGTTACAAACGACCAAGAGGACCATACCTACTGGTGGACGAATGCATGACTCAGGAGCGGTTGTGTGGGGGAACCCGAGGAGGAACAAATTATTAAAGGATCAAGTAGTGTTTCTCATGCGGCGGGTAGGGTCACATGGCTCGTGACTGTCCGAAGAGTCATACGGATGATCAAAATATGGTCGAATGACCCCCTAGGCAAAGACAAAGGATCGATCTATGTGGTCCGGGGGGAGTATGCGGATGTGGCAGAGGAGCTGGTCATGTAGCTGGAAGTGGGAGACCATTCAAGATGTTACCCCCGCGACCACCAGGAGGTCCACCAGGACTGTTGGGAGCAGGTGGACAAAAGATAGCTCAGCTCCAAGAAGATGAGGCTTACAATCATGGCGCTCCAAATATGGTTCGAGGTACGATCTGTGTCTACTCTACCATAGCTATTGTACTTATAGACACTGGTTTCAGTCATTTGTTTTATTTCCACTGCCCTCGTTCAGAGCTCGAAGATTCTAACGGAGTCGTTGGAATGATACTTACGTCTAGAGATTCCTATGAGAGTGGATTCAATGATTACAAACTGGTTTCGGTAGTGTGACATTACTCTATGAGGCGAGAGATTTGGATGGGATCTCCTAGTAGCAGTTTTATGGCTTTATGATATCATCTTGGGTATGGACTGGTTACCTAGAGTCTATGCTCAAATAGTCTATATTAGGAACAAAGTGCATTGTGTCCACACAGATGGGACTAGGTTTACCTTCACAAGAGATAAGGGACTCGTTGCAGCGCATGATGGAATTACCCAGAGAAGAGTGCATCCAATCACTCAACAGTTGGCTAGCCATACCCTCAGAGGTATTTATGTGGATATTTTGAGTTATCCTATAGTGGTGGAACAATACGTAGATGTCTTCCTTGATGATGTCCTAATTCTACCTCCTCAATGAAAGGTAGAATTTAAAATTGAATTTTACCCCTAGACGGCACCGATATCTACTCCAACATATCGGATGGCTCCCATAGAGCTTCATGATCTACGGGTATAGCTAGAGGACTTTCATGGGAAGGGATTAATTCGACCCAGTGTTTCCCCTTGGGTATCCCCAATTCTGATCTCCAAGATGGAGGATGGGAGCTTGAGGCTTTGTGTTGACTATCGGCACCTGGACCAGGTGACCGTGAAGAACAAGTACCCATTCTCGAGGATTGATGACCTCTTTGATTAGCTGATGGGAACACGACGATTCTCAAAGATATATCATAGATCAGGGTATCATCACCTCAGAGTGCGATATGAGGATGTACAAAAGATGGACTTCGGATGTCGTTATGGCCATTACGAGTTCGTGGATATTCCATTCTGTGTAACAAATTCTCCAGCAGTGTTCATGGGACTCATGAAAAAGATGTTTCAGCCATACCTTGATTACCTTGTAGTGGTCTTCATCGATGTCATTCTGATCTACTCTACTACTGAGGATGAACATGACTATCATTTGTAGGTATTACTGGACTCACTCTAATAAAACCATCTTTATGTTAAGCTATCGATGTTCTAGTTTTGGATTTGATAGGTTCTCATTCCAGGAGATGTCATATCAGAAGCTGGAGTTGCAGTAGATCTAGCGAAGACTGAGGAGGTACATTTCTGGGAGCCCCCCAGGAGTGTGACGGAGGTACGTAGTTTCATAGGTTTGGATGGATATTACCGAAGGTTTGTTCCATAATTATCCACAGTTGCAACACCACTATCAGCCTTGTATAATAAGGGGAAACCATTGTGTGGTCGAAGATATTCCATCAGTGTTTTCATGAGCTATGGAAGAGGCTAACTAGTGCCACCATTTTGAGGCTTCCAAAGGAGGGTGTAAGATACATAGTTTACTGAGAAACATCTGGGACCAGGCTCATATGTGTCCTGATGTAGGAGCGAGCAGTGATCACATATGGTTCTCAGTAGTTGAGATAGCATGAGCAGAACTATGCTACTCGGGACCTATAGTTAGAAGCAGTGGTCTTCGCCATGAAGATGTGGAAGCACTGTCTAATGGGAGAACATTTTACAGTGTACTCTGATCATAAGAGTCTCAGGTATATATTCTCACAAAAGGACCTGAACCTGAGACATCGATGTTGGCTTCCATTCCTCTAGGTGTATGACTTTGTGATAATCTATAATCTGGTTAAGGGGAACATTGTAGAAAATGCACTCAGTAGGAGGTATGGTATACATCTTCTAGATGAGTCGACGGAGCAGCTGACCGCATAACTAATATCCTTCGTGGATAGAGATGAGAAGTTTTTGATTAGTCTCTTACAGTCACTCGCCCACAACATCAGCGAGTCATGGAGGTGTATTGTGGGGACGCT
Source organism: Viscum album (assembly GCA_963277665.1). Classification (NCBI taxonomy): domain Eukaryota; kingdom Viridiplantae; phylum Streptophyta; class Magnoliopsida; order Santalales; family Viscaceae; genus Viscum; species Viscum album. Next base: position 1,599,298,718 of record OY728158.1, read on the forward strand.
GACTATGTTTCTCGACGTGCTTAGAGATCCATAGGGAAGGAAGCTGATGGATTTTATGTAGGTGGGTAGCACGTCATCATCTTTTGAGGATTTACCATGGTAACAATTTCACTTCAATAAGAAGTGTTGAGGGAGTTCCACACATCCCCTATAGCGGTATATAGAGGAGTGTCTGAGATATACCAGGATCTCCAACGACAACACTGGTGGCTGGGAATGAAGAAAGTAGTAGCATAGTTTGTTTCTCGGTGCCTCACATGTCAGCAAGTGAAGGCAGAGAATATGGTACCAGCAGTATCCGTTCATCCATTGTTGGTCCCAGAGTGGATTTGGGATGGGATATCCATGTACACTGTGACTGGACTTCCACGTATATCCAGAGTTCATGACTCTATATGGGTGATTGTCGACCGAATCACCAAGTCGTCCCACTTCATACTAATCAGAGAGGATGGTTCAATAGAGAGCTTGGGACACCTCTAAGTGCAAGAGATTGTGTGGATACATGGAGTACCTTCGACATTTGTCTCTCATCGGGACACATGATTTAATTTCTGTCTATGGACGTGTTTGTAGGATGATTTCAGGACACAGATCCATTTGAGCACTTCCTTCCATCCACAGAAAGATGTTCAGACTGAGAAGAATACTCAGACCCTCGAGGACATGCTATGCGCTTATGTCCTTGACTTCGGTCGCAGCTGGGAGGATCACATAACTTTGGTGGAGTTTGCATACAAAAATAGACATCACTACACCATTGCTATGGAACCTTTCAAGGTGTTTTACCGGAAACCTTGCAGATCACCTTTGTGATTGACTAACCCAAGGGAGTTAGGACTAGTGGGACCAGAGATTGTACGGGGTACCAGAGAGAAGGTGAAGGTCATTTAGGAGGGGATGAAGACTGCACAGAATACACAGAAGTCTTATGTTGATAGGAGACAGAGACCTCTAGGTATGGGTCAAAATCCTTTTAACCAACAGGTTTTAGACAGGTTTTGGTCACTTTATTAACCTTATATTTTTTTATCTCTTAGTTAATTAGTTTGACATTTACCATGTCACTTTGTATTTCTATATAATATAGTTAATAAACATACTATATACAACCAAGAGACCCCCAAGTGATTAATTATTTATACAGATATCATGATAAAATTACTTTGGCCGAACCAAATATTTTTAGGAATATAAAATCAATAAATAATATAATACTTGTTTTAAATACTCTTTTATGTCAATTTTGACACTATTTAATAATTGAGTTTTGTTAAAGTCTTAACAACATTAATAATTAAAACCAAATTCATTTAAGAAATCATATCATGTCATATTAATTATTAAAATTCGTGTATGGCATTAAATCATCAAATTATATTTATTTTAATATTTATAATACCAATTATTTGATTCTTTCATTAATTTGGGAAATATTGCATCATTATTGTGTCATAAATAAATTATATAATTTAATGTATACAAATTATAAATAAAATACAATTATGTATGAAATATCATTATATTTCTAGTTATTATTTAAAATATAATTTTTATTATGAATAAACTTATATAAAAATTGTTTTTTTTGAAATATATATGATTATGTAATTTTTGTATTTATTTTAACTTAATTAATATTAAGTGTCATTATCACATAATAGTGGTTTCATGGGGTCCCAAAATCGACCCAAATATTCCCATGGTCGGACATGTATCAACAAATAGGGTTAATAAACGTTTTAGGTTAAATTAAAATTATTAGAATATAATTTTTTTACCCTTATTTACCAGATTTACCCTTTAAACATTGTAAATAAAAAATTACCGAAGTAATTATTCAAAATGTTTACAAATAAAAGTTACCTATTTACTCAATTTGTACTTAATTATTCCAAATATGGAATCCATATTTCTAAATTCAAAACCCAAGAGTGGCAGAAATTAATTTAAAATTAATTCTCGTTGTTAAAACTAAAAGCGTGTTTTTAAGAGATAAAAACTATCAAAAGATTGACAGTTGTTTATGTTCAGTTTAATTGAAAAATTATGTCCAATGAAAAAAATTGAATTAAATGGTAAAAATATATTTCAAATATACTTTAAAACCACTTAAATTAATAGTTTATCACTATTAATTATTTTGATTAAAAAAGTTGTTTTTAATTAAAATTTAATAATTTTCACTATTCATCAACATATAAAAGTTATCTGAAAAGTTCCAAAATATTACCCTAGGATAATTTTGATATTACAAATCCAAAAATGAATTCCATTTTAAGAGATAGAATTTATAAAATTTCAAAAAGTGGTTATTACTATTCATAACGGCTAGTTTGATTGGTTGTGGTGTGTGCTAGAACTCGATGTTGCGTACAACACGTGCTATTTCATTATTCGAAAGGAAACATACTATGGAATCTAGGGTTGTTACATTATCCACTAATTCAATAAATTGCATCGTTAAAATTTTTATTTTTGTTCTTGTGAATATAATGGAATATCCCACATTAGAAAAAGAGTCAATAAATCTATCACTTTAAAAGAAAGAAAGAGAAGTAAAAAAGGTCACCTGAGATAACCTATACTAGGATTCCATGAGAAAAAACATGGATATGGATGATAAACTAAGTGTCAAGTTCTGATGGAGAGGTATTGAGAACATGACCATGAGAAAGTTAACAACAATAAAACCACAAACATGTGATGGGACAAATGGTCATTAGTATCCCAGTAGGAAAAGTAATCGGACAACATTTTTTTTGTTTTATGTTACATTACATAATGATGAGGAATTTGTTTCTGAGATTGGTTAAGAACATAAAGAGATATACATAATTTTTTAGTTATGTATCATTCTTTAATAAATTCCTACTACTAACTCATTTTTAAACGATGAGTATTCAAGAAGACTTGGTCACACTGGAAGAGATAGAATATCCTTCTTATAGAATCACATGATCCACGAAGCATAAAATATATATTTACCTTGCCTTTAGAGTTTAATAGAAACCAAAATGGTTAGTATATGATATGATGATCCCCCAAATGGATATTCCAATAGAGAATGAAACACTAATATTAATTTCTAAAATTAAGCAAACAATACCGCAATGATAAATAAATACCATTCAATAAACAATTGTCCTTAAAATCCTTCAATAAAATTTAAACTAATATTGAAACCCAAAACATAGAATAATTTGGTTATGTAGTCTTCCATGTTAAATTTTTTCTCCAAATGACATCAACTACTCTTAATGTAACATACTTAAATGTAATTAAACTCTTCAGATATTCTCTTTTATAGGTTAATCATTTCCATAAATAGCCTAAATCACTATAAATCCACAATAAAAACGTTGATAAAAATCCACCATTACTCCTTAAATGAAGCCCCATAGTATTCTATTTTCCTTGGGCATAAAGTGTTCCTAAAAAAGAGAACATCTTATAAATTAACAATTATAACTTAATCACCAAATCATTTTCCTATACTAAGGTTATTAATTTGATAATTCATAAGAACCCAAATCAAATTATTATTGATCAATACAATCATTTAACTAAAAATAATTAGTCACACTAACCAGGGACATCACGTATTTCAGTGGTTGGTGATAAATCTCAATCGCAGTTTGGTTGTGGGTTCGATTCCCACAGCTTTATCCAACGCGACGGGTTGTCGCACGGTATGCATGTGGTCATTTTTCAAAAACTATATTTTATAACATTACCAAATTGAGATTTGTTCCTCAAAATAACCATAACATAATTTTAACCAGAACTGTTATCTCATACCTTTCATTTTCATCCCAAAATATAATAACTTGTAATTGCCTCAAACCCAATGATCATATAAAACCAAATGGTTATTTATAACTATATCCACAAGGGAAAGGATAAGAAATCCCCAAATATCATTCTCACATGGCATACTACAGTTTTACAAATACAAGAGAAAATTATTCCAAAGTTATCCCATCAACAAAGAGCGCTAATAATTTTAAACATTTCTCCAAAAATTTATTTCCATATAGGTTCATCTTTGACCATGAAAATATCCTCTAGAATAGGGCATTCACTCGGGTAATGGCCAGGTCCCCTACATTTACGGAAAAAGGCTATAAATGGATTCTTGGGACCATTTTTATTTTCTTCCATAGTACTCTTCATTTTTCCTTTGCAATTATTCATTTTATGTTTTTCTTTCCCGCACGTAAAGATTTTCTTTATTCCGTTGAGACACTTTCCTGGGTGTCTCCTTCCACACTTACTGCATGATAGAAATTTAGGATTCTTTTCTCCAAGTTCTCCACTGCTGGAGCTCTTATCATTCATCACCTTTCTCTTCTTCGTTGAGTCCATGATTTGGTTAATATATATATTTTTGATCATATTTATGGGAAAATTATTTGGCATGAACATGATATATTTTACACCTATGAACATCCCATTTTGTTTCTCATTTCCACCATTATTCCCGCCTTTTACATCATTCTCGATGTTACAATGACTTCCTTGGAATCCATCAACGGACTAAAACCAGATTTCATTGTTTGAGTAACGGTAGTCATAAAATCATTTAGAGAATATCATGTCACCATATTCTCAATTTGAAACACATTAGGAATAACCATGGTCATTTACTCTCATAATAATTGAAATCAGTTTGTAAAGAAACTGTAAATTATCCTATGTATTTCTTCTAGGAGTGTCGTAACCAAGAGTGCAAAAAGGTCCATCATCGTTCACTATTTACTATTTGAGTCCAGCTCAAAGCAGTGTTTTCGGTTTATACCCCTAGGTACATCTGTTTCAGTGTGCCTCTACCTGCTCGTATCTAGGCAGGGAGTTATTATTTGGAAAACTCACAAAATCTATACAATAGAAAAATTCTAAAAATTTCTTCTATATTAATCCTCAATGTTTTTCTTAGGGCTATGTGCTCTAATCATAGTTTATCTAAATCTAGCTTCCAAGGTTTGTACTAAACATTTTCTGATACCAACTATAATTCCACAACCCCAGTTACCCAGAGTAGGTTCATTATTACATAACATTGGAATGATCACAAGATATCAAGTATCAAAAGACCTTTTAGTTTAGTAGTCCTGGAAGCACTATATATATTCATAAGTCTTACATTACATCATAATGTAAAAAAAAATACAACATCATCTTGTCTTCATATCCCCTCATACTATCTCTACAGGTCATTCATAAATTACTTCTTCATATCCTGGGAAAATTAAAACATTGAAAGGGGTGAGCTCAGATGCTCAGTAAGGATAACAATATAATGGAAACTTTCTTATATAAGCATAAACATTTAAATAAATGTATCACTAAAACAAAAGCCTTTTAAACTCAAACTTCAGCATAATATGGAAAAGATAAAATGAAATAATGTAATTTATTTATTCAAATTTATAATCTACTATTCAAATAACCACATGCAATATTAATAACCACTTTCATAATGATGGAATGCATAATGTCAGACTATCATAACCACATAGCCAAGGCCTCGTACCAAGACTACAAATACGATTTTGTCAAGGCCTTGTGCGAAGACACTAGTTAGTCTCATGTGACCTACCGATGCATCTAGGAGCTATTACGGGCTCCACCCATCACTTACTAAGTCCAATGCATTCCTCATATGAACAGGTTTAAACATAACATAATCATCCGTATTAAAACTAGTATACAAAATGTGAATACTTTATCCACAAACAATGAAAGGTATTAAAATAATACATCCACAGTCAAACATAACTCATTAGATAAAATATGGATGATTTTATTGTATCCGATTAACCTCAATCAAGAATAATAAAGGATATCGACATAGATGAAAATAAACATAAAATCTATTAGAGAGAAATATCCCCCTTTTTCTTGGAATAATTTAAAAGTCAAACTATTTGTCAAGAGGCCATTTAAAATAGATTTTTGAATCAAAGTGTCCCATACCACTTTGAAACATTTAAAATTAATTTTATTTTTAAAGAATTAATGTCAATATAAATAAATCCTTAATCCCTTTTTTTAAAACAATTAAATTAATGAGATAGATTTAGAATAATAAATCTTTAAAACATTTAAAATGAAATTTTAGTTAGATTTTATAACAATAAGAGAGACACTTGAATACAAATATTTGAGTTAATAAAAAGATTTTAATATCATGTGAATAAAGGGATTCATGAGATACTATGTCAAATTAAATTATATACAACATATAAAATTGAATTGGCATATGACAACAACGAAGTCTCAATGGAATGTAAATTGAGATGAAATCTCGTATAAAGACTGTATCTTTAGGATATGGATAAATCAACGACATAATTATGTGTCAAAATTATAAATACACTCAATATGATTGGATATTCAGTGTAAATCAATCAGAGGTCATTCACACATATTCTTGTAAAAACAACACCAATGAATTGGATATTTAACTCAACAAATGGAGATTGAGTTAAAATTACTCTTATCAAGTTCATATTGATGAATTGAGAATTTATTAATGAAGTGATTATGTGTATCAAGATTATATCCACATAAAGTAGAGTGGAAATTATGACATAAGAAAGTGAATATTGATTCCACACATAATCTTGGAGTAAAATAATCAATGAAGTATGTGTAAATCCGAATGAGTGGAAATTGAAAGTTCTAATTCCCTTATTTATTTGGTAAATTACGAAACAAAAACCCATGAATGAAGGATCATACAAAGATGATGTAAATATACATGAATTAAAGTATATTACATAATTAATACAAACATGGGAAGCACAAACAACACATGCAATAAATATGTGGTGAACAATGGAAATCTCACGGAATTAAAAGTGAGATAAGAAACCCCTTACATTGTAATTTTTCCATAGTATAGGGTAGGTTAGGCTCCTATATAATGTTTAAATATTGTTATTGATTTATACAAGAATCATATACATTAATATGATATCATATATTATCTTTTACCATTACATTGTTAATAATATCTTACTATTATCGTCATTTCGGGTGTTAACTAACTCATTTTATTTTACATGTTTTGTAACATAATTCGTGTTTTTTATTGATATGTTGTATATTATTCATATTAAGAATGATATCAAGTCCTTAAGATTTACTTTTAATTATTAAATGAGAATTATTCTTGAATGGATACGATGGTGAATGAATCTCATCGCGTTCTTGGAGACGGTAGTCCGTTAGTACGCACAAGCGACAATATCATTATTTTTATATTAAAATAATATATAATTGGATGGAATATAATATATAAAGAATCAATATAATGTTATATTTATTATTTACATGAATTAAACATCATTATTATACTCATCCAAATAATAATGTTTTGAAAAACAATTACACCACGACGTGGAGACGGTAAGTCGTACGTACGAACCTATGGTTACATGTCATTCAAAGGATGGATAGAATACTGAATATTATTGTAAAATATTTATAATAACATAATAGTATATATAATATTCTGTATTTATTATTTTAGAATGGTAATAACAAAGAAAGAAGATGTCTAAGAAGAAAGGAACTAGAATGTTGGTGGTGAAAACATTAACACTTCTTCGGGTTCTTTCTATTGATTTGATCAAAAGGGCTCCATGGGTTGGCTTTTTGACTAAAGGAAGGCCTCTTGGATGAATGAAGTTTATTTTAGAGGGTATTTGGGCAGAGGATGGCCGATACCAAAGGATTTTAATCTGTGAATTAGTGAGAAGGGGGAGAGCCCATTTATAAGGGGCTGAGGGGCACCTTAGGAAAAGTTAGAAATATTATTTTATAAAAAATTCATATTCGGTTTCTAATGGCTCCAAAGTAAACTATTTAAATTTTAAGGTGGGTATGGGTCAAAATCCTTTGAAACAATAGGTATTAGACATGCATGGGTCACATTATTAACCTTATCTATTAGTTTTAACTCTTAGTTAATTAGTTTGACATTTACCATGTCACTTTGTATTTTTATATTATATAGTTAATAAAGATACTATATACATCCAAGATACCCCCAAGTAGTCCATAAATGATACACCTATCTTTATATATGTCCTTTTCCCGATCCTTAGATTTTTAGGAATAAAATATCAATTAATAATATAATATTTGTTTTAGAAACTATTTTATGTCAATTTGGACACTATTTTATAATTCATTTTTGTTAAAATATTAAAAACATTATTAATTCGAAAAAATATCATTACTGCAATACTAAGATGTCATATTAATCAATAAAATTATTTTATGGAAGCAAAACGTTCAGATTATATTTATTTTAACATTTATAATACCAATTATTTGATTCTTTCATTAATAAGGAAAATACTGCATCTTTATTGTGTCATACATAAATTAAATTATTTAATGTCTAAAAATTATAAAGAAAATAATAATATGTAGAAAATTGTTTCAGATTTATAATGAATATTTAAAATAGAATTTGTATTATGTATAACCCTATATAAAAGATTTTTTTTCTAAAATATATATGCTTATGTCATTTTTGTATTTATTTTAGCATAATTAATATAATGTGCCATTATCACTTACAAGTGGATACATGGGGTCCCAAAATCGGCCCAAATATGCCCATGGTCGGACATGTATCATCCAATAGGGTTAGGACACGTTTTAGGGTAAATTAATATTATTATAATATTATTTTTTACCCTTATTTACTGGATTTACTCTTTAACCAAGGTAAATAAAATATTTACGAACTATTATTCAAAATGTCTAAAAATAAAAGTTACCTTTTTACAAAATTTGGACCTCATTATTCCAAATATGATATAAATATTTCTAAATTCAAAAACAGAAGTGGCGGAAATTGATTTAAAATTAATTTCTTTTGTTAAAACAAAAAATGCGTTTTTAAGAGATAATAACTTCAAAAAGATTGATAGTTGATTATGTCTGGTTTAAATGTAAAATTATGTCCAATGACCAACATTGTATTAAATGGTAAAAATATATTCCAAATATTATTTAAAACTACTTAAATTTATTGTTTATCACAATTAATTATTATGATTAAAAGTTGTTTTTAATTAAAATTTAGTCATTTTCACTATTCACGAAAATATAAAAGTAATCCACAAAGTTCCAAAATTTTACCGTAGTATAATTTCGATATTCCGAATCTAAAAATGAGTTCCATTTTGAGAGATAAAATTTATAAAATTTAAAAAAGTCGATATTACTATTCATAACGGCTAGTTTAATTTGTTGTGGTGTGTATTAGAACTCGAAGTTGCGTACAACACACTCTTTTGCATTGTTCAAAGGTAAATGTATCGTGGAAGCTTGGGGTGTTACATTAAATCCATAATAATAAAGGTTTCTGAAATCTAGTAGCATATTCTGAATTTAAATTCAAATATTTGAATTTAAACAATTTTGAAACGACCAAATTTTATTACAAAAGACGTTGAACAATTTATTATTATTTTTCTCTAAATATATCACCAAAAATATTAATTTAAAGTCAAGGTATTTCCATGTAATGTTTTTAAATTAAATGGTAATTTTAAAATTCTATGAAATTTGATGGCGCATTATTCTAAGGCCCGGAGTGCCCGAAAGGAATTTCTGGTCTTTTGTTCGGGTACATTCAATTAACGTGCGAGCATGTTTTTATAAAATTTGAACTAGTGCTCAGAATTGAAATCTGAGGGCACTGTTGAACTCACAACACCGTTATTCAATTAAGAATACTTTCACCCTGATGATAGTTTGTCGAGGGTGAAAGATAAATTTTGGGTTTTTCATGGAAACAATAAAATAAAATAAACCCACGTTTTTTTGTAACAACCCTCCATGTAGAAGTTGAGAAGTGGGGACCACAAGATCATAACCTCCCATGAAATGTTATGGTGGTGGGGGCCACCAGAGGTCTAAACCTCTTCAACTCCCTCATTAATGTGGAGTAGTGTCCTGAGCTTCCTAGACATTAATTGTGTCAAACCTCCTTAATTAATTGGGAAAAACCCCTGGTATCCTCCAATTAGAAATTTTGTACAACGAACACATTTATTTTTGCCAATTAATTAAGCCATAATTGATTTCCAACAAATTAAATGGATAAAAATAATTTATTTGGTTGGCTACTTATTTGTTGGGAATGTATTACCAAAGGATGATTGGGAAAACTTGGGAGAAAGCTATCCAATGAAGAATACACCGCCAATGAAAAATTCCAACCTCTATCGACCTTCTTCCTATGGACTTCTTTAGTCGTGGGATGTCCTCATCTATGGTGAATCGATGACCATACTACCTTCTTGAACCAACGTCATCAAGCGAATGAGGTAGGGCGTTTGTTTGCATGATAATACTTTTCCCATATTCTTACCATAGTTTCTTTTTCATTTTGGGAATGAATCATTGTGGGATGTTTTATGCTTGAAATTATTCTTTCTTGTTGAGCCATATTCTTCCCCCCTAACATGGAGGGTACGGTCCAAACCAATGTGGCCTGACACTTCCACAAATCATGTGGTGGTCTTTGTGAAGGAGGAGGATGGAAACCATCCAATGTTGTGGAACGAGACCAGTGGCCGGCACCACCATCGCCCCGCAGCCTAGGAACCGCCTATCGACAGAGCCCTCACCCCATGTTGATCCATTCCGCCGGACCGTGGCGGAGGCACCGGCCCATGGCCGAGGTGCCGCCCTGCGGCAGGCTGTGACGTCGGCTAGTGGTCGGCCGAGCAATCAGCCCGCAGTCGATGCACCGCCCCGTGGTTGAGTCGTCGCCCCGTGGCTGAGGTTACATCATGCGGCCGACGCACCACCCAATGGCCGTGGAACCCCCCCTGGCTGAGGTGCCGCCCCACGACCAGCCGAGCCACCAAACCATGTCAAACATCACCATGTGGTCGGTCTGCCGACCCACGACTAGTACAACGCCCTCGCTAACGGTCAATGCCCTCACGGCCGGTCCACCGCCCTCACGGCTCCTCTGTGCCCTCATGGCCGGTCTGATTCCCTCTCAGCTGGTTCGCGTCCTTGAGGCCGGTCCACCACCCTCACGGCTGGTCCACGCCCTCGCAGTTGGTCCCCCCCTGTGGTACCCACGATCGGTCTGCACCCTCGCGATACCCAACTGGCCGGGTCGACCCGAACCGGGGCTACCCAAGCTGAGTCGGGCTAGGTTGGTCTGACCGAGTCAGACCACATCTAGAACCACTACGACCAATTTAATACTTTTTTCCATAACTTTGGTACTAGACGTCTGTTGGATGAGCCATCAGTTGTGCAATAAATCGTGGAGCATGACGAACCCTTTGAGTATAACCCACTAGAGTTTTGGATTATGAATGGGAACGGTCAGGTTAGATCAAACACAAATCCTACTGGACCCCTGGGACTAAAAGGTTAATAACTTACAGACGGGCTTCTGATTTTTGAACCAATTGATGCGTTGAGACCCCTTTGACATGGAATACCTTTGAGATACTTATTTTTGGGACGTCGTGGAAGTTGCGGTATCGACCAGTAGCTTGTGGAGCGGATCCTCCAAGAGACGAGTGAGCACAATACGGGAACCCAGTGGTTGGATGGGACCTGACGACTGCTAACTATTTCGACTTAGAGTGACTGGACATGCCTAGTGGGGAGTTCCATGGTGATGCGGTAGACCCACGCTGGGGAGATCCTTGGTGACGCTGCAGACCCACAATACACGACAAGAGGAGTACCTCAGCAGGACCAGTGGGGAGCGCCTTGGTGACATGGTAGACCCACGGTGTGGAGCACCTTGCTGATGTGGTAGAACCACGATACTCTATAAGAGGAGTACCTCAGTAGCCCAATGTTAGTGGGAAGCGCCTTTGTGTTACATGGAAGTCCCATTGTACTCGATAGAGGATGATTTCTCTAGTAGCTGAGGTGTTCGACATTGTGACTGGGAATGTTACTTCATACTACCCCTAGAATAAATCTTGGTGTGAGCTTATTCAGTTCATCTGTGTTTTCCTCGTGATTGAGATGGATTACTAGGTAAATTAGTTATATGTATGGGCATATACTTATGAATGTTTGTCTATTGATTTCATACGTTGTGGTTTATCCTTGGTGGATTTTGTGAGAGCTTGAGTGTCTCGAGATCCCTATTGAGTATTGTTATACTCACCCCTTTATGGGCTATGCTCGTACCTTATTGTGTTGGATGAAGAAGACAGAGAGTTCTGACTGAGGCTGAGTGTATGAGGATTGGACGGTTCTCAGAGGTTGACCATATGGAATGTCGATACGCAGAGGATACTGGAGGATGTAGTGTGCTAAGGAGGAAATCGTTACCCACCCTTCATGTAGGAACCTCAAAGGATGATCCAGTAGTTGTATTTTCCCTTTCTTCAGTTCTATTGTATCATATTTGTACTTGTTATTTTTAGTTGGGCTTGTATTCTGGATCCTTTTTACTTAATATACTCACTTGTTTACAATATAGTTGACTTGAGTTCGAATCTTGTTGTGTGTTTTATTTGTGTTTGTCGATATGTTATAAAGAAATTCCTTCCCAATTTTAGGTAATATGCCTTTGGTGGTAGTCTCTAGCCCCTAGCCTATGGAAGGCTTTCATGGAGTAGTCACGACACATGCCCTGGGGGACGGGACGTGACAAATTGGTATCAGAGGAGTTCGTTCTGCCATGGAACATATGACATTGATCGTTATTTTCTATGAAGAAATTGTGTTAGGGGTAATGAGTATAATTTTCAGTTCAGGGATTCTAGTGTTTGTGTGGTGGCTGACATATCCATACACCAAGACCTTGACTTCAGATTTCTATCTAAGTGAGGGAAAACACTAATTATGTCTGTGTTTCCAAGAGTTTTCTTTGTTATCGCTTCAGTCAGCTCACTAGGTATAATTTATTAACCATGGTGCACCTGTTTGTTTTCAGGATACCTCCACGAGAATATCCGGGTAGAGTTCTGAGTAGAAGATGGTGCAACGCACTAAAGAGGCATGCACCGTCTACTACCAGGACCTTGACATATGAATTTCGACATATGGTGCACGCTGCTTGCACTATCTACTACTAGAGGCTATAGTGAGAGTCTACCAATTGGTAGGGACATCAGATGAATTATTGGTGATCCTTACCTCCAGCATTCTACAGGTAGTAGCAGGAAGATAGTGGTGGTTGATACTCCATGTTCACGATGAGGTGATGCTTCTCTAGGTAGACATTGAGAGCCTATTTCAGGAAGAAATTTTTCTTGTGACTCTTCGCACAGTATGCATACAAGAGAATCCTCATCTCTAGTAGGGCAGTATGACTATAGATCAATACTCAGCTAGGTTCACTACCCTTTCATGTTACTCTACCGATATGGTTTAGGACCCATTCCTTAGGGAACAAAACATCGAACAGAGGCTTAGGCGGGATATCAGGTATTTGATGATCTCACCCAGCATCTCGACGTAGGCGGGGGTATTAGAGAGAGCCCTCATGGTGGAGAGTTTATTGTTTGAATAGTCACCAGCAGTGTGACCCACTACAAGTCATCAAGTAGTATAATATTCTATAGTTGGCAGTAGACAGTTGTTATAGATGACCAAGATGACAATAACTACTTGTGGACGAATGCATGACTCAGGATCGGTTGTGTGGGGGCACCCGAGGAGGAACAAATTATTCAAGGAGCAGGTAGTGTTTCTCATGTGGCGGGCAGGGTCACGTGGCTCGTGACTATCCAACCAGTCATTCAAATGATCAAAATATAGTCCAAGGACCCCCTAGGAAAATTCAAAGGTTCGATCAAGGTGGTCCGTAGGGAGTAGGCAGATGCGGCAGAGGAGCTGGTCGTGTAGCTGGAAGTGGGAAACCATTCAAGATGTTACCCCCTCCATCACCAGGAGGTCCACCATGACTATTGGGAGCAGGTGGACAAGAGAGACCTCATCTCCAAGCAGATGAGGCTTACAATCATGGCGCTCCAAAGATGATTCGATCTACGATCTATGTCTACTCCACCATAGATGTTGTACTTATAGACACTGGTGCCAGTCATTTGTTTTATTTCCACTGCCCTCGTTCAGAGCTCGAAGATTCTAACGGATCCGTTGGATTGATATTTACTGCTAGAGACTCCTACGAGAGTGGATTTAATTATTACACACTGGTTTCGATAGTGTGATATTAATCTAGGAGGTGAGTTCTTTGGATGGGATCTCATAGTAGCAGTTTTGAGGCTTTATGATATCATCTTTGGGTATGGACTGGATACCTATAGTATATGCTCAAATAGTCTGTATTATGCACAAGGTGCGTTCTGTCCACATAGATGGGACCCGTTTTACATTCACCGGCGATAAGGGAGTCTTTGCAACGCAGGATGGAATTACCCAGAGAAGAGTGCATCCAATCACTAAACAGTTGGATAGCCATACCCTCAGAGATGTTAATGTGGAGAGTTTGAGCTATCCTATAGTGGTGGACCAATACGCGGATGTCCTCCTTTATTATGTCCTAGTTCTACCTCCTTGCAGAGATGTAGTATTTTAAATTGACTTTTACCCCTACATGGCACCGATATCTACTCCAGCATATCGGATGGATCCCATGGAGCTTTGTGAGATACATGTATAACTAGAGGACTTGCATGGGAAGGGATTAATTTGGCCTAGTGTTTCTCCTTGGGCAACACAATTCTGATCTCCAAGATGGAGGATGGGAGCTTGAGGCTTTGTGTTGAATATTGGCACCTGGACCAGGTGACCGTGAAGAACATGTACCCATTCTTGAGGATTGAAGACCTCTTTGATTAGTTGATGGGAGCATGACGATTGTTGAAGATAGATCATAGATCCGTCTATCATCGTCTCGGAGTGTGAGATGAGGATGTACAAAAGATGGACTTCGGATGTCGTTATGGCTATTACGAGTTTGTGGATATGCCATTCTATGTAACCAATTCTCCAGCAGTGTTCATGGGACTTAGGAACAAGATGATTCATCCATACCATGATTACCTTGTAGTGGTCGTCATCGATGACATTCTGATCTACTCTACTACTGAGGAAGAGCATTACTATCATTTGTAGGTAGTACCTAACTCACTCCAAGAGCACCAGCTTTATGTTAAGTTATCGATGTGCTAGTTTTGGATCTGAGAGTTTCACATTATAGGACATGTCATATCAGAAGCTGGAGTCGCAGTAGATCTAGCGAAGACTGAGGCGGTACATTCATGGGAGCCACCCAGGAGTGTGACGGTGGTACATGGTTTCATTGGTTTGGATGGATATTACCGATGGTTTGTTACATAATTATGCAGAGTTGCAACACCACTATAAGCCTTCTAGAAGAAGGGAAAATCCTTGTGTGGTCGGAGATATTCCATCAGAGTTTTCATGTGCTATGGCATACGCTGACTAGTGCCCCCATTTTGAGGCTTCCAAAGGAGGGCGTAGGATACTTAGTTTACTGCGACACATCTAGGACCATTCTCAGATGTTTCCTGTTGAAGGACTGAGCAATGACCACATTTGGTTCTCAGTAGCTAAGACAACTTGAGCAAAACTATGCTACCTGGGACCTGTAGTTAGAAGCAGTGGTCTTCACCTTGAAGATGTGGAAGCACTGTCTAATGGGTGAACATTTTACAATGTAATCTGATCACAAGAGTATCAGGTATATATTCTCATAGAAGGAATTTGACCTGAGACATCGACGTTGGCTTCAGTTCCTCTGGGATTATAACTTTCTGATAGTCTATAATATTGTGAAGGGGAACATTGTAGAAAATGAACTCAGTAGATGTTATGGTATACAACTGCTAGATGAGTCGACAGAGTAGATGACCTCTTAACTAATATCCTTCATGGATAGAGATGAGATTTTTTTCTTCATTCTCTTACAGTCACTCCCCCACTACATCATTGAGGCAGGGAGGTGCAGTGTGGGGACGCTGACTGTGTGGCTCGACGTGCTTAGATATCCAGAAGGAAGGCACATGATGGATTTTTTGTAGGTGGGTAGCACGTTATCCTCTTTAGAGGATGTACCATGGTAATAGTGTCACATAAATAGGAAGTGTTGAGGTAGTTACACACGTCCCCTATAGCGGTACATCGAGAAGTGGCTGAGATATACTAGGATCTCCAATGAAAACACTGGTGGTCAGGAATGAAGAAAGCAGTAGCATAGTTTGTTTCTCGGTGCCTCACATGTCAACAAGTGAAGGCAGAGAATCTGGTGACAACTGTATCCGTTCAGCCATTGTATGTCCCAGAGTGGATATGGGATGGGATATCAATGTAGTTTTTGACAAGACATCCACGTACATCCAGAGTTCATGACTCTATCTGGGTGATCATAGACCAACTCACCAAGTCGTCCCCCTTCATACTATTCAGAGAGTAGGGTTCAATAGAGAGCTTGGGACGCCTCTAAGTGTAGCAGATTGTGCGGATACATGGAGTACCTTCGGCATTTGTCTATGATCATGAAACACGATTTAATTTCTGGATGTGGAAGTGGTTGTATGAGGCTTTCAGGATGGAGCTCCATTTGAGCACTGCCTTCCATCTGCAGAAAGATGGTCAGAATGAGAAGAATATTCAGACCCTCGAGGACATGCTCTGCGCTTGTGTCCTTGACATCGGTCGCAGTTGGGAGGATCACATAAATTTGGTGGAGTTTTCATACAACAACAGATATCACTACACTATTGGTATTGAACCTTTCGAGGTGTTTTACGGGAAACCTTACAGATCACCTTTGTGATGGACTAACCCGGGGGAGTTAGGACTAGTGGGACAAGAGATTTTACGGGCTACCATAGAGAAGGTGAAGGTCATATAGGTGTGGATGAAGACTGCACATGATAGGAATGAGTATTATGATGATATGAGACAAATACCTCTATAGTTCAAGAATGGTGACCACATCTTTCTACAGGTCTCACCTCAACAAGGATTGTAGAGATTTAGACATGGTGGCAAGATATCTCTGAGGTTCAGCAGACCCTTTTATGTTATAAAAAGAGATGCGAGGTGGCTTACCGCTTAGCTCTTCCACCTCAGTACCACCAGGTGCATGAATTCTTCCATGTATACCAGATGAAAAGATACACGCATGAACCCTCTCACATCACCGTTGATGGAATGATGGACGTTGACG
Organism: Viscum album; assembly: GCA_963277665.1. Classification (NCBI taxonomy): domain Eukaryota; kingdom Viridiplantae; phylum Streptophyta; class Magnoliopsida; order Santalales; family Viscaceae; genus Viscum; species Viscum album. The sequence goes on from OY728158.1 coordinate 1,599,315,903, forward strand.
ATGGAGATAATTTTACATAGGTTCCAGAAGAGATTCAGGATCGACAGGAGTGGGTCTTTCGAGGATGATCGATACATCTGGTGTGTGTTCGCTAGCATCACAGGAACCTCTAAGAGAGAACATGGGAGCGGGAGGGATATATTCGTCTTCAGTACCCCCACATGATTACCTAGATTGTGTTTTGGATTACAGGGGTATGGAGCCCTGAATTGGGGATAATGTAATGACCCAGAATTTTTATATAATTTTTTTAAAATAAATGAGAATTTTACGAGTCTGCAAAATTTGATGACGCATGTTTTCGAGGCTCATAGTGCGCGAAATGAATTTTTGAAATTATTTTCAGGTATATTCAATAAACGTGCAAGAAGGATTTTATATCTTTTGAACCGGTGCTCAGAATTGAAATCTAAGGGCACTGTTGAACTCGCAGTACTGGTATTCTTTTAAGAAGGCTTTGAAATCGACGGTGGTTGGTTGAGGGTGAAAGTTAAATTTTGGGTTTTTCATGAAAATAATAAAATAAACTAAAAAGACATTTTATTTTATTTTGTTGTAACTACCCTTCATGTAAAATATGAGAAGTGGGGACCAGCAGACCTTAACCTCCCATGAGAGGTTATGGTGGTGGGGGCCACCCGAGGTCTAAACCTATTCAACTCCCTTATTAATGTTCATTTGCCTCTTGAGCTACTTCCGTATTAATTGTGCCAACCCTTGGTATCCTACAATTTGAGTTTTATGCCAACGCAACACATTTATTGTTTCCAATTAATTATGCCAACATTTATTTCAAATAAATTAAATAGAAAAACATAATTTATTTTTTCCAATTCATTTGTTGGAAAAGCATAGGAAAAGGAGGATTCAAAGAACATTGGAGAAGGCTATCCAATGATGAACGCTCCACCAATGAAGAATGCTAACCTCCTTCGACCTTATTCTAATGACTTGTACCGACGTGGGACGTCCTCATTTATGGAGAATCGACAAATGTACTACCTTCTTGCACAAACTTCATCAGGAGAACAAGGTATGTGGTTTATTTTTGTGATAATACTTTTTCCATATTCTACCCTTGGATTCCTTTGAGTTATTGGAAAGAAACATTGTGGGACGTTATAAGATTGATATCATTTTTTCTTGTTGATCCATATGAAACCAACCTAATGTTGAGGTTATAGGCCAATCCAAAATGGACCAACCCTTTTGCAAATCTTTTGGTGTTCTTTGCGATGGAGGAATACAGAAAGCATCTAATGATGGGGAATGAGAATGGAATCCAGCATCGCCGTCGGCCGCAACCAAGGTGATAGTTCAAAGGCACCGCCTCACGGTCAATGAAACCACCCCATGACCTTCGCGTTGACTGCGACTACTACCGCCATCCAAGGATCCACACCACCCCATGATCGAGACACCGCCCTCGCGGCTGGTCCGCGCCCTTGGGGCTGGTCTGCTACCCTCACTGACAGTCTACATCCTCGTGTCCAGTCCGCCTCCCTCGCGGCTGATCCCCACACTCGCGGTAGCCTACGGGCCATGCCGGGTTGACCCAAACTGGGTCGGCCAAGGCCTGGTCTGGTTTGGTCGGACCGACGAGGTCGGACCTGACCCAGGCCCACTACGACCCATTTTATTCATTTGGCCATAATTCAGCCACTAGATACATGTTTGACGAATAGTCAGTGGTGTGGGAAATCAAGGAGTGTGACATACCCTTTATGTATACCCCACTGGAGATTTGTATTAGGATGGGGAACAGTCAGGTTGGATCGAGCACGAATCCAACCAAGCCCCTGGACTAAAAGGCTAGTTATTCACTAACTGGTGGTTCGACTGACGCACAGTCTGTTGCGTTTATACCCATTTAAAATGGTATACCATTGAAATACTTTTTTGTGGGACTTTGTGTCATTTGGAGTATATACTAGTATCTTGTGAATCATATCCTCTCAGAGATGAGTGAGCATAGTGCGAGTACCCAGTGGCTGGATGAGACTTGATGACTACTAACAGTTTCGACTTGGAGTGACTCAACTGGCCTAGTGGGGAGCAACATAGGGATGCGGCAGACCGAAGATGGGGAGCGCCTTGGTGATGCAGTAGACCCACAATACAAGATAGGAGGAGTACCTCAGCCAGCCAAGTGGGGAGCACCTTGATGGTGCAGAAGAGCCACAGTTTGGAGAGCCTTGGTGATGTGGCAGACCCATGGTACTCGACAGGACGAGTATCCTAGCGGTCCATGGTTAGTGGGAACCACCTCTGTGTGATGCACTAGGACAACTGTACTAGATCGAGGATGAGTTCTCCAGCAGTTGAGGTGTTTGACATTGTGACTGGTAATTTTACTTGATACTACCCCTAAAATAAATCTTGGTGTAATCTGAGTTAGTACCGCTGTGTTTTCCGCATCATGCAGATAGATTAATTGATAACATAGGAATATGTGTGGGCATATACATAAGTAAGGTTGTATGTTGATTTCATATGTTGTGGTTTATCATTGGTAGATTTTGTGAGACATTGAGGGTCCTGGGGTCCTTACATAGTACCGTTATACTCAACCCTACACAGGTTATGCCTACACCTTATAATGTTGTATGTAGAAGACAAACATCGCCGATTGAGGACAAGAGTACCAGGAATGTACGGTGCCTGGAGGTGGACCATTCGGTGCATAGATACGTGAAGGATAAGGAAATAAATGGTGTGATGGGGAGGAAATTTGTACCTACCCTTCAGGTAGGAACCTCGGAGGATGATCCAGTTGCTGTATTTTCCCTTTTTTCTATTGTACTGTATCACAGTTGTACTTATACATTCCAGTTGGGCCTATATTATGGACCCTTTTTACATACTTTACACACTTGATTATTATAATATTGACATGCATTCGTATCTTGCTATGTGTTTGGTTGCGTGTGTTTATAGGTTATAAAGGAAATTTCGTTGCAGTTCTAGGGAATACGCCTTTTCTGCTAGTCTCCAGCCCCTAACCTATAGAAGGCGAGCTTGGGGTAGTCACAACATGGGCCCCTGGTGATGGGCCGTGACAATTAAAAACATTTTGATTACGATCCTTATATTTAATGATAATTGTTTCAAAACAAACTTCAAAAATAATTCATATATTTTTAGAAAATCAATTTTTTAATAAAATATAACTAAATGAATAGTAAATTTGGAATGAACAATAACTTCAGAATGAAAAGCAACTTCGGAGTGGACAGTAACTTCAGAGTGAATAGTCACTTCGGAATGAACGGTAGCAAAATGTTTCCAAACCATACATTGTTAAATAAACAGTAAAGTAACGTTGAGTTGATGAATTGTAATGTAATGTGGGGTATAAACAGTAACGTAATGTAGGTATGATGAACAATAAAGTAACGTAGGGATGACGAACAGTAAAGTGGCATATGGTATAAAGAGTAATGTATCGTAGGGTATAAAGAGTAAATTAATGTAGGGTATAAATAGTAAAGTAACGTAGGGTATTAATAGTGAAGTTATATTGGGTATAAAAAGTAAACCATAGATTCATGAAATAAATATAAAACTATACATTCATTAATTAAACAGTAAACCATACATTAGTGACAAAATATGGACAGAATATAGTGAAAACTTTCAATGAATTTTAATGTTCTCATAACAGCTAATTCAGACATTGGTCAAAACTAATGATTTCTAGAAAAAATATTATATTTCCAATAAAAAATAATCAATTAAAACCAACATCTACAGATTCCAAAAATCATATCAAAATAGAAGCAAACCAATTCTAGAAAAACTACTACTACAAAACAGCATAGTATAACTTCAAGTAATTAAAAGTCCATTAAAAATATATTTTTAGACTTTTATGTAATCTAATGGAATCATGATAAGCATGTTATCATTCTATAGAATCATGATTCATGTATATTTGATAACTGTAGAAGTTTTAGTAAAATAAATACGGAAATGTTCTAAAATAGTGAAATGTGGAGTTTTTATACCATAATAGAAACTTCGTTCAATTTTAAGAGAAATAGATAAGAATTTTCAAACATCTTAATTAATTTATAAAATATAGATAAATTTCTTATATTTCCAACGTTATAAGAATCACCAAAATCCCTATAACATAAATTTATATATCATCAAAATACATAGGAAAAGTAATCAAACAAAATCATATTAAATCAAATTAACAGAAATATGCACATGCACAAACAAGATATATCTAGGGTTTGTTAGAATTTATCCTGAATTGTAATAAAAATAGGCAAATCCATTAGAAGCTCTAGTATTTAAGAAACATTGATTGATTAGTTATGTTTAAAATCACCCTTCAAATAATTTTTTGGAATTTACCATCATGCCATTTTGTATAATTTTTTTATTTGGGGGTTTTGTGATTTTTATTAATGTAGCATTTTTCATACAAATTTCATTTACTCATAAAGTCTAAGATATTATTTTATGGCTCATTTCATATTTTATAAATCTATTACAATTTTTATGGTATGTATGTGACTAATTTAATAATAGAATACGTCCATAAAATATTATTATTTATTTTGATTAATAAAGTTAGGGGAGGAAAATAATATATTGGTATAATAAAATAATTGAGGATTAAAAGAAATGAATTATCCATAAAAACAAAAGGGGGTGAATCTTGTAACCACAATTTTTTTGTATTGTATTTCATGTCAATGAAAATAATTTTGGACTCGAGTATCCATTGATACACTTTAGTGGTTTTTGGAATGAAAAGTTTGGTCACAATACTGACAAATATAAAAAGTAAATGGTAATTAAATCTATTAAAAATATTTATTGTAATTGTTCATAGAGGTTACAATAATAAATGTTAACATTCATCCAAGCTAAAGCATAAATGTATGTAGAGAAATACCCTAATTTTTAGAAGAGTAAACATGTTTTATTATTTTTTGGGGAATTCATACTAGTAACTCGTATAATAAAATACATTCATCCAGGTGTTTCATAATGGTACCATAATTTAATATTTTATATCTTGATGTGTAAGAGATGTAATGATTTTTTAATTCTTTATAGTTCACAATATTGTAATATAGAGAAATTTTATGTTTCAACCATAATTTCATAAAAGACACTAAGGAAATTAGAATATAAAAAAATCAATTGTAATTAAACTGTAATTTTTTTTATAGGGTGATCATAATATTTATTAGACAAATATATGTGTTGTAATGAAAGATTTAAGGTTCAGTCACATTTTGAAATATATAAAATTATCCTCTCACCTTAATAGTTGTATGATTCATTGAAATTTTCCACTATATTGGAAATTGTAATGCTTTTGAGGCCAAGATTTTAGAAACCATATAATATGATAAACATGTTTTTTCTCATTATTGTTACCAAATCTAGATGGATTCAGAATCAAAAAATTCTATTGATAACCTAAAGATAATAACAAGGAATGTGAAATAGAGAGTTCTCCGACACTCGGATAATTGTAATATAAATATTTTGCTTCTCAACCTTATGGTTTCACATCCTTACAAAAAATCTAATAATTGGATGATGCATTATTAAAATGCACAACTAGTGATGTGATATCAACATTTTCTTTTGAAACTAATGAAAATTATCTCTGTTTTTTTGAAATAGATGTGAGTTTTGTGACCAACTATAGGATTGGTAAAAACTATTGAACTACTTTACATTCTTGTTGATATTTTTCGTAATAAAATTTAGGACAATCATTACCTAGATCGCGACCTCTTTGAGTAAGTGTAATTGAAATAATTTTTAAGATTTATCATGGCGGAACATGGGTATTTTGTAATTATCCACTTTTATAATTTTTATTTTTCAATCCCTTTATTAATATTTTTATCACTAAAGTCAAAGATAGTGTGGATGACTTTCTTTATCTATTTTAATAATATATATGGTATAGATGTTCATTCCATAGTGGATAATATTATGCTAAGACAAACAATAGAATAATATTTTATATTTTATTGTATTTCACATACACTATTTTTAATAATCTATTTTAAAATAAATATCATTCACCCAATCATAGGATTATAATTTTTCTCTACATTCATGTGCATTTTATTCACTGTAATATATGATGACTGTTCTTTCACTAATGAATATGGAATCTCATAGATTTTTTGATTATTAAATAAGACTATTTAATGGAAATCATGTAGAGGATAATATTGAAATAATTTTTAGTTAATAAAAAATAAAATAGTGTAGGATTATTAGATTGAGGTATGAGGTATAATTTAGAGTAAAAGACAAAATACACATTTTTATATTTGATGTAAATATCATTTTCACTTTTTATTAATAACAAGAGTGAATTAAATCATTTAAAATATCAATTATGATTATATATATGTACAAACCAAATAATATAGACACAATTTGATTAAAAATCATGTAAAAATTTATATAAACAAATAAATAATATATGATAACAGTATATAATACATGATATATAAGGAAAAAATGTTGTCAAACATTCACAAATATTAATTACCCAAAATTTGTGAAAGAAATAGAAGAAAATAATTCAACCCTCATCATATTTTGTATCCAATTTCTATTTTTTAATGTTATATTTAATGAAGCATGTGTTCAAACAAATATTGATATTTTAAAAAATTAATTTTACAAAGAGGCTAGAATGGGATGTATTACTCTGATATACTATATACCATTCCTAAATAATTTTATTTACTAAAATATGTATTATTATCTCCTATAAGTTATTACTAATATCTGATTCTGCTTTATTCCATATCCTATAGTGGTAAACTAAGTAAAAACATATGTCTTTTCATTTAATTTCAATCATTTTGATATTTAGTGAGAACTAGAAGGCTATCATGTTTTAAATTTTCATTCTCATGTAGTGGTGATATTATGAAAATAAATTACTTCTTTATTCTCTCCCTCATACAGGATGTCTTTATATGTAGTTGTAACAAGGACACAATCACTTGTGATATAATTTGACCAGTACCTCTGAATATTTTCTGACTCGTAAAACAATATTTTCTCTAAAAAATGTCATTGACTAACATCACATACATTATCACGAAGTTTTAATTCTATCTATAGTTGTGAAGTATTAATTTTATACTTCCAATATATTCTAGTTATCAACAATGGTTTTCACTAGACCAACACCCCAAAAAATATTCAATTTATTATATTTGAATCATGCAAACCAATAACTCATATTCTCCCATTCGAGATTCTGTTTATCCCACAAATTTAAAATTCATTGTAAAGTAGTCACACTCAATTTTGAGTACCAAAATTATATATTTATCAGTCATAACGTCACATCAAGAAATGAAATTCATCCCAAATAATGATTAAACACACTAAAACCACATAATTATCATAATTAAAAATCACACTGTGGTTACCCTCAAATAACCATATATATCATGTCTATATTAATGTAAAAACTATGGGGGGACCATAAACTAATTTTTCTATCTTTTCAATGAATTTTAATTTCATCATTGATTATTACTCACCCTATAAAATTGATTCACCACAAATATATCATGTTGTAGTACCCATAATATGATTTCTCTTACCGTAAAGAAACAAATAATAATATATCACTATTCAATAATTACCTAAAATATTTGTCTCAAGGGAAACATTTATTATCACATGATTAGAATATCACACAAGACTTTATCTAGTGTTTTTAACCATCATGGTTATTTACCAAATACATTTCTATCTCAATGATGATCTATCTCTATAACAATTCAGACTCTATTGACATGTCACAAGTATAGAAACTGAAGTCATGTCCAAGTCAGAATCCCTTTCTTACCCAGCATAATCAGTATTTTCCCACTATATGTTTCATGATTTTAGTGGCACCGAACACACTCCAGTTAAATATAGCTTCAAATTAATAAATAACCATGTCATTCAACTTAATTCTTTAATTCGTTTTATAAATCATTAGTTACATACTAATATATTATGTAAACAATTATACATAATCTATTGAACTCTATAAATATTTTTCCACATATTTTTACTAGACAATAAAAATTTATAAATTTTAATATCATCGTTGCATTAAAAAACACACAATATTGATTAATAACATATTGAGATTATACATATCCATGTCAATGTATTATTCATTTAAATGGATCATTTTTAAAGGCGATATTTTATTCAATTCATTTTTTGTGTCCATGGTATTGACTATTTTTTTATATTAAAAAATTACAAAAGGAAAACATGAAAATTCATTTGATAAATAGATAAGTTTAAAAAAACTACATTAAATGACTTTTTGGGACAACCAATGCTCTTATAAAACATTATTGTGTCTTAGGCATTCTTATGATGCATGAAATGGTTGAGTAGATAAATCATATTTTATATTCCATTGGTTAATAAATGTATTATTAATGGATTTTATTTTTGGATTAATATAATCCACTTCCATTTAAATAATGTATGACTGGATTGTTCAAACAAAACATTGTGATCATAAGCTCTCATAACATCCCTATTTTGATATGACTGTTTAGTATGCCGAGAAGGAAATAGATGTTTCATCTAAATGATAATTTATTTATGATTAAACCATGAATTCTTATAGTGTTTTTGGATTTGGTTCTGTATCAATACATTTTTTATTGAAATATCTGAATAAGATCATGTTGTTGTATGTGAATCTTCAAGGAAGGGTACCCACAATTATTGTGTTATTAATTTTGTATTTTATACCTGATTTTAGTTAATCATTTGAAATATGATATTATTATTTTTATTCCAAATACATTCTACATTAATGATTATTTTTTTCCCAAACCATTTCATACCATGTAATTCCCTCAGATAAAATATTATATTTTTTTAATTATTATCAAGGTTTTTATATAAATAACATAATAAAAATTAAAAAAATTCCTGGAACCGAAATTACAAATACAAGATAACACTATATCATAAAAGGCGAGCTCTTTAAGAAAAAAATATATTTTTTTAATTATGATGTGGTTCCATCTTTTTATGTAAAAATGTTAAGTGTCATTAGATCAAAAATAGCCATTTTGACTCTCCAATGTCATTTAGGGTGTATCAGTTCATTATAAATAGGGATGTATGATTTGTTGTTAGGGTTAATTTCATTTTTCAAAGACTCATGTTGTTCTCCACTACATAGTTCCATAGAGATCTTTGCATCATTTCGTAATTCATGGCATGGATAATTCAAAATGTGATTAACAATTAAAATGTACTGAATGAATAAATAAAATTTGTATCTATATTAGGAATTTCTCATGAAAAAATTATAGGAAATGTTCAAATTAAATTGAATTAATTTTATATCTATATGTATAAGTCAATAATTATTTTTAATATTTCTCTGATCATTGATTAATATATATTAAATTTATATTAGGTAATGGTTTTCATAATAGAATGTTATATATGAAAAGTACAAGGTTTATAAAAGATTAAACATATAAAAAAATCTCAACAACTTTATTCTATAAAATTTTTAACTTCTGATATCAATTTAAATTGTTTCTATTAAATATTATATAATATCTATAGTTTTAAATAATGTAAATATTATTTAGGATAAAATTTTACATATTAATTTCATATAAATCGTTATATATTATTAAAATAGTTTTACAATTTAGTTATTAAAATTGTATTCCCTATATAAATATAGTTATAATTTTTTTATACTATGAATGATGTATTTTATTGTATGACTGATAAAATTATTTCAATGACTTAACACACATGAATATATTTAGTTTCCCAAAAGATTTGTATTTCCATCTATATGTACTTTGGTTTGTAGCTGTGTTTATTTTCATTAACTTAGTTATTAGATATTGTCTATAAATACTTGTTTATCTAAAAATATTGAATTTGGTTCTCTCTTGAGTAATGAATCTCTAGGCAGGGGGCTTTGAGATAGACTTCCCACTAGACTAGAGTAATTTTCCCTATCATAAAATGTGGGGGTGCCTATTTTTTCCTATAATTCTATCCATGTGGAAATATTAAAAATCATATAATTATAGTTATTTTTATTTATTTTCCATGTATCCAATGTATATTATTATTTTGGATATGTGTAAATATATTTTTCTTCTAATTATGGTTGGGTAATAAAATCTATGGGTTTTATAAATTTTTTCTTATCTATAAGGTTTTAAAATATTTATTTTGTGAAATTATTGGAATTCTTACCCATATATCTAATATCATGAAATCCTAATAGGGAATCACATGAGACAAGTATGTGATATTAAATCCATATAAAAATAAAATATGTGGGATCATTTCAAATTTTTCACTTTTCAAGACTTCTATCATGAAACATGGTCATCTTTTTGGACGTAGGGTTCCACTAAATTTTTATTTCACAGATATTTTCCTGCATATCAATTAGTTTACAAAAGATATAAAATCATATGATCTAGAATATGAGTATATTATATGTTCTGTTATCCATATAATGTATTAAATAGTTATTTTTTCAATCAAATATCCCAGATTCATAAATTATATGATTGGGGTAACTCACTTCTTTAATAGTTAAATAGTGAGAGTAATGTTTTAGAAGATTCAGTTTATTGTGAAACATGTATCTCAGTCTATTGGTAATTTTGATGAACAAAATTATATGTCTTCATTGTAGAATGTTACTATTTAATAAAAGTTCACATTTAATGGATAATAATAGACTATAATCATTTCATAACCGAATCTATTGTATAAAAATTACAGCATCTTCTCCGTTAATCATAATATGGAAATAAATAAATGAAAATAGAGGGTTAACATAACCAACACATATAACTTGTTGCATACGTTTAGTTCACAATATAAAAGAGTAATGTTTTAGGGAAATACCGGGATGTGAATTAAATTGACGATTTTGTTCAAAACTATTCATCATAATGATAATGATAGGAAAAGAATTATTTAAATAGGCTTTCAAATCCATTATATACATTATGTTCTAGTAAATTCAAGTCTCGTCTCATATATTCATTATTATTAGGTCTTGTAATTATTTCCATAAAGATTTGAAATTCTTTTCAATGAAATTTGATCGATAAATATTATCATGGTTAAGGTATTTATCCTACATTCATCTATGGATTTTTTATGAAAATATGATTTAATTTAATAAAACATTTCAAAATATTATCAAATTCACTAGAATATATGAGTTGAGTGTTTGATGTCTGGGTTTTTGGACACATCAAGGCAATACATGTTTCTAGTTTTTACAACCTAATGGTGAAATGATATCCTAAGAATCCAAAAAACAACCAGATAACCCCGTCGTGGTTATTAAAACAATGTGATAAAATCATGAATATATTTATAATAATTTTTAAAATGTCCTTGATGGGTGTCAGTCTTATATAAATTGATTCATTGTGTTTGATGGGTGCATGATTCCAAAGATATACTTAAAATGTTTCTTGAATATATAATACTTCCAAATAAAATGGATATTTGTAAATAGAAACATGTTTTCAAAGTGATGAAGAAATTTTTTACATAACAAATTTGGATGTAAATAAAATATATCAATCTCATATGGATCTTAATAGTAAAGGTTACTTCATATAATATAATTTATGTTATATATATGATGTTATGGTCATCAAAATATTTATTATCTGAATATAAATTTTTTACACATGTTGTATGATTTATTGTATAGTATAACATGATTTTAAATATAGAAAAGGTTAATAATTATTTTACAATAATAAAGGGTTAATCATTATATTTTTTTGGAATATGTAGTCATATGTTTTATTCCATCCATCAGTGAGATTTTGTATTGAATAATACTAAATTCAAAAAAATGATTTCAAAATATCGAATTCCATATATGATACTTAAATATACATTATTCGTTAAATTTACCCATTAGAAGGAAGTAACTGTTATTTCCTAATCAAATAAAATTTTAATTTTATTAGCATGATATTCTTAAAATAATATTGTTTGTAAAAATAATTTTGCATTATGTTTAGAATATATAATGTCAAATGTTTACAAATAAAGGATTATACCAATTAAAATGAAAACACAATTACACTTGATATTATAAAATAGTTTTTTTGTAATTATAATGTCATCCAATTATGATGTATTTTTCTATAAGAGGTGTGCATCGGCCCAATGTTTTTTTACCAGAGTGGAATAGTTCTAGGCTCCCATAAGTATATTTAATGGGTTAAAGTCATCAATGTATGATAATCAAGTGATGGTTATAATTTTTTTAAAGGTGGTCGAGGTTATTCATAAATTCATGTTGACTATATAATGTTCATTAATATATAGGTTTTAAATTTTTACAAGGAAATGTGGGTGTTAATGTTTTTTCTTAGATATTTATATGGATATATTATGATATAGGATAAGGTATCCAAGAGACATCTAATGGTGATGTTTTTGGGATGATCATGAATGTACAGAAGATGTGAGAATGCTTTATGAATAAATTTCTGGAAGTTCATTATGGAAAATTGTCTTATGATAAATGGGTATATTAGTCATGTATAGGGTTTCCCAATGTATGTTATTTACGTAAATGAATATACACATTAAATCATCCAAATTTAGTTTCTATGTAATAGAATTAAAAAAATGTAATAAAATTTGTTTACATATTGAACCCCACACAAATAGTTTGTTATTTAATGAAACAAACCTATGTTATTGTGTTCATATATGGTAATAAATCGTCATATGAATATATTTTATGTGAATAATTTCTTCTATATTAATTTGGTGACATAGGAAAATCAAAAATGTTATGGACTATGTAGGTTAATTTAGTCGTCTATGGGAATTTGGTACAATGTATTGGAATTTAGGGTTGATTTTGGTTATTTTAAATTTTTTTATTAGGAATATAATATAGTACAAAAAAATCATATAATAATAGAAGTGTTATTGAATTCCTCAACCATCATGGAACATCAAATGAGATACCAAATCCAATCCAAGATGAATGATGAAGTGGTATGTGAGGGTAAGGGAAATAATGAAATTATATTCATTTATAAGATGGTTGTTACACTCATAAAATGCATTATTTTTACATATATACGAATACATATATGAATCAATATAAAAATGGATTTTCTGAATGCTACAAGATATAATACAATTATTGAATTTGGAATATCTTTAGGATGTCCATGGGAGACACTAATGAAATGGGATGTGTCATTATGGATGTTACGGTAGCCAAATTAATTTTTTTTTATTTTATTATATCCTTTTTCTATAATTATATAAGGAAGGAATGACATATAAAATATTAGTTTTCTAGATTTTTTTTACCATAATTCTTATCAATTTCCATTCGTTGAAAATTGAGATTCTAATCATGTTGATTTTTTTTGTTGTATGGTCTACAAAAACATTAATATATCATGAGAGATATTGTTTTATCCCAAAAATATTAAAATAATTAGGAATGTGAGATGTGATAACCCAAATGCGGTCTACAATTGATCATTGTATCGTGTGAAAAAGATAACCAATCTCAATCTTTATTATCTGAAATCTCAAATAATATTATTGTGTTATTACTGTATAATAATGATAAATCATTTATGGATATATAAATGAAGGTGAATTTATAGATATTATAAACAAAGAAGAAGAGTCTATATGGATGTTATTCATTATTATTCTATGAAATATATAAAAGGGAGTTCAATAGTAAATATAAGGATCCAATCATTCTCGTTAGTTTAGATGAAGGGAACTTCAAGTATATATATTTTAACGATATTTCATATGAACTATGATAAATGGGTGAATAAAATATTAGTGTTCTCATGGGTTTCCTCCCCTAGATCAATGTGTCTAGGAATAGTAACGATGAATTTAACATTAACATATTGTGATCATATGGTGGTAACGATCCCATGCATACAGTGTCCATAATTATATATCCATTAGAAGTAATAATCCTAGTATTATGTTTTTATTTTACGCAATGTCTATTTCATAGTCCTTGTAGAATCCAATTACGTGTGAACCATATAAAAATTCCCATGTTCCTACATTTATTATATCTCTATATTTTGTGATCATGAAAGTACTGAGATATGATGATCATAGTTCCAATGAATTTTGGTAAAAAATCCCAAAAAAATTGTCATGATCTGAAAGGTTTTTAATTTTTATTGACTTAGACAACACCCCATGGATGATTCCTATGATAATTCGATAAATGTTTATGAGGAATTACTGTTTTGATTATGTGATTCAAAATTTATTGGGGGGTGTTTGAAAATTCATTCAGAAATAGGGGAAAACAAGGAAATAATTTTTATGGTAATAAAAATAATGGGGGACTGGAAGAGATTTTTTTCCAATATAGTGAAATTTCATTGTGTCCTTTGAGAAATAGTTTATAAAGTAAATATTGATCCAATCGTACATGGAACCATCTTTGATATATATGCAAACAATTAAATTAGATCTCCTATAAAGAAGGTTGGTATCAACTCTCCAATATGTATATGATACCCATTATATCAAACTTATAGATATTAATCCAAAAAATTTGATCCCCTGATATGAATTATATTTCAAAATTTGTTGTAATGATATAAAGATGAAATTTAAAGGGGTTTGAATATAATCTTCTATGGTTGTTATGCCACATTTTTAGAAGGTTAATGCCTATAACGCACTAAAATAATGTAATTCATGTAGTACCATTATATTATTTTTAAAAATGTATATATTTTCATTTTTGAAATGGTATTTCCCACAACCAATAATTTAAGAAAACCTATATACTATCATTTTGGTGTGAATGTAAAAATAACATTCATTAGTTTTTGGAAAAAATTAATAATGATGATGGGATGATATTTATTTGAAAATAAATGGTATGTATATATTTGGTGATGTTTATAGAAAATGATATTCAATTTAAAAAACTCATACCTATGAGTAATAAGGAATATTATAATAGACTATGTTATAACTTGTAAATTCACATAGTAATTTTCTTTTTAAAGTGAATGATATCAAGGAAATTGTATAATTTGGCAGTCAAACAATGAATTTATAAAAAAGTTGAAATAAATTCAATATTCTTATGTGGAATATAAAAAGGGGAGATATATGGTAAGAGAAGAATATATATTCACGTATTTAATAAAGAATACCATGAGAAAATCCTATTTCAAAAATATGGAGGTGATATTTATTACATTATCTTCACACAAATTAGGGAATTGAAAAGGATTCAAGAATAATATGAATTGAAAAATTGAATAAAAATCTATTAGTATTTAATTTTTTAATTATTAATCAACATTAAATATGTGGGACATAAATTAAAATGCAGTACCCATTTATGAACGGGTAGTAAATATAAGCACACTATAAATGGGAGAAAAATTAGAGATTGTATCTGGCTACAGATTTCCCCTCTATATTTCATTTAAAAATGGGATGATATTTTATGATAATGATTTATTTAAATAATATAATTGGGAGTATTATAGGACACACCTATAGTTATATTGGATGCATTTTTAAGATTATTGAACTCATCCCATGGTGTTTTTTAATGATAGAGATATCTTTGGACATCCATAATTGTGTGGGAAGTATTTACAAGATGAGGAGAAGATGCTGGAGGCATGGTGGTCTTTGTTGGATTTTTGAAATGGTGGTCTAGTTGATTATGGTATGATAACTAAATACATATACCTTCATTTATTTATATATTGTAATTTTTGAAGAAATGATTTTTGATGATGAATGGTTATGTTACATCTCCAATGAGATATATAATGATCCAATTGTTGACACATTCAATGAGATATCCTTTTGATAAGTTCATGTGATTACCCATAGGGATAAATATCAAATGGAAAGTGATCTAAATTAATTTTAAGAAGTTATTATATGACATTAAATTTTATGAAAATATTTCTACATGATGATGTATTTGAATTCACATTTACATGATTTTGAAAAAGGACCATGTATGTGAAATCATATTTGTAGAGGTTATATATATGTGAATTATAATCACTTTAGAATGTTTTGATATATATAAAAGCACAGGTTCATGGATGTTAACATAATGAAATTATGTTATGTAAGGGAAACCATTTATTCAATCCTAGAAAAATGGGATAATCTGTATATGTGAATTAATTAATGAATTAAAATAAAGAAACACAATATAATATAATATTTGATTAAAAGATAGTTTAATCTAGACACATAACCAAATTAGTGCCATTGTATGTGAATTTAACAGCAACATATGTGTTTTTCTATACGTTTATGAAGAATTTATATCAGTACTAAAAAAATTTTTATATGTAAGAACTGACCTTGAATGATTTAAAAATTTAGGAACATCGAATTTTATCCATGGTCATGATGACCTTGATGATGAATTAAGGGTGAGGTGTGATGAGTCAAGTAAAATTTTACTTATGTTTAAGATGAGTGTTTCACCCTAAAAATGAACAAGTCATCTATGATGTTTTTTCTAGCATAAATATTTATTATAGAATCCATTTTTTAATGGGTTATGGTTTATAATATGTCACATCTTTATAATAGAAATATTATATCCACATATTATGGAAATTAATAGGTAAGTGGTTTCATGTATGATAGAGTAGAAAAAATGATTGTTCGCATTTTAACACATGATTTTTATGTCCCATCAAAAAGATGGTAATGTATTTTAAATTGTGATATGTTATCTATTCATGTATTGGAATTATTACTAAATTAAATTTGATTAATATGTAAATGAACATTATCATTTAATATTTTTCATAAGGACATCGATTAAAAAAAATATATTTCACAAAATATTTTTCATGATCTATAGAATAAGAAAGGAGGATGAAAATACATAATCGAGAACACTCTTCTATTCTTTTAAATTCCATTTTATCAAGGGAATAATGATCCAACCACATTAATGAAGATCAAAATTCACAAATAATAGGATGTATTTGTTGTTATATGTAAATGTTTGGAATTATATGGACTTCATTAGTCTGTTCTGTTCCAGATATTTTCTAGAAATAAGCCAATGTTACAAAGAAGATATTCATAGTTTAATTTTGAAGGAAAATAATTTGACTACATCTACAATTACAAATATATTTTTTAGGATTCATATATCCAAATTGATTAAAATTAATATACATATAAGTGTATATAATATATATTTTCTTTCCTCGTAGTAGAGAAAATGATATAGAAAATAAATCTGGACCATTGGAAGTCTAACACTGATGCAATGAATGAAATTAGGTTAGGATGTTGTGGTCTTTTAGAGGAGTCGATCTTTTAGTGGGAGTGACCCAATCTATAATTCTTAAGGATTTTTATTTAATTTGTGGAGTGTAAATTACCCACCAACCACTAAAATCAGTGACCCCTATCATTAATTGGTGAATTGAAACAATATTGATATAATTATTTTTCAACTATACCATTATTGGTAAACCATAAAAATATTATTTTTTCTTATTCTATATTTAATATATGCATTCATATGTTAATTAAATGATTTTTAGGTTCAACATATCAATGGAATATTGTTCATATGAATATGGGATCAATATCCATATATAAAAATTATTAAACAAGTGAAAAGTGTAATAAATTTTGAACCCCCTAATTCACCCCCACCATTTTTGGGTTACTGATGGGGACATACCATAGTGCTTGATGGTAAAATAATATTTTTTGAGTTCAAATTATTAACTATAAAAAAATTTATGTATGATTATTCAAAAAAAATTACATTAATTATAATGATAGTTATAATGTTCTAATAGATAGATCTTCCTAAAAAGAGGATATTAGCATTATTCCTATTAAATTTATGGATTTATAATGTTTCTAATACATTTCTTGATTTTATTATTTGGAATAGGATTTCAAAATATTAATGATATTCAATCTCAATTTAATTATAGATTTTACTCACTATAGAGTTCTTTTTAGGGTTTTAACCAAGGGTATCAATGAGATGTTGTAAAAATTACATAAAAATGTAATGAGTTAACAATAACACTGAAAGTGAGGAATACCTAAAAATGATCTAGAATTTTATTATTTAATATATGATGTATAGGAATTTTTTTTTTGTTTTTTAATGAAAAAATAATTTCTTTATTGTTATAAATATATCATATAAATTAAATTACCTAATTTATCGTTACTGCTCTTTAGCTACAAAATTTTATCTATTGATTTACAATTCGAGAATCTTAATGATAATTAACAAGTCAATGATTGAAATTTATTTTTCCATTTTAACTTTTTTTTTAAATCTGTGTTATTGGATATGAAGAAATGATATGGTTATTGCGAGTATGAATCTTGTACAGAGAGAAACAATATTCCAATAAGGCATAAGTCAAATGATATGATACATTGTATAAACTAAATGACCCATGGGGTATTCCAAATGGATTGTCATTGTAATTTATTTTTAATTAAATAATTACATTGATTGCCTTTTATACAAACAATATTAGGTAAAATGATACCCAAAATAAGAACCTTCATACAATGATACATTTCAAACACATGTAAAAATGTGAATTAATAAATCAGCTATTGTAACAAAATCTGGTAAGGATCAGCCAAGATATGATTTTCCCATTAAAATTATGAGTATGATATCTAATTAATTTTTCAATATATAAGGGGAGTGTGTGTCCAAAACAAGATAATACAGTTGGTGTGATTATCAATCCTTGTGGGGGATATTTTATGTTATAATTAATAATGGTGATTAAAATGTTATTTATTCTTTTACTGGATCAATTGTGTATAGGTAAACTGATAATTTATTAGTTGTCTATATTGTATTGTCATACATTGTGTCCCAAGGGATCTCAGTGTTCTATAGATTGATAATCTATAAGAGTGAGTTATTTCATGTGATGGAAACTGGTCGACATAAGTATATAGATACATGTGTTGTAAAGTGATCAGGTCAGATATCGGTGTATCTTATGTTGAATTTATGACTTTATATCTTATACTATATTGAATATGATTTTTTCATACCATTGGAAGAAATACAGTCTTACACATCTCCAAAAATTTTCATACACCAAATTTCACCCCAATAATTATTACTCTTAAATTTCTAACCATATTCCATTGAATTATATACAAATAGTTTGGTAAAACATAAGATTCATTGACTCAATAATAATTTCACAAAACATGTTATTAACTGAAATACCCCAATCAATATTTATATGATGTTATTAAAGGTTGAACGTCTCGGTCTAGGAAGCCACCATGATTTGCCCCGTACCTGGTTGGTCACATGGCCTCAAGCGCATTTCCCCAAACACCTGATGCTACCGACTAGTAGTTAGGGACTACGGTGTGATAGTGGGGAAACTATTCCCTAATTGGATCAGTACACAGCGGAAGTAACCAACACATTCAATAGCATAATTAGTAAATATCCAACAATAATAAACAACGGAAGACTGGAATAATAAACAACTAGAGCACAAATATATAGATATATATGAAATGATGTATGATATATATGTCTAGGAAAGCATCCAAACAAGCCACCATGATGGAAATACAAACATTGATAAACCAAAGTACAGAAAAATGATAAACAGCTCCTCATCATTGTAATCCATAACTTAGTCCCATGCTATCCAGCTCCACGAAAAGTCAAGAAATTAAAGTAGAAGGGTACTTGCCCTTATCAAAACCATCAAAAATATAATATATTTGGTCCTAAAAGCATGACCCAAATAGGGTGTGAGGCTAAATCCCAGTAGGAAACCACCTGAAGATCTGTGCCTAACATTCAGTGACTATATGGCAGGTAAAATGATAGTAAAAAGTAAACCGTAAACAGTAACAAGACAGTGCTCAGCAGTAAACATTACACAAATTGATATCAAGAAGAAGTGAATCAAACAGCTAAACAACAAATAAGTAACCCTCTAAGAACTTCTCACAGCCATCCCCTCTAGTCCTACCTAAAGAGTACAAGAAACCCTCTCAGAAGCACAATCGGTCTAACCCCTCTAGTTCTGGATATGAATTTACAAAGACTCTCTAAGGAAGCGCTCACAGTATATCACTATATAGTCAACAGAAAAGAAAGACTCTGTGAGGAAGATCACACTGTCCATTCCCCGCATAGTCTATGGTATTCAGGGACTCTCTGAGGAAGCTCACAAGTCAATTCCTCTTATATCCCCGAGGACTAGGACTATCTGAGTAAGATCACTCGATCAATTGCCTCTACAGCCCAGGTCATTCAATTCAAACAAGGAATATCTAAGAAATCTAAAGAATTCAATCCACTTATAGTCTAAAGTAATCAAGGACTCTTTGATGAAGATCACTCGGTCAATAACCCTTATAGCCTTAGGTGGTTCTAGCCTCTCTGCGGATGCACACTCGGTCAATCCCCCCTTATAGCCTACTACACCAAGTTTTCATGGCCCTATGTAGTTCATTGAGCATAGAAGTGTAATATAGACAACTTAAGCCTACATAACTACCTGTCTAAATAGTCTATAGCATAACAAGCATGTCAGAAAAGACAACTCTCCATCATACAGCAATAGGCATGGAAAACAGGCAATGTAGCCAAAGCTAAAAAAGAACAAACGATCATAAACAAAACAATGCACGAGAAAAACACATCCAAAGCATAGCAATCAACCAAATTCATATCCAAATTACCTCTACATAGGCATACAATAATGGTAAAAATTAACAGGGGTACACTGGTAACAGGCAATACCCCGTTCAGGGGTATTGGAGGAATTTTTGCATAATACTCAAAGAATTCGAACGAAAAGGCACAAACCACCTACATTGGGGTTAGGAGATCAAATTACATCACCCTTGAAGCTTGAATCTACCTAGAATGTCATAGATCTATGAAAACATCCAAAATGTTCAACCCACAATAACATGAAAAAGAAGATGAATTGGAAAACAAGGATCAAGAAGAAGAGAGAACTCACCGATTCAATTCCAACACAATAAATGGTTTTCGAATTGGAGGACGTACGGAGGCTGTAGAGGTCGTAGAAGATTTGTGGTTACTCGACACTCTCGAATGAACAAAACCTAGAAGAGGTGTGTTCTACCGGTCAGATGCGACCTCGGTGCAATTAATGAAAATAAAACATAATACATGGCATGCAATTTTGGAGTACAAAGTGTGTACTTACTATTTCTATAGTAAGAATTCGGTGGCCTGTAAGTCACTTCCACATGGCCGTGTGTGTGGATACTACACGGCCAACACATGGCCTGGTGCGGCACGAATGTACATGACATGTGCTTAGAAAATTCCTAGGAATTTTTCTTTTCTCCAAAAACATCCAGAAACATGAAAAGAATGTCCAGGTTCATACAAACTTCCCCCCATAAAAAATTTATCCCCGAATTTCCCTAGCACGTCTTAAAAGAATAAACCCTGAACAGTTCCGGCCAATGAGCTCATACATCAGCCTCTCTCTCCCAAGTCTCGTCCTGCACCCGCCCGTGGTACCATAGTGCTCATACTAGAAAAACACACTAACTACAAAAAAAACATTGTACTGTGATCCTCAACCCTGATAGTTTTCTCTTCAAACGATAAATCCACATCAAGCTCAACCTCCTCATGTTGAAATACATGAGATAGATCTGAGAAGTAACATTGAAGCTGATAAACGTGAAAGTCTCCGTGCATAGATAGGTACCTCTCAGGTAACTACAACAGGTAGGAAACTAACCAAACTCTCTCTAACACCTCAAATTGCCCGACCTACCTTGGTGACAGCTTATCATGTCTTCTAATTGTATTGTGTCCCAACCTCGGTGTGACAGGCAGGAAAACCTGGTCCCTGACCTCGAACTCCAAAGGTCATCTCCGCTGATCAACATATGACTTATGTCGATACTGTGCAGCAACCATCTTTTTCTTAATCAACTCTATCTGCTATGTGGTCTCCTGAACAAGACAAGGTCCTAGAAAAGCCACCTCTCTTGCCTCTAGCCAACATAAGGGTGATTGGCATGGCCTACCATACAAAGCATTATTAGGTTCAATTGAATAGTTTCTTGAAAACTATTGTTGTAGGAAAACTCCACAAGAGGTATTTTATTCTCCAAAGAACCTCTAAAAACCAAAATTCATTCTCGAAGAATTTCCTCAAACACCTGAATCATATGCTCGGACTGGACATCTGTCTGGGGATGGAAGTTGTACTCAAAAGCACATATGTACACAAAGCATTCTAAATCCCCTTCAAGTCCCAAGAAGTCAAATGAGAAACCATGTCTGAAACAATAGAGTGTGGAACTCCATGCAGACGTACAATTTCCAGGATGTACAACCACCCAGATCATCAACACTAAAGGTCTCCTTGATCAGAAATAAGTGAGCGGCCTTCGTAAGTCTGTAGATGACAACCCATAATGCGTTATTTCCTTGAAGATACATTGGAAACCCAATCAAGAAATCCATCGCGACATCATTCCACTTCTAATTGGGAATGGGTAACTGCTGTAAAATCCATGTTGGCTACGGATGCTCTGCCTTCACCTGCTGACAAGTGGAACACCTCATGACGAAACTAGCACCATCTCTATTCATAACTGGACACCAATAATAATGATGTGGATCAAAATACATATTTGTGAAAAAGGATGAAATTCCCAAATAGAGGAATGAAAATCCTACATCAACTCCTCACGTGTGTCTGATGGAACCAATACACGTCCCTGGAAATTGAAGATCTCATCCTCGGCTATGGTCCACCCAGTAATAGGGTCTTCTCTTGAAACGCTTTCCCGTAGGACTAGGCCTTCAAAATATGATATCTGCATCATTTGAACTCATTCCACAAGAGTAGAGTTAACATCTATAGTAGAATGAAATGTGTACCCCTAACTGTCGTGAATCTCCAAATAAATTTCAAAGTATATAGCCATAACATTCCAGTCACTGCTGGCCTCCTAAACTACCTATATCTGAGTCCACATGCTCGATGCATCGGCCACTGGGCTGCCTTTCCTAGGCGTATAGGCAATCTCAAAGACAAAGGATTGTAGGTACTCAACCCAAATTCACTACCTCAATTTTAGATTACGCTGAGTGATGATATATGTCAAGCATTTTTGTCGGTGTAAAACCACAAAATGATCGCCCTAAAGCTAATGTCTCCAATAGTGTAAGGCATTAACAAAAGATGACAACTCGATATTGTGTGTCGGGTAATTCCTCTTCTGTGGCCTCAACTGCCAGGACCCATACACAATGAATCCATCTCCAAACATAAGCATGGATCCCAACCTGATACCTGATGCATCACAGTAAACAGTATAGCTCTTACCCTGCTCTGGAAAGACTAGTATCGGTGCTGACGACAACATCCCTTTCAGCTCATGAAAGGATGATTCACATGATTCTGACCATAATAATTTCTCCGCCTTTTGGTCAGACCTATAGTGGTTCTTCTAAGCCTGAAAAGTCCTATATGAAACATCTATAGTATCCATGCAACCCCAGAAAACTCTACACCTCAATAAATTTCTTCAAATGCACCTAGGAAGCTTCACCTCTCACTTTATCTGGGTCTACTGATACTCCTGCCTTAGAGATAACATGACCCACGAAGTGAATTAGGTCTATCAAAAAGTGGATCTTTTAGAGATTAGCATATAACTGATGCTCCCTTAGTGTAGTCAAAATGATCTCAAGATGGGTAGAATGGTCATGTCGAGTGTGAGAGTACACCAAGATATCATCCACGAAAACAACCATAATGGAATCCTAGTATGGATGGAACACTCGGTTCATCAGTTCCATGAAAACTACATGCGTGTTCATGAGACCGATTGGCACAACCATATTCTCACAGAGTCTATACCTGCTCCGGAAGGCTGTGTGAGGTATATCATATGGTCTAACATTAAACTGATGATAACTGGACCTAAGGTCAATCATTGAGAACACATGGGCTCCACAAATCAGATCAAAGAAATCATCAATCCTAGGAAATCAATATCAGTTCCTGACCATTAGCTGGTTTAGCTTTTGATAATATACACAAAGACTAAAGGTATCATATTCTTTCTTCACAAACAAGATAGGTGAACCCCATGGAGAATTACTAGTTCGGATGAAACCCATGTCTAGAAACTCCTCTACCTGTTTCTTGTGCTCCTGAAACTCAAATTTCTCCATCCTATAAGGAGTAATGTAAACCAGTTCAACCCCTGAACAAATATCAATAGAAAATTCTAACTCACACTCCAGATGAAAATATAAAAAGTCCTCTGGAAAGACATCTCTAAAATGATCCACCACTAGAGGAAAGACTAATAGTGAAGTCCCCAGGTCATCCAGATAATGACTATAAATCTGGGCTATAACTCCTCCCAAACCATGATGCACTGAGCCCATTCTTCTTGCCTTGACATCCCACTCACCCATATGAAGAAAGGATCCTCCCTCCCGTGATATAAAACTTGACATGCGGTGATAACAGTCCACGACTTCCTAGAATGGAACTAACCAGTCCATCCAATGAATGATATCATAGCCTGTCATCTCTAGGGCATAGAGGCCCCATAAGATGTAACATCGACCAACCTATAAATGGAACTCTATTAACATATGTACACTATCCATTGTAGTCCCCAATGGAGTGTCTAGCATCAAGATATCAGCAGAAGAAAAGATTCGGAGACTGAGGATCTCCATGACAGCAACAGATATAAAGTTATGGGAATCCCCTATATAAAAAGAGCATAAGATAAAACTTAGAATACTATGATCAAACCTCAAATGGTATAAGTTCCAGGATATTGCTCTTTCTAGGTCTGCTCCACTACAAAATTCTGACCTACACCGCCGCCATGTGACCCTGCCTGACCAGTCTAAGATGATCCACCCAGATGTCGCTGATAACGAGGTGACTGGATGGCACAACCAAAACCTCCACATCGGCCCGAACAACCTGAATAAATCCAGTTCCCAGACTAGTGAGAAGCTGGTGGCATTGCACCTGAACAAGGAGTCATAGAATAACCCCTTGTCACCAACTGTTTTTGAGATGAACTGAGAAAAGAGTTGAAGGTAACCCATCTTTCCGTAAGATCGGCACTCCACTGGATCTATTAGGAATTATGCCCTCGTATGCATGCTTCTCCCACACTGGTATAACACCACATGGCTACCAGAAGATATATCCTACATTCTATGATCTCATAGTGCAACCGTCATGCGGCCCTTCCTCCTATCAGCTAGCGGAGAACTAACTCTAGATTTCGAACTGCCCTGGCCCACAACTACAGATTCCCTCATATTTCTCTTTGTGATCAGCTCCTTTTTGAGGATAGAATATATCTAAGTAAACCTAATGATGTTCACATGTGACCTGTTGTCAGGCCTCATACCATCTTCAAACATCCAAGTAAGAAACAACTCATCACCTCCTGGAGTAGGTGTGAAAAGTTGCAACCCTGTGAAGCGAGATGAATACTCCATAATAGTAAGAGTACACTACTCTAGACTCATGAACTCTCGGAATAGATCAGCACTCAAGGTCCCTGGTTATAAGTAATCATAGAAGATGTGCCAGAATTCATCCCATTCCATGTTCTGCTGGCGTCCTGCCTGTGATACCACATCCCCACATCTCTTGGCGGAGTCTCAGAGCATGAAGGTAGCAAGCATCACCCTCCACTATGGAGAAATATCAGATTCTCAATAATCCTTAGTGTGGCCACTATCCATGACTCAGTAGCTAGGGGTCCTCCATCCCCCGAGTATGTGGGAGGATGATGCTACTGAAAGACCCGCGTCAAGTCAAGCATTGGCGGGGCAGGAGGTGGTACTCACTGAAAGGTCTGCATTATCCTCAGAAATCCCTCCATGAACTGTGAATTAGCACCTATGTCAGGTAAAACGGCTAGTGCTAAGGGTGGAGCAATGGGAGGATCATCAGGTAGTCCCTGGTTGGCCATGTCCGGTGTTTCATCACCATTTGGAAACTGGCGCACAACCGGATGACGTCATGGTGGCATGACTCAACACGGTTAAGCGCATACCATAGATCAAGATTATCAAGGACTGAAAACAAGGTGTGTAAGAAGGGAAAATGGAAATAAAAAATTCATGTTTAACAAAACATGACTACAAAGCATGTATATTTCCTACATGGTGTGTTCCATGAATTCATTTACATGGGCATATACTCTTTCCTAACCTACTCGTGTAACACCCCAGACACATGGATTGTTGTCTAGAAAGATGGTGTGCACGTCAATCCTATTTCCCTTCCCAAGTCCTTATACACGGTTGAGCCACATGGCTCTCCTAAGATAAGACCACACTGTGTGTTCAAGGTAGACATGGCATGTACTGGACAAGCTCCACCTGGCCCGTGTTGTCAGTGACACGACCTGACACACTCCTCACACTACACAACGTTTTCCATAAGGACCCGGCGTGTATGGGAATGGAAAACACAATCCCATGTTGTTCATGACCCAGGCAGGTACCTGGGTCATACCACACGGTGTGTTCAAGGTAGACACGATGTGTATGAAAAAGGGCAACACCAACCCCTGTTGTTAGTGACATGGGAGGTCATGGGTTCGACAATACACGACGTGTATAGACAATACACGGCGTGTTTTCTATAGGTTTTTCCAACCTCATGTCTCTACACACACGGTCTATGACACGGTCAGAGACTACACAGAGTATACATAAATTACACAGCATGTACTTAATAAAAAGAGTTTCTTCCCGAACAGAAGGACACATGGCATGTACATAACAGTACATGTCGTGTATTCTGGGTTTATCCTGATAGTAAGCCTCGTGAACTACTCTGGAAACCAGAAAACACTGAAACGTACTCTGAAAGTTCCAAATTCCGATCCATGAGGTCCCATACTCCCCGAGAATAAAATTTTAGCATCTCAAACAAGTTATAAACAATGTATACAAGTCAATTATCCACCAAATTCTGGGTCATTAGGGCCCATAACACCTCAAGAACCAAATTTTTGAATTCATTCAAACAAAACCTTACACAATCAATGCTCAAATAAGAAGTAGATATTTTTATCAAGTCATATATCACAA
Source organism: Viscum album (assembly GCA_963277665.1). Lineage (NCBI taxonomy): Eukaryota > Viridiplantae > Streptophyta > Magnoliopsida > Santalales > Viscaceae > Viscum > Viscum album. The sequence goes on from OY728158.1 coordinate 1,599,343,135, forward strand.
CAGGATGCATATTTTACACAAAATCTTTCACGACAACATGAAATCTCAAATGCAACCTAGATGGCATGGAAAAAAATGCATGACATGTGATTTCTATAAAGTACCTATATGATGCATGATATGGAATACCCTCATATCATCGGGTTTCAACAAAAATAAAACCTCAATAATATCAAAAAAACAGTACAAATCATGTGAATCACTCAAGGTGGAATCAAATCAACTGCAATCTTGCAAAACCATAAAATTGCAACAAACGAGGTAGGTCGGATTTTCCCTGTACACAGCCTAGCTACTCCCTTGAACAACTGATTACAATGTCCCAATTCCTTCTTATCCATGGATAAAGACTCCAAATAGTATGTCAAGAAAAAATAATTCCTCTAATACCACATTGAATCATCATGGTCCCGGAATCCACCAAGAGGGGCCACGTACCCAGTTGGTCACATGGACTCAAGCACATTCCCCTAAATGCTAGAGGCATCCGACTACCAGCGAGGGATTATGGTGTGATTGTGGGGAAACTATGCCCAAATTGGAAGAGTAAACAGCAGGAGTAAACAACACATAAAACAATGGAAACAATAAATATCGAACAATAGTAAACTGTAGATGACTGGAATAATAAACACCTCAAGCACAAATATATATATATATATATAAGAAATAATGCATGATACATATGTCTAGAAAAGAACCCAAACAAGTAACCATTCTAGAGATAAAAACAATGCTTAAAAAAGTACAAAATAAAGATAAACAGCTCCTAAGAATTACAAGACATAGCATGGTCCCATGATCTCCAGCTCCACAACAAGTCAAGAACCTGAAGTAGAAGGGAGCTTGCCCTTATCTGAAGCTGCAATAATATAATCTCTATGGTCCCAAAAGCATGACCCAAACAGAATGTCATACTAAATCCCTGTAGGATACCAATCGAAGAAATGTGCCTAACAGTCAGTTAATATATTGTAAGTAAAAGTAAAGTAAACAGTAAACAATAAACAGTAACAAGACAATGCTCAAAAGTAAACATTCCACAGGTAAATATAAAAAATAGAAAAGTAAATAGCTAAATCACAAACAGGTAACCCTCTTGGAAGTTCTCACAGCCATCCCCTCTGGTCCTACATAAATAGTACAAGAAACCCTTGGGGCAACACACTCGGTCTAACCCCTCTGGTTCGAGTTAGGAGTTTTATTAGACTCTCTGAGGAAGCACTCATAGTCAATCCCCTTATAGTAAAAGGAAAAGAAAGGCTCTCTATGGAAGCTCACACAGTCCATTCCCCATATAGTCTAAGGTAGTCAGGGACTCTCTATTAAAGCTCACATGTTAGTTCCCCTTATAGAACTGAAGTCTAGGACTCTCTGAGGAAGCTCACTCGGTCAATTCGACATATAGCCCAGGTCGTTCAATTCAAAAAACGACTCTCTCAGAAATCCCACGCATTCAATCCCATGATAGTATAAAGTAATCAAGGACTCTTAGAGGAAGCTCACTCGGTCAATTCTCTTTATATCCCCAGGTGGTTCTAGGATCCCTTAGGATGCTCACTGTAAGAACCCAGACCTTCTTTTAAGGTATGTTTTTCATTTTCTAGTTGTTTTTGGAAAGAATGGAGAATCTAAAAATTTTCACACGTAGTGTACATTATATGTACACACTGTGTACTTTGAAGCCTCTTGATGCCGTGTTATGGCCGTGTCATGTCCACTCACATGGCCAAGTAGGGGTGGTGTGGAGGCTGCTTAATTCGTAGTACGGAAAAGGGAAGTACACGCCGTGTAATTTCTTTTTTTGTTAAATGGACCAGGGTCACATCGTAACCCCAAAACACCTTCTTCTCTAGCTTCCTTGACCGAGAGCAGGGGTACGACCGTGGATCTTCTCTGAGCCACCGATCTATCATCGGTTATCCGAATCGAACGCTGTCAGTTGCAATAGAATCACAGCGGTGGTTTCTTGGTTCTTCTTTATCCACGTTTCCTAATTCCTTCTCTTATGGGAGTTATTTGAGGTTGAGTGTTTTAGAATTTTTTTCACATCTAATTCGTTCTAGGCCGATTCATGGGTTGTGGTTCAAGTATATCGATCTCCAATGATCGAGGTAGGTGGTTTTTTTCCTTACGTTGAATGTCTTTGAGTTTTTTTTCAAAAGTGTCGGATACCCATGTATCATGTTTCTAATGTTAGGGTTTTGGTCATTCATTATTATCTTCCTTAGACTGCTTGTTTGATTGTGGCTGTTAGCTGAATAATGATTGATTTTTATCATGTTTCAGGATAACCCTCATGGGTGTTTCCCTTGTTTGGGATGTTTTTCACCATTTGGATTAGGTTTCCTATGAGGAAGACCTTGTTGCTTTGATTCACTATCCTTCTATAGTTGATGGCATGTATTGCCTACTATTTATGTGATTTTTATGTTTTGTGGCTATTAGCGATGTAGATTGTTTAAATTACTTAGTACTGCTGACAGTTGTTTACATACGGCGGGACTGCATAGGGTTGTGTGAACCAGGTGTGGTAGACTAAAGAAGGATTTGATGGTTAAGGGCTTCCCTAGAGAGTCTGTTATAAATTAGTATCATTTGCAGGACCTACGGGAATTGTACATTCTGCTTCCTTAGAGTGTCCTTAGTTACATATCAAGAATGAATGGGGAATTAAACATAAGTACATCCTCATAGATTCTCTAGCTATCATTTTCAAGACCATAGGGGAATTGACGGTGAGATATTCCTAGTGTGTATGTGCCTTGTTTTTTTATTTGAATTGAGGTGTTTGCTAGTGCGATCCACCTAGAGAGTCTCTATGAATATTTTTTAGTTGGTTGTGAAGAGTCCACCAATCCAAAGGACATGCTTGGGTTTTGTACTGCTTGTGTTTAGGTAGTCTGCTAAGATACATGTTGTGTTACTTGCTATGCCTTGGGAATATAGAGTTTTGTTCTAGATTCCTTAGTTGATAATTAAATGAATGAATTAAATTAATATAAAAATGTAAATGGAGATTTTTAGGATTTTTTACTTTAGTGTACTCTTGTTCCTATGCTACATTTATTTCCTTTACTTTTTCTATATTTCTCAATAACAGTGGGGAACAGATCTTGTGGAGGATGCCAACTTGGATTAGACTCACACCCTGTTTGGGTCCTTTTTTCTGCCTGAACATGTTATATGTTTGCAGGTGTGTATAGGGATTTTGGCCCTTCTACTTCTGGTACATGATTAATTGTTGGAGTTAGAGAGCATAGGACCGAGATTAGTCTTGCGATGTTGCTGGAGTTGTTGTTAAAATTTAGTACATTAATTACCAGTTTTATTTTCGCACGTTTTTGTGTTTTCTTCATTGCTTAGATACTTGTACCAACTGCATCATTATCATCATTACTACACATTCATTATTTTTGCAGTTTAGTTTAAGTTGTTGTATGTTGTTTAATGCCTCTGCTATTTACTGTTATTTTCTTTCCCTTGTATTTCTTACTAAATGAGGGAATAGTTTCCCCAATGACTCACCAAGGCCCTATCTACTAGTCTAAAACCTCTAGATTTTGGGGAATTTCACCTGATGTCATGTGGCGAACTAGGTATGGGGAACCTTCTGAGTGTCTTTTGATTTGGGTCATTACAAATTTGTATCAAAGGAGGATCATTTTATTTTCTATTAACATACTGTTTAGCGACATTACACCGGGATAAGACAGAATAGGTAAATGGTAAATAGCTGTGCCTGGGAGTTCTAGAACCCATGTATATGGAAAAATACAGGTTACCTAGAATATTGATATTTTTTAGTTTTTCAAATGTTATAGTTTACTTGATTTCACCGTTGGGTGGTCCACTTGTTTTGTGCTATTACTGTTTATATTATTGTTGTTCTATTTTTTTTTCAACCCAATGAGATGAGGGTATGCCATCCCATGCATCATATAGGCACTTGTTTGAAAATCAGATGACATGCATTTTTCCATGCCATCTAAATTGCATTAGAAAATTCATGTTGTTGTGATAGAATTGGTGATAGACTATGCATGCTATTGTGATAGCTGCTATGATAGAATACCTGCTATATTGATCGGGTATCTTTTTTATAGCTTCATTATCATGGATGCCAAACTTTGGACATAGAGGTGTTATGGGCCCTATAGTTTCCGAAATTGGTGGATCGTGAGTTTTTTATACTGTTTACTTGTTATATAAATTGTTATGATGTCAAGATTTGATCCGCGGGGAGTATAGGCCCTCACGGATTGGAATTTGGCACCTTAACGCTAGTTTTCTAGACTCCAGATCAGTTTCCAGGCCTAATGTCTGGAAAAACATAGAATACAAGTCGTGTACATTATGGTTACATGTTGTGTAGTCTATTTCCATTTCACTGACCATGCGAGAAAGGACACGGGGTTGTGGAAAATCTTATAGGATCACGGCGTGTACTAGTATAGCACGCCCTGATGTATGAAACAGGTACCCGACCATTTCACGGGCAACACTGGTCATGATATCTTTTCACAAATAGATCGTGATGGAATTTTACACGCTATGTAGTTTAATCTAGGTACCCAGCCATTTCACGAACAACATGGGTCGTTGTTCCCCTTACACTTACACATTGTGTTCTCCTGAAACATGTCATGTATTGTCAACCTTGTTGCCAGCTGTGTAGCTAACCAACACGATATTTTAGGACATCATAGTACATGTCGTGTCCTTCTTGGAAACATGCCGCTTAGTGTGACCTGGGTACACGGGTCGTGCCCTTAACAATACAGGCCATTTGAAGCATGTTGTGTAGACGTTGTGTCCTTATGGAACATACCGTGTAGTATTGTGGTAGGAGATTTGTGAGTCTTAACCGTGTAGAAGGACTCTAGTAGGGAAAATAATTCAGGTACATGTCGTGTATTGGGACAACATGTCGTTTATTTGCGGTGTTACGCGACTAGTTATAAAAGAGTACATGCCCATGTAAATGACTTAAGGGATCACATTGTGTAGTCTTTATACAGACCGTGTAGTCATGTTTGGTTTCTTTTGAATTCTTCTTTCCCCAGTTCCCTTATTTCACTCCTAGTTTTTAGTTCTCAGTAATGTGATCTAAAGTGTGCTTTTGACCTTACAGATTCATGGCACCGGGATGTCCTCTTGTTTCACGTCAGGAACCAGTCAGTGATTTTACGCCTGATATGGTTGATTAGGGACTACTGGTAGTTCTGCCTATCGTACCTGACTTGACACCTAATTTGATTCCATACACTGGTGTTGATGCTCAGTTCAAAGAGGGTTTCATGAGATTCAGGCAGACCTTCGAGGGAGCTCAGCATCCTGCCCCATCTATAGCAGAGCTGACATAGGTTTTTCAGCAGCAGCATCCTCCCACATTCATAGGGGATGTAGGGCCGCAGGCTGCGGATTCAAGGCTAGAAGCCATGTTATCCATCTTCAAGAAAGTGGAGACGCCTCCAGATATTAGAGTGAATCTCACAACTTATATTCTGTGAGATTCTTCCAAATGATGGTGGGATGTTGTTTCGCATGGAGGGCGCCAACAGGTTCTGGCTTGGGACGAGTTTCAGCATACATTCTACGACTATTTCTACCCAGTGATGCTGAGGGATAACAGAGCCATAGAGTTCATGAACTTGAAGAAGGGTACTCTCACAGTTATGGAGTATTCCTCTCACATCAAAGAGTTACGGTGATTCACTCCCGTTCTAAGAAATTATGAGCTATTTTTAGTGAGGATGTTTGAGGAAGGCCTCAGATCGGACATCAGATATCGGGTAAATGTCTTTCAGTTTACTATTATTACTCTGATAGTCAACCAGGATCTTAACATGAAGAGATATTTTAGGGAGACTGGAGCTGTAACTAGGGTGGTTCAACATCCAGGGCTGATTCATTTCAGATAGATAGCAGGAAGCGCCACCGAGAGTCTACATGAGGTGACGCGAGGGAGCGGGGTATTTCTTCTGGTTGATGGGAATTTCCATCTCACAACAAAGTGGTGTGATATTATTGTGGATGAAGTGGGAATAAGAAGCATAAGTTCCCGAGAGACCTACTTGGAGTGTCGATCTTGCAGCAAGATGGGTCATATGTAGTGTTTTTGTAGGGTTCTCCTGCCAGCGGCTAGTAAAGGGGGATTAGCTTTGGCTCCACATACAAGAGCAGGTTTACTAGTTCCACAGAAGACTGTTTGATGGAGTAAATCAGGTCGTTTAGGCCAGGGTAGTGTCCATGGATGCAGTGTTCATGCTCAGTGAGGGTCGCTCAGGGATCTCGGGCTGCTACACTTGGCCGCGGTGTAGGCCCGACTTTTGCGGTAGAGTAGTTTCATCAAGAGCATGATCTTGGACCTTCTACAGTTAGAGGTACAATTTTAATATCCTCAGTTTTATCCTCTACAATTTTCGATATGGAAGATTCCCATAGCTTTATTTTTTTTCGTACAGTGGAAAGCCTTAGACGTACTATTTATACTTATGACGACATGATGACACTAGACACGCCGTTGGGGACTAGAACTACTAGTGTACGTTAGTGCATGGAGTGCCTTCTAGAGGTGATTGGGTATCACTTTAAATGGGACCTATATGTCCTAGAGATGACAGGATATGATTTCATTCTCAGAATGGACTGGTTCATTCCCTTCCAGGCAGTCGTCGACTGTTATCACCGCAGGGTGAGTTTTACATCACCGGATGAAAGATCCTTTCTTCTTAAGGGAAAGTGGGATATCCAGGAAAGTAGAGAAAGACCAGATCATCAGAGGGTATGTAGTGTTACAGCTCAGATTGGTATTCTATACCTAGATGACCAAGGGACTTCACAAATATAATTTCCTTCAGTGGTGGATTGTTTCAGGGGTGTTTTTTCAGAGGACTTTTCAGTTTTGCCTTCAGAACATGAGGTAGACGTTTCTGTTTATATTGTTCTAGGAGTGGTACTGGTTCCCATTCATTCTTATAGGATGGCCACACCTGAGTTGCAGGACATCTAGAAGTAGTAGGACGTGTTGTAGGCAAAGGGTTTAATCCGACCCAATACTTCTTCCTGGGGTTCGCATGTCCTGTTTGCGAAGAAGGCAGACAACACCCTTGGGATTTATGGGGATTATTAGAATCTAAACCAATAGATGGTCAAGAACTTATATCCATTGCCACAGATAGATGATGTATTTTATCATCTTTGAATATCTAGAGTGTTATCAAATATCTACTTCAGATTCGGCTAACATCAGTTGCATGTCAGACCATCTAATATACCTCTTACTGCCTTTCGGAGCAGGTATGGTCTGTATGAGTATTTGGTTTTGTCATTAAGTCTCACCAATGCGCTAGTATTTTTCATGGAACTAATTAACATAGTTTTCCATCCATACATGGATTCCTTCATGGTGGATTTCATGGATGGTATCTTGGTGTACTCTCAGACTCGACACGACCATGCTACCTATCATGAGACCATTTTGAGTACACTAAGGAAGCATCAGTTATATGGTAATCACTCAAAGTTACTCTTTTGGATGGAAGATTTTCACTTTCTTGGTCATGTAATCTTAGAGACACGAGTATCTGTAGACCTAGAGAATGTGAGAGAGGTAGTTACCTAGGAGCAACCAAAAAATTTCTTTGAGGTAAAAACTTTCATAGGGCTGGCTGGGTACTACAGGTGGTTTATAGAGGACTTCTCATTCTTAGAAACGCCATTGATGGGCATGACTAAGAAGGGGGTGAAGTATGTTTGTTCAGAAGCCTACGATTCAGCCTTTCAGAAGTTGAAAGGAGATTGACTTCAACACCGATTCTAGTTTTGCTAGAACCGGGAATGAGACATACAGTTTTCTATGATGCATCTGGCATCGGTCATGGAGAAGTGCTTATGTAGGAGGATCGTGTTGTTGCATATGGATCTCGACAGTTAAGGCCACATGAGAAGAATTATCCTACGCACGACATGGAGTTGGTAGCAGTTGTTCATGACATGCTTTGTTGGAGACATAAATATCTAGGAGAGAATTTTGTGGTATATACTGAACATAAGATCCTCATGTATATCTTCATGTAGTGTGACTTGAATCTGCTACATCGAAGGTGGGTTGAATACCTATAGTCTTTCGATTTCTAGCTTGCTTACATGCATGGGAAAGGCAACACTGTTGCAGACGCACTGAGTAGGAGGACATAGTTACAGGTAGTCCAAGAGGCCAATAGTGATTGGAAGCTTATGAATTTTTTCTCTGAAATGCATTGGGCAGTGCACGATAGACAGAGTCAGACATTTCATTATTCTGTAGTTGATACCTCTACCTTTCTTGACCGAGTTCGAATGAGCAAGCTATCAGATTCTGAAGTCCTAGTCCTATGGGAAAGAGTGTCCGGAGAGGACCCTCATCCCAAATGGACCATAGGCGAGGGTGAGATCTTGAATTTCCAAGGATGTGTATGGGTTCCAGCAGATATATGTGAGGATCTAATGCGAGACATTCAATCCACATTTTGGGAAGTTCATCATGGTGTCACCAAGAAGTATTGGGATATATACTGCCCGTATTGATGGTCGGGTATGAAGAGAGATGTTGCTCGTTTTTTCATGAGGTGTTACACCTGCCAGTAGGTGAAGGCAGAGCACCGGCGACTACTAGGGCTTTTACAACAACTACCCATTCTAGACTAAAAGTGGAATGATTTCCCGATGGATGTTGTGACAATGTTACCAAGATTGCATCGAGGGAATGATGTGGTATGGGTTGTCATTGACAGGCTCATGAAGGTTTATCACTTCTTGCCGATTAAATAGACATTTAGTGTTGATGAACTGGGATGGCTGTACATCTGTAAGATTGTACTCTTGAAAGGGGTTCCGAGTACTACAATTTCAGATAGAGACTCTCGCTTTACATCAAATTTCTAGAAAGGGCTACAGAGAACTTTGTGAACACAGGTACTTCAGAGTATAACTTATCATCCCCAGACATTTGTCTAATAAGAGAACATGTTTCTGGTGCTTGAGTACAGGATATGTGAATGCGTCCTGTATTTTGGAGGTTCCTCGGAGAGACATATACCTCTAGTGGAGTTTTCCTACAATAATATTTTTCAAGAAACTATTTAGATGGAACCTTACAAAGCTTTGTATAGTAGGTTGTGCGGATCACCCTTGTGTTGGCTGGAGGCAGGAGAAGACACTATGCTGGGACCTTATCTTGTTCAGGAGACCACTAAATAGGTGGAGTTGATTCAAAAAAGGATGGATACTACACAGTCTGGGCAGAAATCTTACGCTTATCAGTAGAGAGGAACTTTGGAGTTTAAGGTTGGAGATTGGGTTTTCCTATGTGTTACCCTGAGGTTGGGACACAATAGGATCCAGAGACATGGAAAGATTTTACCAAGATACGTTGGGTCGTTTGATGTTCTGGAGATAGTCGGTCTGGTTGCTTATAGGTTTTAGTTACCTCAGACGTACCAGGCTATGCACGACGTCATCCATGATTCTCAACTTCGACCCTATTTTTCGGACCCGTCTCATGTTTTTTAACCCGAGGAGGTTGAGCTGGAGCATGATAGATCATTCGAGGAGCATCTTATCAGGATTATTGACCTTAATGAAATGGTACTACATGGCCTGTCTATTCCTCTAGTACGGGTTCTATGGAAGCATTACCGTGTACATGATGAGACATGAAAGAGCGAGGCCGATATGCGATCATAGTGTCAAGAGTTTTTCGAGGTTTCTGCTTTTCCACCTTGTTATAGAAACTCATAGATGAATTTCATTAATGGGGGAAGGTTTTATGAACCCAAACCTTCTCTTTAGGTATTTTTTTCTTTTTCTGGATGGTTTTGGGAAAAAAGGATAATCTGGAAATTTTCTAAGTACACGACGTGTAATTTGATGCCACTCGAGGCCTTGTGATGGCCCTATCATGGACACTCACACGGCCATGTAGGGGTGATGTGGAGGCCACTTAATGTGGACTACAGAAAAGGAATGTACAGGCCATGTACTACATAAGTACACACCGTGTACTTTCTATTTATTCGTTTAACGGCCCGGGGTCGCGTCCTAAACCCAAAAACACTTTCTTCTCTAGATTCTTCAACCAAGAGTGGGGGTACCATCACTGATCTTCTCTGAGCCAACGAATTGTCACCGGTTATCTGAATGGAACGTCGTTTGTTGTAATAGAATCACAGCGGTGAGTTATTTGTTCTTCTTTAGCCGTGTTTCCTGATTACTTCTCTTATGAGAGTTATTTGAGGTTGAACGTTTTAGTCTTTTTTGAATATCTAATCTATTATAGGATTATTTATGGGCCATGGTTCAGGTATATCGATCTCCTAAGATCGAGGTAGGTGGTTTTTTGCCTTACGTTGAATGTCTTTGAGTTTTTGTGAAAAAGTTTTGGATACCCATGTATCAGGTATCTCGTGTTAGGTTTTTGATACAACATTATTTTCTTCCTTAGACTTCTTGTATGGTTGTGGATGTTAAATGAATATTGATTTTTTTTATCTTGTTTGAGTATCACCCCATGGTTGTTGCCTTTTTTTGGGTTGTTTATCGCCATTTGGCTTAGGTTGCTTGTGAGATAGAACTTGTTACTTTGATTGACTACCATGATATAGTTGATTTCATGTATTCATTATAGTTTATGTGCTTTTTATGGTTTTTAGTTGTTAGCCAAGTAGTTTTATGAACATACATACGGCTACTGACAGTCGTTTATGTATGACAAGATTGCTCAGGGCTGTGTGAACATGGTGTGATAGACTAAAGAGGGAATTAATGGTTAAGGGATTACTTGGAGAGTCTTTTATAATTTTGTATTGTTCGCAGGACCCACAGGAATTGGACTCTGTTCTTCCTTAGAGTTTCCTTACTTACGTATCGAGACTGTAGGGTGAATTAGATGTGTGTGCTTCCTCAAAGAGTCTCTAGATATCGTTGCAAGACCATATGGGAATTGACAGGGAGAGATTCCCAATGTTTTTGTGCCTTGTATGTTTATTTGACTAGAGGGGTATGCCAGTGTGAGCCACCCAGAGAGTCAGTATGAATATTGTTTGGTTAGTTGTGAAGAGTCCACCAATCCAAAGAACAAGCTTGGGTTTTGTACTTATTATGTTTAGGTAGTCTTCTAAGATACCAGTTGTGTTACTTGCTATGGATTGGGAATATAGATTTGTTTGCTAGATTCCATGGTTGATAATTTATTAATTAAATTAAATTAATAACTAAATGTAAATGGAAATTTGTAGGATTTTTTTAATTTAGTGAACTGATATTCTTCTGTTGTGTTTATTTATATTACTTTTTCTATATTTCTCACTAATAGTTGTGCACAGATCTTGTGGTGGTTGCCAACTAGGATTAGTCGCACACCCTGTTTGGGTCCGTCATTTCGGCCCAAATAGGTTATATGATGGTAGGTGTGGATATGGATTTTGGCCCTTCTACTTTAGGTAAATTATTGCTGGTTGGAGCTGGAGTGCATAGGACCGAACATAATCTTGTGATGCCACTGGATATGTTGTTTACTTTTAGTACATTGATTCTCAATAATATTTCACATGTTGTTGTGTTTGCTGGATTCCTTAGATACTTGTACCATCTACATCATAATCATCATTACTAAATATTCATTGTTTTCGATGTTTAGTTTCAGTTGTTGTATGATGTTTACTGCTTCCACTATTGAATGTTATTTTATTTCCCTTGTATTGCTTAAACAATTAGGGCATAGTTTCCCCAATGAGTCACCAAGGCCCTCTCTGCTAGTCCGTAACCTCTAGCATTTGGGGAAATGCACTTGAGTTCATGTGTCATACCAGGTATGGGGAACCAGTTGAGTGGCTCCGAATTTGGGTCTTCACACTCAGTTGGCCAATCACCCCTTATAGCCTACTACACTAGTTTATCACAGACCTGTGTAGGTCAATGAGCATAGCAGTGTAATATAGTGAATTTATGCATACAGAACTACTTGGCTAAATAGTCTACAACTGTTGACGCTCTTTTTTTCATCACAGAGTCCAATGAAATTTAAAGGGAAATGACTTAGCACAAATTGATTCATCCTTTGAAGAAAATATCAAAAATCGACAAAGGCATGAACAAGGGATCAAAAGAACCTGTGTTGCACATGTTCTATCACTGTCGCACAAGTCCACTTGCGCGACGCCTTATGGTCGTGCAAGTGACTTGCGTGACATAAGTGATAACCGCCCGGGGTCTTCTCCTGCCTATAAATAGACCATGTGTGCCCCCCATTTCGGGAGTATTTTTTTTCCAGAAACCCAGATTTGAGATCCCGGTGCCCTAGTCTCTTATAAAAGCTTCCGGAACACTTATATGGTAATTTCTTACCTATAACGGAAGATTTAGAGAGGGGGAAGAAGGCCTAAGTGTTGAAACTCATCAACACTTGCGCGCCTAGGTGGCCATCCCTTAAGGGAAATGGACACACTTGTGCACCTCCTTACTCCTTCAATAGAACCTGTGCGCCCCTCTCTTGGAAGAACCTCAAGAGGATTCTAAAGGCCTTAACCTAATGTCTCTCAAGTATTACCCTGCTGGTTAACCATCGCACAAGTACTCCATGTGTCACATAGGCATACATAGGCGACCAGGACCTGTGCGTCCAGGACTTGAACACCCACGCAATACATGTGCGCCTGCCAGGACTTCTGTGCCCCTGGCATATTGGGTGCCTTTCTTGCCCATTTGCACCCCTCTTAAGCCATTACACCATTCCTATTCCAGATTTGGTCTTCAAGACACTCTTTAAATCCATTTATGGAATGATTTCTTGATTTTACTTCCTTATATGAAAGGATTTCTGTGGAATATCTCTCAAAACCTAGTGATTTACATATCTTTATGTCACTAATGATTGAGAGTTCATTCATTCAACCTCATCCTTTAAGATGAGAGAATACTTAACCTTGGTATCCTTTTCAGGAACAATCCCTAGTCATATGTCCTCTAATTTGGGCATCCTCATAGGAGTAAGCCCTAGATCCCCTAACATGGGCTTCCTTTTCAAGAGTAATCCCCAGTCTCAAATATGGGCATCTTCCTTAGGAGTAAGCCCTAATTCTTAATGTTCCCAAATCTTGACATCCTCTTTAGGAGTAAGCCCCAAGTCTCTCAATTTTTGGGAATCCTATTTAGGAGTAAGCCCCAGTCCCCTAATTTGGGCATCCTCCTCAGGAGTAAGCCCCAAACCATAATTCCCTTAACCTGGGCCTCCTTTTCAGGAGTAATCCCTAGTCTCATATATGTGCATCCTCCTTAGGAGTAAGCCCCTTGTCGTAATTTCTCTTAACCAGTAGTAATTTACCTTTGATATGGGTTTCCTTTTCAGGAGTAAAATCCAATCAGAAGTCTTCTCCTAATTTGGGCCTCCTTTTCAGGAGTAAGCCCCATGTTATAGTATTCAAAATCTCCATGAAGCACATATAACTTTATGGACCCTATTCCTGGATTTCCTCCTTAAAGTGAATCCTAACCTTCATTTATCTGGGCAGTCATACATTCATAAGCCCCACATTATTTCTTATGATTGCATCTTTCATGGCACAATTGTCTAATTTTTACCAATACATCTTGTTTCTCACACCAAGCATGACTCACGTGAGATTAGAGTGTAAAAGTAATTGTGAAATCCTTCTTTGATCCATCAATCATAAACATCATACTCCAATACTCCAACTATGTGGGTTCTAATTCCATTTCTAAACAAAGGATACGTAGGTAGCTCGTCTAAGGGTTCAATCCCAACTCTAAAATAATCCATGTCCTTCTGAATGACAATAATCTTCAAGTACCCCACTGAGTGGCTTTAAAACCAGCATGGTCATCATAATGACCAAGATACTTCTGTATAAATGTGTCGAATGGTACCATTGACCATGAATCTCTAACAAATACAGATGATTCTCTATCGATGAAGAACCCCGAATACATACAGAAGATTCTTTAAATTTCCTACATATTTAATCATTGATTGTTAGATCTAAAGGAATGCTCATTTTATACTTGGTAATGTAATAAGGATTCACAAACATAACTTAAATCTATAAAGAGAGTCCCGGAGTAGACAATAATTCCCCTCAGAAAGGTGTGATTAGTCCGACCTCCCATCCTCTCGACCAATGCAAATTCCTAAGCCTCATCAGTCCACAAACTAATGAGCACCTGCCTTTGGAAAGTAGGTCTGAATGGATGTGGAATCATTGGATGTTTCTGGTTCTGCGAAAAAACCAGTCAAAAACTGATCGGAACGTTTGAACCTCCCATCAAGGCGGTCATCCCCGGATTCTGAGGGAAACAAAAATGGTGAACCCGATGTGAATACTTAACCAAGTTAAAATGATGTTTTACCGATTTGTTAGGCCCCTATTTAAAACTCAATGAGAGGGCCAAAAAAAAACAATCATTGACATGTGTTTTCATCCAAAAGATATAGTGGTTGAATTTATCATGATTATATCTGTTATATCAAACATGCACTTTTTTTCCAAGATCTTCTACATTTCTAGAATGGCTGCTCTCATGATCACACCTGTGAATACTGCTGTTGTAAATGCCACTACTGCTACTTCTGTTGGATCGTCATCTGCTCTTAGGATGATATCACCTACTCAGCGTCTTCAACGCTAGGTATCAAACACACTGGTTAAGGAGTATCGTCAACACGGTACCATCCCAACTCTGGAGGATGCCCGACAAGTATTCCAAGTAAATAACTCACATCGGTCATCCGGACAACGACGACCAGTGATCAAGAAGCAGGCGGTGCTGACTAACGTCTCCAACCGTATCGGGTCGTTATCCCCGGAATGCAATCACCATTCTCTACCTTATTCTGTGGAGATGAATGAGCATGTCCCTGAGGACCATAATTCAAATAGATAGGAGTCCTTCCTGAGGGCTCCCACCATCAATCTCCGCCAGAATCATGTGGTAGTGTGCTCTCAACATGATGAGGGTACCGACTCCAGGCCTTCGGCTTGGGTTCCTTGAACCCAAGAAAGTAAGACGAACCACCAGAGGTGGAATCCGGTCAACAATGAGCAGGTCTCATCTCTTCCATCCCCAGAGAAGTCCACCAACCTAACTTGGTGGCAAGGAGCGTGCAGTCACATACACCTGCCCGTTCTAATTCCGCTGTTCAGCAGACTCGTCTGGCAGCATCACGCCAATACCGCCAGGCAATTCCGGCAGAGTAATATAGGCAGGAACATACACCTTTTTATACATCACCAGCTAGTCAGTAGGCTCATCTGACTACATATGATGGATCGTGTCAACCAAGTTTGGCGAAATGCAATTAGCAGGCACATACACCTGCTAGTATTAATCAATCCTACCAACAGTCTCTCTTGGTAGCATTCAGAGAAGTTAGTTGGAATGCCCCGACAAAAAATAGAAGGCATACTCAACTCTCTAACCCCAAACTTGAGTACTGTTAGGATTCACTGACAGAAAAAGGAGGACAGGAGCAAACACATACACCTACTCCAAGCCCGGAATGGAGGTATATTCCTGTTCCGACAGCTGAAGTCACCAATCATATTCTATAAATGGTGAATGAAAAGAAGAAAATCAATGATCATATTCTGGATGCCTTCCAGGATATTATAACAACTTCAGCGGCATCTTAGGGAAAGGCACATAAATCTATCCCTACAAGTGGAGTGATACAACAACAATTCACTCCGAAACAGACACACACATCTATTCCATTCCAAGAGGGTTATGGGGCATACTCCCCCATATCATATGGACGACCAAGTCAGGCACATACACCTGATTTGAGAGGTGATCGTCAGCATCACCTGGCCATCTTTCCTGATCAGGCACATACACCTACTCAGAGCATCCATGTTCGTCAAAAAGTGCTTTCCAAGGTGAGTAAGAAGGCGTCTAAGAAAAAGACCCGCCCAACACAGTCAGGAGATCAAGAGCCAATATGTAACAAGGCCTTGCTCGATGATAGAGTTCTTGAAGCCCTCAGAAAATTATCTATTGGAATTCAAGATTCTACTCCCTCGGTTCCCAATAATGGGAACATTAATTCCGAAGGTCTTAAATAGAGACTTCCTCATGAAGGCTTTCTTCATGACAATTTATTCCATCTCGATGTTTCATCTTCAGATGAGAGCCACAGTAACCCTCTGTGTGGTCAGAAGAACAAGGAGCAGGAGATCTCATCTTTTGCTGAAACCCATTATGGTGGTCCTCCCCATGATGATGAATTTCTCTTCGAAAGTCCTATCCGCAGTAGTGATGCACATTGCCCAGAAAATGCTCTAGTGGACAATGTAGTGCCAAGAAAGCCCTCTTATCTTGAGGCACTTGAAAATGCGAAACCAGTTATGTCTGAAAATTCATCGCTAGCAGGTGAAATACTTTCTCAATTAGAAGATAGCCCAGGGTGTAGGTCATTCTCCGAACCACCCCTAAGTCATGCATCTTCTATTGTGATCAATAATTTCTCTACCAATCCTATTGAATCCAATGAAGCAACAAGGAAACACCAACTGTGGTCAAATTAGGTAGAAGAATCTTCATCAAATGATAAAGAGTAAATGCTGAATATGAGAAAACAACTGGCGAAATGTGTAGTGCTAGTCATGTTTTGGCCTTTGGCTGACTCTCAGTATAATATTCCAGAAATGTTGACGGAAGATGAAATTCATGATATTCGTCTCAACATATGGAAAACTCTTTGTCAGTTGAAAATGAATGTATTATCTTATGATGAATATGAAAATAATATTATGATAATAGAAGGGTTACAACGTCAGATTGATTTGGCATCTCTATCAGTCTCTCGATATCCGAAGGCTGAAAAGCAGTAGAGATCCCTTCAACGTTCATTGTTTGGAACACTTAGAAGATTGTGTTAGTTAATTTCGAATGCCTCATCTAGTATTCGTGTCAGAGGATGGGGTGTTCATGGAGCACTACATTTCACGGTGCTCTCTAGTCAGCAAAGCCTGCCGAAAATGGTCTCATGCAATGTTATTGCCCATGGCCGGCCACAGTCAATGGGCTTTATTTGTAATCAAAAGAGTGCCCAAGAATAGGCTTCAACTTGCTCCTCTAAAAATCAAGAATACAGAGAACAAGTTGTTGAATTACTCTTGCATCAAGAAAACGTGAATATTGAACATGCCTCTCGTTTGGAGCAACCACGTCACCAAGTGACAGAAGTGTCGGAAATCATCCAACGGTCTTTTGAAACGGGTGATAAAAGAAGATACAGGTTAATGCATCCAGTTAATTTCTGGACTAAGGTTCGCAAGATCAGGATGACATTCAAGAATGTCTCATACAAATCATGTTAAGAACCACCCCAGCTCGCCAGACTGGGGACACTTTTAAATCAACCCTCAGAATCAACAAAAATAATTCGGGTAGTTGAGAGAGGATAGTAGGAACAAACCCAGTCCACTGGACTGGGGAATTTTTTAAGTCATCAATCCCCTCCTCAGACAAATTCGATCTTTTATCGATTGGGGAAGAAACCTCAAGAGGAACGAAGAACCAAATTATCAGGAGATTCCCTCCAAATTACGGTTCATCAAGAAGTTCTTAAGGGATTGAATCAACAAAAGGCAACATCTCATCAAAGACATTGAAGAAGACAATATCACAGAAATGCTAATAGAAGCGATGCAATGAGTTATGCATCAATCAATGTCATCAATGCCGTTGTTGCTGATCCACCAGATGAGGCCCACTCAGGGGACTCAGATGAAGAGGTTCCTGCTCAAGAAGATGTATGCACTAACAAAAATGAAGAAGGTGTGCGTACACGAAGTCAAAGGATTAATCAGAACTTAGGTAATCCTTCGAGTAACCCACTTCACCCTCTCTGAAAAGGATCCAGAAAAGAGGAGGTAATGAAAAAGTTTACATTTCCTTCCTTTATAGAAAGTCAGTCACTCTCACTAGAGTAGAGGTTTGCACAAAAGGAGGAAGAAATGAATGAATTAAGAAGGTTGAATGCAGAACAACTTCAGAGTAGTCTTCTTCATAAGCATGATGGAGTCAGTCAGCCAAAGCAATTTTTTGCAGCTACTAAGATGGATAAAGAATTTCCGCCTCTATCAGTACACCCTCATAGGTCTAATCCTACGAGTCAAGTGAAACAAAAGTTGGCAGTGCTACCGTCAGTTGCAGCACCAAACGCCACATCTGTCCAAGCTCCATTCATTGAACCTACCCATGTCCAAGTTCAACCGGATGTTTCTCAAAAGATAAAAACTATTATTGAGTCATTAACAGCCCGGTTAGAAACTATTGACGGGAAACCTGAACAATTTCAACCAGAAAAGAATGTTTACCCTTAATGGGAATATTCAATTTCTCCTCCATCCAGTTTTTGGAATCCTGTATTCCCTATTTTCAATGGATCAGGCGATCCTGAACAGCATTTGACGCATTATGTGTCTTGTTGCGATCCTATGATGGGAACATCGGAGCATCAAGAATCAGTGAAACTCAGATGCGTCGTGCGAACCTTGCAAGGACCAGAATTTGTTTGGTATATAAGCTTGCAATCCCGCTCAATTACCGGATGGGAGGATCTTCTCCAAAAATTCCTCCTTCAGTTCAGCTCAACATTGCCAAAGACAACAGTTTCCGATCTTACAAATTGTAAGCAAAGGGAGAATGAAAGAGTCTCTGATTTCTTTTCTCTATGGAAGGGATTAACATATTCATTGAGTTTAGCACTCCCTTAATAATAATTTTTCCCAATTTGTGTGCTAAATCTGCGTGACGAATTACGCACGCCATTAATCCCTGTGAAATACCCAGGAGGGTTTTGAGACATTACTTCAATCGCTCAGCAGATTAAAGATTCCCTTATATAGGCTAAAGATAAATCTCGTTTAATTCCATCAACTCCAGGAAGGAGATTGGGTAAAGCAGAAACTGCTACAGTTATGCTTAAACAAGCACCTGTACCTATTTCTACATCAAAACCTTCATCTTCTCGAAGGGCTCCACCTTCTGAGCGCCAACAACAAAGGCCTTTTCATCCAGATGATCAAAAAGATCAAAGACAAAAACAATTTGAGGATCTTAAGAGAAAAACATATTCTTTCTGAAATTAACAAGTTCCTGATTATTTCATTTCAGCTCTAGAAAAAAAATTTGGTTCAATTTCCAATACCCAAGAGGCCAAACAATAATGGAGATGAAGACCATCCTAATTATTTCCCTTTTCATACAATATTGGGGAATCCCATCCAATAGTGTTTTGTCTTCAAAGACCTCCTGCAAAAGATGGTCGACTCGGGACAGGTCACATTGAAAGGCTCCTCAGCCTAGGTAGCATGTGTCACTGCTACAGTTCTAGAGGAGGAAGATGACACTAAACTGTGTGGCACCAGATCGTCCTTGCTATATGACGTTAAACTATACAGGAACGGTCCAATCATATGACCCTAAACTATTTTCACATACATCCAACATGATATTAAACTGTGCCACCTTCATCGTCCTAGCTACATGAAGCTAAACTATACAAATGTCCTTACATTCGTGTTACATGACATCAAACTCTACTTTGTCCTTGCAACATGACACTAAACTGTGCGGCACCAATTATTCCTTGCTATATTACGTTAAACTATATAGAAATGGTCCATACATATGACCTTAATCTATTTGTACTTTCGTCACACGTTACGTTAAACTGTGAAAAAGTTCCCTAAATGGTCCAGTATGACCTTTAACTGCAACTAGGTCCTATATGACCTTAAAATGCATCATCAACGGTCCATGCATATTACCCTAAACTATTTTCAAGTCCCTTATGTCCAACAAGACGTTAAAATATGGCGTCCTAACTAAATGATGGTAAACTGTATAAAAGTCCCTTACGTCCGGAAAGACGTTAAACTACATAATCATCAAAGGTCCTGTATGTCCTTAAACTACACCACCGTCCATCATGACATTAAACTGCACCATCCACGGTCCATGCATATGACCTTAAACTATTCCCACTTTCATCCAACATGAAGCTAAACTGTATCGTCCCTGTGTCGTCCCTTTTTTCGTCCAACATGATGTTAAACTGTGGGAAAAAATCCCCAATGCGTCCACCATGACTTTAAAATGGTACACTCTTTTGTCCTCACTACATGACATTAAACTACACAGTCCCCCTCCTTTCATCCAACACGACGTTAAAAATTATTGTCCCAATCATCCTAACTAAATGACGCTAAACTGTACAGAAGGTTTGTGATACGTCTTACATGACAATAAAATGTATTTTTTCCATGCTACATGACACTAAACTATGCAGCACCAATAGTCCTAACTGCAAGACTTTAAACTGCATAGTCCCTTTATATGTCCTACATGACATTAAAATATGCATTGTTAAGGTTGTTGTTTCCTCTTGTTTCTCACCCTGAGTATGACTCGCATGAGTTTAGAGCAAACCTCAACCATAACACTCTCTCTGGGATTCTAACCATATGTAATTCCTAACATCATTTTTTAGGTCATTTTCCCCAAGAACAACTTGATCATTAATTCATTCTTTAATTGAACTGCACAGAATTTGATCCTTGTCTTCTAGGCTAGTTATGTAGGCAACCTCCCAAGGTTCATGCCCAAAACTAGTCTCTTCAAGTCGGTTCATCTCTATCTCATATGATGATAATTCGTGAAACCTCCCATAGAATCAATATCTTTAGATTGGTTCACTTTGGTACCTGTTATACGACGTTAAACTATACAACACTTCTGTCCAGCATGACAATAAAACTACAAATTTCTTTGATACCCTCACCTGAGAGGGAATCATTATTTTCATTTATTTTTTCAATCATGTTTCATTTCAAAGACTATGTACATACATGGAAACGCCCAAACCTTTTATCTTGGGTTAAACCATCATTGCACTAAATTCCCCTTTCACCCTTCACATGTACAAACCAAATTTGTACAAAGGGTATTTCTAGAACTACGTGGGATTGATTCCTATCCTTATGGGACACGTAGGAACCTTCGAGTGTCCCATGAATTCAGTCCCAATTCTTTGGGCCTGACCCCAAATTCCACTTTCACTCCCTTAGCTGAAAAGTCCCCATGAAAACACACACTTTGTATTTCTTACAATGGTCCAAGCTCTATGACCCTAAACTATGATCTCTAATTATTTTGTCTCACACGACATTAAAATGTAGTTTAGGAACTACGTATGGGTTAATTATCATCTTTATGGGATACGTAATGAAGTCCAACATTTCAATTTAGGACCCAGCCACAACATGATTATGGTAAACATTGATCTATGTATCTCTGTACACATCAAACAATACCCATCTTTATGTGTTATAATCTTAACCATAAATATTTTCAGATCCTCATAACCCTTTTCATGACTCCTAGTCACAAAAATGTCAAACTTATGAGAGTTCTTTTTCCTGACTATGCATCACGTGCCCATAGGCGACCTTGCATAAACAGTCTACATAACAGACTTGTTAGCATAATGATACTATTATTTGACTATGTAGCCAATGCCCTTAGGTGGCCCTGCATAATTCAACCCCCTAACGGGTTTGTTGGATAGTGGTAACTTCATTCTTTGGAAGAATGATTTTTTTTCATTATTTTTCTTAAATGACAGTATGTAGGGATCCACAAAAATAGCCATCCTTATCATATTTGTCCCATATCCTTTTTCATGATCTGAAAGTATTCAAGTCCATGGTTTATATTGTCCTTCCCTACATTTGGGTCAGACCTTCGTAGGATTGATATTCATCCAGTTCTTCGATAATTTTGTTTGGAAATATTTTCTCCATATTTAAGTACCTCTTTCCATAGAGAAAACTCTATACATTGGAAAATTTGAATCTCCATTAACTTTCACAGGCTTTTAGTACTAGAAAAGTAATTTTATGAGAGTTATTTTTCCTGACTATGCAGCACATGCGAATAGGTGGCCTTGCATAAACAGTTTACATAATAGACCTGTTATCCAAAAGATGCTATTTATTTGACTATGTAGCCAACGCCCATAGGTGGGCCTACATAATTCAACCCCCTAACGGGTTTGTTAAATAATAGTAACTTCATTCTTGGAAAATACTTCTTCTGATGCCTTTTTATCTCTTTTTCATATCATTCCTCAGATTCAAATATTCTTAAGTCATAGTTTACATTTTTCCCCCTCATACATGAGTACGGTACTATGTTTTCAGATGAATTGTCAAGGAATTGAGTCAATTTTAATCCATTTAGGTCAAAGCTATTTTCGACCTCAAACATTAGCCTCTTTATGTTCGACATGCATGACATTAAACTACCAGATTTCTTATTTATTCTCACCTCAGAGTCAAACAATCTTTTCTCTCCGGATCCAACTCTGAGGGGGGACTTTTGTTGACGCTCCTTTTTTCGTCACAGAGTCCAAAGAAATGTAAAGGGAAATGACATAGCACAAATTAATTCATCCTTTGAAGAAAATATCAAAAATCGACAAAGGCATGAACAAGGGATCAAAAAAAACTGTGCCCCGCAAGTTCTATCACTGTCACGCAAGTCCACTTGCGCGACGCCTTATAGTCGCGCATGTGACTTGCACGACCTAAGTGATAACCGCCCGGAAACCGCCCGGGGTCTTCTCCTGCCTATAAATAGACCCTGTGGGCCCCCCATTTCGGGAGGCTTTTTTCCAGAAACTCAGATTTGAGCTCTCGGCGCCCTAGTCTCTTCTCAAAGCATCTGAAACACTTCTAAGGTAATTTATTACCTAGAACGGAAGATCTAAATTGGGGGAGGAAGGCCTAAGTGTTGAAACTCATCAACACATGTGCGCCTAGGTGGCCAGCCCTTAAGGGAAATGGCCACACTTGCGCACTGCCTTACTCCTTCAATAGAACCTGCACGCCCCTCTCCTGGAAGAACCTCAAGAGGATTCTAAAGGCCGTAAACTAAAGTCGCTCAAGTATTACCTTGCTGGTTAACTATCGCGCAAGTACGCCATGTGTCGCGCATGCATACCTGTGCGACCAGGACCTGCGCGACCAGGACTTGCGCGTCCACGCAGTACCTGTGCGCCTGCCAAGACTTGCATGCCCCTGCCTTTTTGGGTGCCTTTCTTGCCCATTTTCACCCCTCTTAAGCCATTACACCATTCCTATTCAATATCCAGTCTTCAAGACACTCTTCAAAGCCATTTATGGCATTATTTCTTGATTTGACTTCCTTATCTGGAAGGAATTCTGTGGAATATCTCTCAAAACCTAGTGATTTACATATATTTATGTCCCTAAAGATTGAGATTTCATTCATTCAACCTCATCCATTAAGATGAGAGAATCCTTAACCTGGGTATCCATTTTAAGAATAATCCCCAGTCATAAGTCCTCTAATTTGGGCATCCTCTTAGGAGTAATCCCTAGATCGCCTAACCTGGGCTTCCTTTTTAGGAGTAAGCCCTAGTCTCAAATATGGGCATCTTCCTTAGGAGTAAGCCCCATCTCTTAATGTTCCCAAATCTGGGCATCCTCTTTAAGAGTAAGCCCCAAGTCTCTCAATTTTTGGGCATCCTATTTAGGAGTAATCCCCAGTCCCCTAATTTTGGCATCCTCCTCAGGAGTAAGCCCCAAACCATAATTCCCTTAACCTGGGCCTCCTTTTCAGGAGTAAGCCCCAGTCTCAAATTTGGGCATCCTCCTTAGGAGTAAGCCCCAATGTTAATTTCTCTTAACCAGTCCTAATTTACCTTTGATCTGTGATTCATTTTCAGGAGTAAAACCCAATCATAAGTCTTCTCCTAATTTGGGCCTCCTTTTCAGGAGTGAGCCCCATGTTAGAGTATTCAAAATCTCCATGAAGCACGTATACCTTTATGGACCCAGTTCCTGGATTTCGTCCTTAAAGTGAATCCTAACCTTCATTTATCTGGGTAGTCATACATACATAAGCCCCACATTATTTCTTATGACTACATCTTTCATGGCACAATTGTCTAATTTTAACCAATACCTCTTATTTCTCACACCGAGCATAACTAATGTGCACCTACCTTTGGAATGTAGGTAGCCCGTCTACGGGTTCTGATTCCTTTTCTAAAAAAAAGGATATGTAGGTAGCCTGTCTACGGGTTCGATCCCAACTCTAAAATAATCCATGTTTTTCTGAATGACAATAAACTTCAAGTGCCCCACTGAGTGGTTTTAAAACCAGCATGGTCATCATAATGACCAAGAGACTTCTGTATAAATGTTTCAAAGGGTACCATTGACCAATAATCTCTAAAAAATACATATTATTGTCTATCGATGAAGAATCTCTAATACATACAAAGGATTCTCTAAATTTTCTATATATTTAATCATTGATTGTTAGATCTGAAGGAAATCTCATTTTATACTTGGTAATGTAATCAGGATTCATGAACATAACTTAAATCTATAAAGACAGTCCCGGAGTATACAATAATTCCCCTCAAAAAGGTGTGATGATTTTGAACTCCCATACTCTCGACCAATGAAAATTCCTAAGCCTCATCAGTCCACAAACTAATGAGCACCTAACTTTGGAATGTAGGTCCGAATGGATGTGGAATCATTGGATGTTTCCAGTTCTGTGAAAAAACCCATCAGAAACCGATCGGAATGTTTGGACCTACCATCAAGGCGGTCATCCCCAGATTCAGAGGGAAACAACAACATAATAAACATGTCAGAAAATCAACTCTCCATCCTACATCAATATTCATGGAAACCATGAAAAGAAAGCAAATAAAAACAGGACCAAATGGTCGTAAACAAAACAATACATGTTAAAAACATATCTGAATCATAGAAATAAACAAAATTAATATCCAAATTACCTATAAACATGCATAAAATCATGGAAATAAATTAACAGGGGTAAAACGGTAACATGCAATACCCTGTTCAATGGTATTGGTGGAATTTGAACATAATACTCAAAGACATTAAACAGAAAGGCACAACCCACCTACCTCAGGGTTTGGAGATCATTATACTTGATACTCGAAGATTGAATCTCCTTGTAATGTCATAGATTTTAGAAAACGTTTCAAATGTTCAATCCACGATAACATGGGATAGAAGTGGAATTTGAAACTAATTCTCAAGAAGTAGAGAGAACTCGCTGATGCAATTCCAACGTAATCAATGGTGTTCAAATCAGAGGAAGGCTAGAGGCTCAAGGGCTCATCGAAGATCCACGGCTTGTCAGTGATATTGAACAAACACAACCTAGAGGAGGTGTGTTATGTCCATCAGACGCGCCCACGATGTGTTTAATGAAAAAACAAAATACACGGCATGTAATTTTTGTGTAAACGACATGTACGTTCTCATTCTACACTCCGCATTACGTGGCCTCCAAGTCACTTCCACACGGCCGTGTGTGCGGCTACTACACGGCTAGCACACAAACTACAGCTACAACAATGTACACTATGTGTACTCATAAATTACATGTCATGTAAATAAAAAATTTCCAGAAATTCCTATTTTCTCCAAAAAAGACCAAAAAGGGAAAACATTCCTGAAAAAAAAGTCCGAGTTCTTAAAAAAGGTTTATCACACCTAATAAATAACTTGGGAAACAATCATGATCCAAATAATAACCCATTCCAACATTACTATAACATTTTAGCATGAAATCCCACTCATTCATAATAAAATGGACTATAAAAAACTTCACTTTTGTTATTATATATATTCAACCATTTTATTTTTAATTATACCTAATGCATAATAATTCACTTGGATTATTTTTAGTGATTCATATATCATATATTTAAGGCTCACACACCTAATAAAATAATAATTTGTACAATTACTTTTGACCACGTCTCAATAAACAACAACCCCATTTGTATATAAAACTGTACATAACAAAGTCATTCAAAATTATTGTTCACAATACTAATTATTAGGATTCGTTTTTTTGTTACATTCATTAGAATCATATACTAATTCTACTCACCAATAATGAAAACCATGTCACAAGGGTATGCACTGAATATCAGGTAATGCATAAATATCAACACCTATATAGAGTAAAAATAGGAAAATGGCCATGTAACTCCACTTCGACACCCCACACATCAATATAATTAATTGTATCTCACCATTATAAGGCAGTAAAACCTAGTCAATTGACTATTCATAAACTCAGTTAATATCTTAGGTTTGAAAATCCATGATTCCATATCAAATAGCTCCGATAATCTAATATTCTTTCCCCCCATCATAAGGCCCTCATCATCATCAGGAATCACTATATCCATAAACACGAATCTATAATAATTTTAATTAAAAAAACATATATCTCAATGAAATAATTAAATATCAATTATATGTATCCTATCAATCATTATATAATAATTGTTCTTAATATATAACATCAATTATATATTATCGAAAACATTTTAAAATTATTATTGATGTTTTAAATTTTGTATCGGTTTTCCATTATATTATAATATTTTTATATCCCATTCAATCATGAAATGTTCATATGATGCTACACATCAGGTATAATTAACATTCAAAATCTCATTAACTACTTTTCTGGGTATTAGTAAAATAATCAACAAAAGTATACGTTATCCGTGATTAAAATCAGCTAAAAAAGCAATTAAAAAAATAAGAATGATCCCAACTCATATAAAACATTGATTTCAACCCATTATTTTATTTGAAAATCCAAAATATAGATTTTTTACACCATGTAACCAATCCATACCTCATCTAAAAAATATGTTGTGGTCCTAAAATCAATTCTTTGATACAACTTTTTAAGTTCCTAATCCTAAAACCTATCAAAATGAAAAGAGTTGTTGAATTTCAGGACCTCGAGAATAACTATCTATATTTTCGAGTTTCCAAATAGTGTTGAGGTGCTAATAATATCATAGAATGAGACTACACCCTATGTATAATCAAAATACAAAAATTGATGTCATATAAAACAATAAATATATAGAATATTGTGTCACAAGACAAAATCACAATACAATGTATCCCGTGACTAGTAAATGTCCCCCATGATATTAAAATACAGACTAAAAAGCATATATCCAAATAATAATAACCTGGTGTGATGGTAATAGGATACATGTTTTTAATACTAGAAATAAAAACACAATTAGACTTGACTACTAGTTTTTAACTTGACCTAGTATCTTTTTTAACATCCCCACCAAGATTATCCATATTTCTCTCGAACAGATCAGTCCCTTCCACTAGCCATTACACTAATACTAAATATTGCACACAAACCATGGTAATCAAATATGGGTTTCCATAAGATTTATTTGAATATTAGGATCATTTCTACATGTGATATCCCATATATATGGATTCATGTACAATAATAAATAAAATACATCAAAAATCACAGTCCTGTAAATATCTCATGGTTGGATACATTATAACCCACCCTATCTATAATTCCATACATTTTGTGATACAAGAAATGGGCTTAAGTAACCCATATATTCATCACATGATGTAAATAGGAATGTTTTGAAATTAAATTCTTCTATTAGTATATGGTTTATCCATGTCTAAAAATATATGTGGGAAATCATGAAACTATTTTACCCATTTTTTATGGGGTTTTAAAAATACGATTTGATAAAAACAACCAACACTAAAGAGATACAACATAGTTGTATGTGGATTTAATTTTCTAATAATATATGAAGATCCTCCATGTAAAAATAGGCAGTTATAGAAAATATGATTCCCATGTTTCATAATATAAAGGGTATTGATAAAAAAACGATATATACTTGTGGTATCTAAATTCTTCCATGTTGTAATATTTGGTGTCCACTAAGAAATTCATAGATCTCTACTGAATATTAAATTTCACAATTGATAATATAAGGGGTAAAATTCACATTGAATGAATTCTATGGGGATATGGTTTCTCGTCCTTAATAATATAATGGGGGAATTTTCCTAATATTTCAATATTAGTTGGTTAAGGTTTTACGCATTTGAAAATATATTTTTTTCTATTACAAAATGATTGGATCCTCATTCTATTCATTTTACTTTATTTGATATGTGGTTTATTTCATGCAATGTTGTGTTTATAACATTGTAAGGTTTCCCGCATAACAAAATGTTATTTTGATGTGTACGAAATCATCATCCAATAATTTCCCTCTAGTATAGGTTTCATATATATCTCAATCACATATTTATACATTAGTTTTCAAATCATTAATATAAATATCATCATAAATAATAATCATCATTCATATTTTGAAATATCAGTCCCTTAGATAAATCATGCTATAAATTGGTTTTCACATCACATGTGCTACCAAAACTAACACATTGGAGGGGATATCCCATTATTATCACAATTTTTTCTCAACCCAAACATGTATATGGATTCTAAGCCTAAATACATTTCCCATAATTATCCTATATATAATAACTGGAAAAAAATTATCATGGATTAATCTTGTGATAAAAAATGTACTTATTCATTAATTTAATCACTATAATAATATGCTAATTATATTATTTACCCATTCCAATATAACTTCTAACCATCAATGTGTGACATATTAATAAATTCTCATCACCAAACCAATCCAAACATTATCTACTTTGGATAATTTATTTTTATTTTCATAATAGACCAATACACCCGGGGTGGAATTTTATTCATAACTAGGACATGAATCTCAAGGATTTTTATAATATTCCAATCTCAAACCAAATGAAGACTTAATTGGATGATCAATATCCTATGTTTTTACCTAATAAAAATTTACTAAAATTAATATAATAACATCACTATTGATATGTGTCAATTGTTTTCAATGTTTTTATAAAATACAATGTGGGAGATTTATGTTCCCTTGGATATAATGAATATTAATAAATCATCATTATGTTATGTAGCATAAAATGACTTTAAAAGATGTTGTTGTAGTTTTTTAAATATTGTATTGATCATATCATTATGTGTAATTTCACTATTTGAATAAAATATTTATCATTTTTTTTAAATTTATAAAAATATATTTTTACCACTTTTAATTCAGGTGATATTAAAAATTTTAGTCGTAATGTTTATTATTTAATTATAAAAAAAATTCAGATCAAAAATTAAAGGGATTTTTAACATAAAATTTTTCAACTATAATGTTTGGGTTTTTTTATATTTTCATAATATTTAATATTATATAGTCACCTATCTCAGTATGAGTTATGGATTAAATAAATATATTTGTTAGAGGATTTTTAGCTGTTATTATCCATAATTATAGAGTATTTTTAACTTGTGTGATTATAATTGAAAATAAATGGAGGGTTTATTGATTTTGTTGAGGAAATTAAGTAATTAATAGACATATTGTATATAATAGAATATAAATTAAATATGGTTGGTAGAATAACACACATAGGCTATGGTGTCACCACCCCTACTCATTGGATATCCAAATTGTTAGTTTTTTCTTGTGACTACAATTCCTTGAACTCTGTAGTAGTGAAAAATGATAGATTATCATATAATTAGATGGTCGGTTTCAATCTTTCACCTATGCAAGTGATATTCATGTCCCTACAACACAAAAAATTATTGTTGTTTTACAATTATTTAACCTATTAACTCAGAATAATATATGACATCCATAGTGGTGTTAGTCTAACCAATAAATAAAATTCACCATATCTCAACTCCATCTATGTGTTATAGATGTTCGTCATGGATTTTATTCATTCAATAAATCATGTTGGGTTATATGATTTTATGATTTCAAGATAGAGTATTTGAGTAATTAAAAAATATTAGATAATATATATAATATAGAAGAGTAATGGGACAAAAAAAAGTTAAAATATGATTTCCTAATGACTCAAAGGAAATGTGTTCTTTGGAAATACCCATCATTTTTTCATCAAAGAGTGATTATAACCAGACATAGTTTGGTTCAATGTGGGACATGGTATTGCTTTGAATTTGTAAAAAAATAATATATTATTTATCAATTATTCATGAATGAGTGGACTTATGGTAAATGATTCCACAAATTTTGGTCTTGGAGTCACATAATATTGTTACATTTCATGTAGATATGTGGAATTTAAGAATAAAAAAGGATATTGTCACTGAGAATTAAAAAGGGGGTTGTTAATCATTTTTTAGTGAGTCACCATGTGGTAACTTTTTATCTTATTGCATGGTTTATATGATGTAACATATGGGATGATATATAAATTTAGGGATCAAAACCCCCCATAGGTGATACTCATAAAATAACTTATGTGAGGATGATATTGGTGGTTTAGGGTCATCATTAAGAAATGAATTTATATGTTAAATTGATCAAATGTTTACTATTATGATTCAATCATCTCGATTAGTGTAATACAATAAAATAATATAGTTATGGATCTCTTGAGAATGGAATGAGTTGATTCCATATATTGACATAGTGTAAGACCTGTGGATGAAATTAGATTGACATTGGTGAAAAATTATACTAGAACAAATGGATGTTTCCAACATTCAACTAAAAACATTACCTTTAAAATTTCATGGATTCCAAGCGAAGATGTTTTATTTTGGTCATAATGATATTTACTAGGATTAGTGGTGTATCAGCTCTTGTTATTTGATTTATATTCATTAGATGACATAGTTTCCAAACATTTTATTTTGTTGAGTCTATCTTAGTTATGAATTATTTATTGTTATATCACAATAATTCGAAATAAATGTAATTTTGTTCAGTTAAATGATTTGAAATAAATATGGTTGTTTAATTTATTGTAAAATGAATTATTGTACATTTTTTTGAAATCTTATATTTATTCAGATTATGGAATTGTTATGAATAAATAATATTTTTTATATAAATATATATTCTTTAAAAGGGCTTGGAATTAATAATCTCACAAATAGAATCTCAATTGAAAATTTGTAACATTATATTTGTGTCTACAGAGGTTCTTTTTCCTAGGAATGATATTGGTCTCTAAAAAAATTTATATTGAGTAATTTTAATATTTGTTCACCATGTTATGAAATTTTATAAAAAACAATTGCTAGATTCCACTAGGATTCCCTTTCGACACTTTTTGTGAACATATGTAGAGTTATAATAGAGACTACATAGATGGTGTCCTTTTGTAGTAGATCTGATCAAAGGGTGGTTACTACAAACTGTATATAAATAAATGACAAACCACACATAGCACTGAAAGATAAGTTAATGTTATAGTGTGAACTCTATGAGGTATAAAATTATTCATAACACCGTCACATGTTATTATACTATAATAATCTATCATTTAAATATAAATTATGTAAAATTATAAGGTTGATATGTCAATTTTTTATAATGATCAAAATCTGAATATATTAAAGAATAATATTTATGAATTAGCATTATGTTTTCTGTGGATTTTATCATTTCACAACAAAAAGTGATTTTTTAATTTTTAATTTTTCAGTCAATTTAGTTTTAAATAATTTAATACATGAATATTGGAAAAGTGATCAATATTATTACAAATGATTGATTAATTAAAACATGTTTAACATGAATATGTGGCTTATTACAAGTTTTTTAATACATGATTGCATAATCATGTTTATACAGGTTAAATGTTATTAATTTTTTTTGAATAAAATATTTTTGTATAGTACAATGAGCTGTATAGTGTTTAACATTTATATACACTAATGGTTTTATATGGTCTTGACCATGATCATGATTTTGGGGGGTCAAACCACTCAAATGAACACCATTATTTTTTATTCATGCCTATTCAAGGGTGATTCACACATGTTTATGATACACAATATTATATAATCAATGGTACGAGTTGACACATTATATTATTACCTGATTGGTGATTGGATGTTCCATTGTTAAAAAAAGAATCAATGAAAATCTCTAATGGGTTATTCTAATGACAATCAACTTCATTTCATTTATTTTAATTTTTTTAAACATAATAATGTAACATCCTAGGTAAATAAACAATATGACATTTTCATATTTATTAATATTTGTGATGTAAATATTAATTTTACTATATAAGGGATTCTATGTTCTATGGGTTTCCCAATACTCAACAACGAGTCTCGTTTAAATCTTACGTAGCACACAACGTTGGGTCAAACTAAAAAATAATAATTTAATATTATTTTATATGGAATTTAATGCCTAGACATTGTATTAGAAAGAATGAACAGAACTAACTAAAATATAATTATACATTTTTGTTAAATGTTTTTACATTTATCCAAAAATATTTAGAGGCTTAAAATGTGAATGAATATGTTTTTAAGCCCAAAAGTATATTACTCATTAAATGGACGATTTACCATCTTTTGTTGGAGAACTCCTGTAAAATCTTATTTCGGTCAGATTTACATATGCTATTTGAAAAAATAAAATTATTATTTAGATTCAGGACATCATAATTTTTAATCGGAAATTTTTTTTTATTTTTTTGATAAAACTCATTTTTTAATGAATAGTGAAAAATATTGTATTTATATTCTAAACATCCTTTAAATATAATTTATTTATATTGTCAGATTATGTTTTTAATTGATTTTAAAGTTTATTTACATTATATTTGT
Organism: Viscum album; assembly: GCA_963277665.1. Classification (NCBI taxonomy): domain Eukaryota; kingdom Viridiplantae; phylum Streptophyta; class Magnoliopsida; order Santalales; family Viscaceae; genus Viscum; species Viscum album. The sequence goes on from OY728158.1 coordinate 1,599,375,820, forward strand.
ACCATTTAATCCAATTTTGGTTAGAAGAAGTAATTTCACGTTGATATTGGACATAAATAAGTGTCAAACGTTTGGTTGTTATTATTTCATAAAAATACGCTTTTTGTTTTGACAATGGGCAATAATTTAAAAACTAATTTATCCAAATTAACTGTTTTGAATTTTTTAAAATAGAAAATGTTTTTTTAATTTGGAATTTCTAAAATTTCTTTTCTTGAATATTTGGTATTTTTCTAAAAAACATCAATTTGCGATCAATAATGAAAACACTTAGTAGTAGTTAAAAACACGAGTTTTTCATTTAAATGAAATTTTACCACCTCTGTGAATTTTATTATGAAAATATGATATAAATTGTATTTTTTTCATAATGTAAAATTTGGTTCATTAAGATGAAAAAACGTTATGGTGAATAGAATCTTTTTGCTTGTTTACTAAGTTTAAATGTAAATAGGGTAATTCCAGGGAAAAATAATATTATAAAAAAAATTACACTAACATATGTCCTAATACTATTGGATGATACATATACGAGCATGAGAATCCTTGGTTCTATTTTTGGACCCCATGTAACCACTTGTGATTGATAATGACACTTTTTATTAATTAATTTAAAGTAATTCCAAAATGACATAAACATATATATTTTCGAAAATCAATTTTTACACGGTGTTATATAAGTTATATCATAACTTGAAAATATTCATTGGAAATCTAAAAATATTTCCCACATCACATAATTTGCCTAATAATTTTTAGACATCAAATAAATAATATTATTTATGAAAAATAATGATGTAGTGGTTATCTCATTAATGAATGATTTAAATAAATAATATTATAATGATTAAAAAAATATCCAAAAAATATCCAATTATTATTGGATGAATTTATTTCGAACATTGGTATTTTTATCATTGACATTAATTGGTTTTGGATCATTACCAACCAAAAATATTTATATAATAAAAAAATATTTTCAAACATTCCTAAAGAGACCCTCCTCCCCCTAATAAAAAGCACTCACCTCAAACTCATTAATAAAACCTCTAAACCACTTTGTCTTGCCAAAAATAATCCCTATTAAGCTCCCTACATCCCTATATTATACCAAGTATCCTTACTATAGGCAGTAGGCACTTCAAGAAATCATTTAGGGTCAAACCAAAGGGAAAACCCGATTTAAAGGTAACGTCTTCTGTTATGTTATTTTGTATTATTTGCCTTCTCCATATACCTAAAGTATTTTTATTCTTAGATTTTATAGAAACACCAGTATCCCCATTATACTGAGTTTTTGTAATGAGAAGAAAACGAACAACACTTACACACATCTCCGTCCAATGGGTAAAGAACATACAGTTTTTGTGAACATCAAACTAACACCTCCAGAAATAATGATTGTTCAATTATCCCCTAGAACCTATCATGGTTTTCATTGTGATGTAAATTTATTTATATGTGATTTATATTTTATTTATTTGGTCTCTATATTTCTGTTTTTTATATCATACCTTTATGGTTTTGATTATGGTTAAACATGATAATTTTTTTGAGGATGTGCAGACTACCATCCCCTCAAAGTGATTTGGCTCGCTCAAGCCATACATGGGACATATAATGGATGGAGATAATGAAATTATATATGAAATTATATAGTATTTATAATATAACTATGTATAATTATGTTTCATTCCATTAAAATAAGAAATAGAAATTAAAGTAGCATTCATGCATAAGTAGGGCTTGCCATCTCCATGATTGGTGCATTCCATTTCTAATATCCAAATGTAATGTACATTTAAGAATACAAATACATATGATATAAATTATTTATATGATATCTAAATCCTAAATTCCATTATGGAGAAAATCTACTTTTTTCATCATGAACAACACATAATTATAATGAGTTCATTTTTTACTCAAGTTCTGAATATCAATAAAATGTCTCATATGAACTCAAATAATCAACATATTGTTGTAGAATGGTAATAAGTCATATAAAAAGAATAATAAACTTGAAAATTTTTCTTAAGAAAGTATAAATTAACCTAATTTTATTATTTAGGAAATTAACGAATGAACGGTTCAAATTGAAAAATAGGTAAGTGGATTCATCTCAACCTCCATTCATTGAGGAATTCCTTTATTTATACACAACATTGTATTATACAATGAATAAAAAACACACTGAATTTAAATTAAATTCAAAGAAAATATTTTTTCTATGAAGAATGTTTCTAAATGACTGAAGGAATGTTTTTAACATTTGAGGTGACAATGACATCTCCAATGCCGTAATCGTTAGCTGGCATCATCTATACGTCGTAATGTTTTTAAAATGAAAAAGAACCCCCTAATTATATTTTTTGGTTGATTTAGAATTTAAAACAATTTTTGAAATCGAATTATTATTTCAATATCTGGAAATGATTTGTTTTCATTGCAAATAATATGTTATTAGTGAAATATTTTTATTATCAATATTTTATTTGTTATGATTGTATAATAATACTTGGACATTTTACTGGTGGTTACATGATAAACCAAATTATAGGTGGAATCTTGATAATCTATGATTGGTTTTTACGTTATAACTTCTAATGAATTTGGTATGGATGTCATCTATATGGCTATTTCATTTAGTGATATGTGTGGAAGTCGACCGTGTGGTTATTCCATTTATGTACGTTTATGTCCCAATATACATTAATATGTTATGTGTTCTTTCTATGGGAATTAGGGTAATATTTTAGTTAAAAAATGGTAATAAATGACCTTTTATTCAGGGAAGAATATTTACTACTTCCTAAAGGTAAAAAGTATTAATTCTGATAAGGTATTTAGGGTTACTAGTGGTTTTGCAAAACTAACATTTTTTCTTTATTGTATATCCCTTACTGTTATTTTTAACCTCATCCCATGTTTTCATGCAATGTTTTTCACAGGAAGTATAGATTAATAGGGACATGGATGAGATCAAGGAAAAATTAGGATGTCTAAAATAATGAACTGAACTTGAATCAATTTTTCAATTTTTTTTATTATAATAAAAAAATTGATACTGAGAGAAATTTTCTACATATAATATTCATGATGTTTCCATTATGTTATCACCTAATTCCCTAGTGATTTAAACCTGAAATGATCTTCAATGTGAATTATTATCTTAATCAAATATTATTTAATAATTATGTCCAAGTTTTATAGTTGGTTTCATAGGTTGGTTTAGTCAACATTATGAATTAGGGTATTGTTTAATTAATATCCATAAATTCATTTCTATTAATATTGAAATGATATTGAATTTACAGATTACCATGTTGCATGGCACAAAATATTTCTGTTTTCATAATTTTTTAGGTAGAGGAAATAAGTTATTTCTGATGTTAAGGCATACTGAGGGAAATGACCTTCAAAATCATCGACCTGAGACGTTCATAATCATTACTGAATAGTTTGTTACAATGATGGCACAGTTTACTCAGGCGATAAATGGTGGTGGTATCCATGAAGGAGATCAGCCAAAACAACCATAGAGGAACATGTCGGTACTGGGGAATTTCATGAGGCAACATCCCCCATTATTTAGAGGATCATCTGTTCATCTTCTAACTGAAGGGTTGATTAAACCACTAATGAAGTTTTTTGATGACTTGGGGTGTTCAGAACATCATAAGGTTAGTCTTTTTGTTTACTCTTTTTATGGTGAGATGGTCAGTGGTGGTCGATGTTTGAAAAATACTAAGGATAATTAGGACATTGATGCTCTTGATCAGTATAAATTCAATGATATGTATGTGGAGAAATATTTTTCTACGGTACTTTGACTTAGTACTGAAAAACCATTCATGGAATTAATGTATGAGGATGACTTCATGGCAGCTTTGAATCAAAATTCAATTAACATGAAGGTTATTCTCCAAATTTCATCAGATTTCATGATTGTAATATAAATCAATTTTACTCAGTACTAATGTTGTTATATCAAAGAGAATTAGCCTCTTTTAAATACAATGCTTTGTAAAACTTTTCAAATGTGTCAATAAGGTAGAAATGGAGTTTTCTGATGATCAGGTGTTCCAAGAGAGTAAACAAAAGAAGAGATCCATTTGGTAGGAAAAGGGAATCAATTCATCAATGATTCCTTATGGTAAGAAACTTTAATATCCATCTAGTGAGAGGTGTCGTAAAAATCATCTTTTAGAATGTTTATCAATGTCTGGAATGTTCATCTGGTGAGGTATATTTGGATATATTTCTCGTAGATGTAAGGAATATGATCATGTAGGTAATGAAAAGACAGTGGTAAGATGTTTTATGTGCAATGAAATGTGTCATTATGAAAATTTGTTTCCAAAAAAGAACTCATAATAGGAAAAGAATCCATACTTCAAGCATAAATGGATGGTAAAATCAATTGCAAAAATATCAGTAGATATTCTGCCAAAAAATGAAGTAGTATCATCTACACTATTTGTTTGTTCTGATAATGCCAATGTTATGTTTGATTCATGGTGTACACATTCATTCATTTCTAAGAAGTTTTCTTGTAAATTGGGAATTATATATCTTGATATGAATCCTAAACCAGTGGTGAAAACACTGAGATAAATTTTGATACAAAATGAAATTTTAAGAACCTCAATGTCCTTGTGTGCAGAAGGAATCTACCTGAAAACCTTATAGTTTTCCCTCTAGTAGAGTTTGATGTTATTTTTTGGAATGAACTGGCTTTACGATTATCATGCTAATATTGGATATATATTTAAATAGGTTTCTTTTCTGAAAAATTTTCAGTTTTTGTACAGGAATGAACCCTTACATTTGATATAATATCAAGAAGATGAGAAACTAGTAAAATATAGAAATTAATGTTACCTTTGACATATTGTTGAAAACAAAGGAACTATTTAGATTAATGATGTTCCAGTGGTAAATGAGTATATTGATGTTTTCCATGAAGAGTGCCCTGGTATAATACCTGATCGAGAAAGATGAATTTACGGTTGACCTAGTTTCAGATGCTAATCAAATTTCAAAACCCCCTTATCAAATTGCTCAAATTGAGCTTTTTGAGTTAGAGAAGAAATATTAGGAGTTATTAGATAATGATTCCATTCGACCTAGCACATCACCATGAGGTGATCTTGTCTATTTTATTAAAAATAATGATGGTTAAATGAGACTTTTTATTCACTATAGGGAATATAATAACATCACTATTAAGAAAAAGTATCATTTTCCTCATAAGGATGATTTGTTTTGTTAGCTCAAGAGAAATCTATAATTTTAGAAGATTTACCTAAGGTCGGGGCACAATCATTTGAAAGTAAATGAAGTAGACATTCTGAAGACCACGTTCCATACATGATATGGACATTATGAATTTTTATTTAGGCATTTTTGTTTAAAGAATTCACATGTTGTTTTTATGGATCTTATGAATTGAATTTTCTATGATTTCATGGATAAGTTGGTGGTTATGTTCATTATGGATATTTTAGTTTATTCTAAAAGTTAATAGGAACATGAAAGTATTTTAAGGGTTTCTTGCACACCTTAAAAGAAAATAAACTGTATGGAGAATTCAGAACGTGTGAGTTATGGTTACAACTAATTTCATTCTTTGGTCACATTGTTTCAAAAAATTGAATAATTGTCGATCCGGCTAAAACAAATATTGTTGAATAATGGATAATACACAAATATAATCTAGATCCATAGTTTTCTTGTATTAGAATGATATTACTGGTGGTTTGTTGATATTTTTTCATCGTAATTGTTTCGGTGCGGATGTGCGTCGGGTTACGCTGTTCCGCCAGGACGCGTTCGCGCGTGCACCTGTCGACCCGAGGGGATAGGCGCGCGGCTTGTGGTCCCGCAGTCCCGCTTTCCAAGGGCGGGCGGCATCCATCCCTTATTCAGGGGCGTCTGCTCCTTGATCGAAACCGGGATGATGGGATGTCGGCTTCTCCTTCCGTGGACGTCTCCTCGGAACTCGTCGCCTAATCCGGGTCTCCCTCATAGATTTAAGAATGTTCGTGAATCTCGTTCCCGGCGCCTTATCTTCATGGACACCGGTTAATTACGCTGCATCCGCCCGGACGCTCCAAGGAGTCTGGACGGGGCAGCAACCTGCGGTGAGGAGACCGGGTGGCTCTGGGTGTCGGGGGCGTGTCTTGACACTGCGACTCTGCATGTCTGCCTTCCGTCCCTAATAGGGCATCTCGAAGGCGTGATGGCCTGAGGCATCCCGCACTGGGTGCGGGGAACTGTGTTACCTGAGGTTTTCCTCAGCTTCCCATGTTTAACACGGGGTATGCCGCGAGTTTAACGTCCAGCGGGGACGGCATCGGACTGATCAACACGAGAAGTGGATCAGATGACAGAACCCCTTGCGGGGGACCTCCGACGCTGGGGCCAGCACATGGGCGGCTTCCCGGGTGATATGGAGTGGAGTGAAGTGGCATGACCCCACCGGGATGTGGCGGCCCGGGTAAGGATCAGGATGGATGATGGAGTGAAGATCTTGGACCCCGTAGTGGCTTCCTACGTACCGCACATTAGCGCGGATCAAAGTCAGCGTAGTTCGGATGTACAGTTTAACGTCATGCTGGACGTCGGCAAGCCGACTCACGAAGGGGTCGAGGCCACCGGGTGGAGGATTGAACCGAACCACCTCGCACAGAGGGGGATGGAACGGCCGGGTGGATCACAGTTTCACGTCATGCTGGACGATAAAAGGAGAAATGGAAAAAGGGGCTGTGGGGAGGCACAATGGAGATACACACGGGCAGTCTCCCACAGTGGCGGATTCATAGGTGAATCGACGCAAGTGTGAACCCAGGAGGGGTCCACTGATGGACGAACCGACGTGAATATGACCGGGACGACCAGGTGGTGGGCTTGAACCTCAGGGAGGCTTCCTACGTACCCTGTATAGAAGACATGGATCAAAGTCCACGTAGTTCATTTTGTCAGGACTTACGCACTTGAGGCAGCCCAGATGCGGCAAAACTCAGTTGGAAGGGACTTGGACCGAAAGTAGGAGACACCTCGATCCCAGTCACACCCTCTACTGGCTTCGGCAGTGGGGGAGCGCAATGGAGATACACATGTGCAGCCCCCCACAAGAAACTAGGGGTTTGTAATACCCTACCCCGTAGGGAAAAGCCGCTCCCATTAAATCGTCCCTAAAGAGGGGCGATCCCGACATCCCTGCAGAGACGAGCGGGTGGGGGCCACATCCAAACCGGGGGGACCCTGCGTGCGTAGCACGGGATCAGGATGCGGACGGTTTAACGTCTTCCCGGACGAAGTACAGTTTAACGTCATGTGTTGAGGACGAAGGTGCTTGGCAGTTTAACGTCTTGCAGCGCGGACGAATGCTAAACAGTTTAACGTCTTGTGGCTTGGACGAAGTGCAGTTTAACGTCGTGCGGGACGTATGTGCTGTTTAACGTCATGCTGGACGAATATGCAGTTTAACGTCATGCTGGAAGAATATGCAGTTTAACGTCATGCTGGACGAAGTACAGTTTAACGTCATGTGTTGAGGACGAAGGTGCTTGGCAGTTTAACGTCTTGCAGCGCGGACGAATGCTAAACAGTTTAACGTCTTGTGGCTTGGACGAAGTGCAGTTTAACGTCGTGCGGGACGTATGCAGTTTAACGTCGTGCAGGACGTGGTGCAGTTTAGCGTCATGCAGGACGAATTTGCAGTTTAACGTCATGCTGGACGTGGTGCAGTTTAGCGTCATGCAGGACGAATATGCAGTTTAACGTCATGCTGGACGAATATGCAGTTTAACGTCATGTTGGACGATGATTGCCGTCGATGGGTCCGTGTCACTTCGCGCGAGCCTGGAAGGCTGCACGGGAAGACAACGCACGGTGCGGGCACCTGCGATGAAGATCATCGGGCGCCACGCAGGCGGGTACCCAAAGGGGGTCAAAGGGGGCGACCCTGGCGGTTTGCGCGCAAAAGAGGAGCTTTGCGCGCAATACCGCGGGTCGGCGCGCAAATGGACGGGCTGGCGCGCAATTGGGCCAGCGCTTTGCGCGCGGATGGTTGAGATTGCGCGCACCGGGCTTCGGGTAGCACGCGGGGGCAACGACTCATTCTCTAACGAATGGCCACTTTGAAAAAGGGGGGTGCGCGCAATCGGGCTGGATTGCGCGCACCCGGGGGCAATTGCGCGCAAGAGGCTTCTTTTGCGCGCAAAGGCCTTCGGGTTAAGGATTATTCAAAGGGAAGGAGCCAAGGGGATTGCGCGCGAAGGCGAACCCCAAGGCTCTTTTGCGCGAAAGAAAGGAGGTTACCTGAAGATCGGCATTGCGCGCGGAAGGGGTTGGATTGCGCGAACGAGCGACGCTTCGGATTCTGGAAACCTTCAAAACGTCGGGGGTCGCCTTATATTTATAGGCAACCGCGGGCGCGGAATCCAGTCTCGGGCGCGGAATTCCCTTGGCGGGCGCGGAATCAGGACCCGGCGCGCAAGGGAGCCGCGCAGGCCACTGGCGCGCAAAATCGCGCACCGGCCCAGCGCATTGTGCGCATCCCGGGAGGATTGCGCGTTGCGACTCGACTTTGCGCGCGGGTCTCTGAAATTTCGCGCAAGTCCTCCGGGCCCTCCGGAACGTGCCTCTGACTCCAAATATCACTTCTCTTTCCGCATCCGGAGCTTCGTTTGGGAACAACAGACTTTTCCGGCGTCTACAAAAGCCCCCCCTCGGAATCTGATCGGCGAGAGGTCGCAACGATCGGGTTCCGAGGGAGACGCCGGAATGCCGAAGTCCTGGGCAGCGCAGGACTTAGGCGCGCAAAAAGGGGCGTCGGGCGCGAAATTCGCCGCTGCGGTCGCGCAAAGCGCTTTCTGCGCAGCGCGGACCCCGGCCTCGCCTATAAATAGGGGCCCTGGGTCCCACGTTCCGTACTCAGGCCTTCCGCGCGATAAGCTCTAACGCTCTCGTGCGCGAAATTGCCTTTTCCGGCGCGAAATTCGCCCGATCGGCGCGCAAAACCGTCCGGAATTCGCCTGACTTTGCGCGAAAACCCGGAACTTTGCGCGACATTCTTCCCAATTGCGCGCCGTCCGCTTGGATTGCGCGCCAGCTCTCAAACTTCTCTACCAGCCTCGTCTGATCCCGCACGCTTCATCCCTTTACCCACACGACTCCCGAAACATCTGAGATGGCCGCGCATCAAGGAAATGAGGGGGATGCCGCCACTCGCAGAGTTGAGATGGCGACGAACGAGGAGGTCTACGGAGCCAAGGAGATTGTTTCCAACAATCAATCCTTGTTCGACTTGCTGACGCTGGCCCAGAAGACATATCCACTGTCGGACAACCTGCCGCTCTGGAACTTCGGCATCCTGGATGAGGTTCCGGTGCCAGGGTTCGAGATTGATGCGCCGCGGACCTGGGTGACCCGGGAGGACGAGCTTCTCCGCTATAACATCACCAACAACGGGCATCCTTCCAGGGAGACCAGACACTTGGATGTCTATGTCCTGAACCTGAGGATGCGAACCATTGACGGGGGTGAGCCTACTGCGGAGAATTCTCCAGCCCTCTACTCGAGCATATATCGCCAGAGTTTCATGGACGACACCAAGGGCTGGCTGAAGGACTGGGACTTGCGGTCTGGGGGCAATTTCACCAGCGAGTGGGCCTAGGCGTTCTGGGTACGCCACACCTGCGATCACTTCGCGGAGGAGCTGCGGTACATCGGCCTGTTTGAGGCGGTGTGGACGTCGCAGTTCCATTTCTACCAGCAGTCCGAGCTCGGGCCGGAGCTGTTCACCCGATGGTCCCCGGATACCAACACCTTCCATCTTCACCATGGGGAGGTCGGCATCGGTCTGTGGGACATCCACTGCATCGGAGGTATCCCGCTAGAGGGTTACCAGTACGATGAGTTCCTGCCACCGAAGAACACCTGGGAAGACAGGTCACGGACTCCCATCCTAACCTGGCATCTGCTTGACCTGGCTACGCAGCGGCTCGGGATCAAGGACATCCAGAAGGACATAGCCTACAAGGAGTGGTTCGGCCAGTTCTTGGAGCATGACCCGGCGGTCAAGATGCCAGGCAGGGGGAAGCGGTGCCCGACCGCGGCTCAGAGGAGCCGGAACGGGTCGTACTGGCGGGTCCTGGAGACGGGCGACTACCGCTCATGGGGGTACCGCGTCATTGAGGCCCGGGACCCAAATGTCCGGTACGCGGCGTTCCTGGCCGCCTTTCTGAGTGGGTGGCTCCTGCCAGTGCGGGACGCGAGAATGGGCGTTCGCCCGGCGACTCTGGCGATGGCGGGCGCTATGGCCGCCAACAAGAGATACAACCTCGGGGTCCCAGTGTTGGCGAAGCTGTATGCCATCCTGGGGCGCATCTCATGAGGGGGGTCGCCACGAAGGATCTGTGGGCCCTTCCAATTCTTCCACGGGTGGGTGGCTGCTCACCTTGGTGGGTATACATTTCCGAACGCCATCATTCCTCCGGTTAACGGCCTGCGACCCTCCCTGCTGAACATTGCGGGGGTCGCTCCGATGACCCTAAGCGAGGAGGGCGTTAGGATTCGGATTGGCAATCATGCCAATTTCAACTTCAGCCCGTTCCCCTCTCCCGTTGTCCAAATGATCGACAACGGGCAGGGTCCGCTGGAGCAGCACGAGTACTTCCTGAACATGCGGGGCGGGGTGCTCGTGGCTCGGATCGACGGGAAGGTGATCTGCGATCCTTACGTGCCAACCCGGTTCGCCAGGCAGTTCGGGTGCCTTCAACGGATGCCGAAGAGGGTATTCACTGCTGTCCGGGAGGAGACGAACCCTGGCGTCCTTCGTCAGATGTGGCTGATGTTCGCCGCTTTCGGCTCTGGCGACGTCATCACTCTCCCTCCTACCGGAGTCGACGCAGGCTTGGCAACCGAGTACGCCGAACACTGGGCCATCGCTTACCCCGAGGGGCTTCTACAGAAGCTGGTTCGGCGGCTCGAGGTCACCCGTGCGGAGACCGGGCGTCAAGGAAGGAGGCGAGGCACCGCCACATGGGGGAGAACGGAGGCGCGCCAAGCAGCGGAGCCGGCGCGAGCAGGGACTTCGGCGGTGGGTACATCGCAGGCTGCCGCTACGACCTCGGCGCCCAGAGAGGGGGTGCGTGCGGTGGTCGAAAAGCGGCCCGGGAAGCAGGTAAGGCGTCTGCTCGAACCCTCCCACGATGCAGTCTTCCCGGCGCTGTGGTCGGCCTGGATGACCCTGCGGCAGTCACTGGGGACCGACGTCATCTGGCGAAAGATACTCAGAGAAGGAATCTATCTGCCAGAGGTCGGGCGCCTCCAGATCGCCGAGAGGGTGGACTTCAACCGGCAGTATGCATATCTGACGGCCATGGACGAGTACGCGCGCCAACGTGGTCAGCGTGCGGAGCCATCCCTTCTGGTGAAGGTGATGCTCGGTCTCGAGCCCGCTCCAGAACAGATGCCGCCGGGAGAAGATGACAGTAACGACTCCGAGGAGGAGGAGGAGACGGGGGAGGATGAAGGCTCCGAGGGAAGGTCCCATCGGGGGAGCCCGCGGGAGAGCGGCGAGGTGGTCGGCTCTGACAATGTTGATGTCACTGAGCTCCTCGAGGTCCGCTTCTATCCCTACTCAACCTGCTTCATCCATTCTCTTATGCAGCTTCTAACCCATTTCTCCACCTTTCTCAGGAGCACACGGATGTTGGTCAGGCGTCCTCAGCGGGAGTAGGAGAGGCGCCAGCAGGACAAGGCGGGGGCCAGACACCCATCATTGAACTGACGAGCGCTGAGGGGTCCCCTGCTGCAACTGTTCCTGCGGCGACCGGGATAGCGGAAGATGACGCTCTGAACTCCCGTAAGTCTCCTTACTTTACTGCTGGTGCTTGCCATTGACGATCCGTGACTAACCACGGCATGCCATGTGCAGTGATCTCAGGACTGGAGGCTCGTCGGGTTGCCGAACTCGGGCCATCCACGAGTGGACCAGTAGCAGACATGCCGCCTGCTCCGGAACAGACTTCCCAAACCGAGCCAGCCCCACCAACTGCTGATCAGGGGGCTACGGACGTCGGTGGTGCTGCCGTCGGAGAGAGGTCGGGGGCTGACGAGGGTGTCAACGCCGCTGGGGCGGGAGAAGAAGGTCGCCCAGATGTTGGGGAACCTATCCCCCGTGAGGACATCCCAGGGGCGGACCCTGCAGCAGACCTGCTGGCTGCCTTCCCTACCTACCGGCCTGCCGACCCCGAGGAGATGGATGACTCGGACGCGGAGGCGGTCGAGGAGAGACGGATAGCGCGCCGAAGGGGGTGGAAGTGCATCCAGCGCTTCCTCAAGCGAGACCCATCGGAGTGGCTGGGGCGCATGGGGTCACTTCAAACCTGGCTGTGCTTCCTGTGTGCCGGGGGAGCTGATGCTCAACGCCTCCATCTGACGGTCCGTGATTTCATGGACGAAAAGATGCACGAGAGCCGCCAGCGTGCCGACGTCGCACAATGTCGGGACATGTCGGAGATCACGCGGGCGCTCCTCATGGCGGAACAGGAAGTCCGGCGCCTCGAAGGGCAGGCAGCAGAGAAGGAGGCCTTCGTCGCAACGTGCACCGAGCTTGTGGAGCAACTAGCAGCCCAACTGGTTGACGCCCAGGTACAGTTGACGAAGGCGGGCCAACAAATGGTCACCATTCAAGTCGAGCGGGAGCGTGCATAGGCCAGAATCGACGAACTGCGTGCTGCGACCGCCGACGAGGAGAGGGCACGCAGAGAGCGAGAAGCAGCTCTGGAGGCCGCCAGCCAAAGGGTAGCGGTGTTAGAAAGACTTATCCAGCACGCTAATCCCTAGGGGCTTTGTTTTTTGCCATTCCCAGAACATTTTCTTCCGCTACTCAATATTTTGATCCACTTCGTATGAATCACCATATTTATCTGCGTCTTTTGGCTTAACATGCTCAACCACAAATTGTCTCGCGGGAGCGTTAACCAAGCTTCAGGCATCCATAATTGGGCCTGGAATTCTGGAGAAGAGAGGGAGGTCATTCCTAAGAAAGGAGACCTCAAGCCTAATCAATGTTTCATCCCCCCAACTTGTTCCAACACACGAGCGGGACAATGCTAGGGGCGTTGAGATTTTATCCGAACATAGGGAAATGAGAAAGGGTGAATCGCGTGTCCCGAATCCAGACATCCGCAACGGTCGGCCTTCCAGGAAATGCCCAAGACGGTAGGCGGACAGTGGATCGACCATAACAACTGCAATAGACGGACCGCAGGTCATCATTCATATTGCAGGAGGCGGACCACATGTCATCATGAATACCGCTTTGGGGGTTCCTTCAGACACAAGGGTGGAAATCCAGATCAACAGGGCATGTGAAGCGTGGGGCGAAGTGACGATTTGTTCGGACAGAATCCAACGCTCTCAAAATTGCGCCACCGTGGGGAAAGCGTATTAGGCGGATGCACTAATCTGGTCGTGAATCACCCCAATTCTCAGACAGAACCTCTTTGACGAGGAAACTGTCGCTTCCCATCATTGCGATGGGGCATCCCGAGCTGAATCGGGGAGAATATTACGACTGCACCACTCTACCCGAAGTCAGGCCAGACGGCCGGCGACGAGGAGGGGCGGGACTTAGCGATCCCTGAGGCTGGACCCGAGTCGAAATGCCCGGGCGTTCCTACGTACTCCATCAGGCTGGAGATCAAGCCACACGTAGCTCTGAGAGTGCAGTTTAACGTCATGCGGGACGTAGAACCCCGTTTGGGGAGATCTTAGTTTAAGGTCGTAGAGCTTAGACCATAGGGGTAGATCTTAGTTTAAGGTCTTAGAGCTCGGACCATAAGAGTGGATCTTAGTTTAAGGTCTTAGAGCTCGGACCATGGGGCTAGATCTTAGTTTAAGGTCTTAGAGCTCGGACCATAAGGGGGGGGGATCTTAGTTTAAGGTCTTAGAGCTCGGACCATAGGGCTAGATCTTAGTTTAAGGTATTAGAGCTCGGACCATGGGGCTAGATCTTAGTTTAAGGTCTTAGAGCTCGGACCATAAGGGGAGATCATAGTTTAAGGTCTTAGAGCTCGGACCATAAGGGGAACCTCAAAGCACGCCACATTGTGGTCCTATCCCCTGGATATGCGAAGATGCACTGAGGGATAGCGTCAAGAGTGTAGAGGTTTCTCCTGGTCAGAACGGGAGGTGGAAAATGTGAATCATGCGGCCATTCACTCAAGGACTGGGGGCACCGGAGTAACGATATGGAAGTACTGCCGACCGTGGCGGAAAAGCAGCATCAATATCGCACTAACCGTTGGTGGAATGAGGCAGAAAACGAGCATCGACCGCTCAATCGCAGGATTCATATCGATTTGCTACCCGAGGCCACTGGGGGTACCGGCCCGAGTCGGTGGGAGAGCACTGAGGCATTGTGTCTGAACCGTTCACGGGGGTTCCACCCAGGGCATAGACGATGGGTCCGAATGAAAGGGAGCACGAAGCCTGAAAAGTGGAGGAAACCTGACCAAGCGGATCCTGACCCTCCTGGCAATAAACCAGAGTACTCTTGACACCAGTGGACCACTGAAAGGGGTCGGGGAACACGCCTTGAGGGTGACCTGAAGGCGGCGGATTCCCCAGAGAAGGGGGAATCTCTAAGAGGTGGGGGGCTGGACCCGGAGTTTCAAACATCCGGGCGTTCCTACGTATCCCATAAGGATGGGAATCAAGCCACACGTAGTTCTTGAAGCGTGGTGCAATCACAACTGGGCACCAGCGCGGGGAAGAGTGCGGGTCTGACCCTCGCACACAAAAGGAGTGGCATTTGATATTTCTTGTTTGTCCTTAAAGATGAATGGTTTTTCTTTGTGCAGCGACATGCCTGTGATTAAGGAATCTCTGGCGTCGCCACGATAATCAAGCCACGAAAGGCATTGATGAATGGCATGGTTATTAACCAGCGCCCAACGTGAGTGTCCCCTGAGGAGAACATCACGATGCAGTGCCGTTTCTCGTCGAGCGGCCAAGACGATCACAGTTTACGGTCGTGTGGTAGGACCAGACAACACAGTTTAAGGTCGTGTGGTTCGGACCATGGAGGAATCCGCTTATCGCGGTACGGCGGACACGGCGGAGGTGGGAACATACCCAGCCCTGCGGTCACGCACGATTCCAGGAGAAGAGTCCTGGGATAGGGGTCTGCGTATGTCCATCACCCGAGGGGCAGAGATGCTAGCCTCCAGATATACTGGGCCCAGAACGCGATTGTTCGGGCGACTCCTTCCTCCTCATGGGGACGAGGGTCCAGCTACGCATGGCCCTTAGGGAGGACATCCGCATATATCCTTGGTGCTCAGATCATGGGAGCCTCGACAGACACCATTACCCTGGTTGGTCTGCCTAACATGTAGAGGTGTACTGAAGGTCAGTATGGGGAGAGTGTCGAGATTCCACTACAACGCACAAAGGCGGAGTGTGATGAGGACCGCACAACCAATGTTCGGAGCCTAAGAGAGCCGACATGGCGATCAAGGATGTTGCTGACGCATTCGCAACACAACATCTGATCGCGTCAGCCTAAGACGGGGCAAGCAAACGAGCATCGACCGCTAAATCACAGGATTCATATCGATTTGCGGCCCAAGACCCGCCGGTAAATCGACCCGGAGCGGTGGGAGAGCACTGAGGCATCGTACCCAAACCGCTAACGAGGATCCCTTTGAGTGAAGGCTCAGACAAGAGGAAGCGCGAGAACCGACAAGCAACACAGGACTTGTCGGGATTGAATCTGACACTACGAGTCATAGACCGAAGTACCCAAAACATGTTAACAGATCACCGGAAAGGGTCGAAGGGCTCACCCTGAGAGCAACCAAAAGAGGGAAGATCCCCGTGATCAACCACGAGATGGGGCTGGACCTGAGACACAAGCGTCCAGGCGGTCCTACGTATCCCATAAGGATGGGAATCAAGCCTTACGTAGTTCTTGAGAGGCAGTTTAACGTCATGCGGGATGAAGAGGGGTGTGAGGTAGTCCCACACATGGGGGAGGCGTACGGCGCGACCAGTAGACCGACGCAAATGAAGACATAATCCCCCGCTCACGCGATACGCCTCGCACAAAAAGGAGGGGAACTTGGGCCAGAGGCCCAACGCGGGATAGAGATTCCCAGGAAATGGGGCCGGGCCTGAAACATGAATGTCCAGGCGGTCCTACATATCCCATAAGGATGGGAATCAAGCCGCACGTAGTTCTTGAAGTGCAGTTTAACGTCATGCAGGACGAAAAGAGAGGAAAAAAGGGGGGAGCAGAAGGCATCCCCAAACGTGGGGGGCGTACAGCGTGGCGAGCAAACCGGCGTGAATGAGGGCATAGCCCCACGTCCACACCATACGCCACATACCCAGAGGCAACTGGGCCAAGGGCCCGAGATGGGATGGAAATTCCCAAAGGATGGGGCTGGGCCTGAAACATGAATGTCCAGGCGGTCCTACGTATCCCCTAAAGATGGGAATCAAGCCGCACGTAGTTCTTGAGGGGCAGTTTAACGTCATGCAGGACGATACGCTGGGTAGTTTAACGTCCTGCAGCTTGGACGTGGTGCAGTTTAGCGTCATGCAGGACGAGGCACTTGGCAGTTTAACGTCTTGCAGCGCGGACGAATGCTGAACAGTTTAACATCTTGTAGCCTGGACGAATGCTGAACAGTTTAACGTCTTGTAGCCTGGACGAATGCAGTTTAACGTCGTGCAGGACGTGGTGCAGTTTAGCGTCATGCAGGACGAATGTGCAGTTTAACATCTTGCGGGACGAATGCACACTCAGGCAATGTACTGCTTGAGGAACCTAGCGTTGGTGGGAGGAGTGACACGCTCACCATCCATAGTCGCTAGGGAGTACGCGCCATTGGGATAGACCTTGTGGATGACAAAAGGTCCCTCCCACTTGGGCTCCAACTTGGGTGGCTTCCTGCCGGGGATCATTGTTGCTCTTAGGGCTAGCACTAGGTCACCCTGCAGGAAGGAGCGGAGGCGAACCTTCTTATTGAAAGCTCGAGCCATCCTGCTTTGATGCCTCTCCAAGTTGTGCAAGGTGCGAAGTCTATTCTCATCCAGTGCTTCCAACTCGACTAGACGGGCTTCAGCAGCTCTGTCCGGCGCTTGCTGGTCGTAGACCGCAGTGCGCAAGGACGGTAACTGGATCTCGATGGGCAGGACGGCCTCAGCTCCATACACCAGGGAATAAGGGGTCATCTGGGTGGAATTGCGAGTCGTCGTCCGATAAGCCCAGAGGGCGTTGGGGAGCTTGTCCGGCCAACTCTTCTTGTTCTGACCAACCATCTTTCGCAGAATGTTAGAGAGGGTTTTGTTAAACGCCTCGATCTGTCCATTCGCCTGCGCATGATAGCGAGATGTATGGTTCGAGAGAATGTTATACTTGGCGTACAACTTCTTCAACTCGGCTGCTCGGAAATTGGTTCCGTTATCCATGAGGATAGCGTGAGGCACCCCAAATCGATGAATGATGTTGGAGGTCACGAAGTCAGCGATCGAACAGGATTTGACCTCTCTGAGCGGAATCGCCTCCGCCCATTTGGAGAAGAAGTCCATGGCGGTCAGAATGAACCGGCACTGGCGAGCTGTCGCCGGCGGGTAGGGTCCCACGACGTCCATCCCCCAGACTGCAAAGGGCCAAGAATACCTGGTGGTATGGAGAGGCTCCGGCGGCCGATGCACAAAGTTCGCATGAACCTGGCACGCGTGGCACCTCCTGGCATACTCGATGCAGTCATGGATCATGGAGGGCCAGAAGTATCCCAACCTCCGAATCTGGTGGGACAGCTTCGGCCCAGTCTGGTGGGCACCGCATGAACCGGCATGAACCTCTTGCATGACTCGCGGGATCTCGACTCCCTGAAGGCAACGGAGGAGAACACCATCAAATCCGCGTCTATAGAGGATCTGCTCCAGGCCGGGACTACTCTGGAGGACAAACTGCGATGCGCGGCGCCGAACTCACTCGCGCTCGGCCCGATCCGATGGGAGAATGCCATGTTGGAGGTACTCAACCAAAGGCGCCCTCCAATCAGGGGCTGGTTCGACTGCCATATCTGGGGTACTCGGGGCTCCGGGCATAGGGGCAACCGCGGTGAGATTACTTACCGACGGGCCGCGATCTCCCTCCGGGATAACAGGAGCGATGAGCCTGCGGTGCGTCACACGGACGATCAGGTTATCCTGTTCAGGCTCTGCAAGTGTCGCAGCCAGGCTGGCCAAAGCATCTGCTCGACCGTTCTGCGACCGGGGAATATGGACAATTTCTGGCCGAGAAGGGAACCGGGCCATCAGAAGGAGGGTGCACTCCAGCAATGGCACAAGTTCCGGCTTCCTGACAACATAGTTGCCATTGATCTGCTTAACAACCAGCTCGGAGTCCCCTTTCACACACAGATGGGGCACGTCGATCTTGAGAGCTAACTCGAGGCCGGTGATGAGGGCATGGTATTCCGCCTCATTGTTGGTACAGCCCTCTGACAACCGGAAAGAGTATGGCAGCACGGCTTGCTCCGGGGTGACGAAGACGATACCCAAGCCCACTCTGTTGAGCTTAGGATTATCGAGTCTTCTACCGGTGGGGCTCTGGGAGGCACCGTCAAAGTGCATCTGCCAGCATGGACCGGCTCGATCGACCGAGAGGATGGCCTCATCAGGAAAGCCTAGATCCAGCGGCTGATCCGCGGAGGTTGTGTGAGCAGCCAGAAAGTCTGCCAACGCTTGCCCTTTGATGGCCTTCTGAGACACATACCTAATGTCGAACTGATGGAGAATCACAGCCCACCGCGCTAGACGGCCAGTCAACATAGGCCGGTTCAGGATATATTTCAACGGGTCTACCCGAGAAACTAACTGTACCTCATGGTGCTGCAAGTAGTGCCGTAATTTCTGTACGGAAAATACGAGCGCCATGCAGCTCTTCTCGATGGGGGAATATCTGACTTCCGCATCGAGGAGCATGCGACTGAGGTAATAGAGGCTATTCTCTATTCCCTCGTTGTTCTTCTGGGCGAGAAGGGCGCCAAGGGACCGTTCCAGGGCGGTCACATAGAGGACCAGCAGCTTCCCGGATACAGGCGGCATCAGAACCGGAGGTTGCAGCAGGTACTGCTTGATTTCCTCGAAAGCGGTCTGACACTCTTTATCCCATACATAGGTGGCACCTTTCTTCACGAGCCGAGAAAAGGGCTTACACTTGCCGGCCAGATTCGCGATGAATCGGCGTATATAGGCTAAGTGGCCTTGGAACCCTTGTAGTTCCCGGATGTTACCTGGGGGAGGCATCTGGCTAATCGCCCTGATCTTCTCTGGGTCGATTTCAATACCCCGGTATCTTACCACAAATCCAAGGAACTTTCCGGAGGTGACCCCAAAGGCACACTTCAACGGGTTCATCTTCAGGCAGCGAGACCGGAGGAAGCCGAACACTTTCTCAAGATCTTTGAGATGGTTCTGACGCTGGCGCGATTTGACTACCAAGTCGTCGACGTAGCATTCCACCAGTGTGCCGAGGATTGGATTGAATATGCGGTGCATCGCCCGTTGATAGGTGGCACCTGCATTCTTCAGGCCGAAAGGCATGACCCGGTAGCAAAAGGTACCTTGGGGAGCCCTGAAGGCAGTGAACTCCTCATCCTCAGGGGCCATCCGAATTTGGTTATATCCGGAGTATCCATCCATGAAGGAGAGGGCTTGGAACCCTGCCGTGGCGTCAATCAACAGCTCTGTCACTGGAAGGGGAAAATCATCCTTCGGACAGTGGTGGTTGAGATCGCGGAAGTCGATGCAGACTCTAATCTGCTCGTTCTTCTTCCGGACCGGCACAATGTTGGCCAGCCATTTGGGGTACTGGACTTCCCTCACGAAGTTGGCTTTCATAAGCTTGTCAACATCGGCCTCAACCATGGCACCGTGGGATGGGTGCATCTTCCTGGGAGGCTGCTTGAACCCGCGATGGTTCGCCGGGGGACCAAGGCGGTGGATGGCTACCTGAGGATCTAGCCCCGACATCTCGTCATAGCCCCAAGCGAACACATCACGGTGCTGCCTGAGAAAGTCCACGTACTGCTGCCGCTCCTCAGAGGGCATGGCGGCACTGACCAATGTAGGTCTTGGATCGGCCTCGGTTCCAAGGTTCACTTGTATTAACTCATCGACCGTGGCGGGGACGCCCTCCTCAAAGGCTGGGGGTGCATCTTCCACGTCCTCTCCACTCGGGGAGGGATCGTCCACGGGAGAGACTGCGTTGGAAACTGCATTGGGGCTACCAGATCCTGCTGGGCCGCTGGTGCTGGCATGGGCGGTCGCGGTCATCTCATCAGGAGACTCACAAGCCGTCGAGACCATGGCCACGTCCAACCGTTGAATCGGGAGGACGTAAGCATCATCCAAGCTTGTCCAGGGATCACTTGCAATAGCGACAGGCTCGACCTCACCTGCCAGGATCTGCTTATCCTTGCTCTTGTAATAGTCCGCGTCCAGATAGCGGGCTTCACACGAGGAAAAGGGAGAGGCATCTCCTTGGAGCACGCCTACTCGACCATTAAGGGAGTATTTGAGGCATTGGTGGTATGACGAGGGAACCGCCACATGAAGGTGGAGCCATGGCCTGCCCATCAATGCGTTATACGCAGTGTCCTGAGAGACCACCATGAATTCGGTGTTGGCAACCAAGTCACCGAACTGGGTCTTCAAACGTATCTTGCCGACCGGAGATTGCTCGGTGCGGTCGTACCCCTGGATCCTGAGGTCGGAGGGGATCAAGTCATCCTCAGACAACCCCAATCTCCGGAGCGTCCGAGTTGGAATCAGGTTAATCCCATACCCCGTGTCGACAAGACAGCGCCGGACTTCAAGGCCATTGAACCGGCCGGTAACATACAGCGGACGAATGTGCCCCTGTATAGGAGGGTCTTCATCCTTACCAGAGAACGAGATAACTGCCTGGCATTCGGCGTCCTCAATCGTTTCGGCGTGAAAGGCCTCTGCAGCCGCAACCTCTGTCTCAAACTGGAGGGGGCTCTTCAGGGCTTCAGCGAGTGACTCGCGCATCTCAGATGACATGTGCAGAGCCTCAAGGATGGAGAGTCTCGCTGGGATGTCGGCCAAGTGCTTCAGGACATCATACTTTTTGGCCAAGCGCGAGCCCCTGGTTACAGGAGGTTGCTCTGCGGTTGGAAGCATGACGGGCCTTGCCGGTTGGGCCGGTGGCCGACTGGTGCTTGGCGCATCTTGCTGTTCATTGGTTGAAGCCCGGGAAATGGTCACCGTACTGGGGTCAGGAGGCCAGGATGGACTTGTGGCAGGGCGGAGCTGATTGCGACGCGGTTGAGGCGGTTCTGCCTGGTCCCACACCACAAACAGTGGCGGAGGCGAATCTGTCATCCCCAGATGGGGGGCCTGCGCACGTTGAGCTCGATCTTGAGCCTGATGCCTAGTCTCAGTGGCGTGCACGGCCTGGCTGGAGGTACCAACTGCTGTGCCCCGGCGAATCCTGCTGCTGCGGTTCTTCCGACGGTGGCGACGACCGGGGACACTAGGGAGGTCCACCTGGTGTTCTTCAACTTCGGGAACCGAGAAGGGATTTACCAGCTCGACGGTATTAACCGAAGCGTACCCAATACTGTCATCGGACGAATCATTCACCACGGGGCGGATCTGAGGAGGGATCCCCATCTCCGGGGGCATGAAATCGCCGAGAGTGCGGGATAGTGGCGGAACTGGCGGGGCGCGCTCTTCCTTCTTGCGCTGCCGCCGTTTGCTCCTCTTGGAAGAGGCAGGCTGGGACGACGATGCCGAAGCAGCACCCGCAGATTCTGGGGGCTCAGGCTGATTCAAGCGCGCACAGATGATTCCATGGGCGCGAATGATCGTCTTGCGGGCCATCCAGTTTTTATACTTCTGTGACCCGCGGTCGGAGACCAGCTACCATTCGTCCTCGTTGCCACTATCATCATCTGATCCCACGAACACGCTCGCCACCTGTGCTGGAGCCGGGCCCAACCTGATTACATTGTTGTTAATCTGGTCTTGGAGCCAATCCTTAAACACATAACACCGCTGGATGGTGTGCCCCAGGGCTCGATGGTAGGGGCAGTAGCGGGGGTTATCTGTGAGATGTGCCTCCTCTGGCCTCCAACACTCAGGCAGTCGCACAATCCTCTGCTCCAGGGCGCTCCGGAAATAACCAGGGACCTGATCCTCATGGAATGAGTAAGTCAGGTGTCGCGGGCCCCTGGGAGTGCGGTCTTGACGAGGGGCTGGAGGGGCCTGCCGAGGAGGTGGACCCTGATTATCTCGCCTGGGTTGTGGCGGTACATTACGCGGAGGGGCCGGCCGGTTCTGAGGCTGCCACTGCTGGGCCGGGAACTGAGCCCGTGGAGGCGGATTCCTGTGAGGCTGTGGAGCTGGTCTCACCGGCAGCAGCTCCAACGGCCTAGGGGCCTCTATCTGGGCCACAACAGCGGGCTCAGCCCTGCTGGCTCTCCTTGCAGGAATCATAGGAGGCAGCGGGTGTGCCTGGCTGGCCTGTTGCAGGGCTTCCTCAAGACGTTGAGCTTTGTCTGAGAAGTCCCTGAACCCTCCGGGGTAATTCTGAGTGATCAGGGAAGGGACCAGCTCGGTCTTGACGTTCCCGACGCACATTGTCAGCAACTGCTCCTGAGTCAATGGCATGTCAAGGGAATACGTGAGACCCTTCCATCGGGCGACGAAGTCCGCGACTCGCTCATCAGGCCTCTGCTTGCACTTTAAGAGGTCTGCGATACTTGTCTTCCGGGTCGTGGAACTGAACTGGTAGAGGAACTGTCTACGGAGGTCCTCCCAACTGGTTACCGACCCGACGGGGAGCTGGCTGTACCAGACAAATGCTGGCCCTTCCAGTGTCTGGACAAAGCAGCGAAGCTTAGCGGCCTCTTGCTGCGCCGGAGTCCCCAACATAGGCCCGCACCTTGAGTTGAAATGGGCCAAATGCTGTGGCGGATCTCCAGTCCCGTTGAAGGGGGCAAAAGTGGGATTCCAAAATCCCGGAGGCGCCGGCATGTCATCCACCCATGCTGGGTATGGCTTGCCGTCCGGTGGGATTGCCACTTGCCGAGTCTCCAAGGCTTCCAAGCGGGCAATGAGTTCCGCCATCGGATCGTCCGGACATGGGTTCCAGTCCTGGCGAGGATCTCTAACCACGAGCGCATTGCATGGTCCTTCAATCGGGGCGTCGAACTCGGCAGCTCGTGGGATGGCGGGCGGAGCGGCCCTTGGGGCAGCGGGAGGAATCCGAGCGGGGTCTCTCAGGTAGTCACGCCGCTCGGGAGGGTGTGGCGAAACATACCGCGCCCTCTTGCCGTAGGCAATGGCCTCTCTCCTGTCGGCGAACACGGCGTAATCACGGTTGCCCGGGAGTGTCTCGTCGAGGAGCGGTTGTTCCGGTCCCTGCTGTCCTGGCCTAGGATCACCGTAGTCAGGCCGCCGTTCTGCAGCGCGCTCGGCGAGGAGCTTGTCAACCAGCTTCTTCTGTTCGGTGAGCTGCTGACGTAGCGTAGCCTTCTCGGGATCCTCCTCTGCCCTCTGCATGGAGGCAGATGGGTCGGCGGGCTTTATAGCCTCGCTGTGCTCTTTTCCTTTGCTGACGTTTCGGCTCAATGTCAGTGCTTCAGTGGGTGCGGGGAGCCCCAGGAGGTTCCTCTGATGACGAGTGACTCTCACTGATGGCTCTGACGACGGCTTGTCTTCGGGGGGGAAGCCCCCGTCGAGAAGTTCCAAGTTGTTCCCCTCTCCCGACAGGTCAGCCATATTGACAGTTTCTGTCCCTGGGGATATACCCTCAGGGCCACCCAGCGAATCGGGCTATCGGCGAATCACACTGAAGCGTAGGGCAGCGTACTTCCCCCATCCACGGATATACACGTGGGGAGTGGCTTCCTCGATAACTTTGCGGAGTACTTGAAAACACTCAACGCATCGTTGTTGGAGGGCCTCGTGGTGCCCAAATGACCCGGGGTGCCGAACCGCGGGGAGCATGGCCAGGTCAATTTGACGGCACTGCTCACCAATATCCTCCAGGTGCGCTTGACTCCCGGGGTATGGAATTTGTAGGCGGTGAAGACAGGAGCGAGTCTCCCGGAGAGTTCGGCGGAAGCATTCGAACTCATCCGGGGTGAGCGATTCGGGTGCATCAAAGTCCAGTCCTGCGACTGGCCAAAACTTCTCAGGGAAGTGGCCCTCTGCAAGGACGGTCCAGAAGCTCCACGACTCAAACTCGGGACCCAGATCTCCTTGGTCCTCTTCAATGGCTGGGAACAGACGGGGAACCGGCAGTGGTGCCGAGGCGGGCCGCCGGGCTGACGGGCTGGCCGGCGGTGAATACGGCGAACAGGCCGATTGGCCTCCATATCCCGGGCCGCCCTCTGAGGGTGGCGGTGCCCTGGCTACCACATCACGATAGGACGGGCCGGCGAGCGAACATCCCGCCGTAGCGTCGGTGCTCGCCGAGGGTGCACCAGATCGTGGTTCGACCGTCGGCCCCCAGAAAAAGTCTCCGGGTTCTCCGATCGAGGCAGAAGGCGCTTCCAGAGGGGCCGGTACCAACCGCAAGTTTGATCCTTGGGGGTCTACCAGGCCCTCGTTACTCCGGATATACCTTCGGAGAGAAGCGGGGATCACATCGATCTCGCTCTCGGGGAGCACGAGGCTGACGTGCCGCATTCCTACCCCTGCCCTTGACTGGCGGGATTGGGGAAAGGGCTCTGTCGCCGAATCGTACTCCCTCTCTGAATCAGAGAAGCGAACCGGTCGGATCTCTGTCCGGAATTCCGTAACATTCTTCCCTCGGTGTCGACGCCTTGCCTTCCTGCCCCTGGGCAGTTCTCCGGGGCAGGGCTGATCTCTGTCCTGGCGTCCTCCGGCCGCACTGGTACTGGGGCCAAGAGGACTAGAATCCAAGGTGCGAGGGGCACCGGGACAGATATCAAAGGGGACGCGGGGAGAGATGATTCCGGGCGGGCCTCCGGGCCAGGATCGGAAGGTGGGATGACCCATACCTCTTGGATCGGCCACACGGAGTAGATCCCGCTGGTGAATAGCGCTACCGCAAGGTGGTCCGCGGTGGCTATTGTCTATACCAGCAACCGGGAGAGTCAACCCAACCTGCCTTTGGGGCGGTCGGGGCCTCGATCTGGGTCGGGCATAGAAGTTCCCCTGCTCAGGATGCGCAGGGGCCTGGCGACTGGAGCCAACAGTGGCTCGGGCCAGTGCGGCCGCTGTTGCTAGGGCCCCAAGATGGGCATCCTCTTCCGCTCGTGCCCGACGTTGGCGTCGGGACAGACGAGTCGGGATGAGCGGTGCGAGCAGGTGGAGAGCCTGTTCCTCGACTTGAGGGGCCTGACGGCGGTGTCGCCGTGGCCTGGCGGGAGCCCTTATCGTGGATCCCTGGATCAGACCTCGGATAGGGTAGTCCCGGGCATCTTCCACTTCATCCGCATAGGGAAGGGAACTGTCAGAGCGCTCCGGGGATAAGCTCCCGAAGCGCTTGGACGTTGAGGTAGGCAGCGGTGCCTCCCTGCGCGGCCCTCGGGGGCGGTGGTGGTGGCGAGGTGCAGCCTCCTCAAGGTCTAGGCGAGCCATGTCCCTAGTGGGGATGACTCCCTCTTCCTCGTATCTCCGCACCAAGCTGTCGATCACCCTTCTTTGGATGACCTCCGAGGGGGAGAGAGGGCGTGGTTGCCCCGCAGCTGCGGCTGCTGGGACAACTGTGGAACGGGCGGGACCGCGCGGAGTAGCCGCGTCGGTGTTTCCCCTACCCCTGCGCCAGTGGGCGGGTGGCGATCGGGCACTGGATCGGGCGACTTGACTTCTGAAAGCAGGGAGAAGGACCCATTAACACTGACAGGAAAAAGGAATTGACAACCAACCATTAGCGCTACGACGCCTTCCGTGGGGGGAACCCAGGCCCTCGACGTTGCGAGACAGAGTGCCCGATGTCCCTTCCCCAGCCCCTGGCGGGTAAGACTGAATGCTTGGCCGGGCAACATGCCGGTCTTCCAACACCTCTGAAAGCCATCGGTCTTCGTATCGAGGAGAATAGATTCACGTCGGGTTCACCATTTTTCTGTTTCGGTGCGGATGTGCGTCGGGTTACGCTGTTCCGCCAGGACGCGTTCGCGCGTGCACCTGTCGACCCGAGGGGATAGGCGCGCGGCTTGTGGTCCCGCAGTCCCGCTTTCCAAGGGCGGGCGGCATCCGTCCCTTATTCAGGGGCGTCTGCTCCTTGATCGAAACCGGGATGATGGGATGTCGGCTTCTCCTTCCGTGGACGTCTCCTCGGAACTCGTCGCCTAATCCGGTTCTCCCTCATAGATTTAAGAATGTTCGTGAATCTTGTTCCCGGCGCCATATCTTCATGGACACCGGTTAATTACGCTGCATCCGCCCGGACGCTCCAAGGAGTCTGGACGGGGCAGCAACCTGCGGTGAGGAGACCGGGTGGCTCTGGGTGTCGGGGGCGTGTCTTGACACTGCGACTCTGCATGTCTGCCTTCCGTCCCTAATAGGGCTTCTCGAAGGCGTGATGGCCTGAGGCATCCCGCACTGGGTGCGGGGAACTGTGTTACCTGAGGTTTTCCTCAGCTTCCCATGTTTAACACGGGGTATGCCGCGAGTTTAACGTCCAGCGGGGACGGCATCGGACTGATCAACACGAGAAGTGGATCAGATGACAGAACCCCTTGCGGGGGATCTCCGACGCTGGGGCCAGCACATGGGCGGCTTCCCGGGTGATATGGAGTGGAATGAAGTGGCATGACCCCACCGGGATGTGGCGGCCCGGGTAAGGATCAGGATGGATGATGGAGTTAAGAGCTTGGACCCCGTAGAGGCTTCCTACGTACCGCACGTTAGCGCGGATCAGAGTCAGCGTAGTTCGGATGTACAGTTTAACGTCATGCTGGACGTCGGCAAGCCGACTCACGAAGGGGTCGAGGCCGCCGGGCGGAGGATTGAACCGAACCACCTCGCACAGAGGGGGATGGAACGGCCGGGTGGATCACAGTTTCACGTCATGCTGGACGATAAAAGGAGAAATGGAAAAAGGGGCTGTGGGGAGGCACAGTGGAGATACACACGGGCAGTCTCCCACAGTGGCGGATTCATAGGTGAATCGACGCAAGTGTGAACCCAAGAGGGGTCCACTCATGGGCGAACCGACGCGAATACGACCGGGACGACCAGGTGGTGGGCTTGAACCTCAGGGAGGCTTCCTACGTACCCTGTATAGAAGACAGGGATCAAAGTCCATGTAGTTCATTCTGTCAGGACTTACGCACTTGAGGCAGCCCGGATGCGGCAAAACTCAGTTGGAAGGGACTTGGACCGAAAGTAGGAGACACCTCGATCCCAGTCACACCCTCTACTGGCTTCGGCAGTGGGGGAGCGCAATGGAGATACACATGTGCAGCCCCCCACAAGAAACTAGGGGTTTGTAATACCCTACCCCGTAGGGAAAAGCCGCTCCCATTAAATCGTCCCTAAAGAGGGGCGATCCCGACATCCCTGCAGAGACGAGCGGGTGGGGGCCACATCCAAACCGGGGGGACCATGCGTGCGTAGCACGGGATCAGGATGCGGACGGTTTAACGTCTTGCCGGACGAAGTACAGTTTAACGTCATGTGTTGAGAACGAAGGTGCTTGGCAGTTTAACGTCTTGAAGCGCGGACGAATGATAAACAGTTGAATGTCTTGTGGCTTGGACGAAGTGCAGTTTAACGTCGTGCGGGACGTATGTGCAGTTTAACGTCATGCTGGACGAATATGCAGTTTAACGTCATGCTGGACGAATATGCAGTTTAACGTCATGCTGGACGAATATGCAGTTTAACGTCATGCTGGACGAAGTACAGTTTAACGTCATGTGTTGAGGACGAAGGTGCTTGGCAGTTTAACGTCTTGCAGCGCGGACGAATGCTAAACAGTTTAACGTCTTGTGGCTTGGACGAAGTGCAGTTTAACGTTGTGCGGGACGTATGCAGTTTAACGTCGTGCAGGACGTGGTGCAGTTTAGTGTCATGCAGGACGAATGTGCAGTTTAACGTCATGCTGGACGTGGTGCAGTTTAGCGTCATGCAGGACGAATATGCAGTTTAACGTCATGCTGGACGAATATGCAGTTTAACGTCATGCTGGACGATGATTGCCGCCGATGGGTCCGTGTCACTTCGCGCGAGCCTGGAAGGCTGCACGGGAAGACAACGCACGGTGCGGGCACCTGCGATGAAGATCATCGGGCGCCACGCAGGCGGGTACCCAAAGGGGGTCAAAGGGGGCGACCCTGGCGGTTTGCGCGCAAAAGAGGAGCTTTGCGCGCAATACCGCGGGTCGGCGCGCAAATGGATGGGCTGGCGCGCAATTGGGCCAGCGCTTTGCGCGCGGAAGGTTGAGATTGCGCGCACCGGGCTTCGGGTAGCACGTGGGGGCAACGGCTCATTCTCTAACGAATGGCCACTTTGAAAAAGGGGGGTGCGCGCAATCGGGCTGGATTGCGCGCACCCAGGGGCAATTGCGCGCAAGAGGCTTCTTTTGCGCGCAAAGGCCTTCGGGTTAAGGATTATTCAAAGGGAAGGAGCCAAGGGGATTGCGCGCGAAGGCGAACCCCAAGGCTCTTTTGCGCGAAAGAAAGGAGGTTACCTGAAGATCGACATTGCGCGCGGAAGGGGTTGGATTGCGCGAACGAGCGACGCTTCGGATTCTGGCAACCTTCAAAACGTCGGGGGTCGCCTTATATTTATAGGCAACCCCGGGCGCGGAATCCGGTCTCGGGCGCGGAATTCCCTTCGCGGGCGCGGAATCAGGACCCGGCGCGCAAGGGAGCCGTGCAGGCCACTGGCGCGCAAAATCGCGTGCCGGCCCAGCGCATTGCGCGCATCCCGGGAGGATTGCGCGCCGCGACTCGACTTTGCGCGCGGGTCTCTGAAATTTCGCGCAAGTCCTCCGGGCCCTCCAGAACGTGCCTATGACTCCAAATATCACTTCGCTTTCCGCATCCGGAGCTTCGTTTGGGAACAACGGACTTTTCCGGCGTCTACAGTAATCTAGACCAATGACTATGTTAACTCGAAAAGATGTAATTTTAATTTGGAAAAAATAATATGATGATTGTTTTAAAAAATTGAAATGAAGATTGGTGAATGCTTCAGTTCTGTAATTACCATCCTGAGATGGTGATTTCTTTTATTTATAATGATTCTTCATTGAATGGACTGGGATGTATCCTTATGTAGAATGATTCTTTAATTTCAAATGCTTCATGTTAGTTGAAAACTGTTATGTTAAATTACCCTACACATGATTTGGAATTAGCTGCAATTTTGTATTCATTTAAAATATGGAGGCATCATCTATATTGAGTAAATTGTGAAATATATACTGACAACAAAAGTTTCATGTATATATTCACTTAGAAATAATTAATCATTATACAGAGGAGATGGTTGGAAATAATCAAGGATTTTTATTTCGTGATCAATTACCATCAAGGAAAAGAAAATAATGTGGATGATGCATTCAGTCAAAAATGTAATTCTTCATTAACCTTGTTACGTTTTAAAAAATATCCACTGATTAACGATTTGATGAACATTGGCATAAAAGTTATTGGTGAAAGAAATTCCTCTGTTTTATTTCAAGAGTCTAAAAAATCATCCATATGAGATAGAATTATGCAAGATCATAAGGAAGATAGTGAGTTGAAAAAATAATTGTAGAGTGGGTTCCGAACGGTATGTTTTCAGATATTAACATTGATATTGATTGTGTTTTGAGATTTGGGATGAGTTTATCTATGCCTTTTGATTCACAGTTAAAGATGGAGTTTTTATGTGAAGCTCATAGTTCTCTGTTATTAGTTCATCATGGCAGTACTATGATGTATATAGATCTTTGGGAGTATTACTGGCGGGATGGAATGGAAAGACATATTGATTAGATTACAATGATGTGATTGACTGGTAATCATGTTAATGAAGTGCGGCATTTACAGAAAGGAATTCTTCCGTCTTTACCAGTTCCAGAGTAGAAATGGGAGAATATATCCCTGGACTTAGTTTTGGGATTACCAAGGACATCTCAATGTAATAATTCAATCTAGGTTATTATTGATCGATTGAAAAAATCAGCTCATTTCATTCCTATTGAAAATACTTTTTCTCTAGATCAACATTCTCAGTTGTATGTTTACGAGATAGTCAACATCGATGTAGTTCCGGTCTTCATTGTATCTAATCTTGATCCCATATTATATTCAATAATTTGGAATGGCCTTCAGAAGTCACTGGGTACTGAATTAAATATTAGTAATGCATTTCATCCCCAATCAAATGGGCAGTTATAACTAACAATTTGGACCTTGGAGGATAAGTTCCATACTTTCTCAATAGATTAATTGTGATGTTAGGACTAACATCTCTATCTGGGTATGTTTTCTTATAATAATTTTTTTCATTCCAGTATATGGATATATTCATTTGAAGAATTATAGGGGAAGTATTTTTAAACTCTAGATTATTTTTTGTTGAAGTGGGTGAAAAGATGTATATGAGACTAGAATTTGTAGAAGAGAATGGAGAAAATGTGTAGTTGATTCAAAAGAACATGTGAACAACTCAGAGTAGGAAGAAAAGTTATGATGATAAGCAAGGAAATGATCTTTCTTTTGAGTTGGGTTATTATGTCTTTCTCAATGTTTTTCCATGGAAAAGTGTGATGTGTTTTGGTTAGAATGGATTGTTGAGTCAGAGGTTCACTGGATATTATGAAATCTTGGAGAACATTTGTTCAGTTGTGTAAAGTTTGGAATTACCTCCATGTTTATCCTAGGTAGACAATGTTTTTCATGATTTAATTTTGATAAAGTATGCACCAGATTTATCTCATATTTTTACACCATGGTTAGTTCAGTAAGAAGAGAATATCTCTTATAAAGAAACACCAGTCCAGATTCCTGACTGAAGAGAGCACAAGTTGCTAAATGAGGTAATTAATAAGGTAAGGGTTTTGTGGAAAACAATATGGTCAAAGAGTCAATGTGGAATCTGAAAATGCTATACTGGACAAATCCCCCCAGTTATTTCATACGTGAATAAAATTACAGGGATTCAATTTTGAGAAGGGGGAAGGATGTAACATACCAGGTAAATAAAGAATATGACATTTTCATATATATTAATATTTGTGAGAAAAATATAAATTTTACTTTAAAGGGGATGCTACGTTCGATTGCGTACCTGATACGCAACAATGAGTTACTTTGAAATCATACGCTGTACACAACATTGGGACATACTGGAAAATAATAATATAATATTATTTTAAATGGTAGTTAATTCCTTGCTTTTGTATTGGCTGGAATGAACATAAATAACTAAAATATGATTATATATGTTTTTTGAATGTTTTTTCATTTTTCAAATAAAATTTAGAGGATAAAAATATGAATGATTCTAATTTTAAGCAGAAATTGTCTAATATTCAATAAAATGTTGATTTTCCTCCTTTTGATGGAGAACCCTCTTCAAATATAGTTTTTTTTCACTTTTATATGTTCTATTTAACAACATAAAATTCTATTATTATATTCGGGACATAGAAATTTACATTGGGTAGTTTTTTTTGTATTTATCTAATAAAATTAGATTTTTAATGAATAATGAAAAATATTGAACTTTAATTCAAAATTGCCTTTAAATATAATTTATTTTAATGGTTAGATTATCATTTTAATTATTTTTTAAGCTTAATTAGACTATATTTTTAAAATTTAATCCAATGTTGGTCATTGGATGTAATTTCACGTCGAAGTTGAACACAAATAAATGTCAATCTTTTGATAGTTAGTATTTCATAAAAAAAAGATTTTTTTGACAATGGGAATTAATTTTAAAATTAATTAATCCTACATTATTGTTTTGAATTTGGTAAAACATACAATTTATTGAAATCAGAATATCAAATATCAATTTAGCAGTATTTTTGGTATTTTTCTGAAAAACTTCATTTTTTAAGGAATAGTGAAAACACTACGTAGTAGTTAAAAAACTTACTTTTTCATTTAAATTAAATTTTACTGCTTCAATGAATGTAAGATCAATTATCTGACATAAATATTAATTATTATAAAGTTAAATGTGTTTCAATAATATGAAAATAATATTTGGTGTATAGTGATATTTTACTTTTATTTACCGAGGATAAAGTTAAAATTGGTAATTCAAGGTAAATATAATATTATAATAATATAAAATTAAACTTCCATGTGTCCTAATACTATTGGATGTTACATTTACATCCATGGGCATCTTTGGGACGATTTTGGGACCCCATAGAGCCACATAAAAGCGATAATGAAACTTTAAATTAATTAATTTAAAGTAAATAAAAAAATGACATAAACATATATATCTTAGTAATTCAATTATTACATGGGTTTATATAACATATATCATTGAATATAAATATTAATTTTAAATATAAAAATATTTCACGCATCATGGTATTTTATTTTAAATATTTTGACATCTAGTAACTAAAATTATTAATGATACAATAATGATGTTGTGTTTACCTCATTAATGTATATTTAAATAAATAATATTATAAGGAATAAAAAAATATACAAAACCATTAAAATTATTATATAATGATTCTATTTCTAACATGATTCATCTTATATTCTACATTAATTTGTTTTGGACCATTAGAAACTGAAAATCAGTATATATTAAAATAATATTTTCAAATGTTCATAAAAAGCCCCTCCTCCTCCTTATAAAAATCCCCCACCACTAACTCATTACTCAGAACTCTCAAGCACCTTGGACCATCCAACCTCTTCCCAATTAAGCTACATATATCCCTCTATACTAACTGGAAGCCTTACATTAGTCTTAATCCAATTCAAGAAATCCTTTTGGTTCAAACCAAAGGGAGTTACCCTATTTAAAGGTAACATATTCTCTTATGTTCTTTTGTTTTATTTTACCCTCCAACCCACTAAACTCATTTTACTCCACTATATAATATGATAATCTGTATAAAAATATACTAGGTTGTTTTTATCAGAATTATTTGAACTACACTTACGCACACATCCATCTAAAGGGTAATGGACATACTGTTTCTGTGGACGACAAACTAATATCTCACAAAATGATGATTGTTTAATTATATCCTACTACCTCTCACGGTAGACATTATAATGGAACTGTATTTATATGAGATATATATTATATTTATATTGTCTCTATGATTTTTAATTTTTCATTTATATCATACCTCTATGGATTTCATTATGGGTAAATGTGATTATTTCATTTAATGAAGTACGGACTACCGTCCCTCAAAGTGATATGACTCATTCATTCCTTATGTTGGACATATATATGATGGAGTAAATGGTATTATATATGATATTATTATTCAATTATAATATAACTATGTATAATTATGTTTTCATTCCATTAAAACGTGAAATAGAAATGAATGTAGCATTCAAGTATATGTACGGCTTACATTCTCCACGAACTGTGCATTTCATTTCTTATCTCCAATGTAATGTACTGTTATCAGTACATATATATATATATATATGACATATATGATATATATGATATCTAAATCATGAATTTCATTATGTATATAATGGTCTTTTGACCACATGAACAACATGTAATTATAAAGAGTTCATTTTTAACTCAAATTCCGAACATCGGAAAAACTTTCCTATATGAACTCAAATAATTAACTAATTGTCATAGAATGGTAAGAAGTGATATTAAATGAATAATAAACATGAAAATGGATCTTTATAATATATAAATTATCATATGTTTATTATTCAGAAAATTATATAGCGAATGGGTCAAGTCAGACACGAGGAAAGGGACTTCATCTCAATGTCCATTCATTGAGGTAAACATTGATTTATACAAAACATTCTGTTATAAAGTATATAATAAAACCCTATTACAATTCATTTCATTCAATGGTAATATTGTTTCTATGAAATGTTTTATTAAATGAAAAAAAGTATATTTTTTACATTCGCAGTGACAATGACCTCTCCGCCGCCATAATCGTTAGTTGGATCCCCTATAAACCTTAATGTTTTTAAAATGAAAAAGAAACCCCTTATTCTGTTTTTGTGTGTTTTGGTATAGAATATGGTTTTTGAAATTGATTTATTATTTCAATATCATGAAATAATTTATTTTTATTCCAAATGAAATGTTATTAGTGATATATATATATATATCCAATATTTATTGTGTTATATTTTTATAATGGTACATGGACATTTGACTTGTGATTACGTGATAAACTAAATGACGGGTGGTGTTGTGACAAAGTAGGATGAGTGTTTGTGTTATAACCGCCAATTCATTGGATGTTGATGTTGGTTGTATGGCTCTTCCATTTAGTGATATATGTCAAAGTTGACTGTATGGTTATTCCATTTAAGTATGTTTATGTCCCAAGTTACTATTATATGTTATCTGTTATTTCTAAGGGATTTATTGTAATCTTTTGGTTACAAAATGTTATTAAATGATCTTTTATTTAGTGAAGATTATTTACTACTTAATAAATTATAAAAGTATTACTTATGATAAGGTATTTATGGTTTACTTGTTGTTTTGAAAAATTAACAGTTTTCCTTCTTTGGGTATCCCTTACCGAGCTTTTTATGCTCATCCCATGTTTTGTTGTAGTGTTTTTCACAGGATGTATAGATGAATAGGGTCAAGGATGAGATCATGGAAAATTCATGATGTCTAAAATATGGAACTAGACATGTCTCTTTTTTTTGAAGAGTTTTGTATTTTAATATAAAAATGGATATGGAGTAGAAGTGTCTACATGTAATATTCAAGTTGTTTTGTTTATTTTATTACCTAATTCCATAAATATATAAACCAAAAAAATATCCTTAATGTGAATTATTATATTAATTCACGATTATGAAATTTTTAATGATAGGATCATATAGATATGGTAAATAATATCTTTTGGATTATAAGACTATTATGGGAAGTGGATAACCCAAAGATCAAGGTAAATAATGATTTATAAGATTTCAATCAGTTATTTTAATATTTTATTGAATACACTATTCATACATTAGTAAATATATTAAATCATTGTCAAAAACCTTTTATTCAAGGTTTTATGAGAATCAATCATATCTTACGTCATGTAAATATGTGCCAAACTCCATGTATTTATACCCATGTTACATGAACCTTTACCCCGTTTACACATTGTCAAGTCGGATGAAACCATATTCTATATGGTCTAAAGATTATTCCAGATATATTATTGAATACAATATTCAGGTCTAGGTATAATAATAAAATTGAGCCTAGTTTATTTACATGACACATGAAAATAACCAAATATTTAGTATTGAAAACTTGTGTCACTCAGTGTGTTTTGGATATAGTCCCATTAAAAATTTATGTCAACACTCCATGTATCCTACAAGGACAAGCTAGGATAGTGTTCAAAAAATATATTAAAATATGATGTTTGGTCCCTTAGTGTGGTTAATGACACATTCCATGTACTCTTAAGTACATTATATGTGCACGTTTGGTTATGGTTTTTATAAGGTTATCATAAATGAGATGTAGAATCATACACATGTGTAGACCATTATATGTTAACTTATTTGTAGAATGTAATGCTTTATATTTTATCAGTATTTAGGATCATATATAATGCATATCTGGTGGACAATTCTGCTGACCATTATGGAAATGGAATTTGTGTGTGAAAATGTATTTTGCTGCTTGAAAATGTTCGGTAACCACTATAAATGTTGATATGATATGGATATTTGAAATTTAAGATTGTTCAATAAAAAAATATTATTTTATTATGTTCTCTATGATTTAATTTTATAGTTGTGGGCCCCCTATTTAAATATTTTATCAATAATCCTTATATATACATGACATGTGATTTTTTCATACTAAAACAATGTTTAGTAACCCAATAATGATATGCCAGCTACTTGGGGAGGATCGGAATGTTTTAGAGGTTTTTATTATCAAAAAGTTATTTTATTTGTTATCCCACACATAGGATATGATACCACAAGCTATTATTAAAAAAAATATGAGGGTCCCATATAACTATTTTTAATGTATCATATTAATTTTAAGGAATTACATATTGTGAATAGGATAAATATGGATTTTTTTTTAATTTAAATATATTATGTATATCGTTTTTTCTTCAAGATATGAAATTAATATACATAATAAACAATGATATTATGATACTTTTTTTTATAAATGGTCTCTCTAAATGTTTTTAAGATCCTAATTTTCATTGAACATTGTTTAAGTGGTTGAATATCTCTATTACGTTGTTATCCTGATCTTGGAGAATGTATCACTATTATTTGGGAATCAATTTCCTATTTCATTCTTAAATGTGTTTTGATATTACCATATATTTTTATATTCCTTGAATATTTTGGGAATCTTTCTTTTTATTTATATACATATAATTTTATAATCATTTAAACTACACAATAAGTGTATGTTAAAATATTTTTTATTATTTTGTCACTATTGAATTTGATTCTTAGTGATGGATGATAGTTCATGGAAAATATAATTTTTAATAGTATTCACTACACATAAATTCATACATCATGGAACAATTATTTCCTAACTACATAACAAGTTTTCCTATTGAAACATTCTAAAATATATTTCTCATTCATATTTTTCATTGTGTGATGCTGTATTTGATAGTCCTGTTCATTGTCATGAATTTTTTATATATTATGATTATTTATGTTTACTATTTGTGGTTGGTTAATAAATATATTACACTTCTGATGCATATCTTATACATGTCTATATAGGCTATGTCATCCCTTATATATATTTGAATTATCTATACTTGTATTTATCTATGTTCAAATTAAAGATTGGCTGGGGGTTGAACACATAGCCTACAAAATGAACAGTATATTTATAATATGATTTTAGTTTTATATTTTTAGTTTATAATGATATCAGGTAATTAAATATATTAAATTATATAATAATCAAGTAAATTTTAACTATATTAATAGTATCAAATATTATTTAATAGAATATAAATTTTTCAAATATTAAAAAAATAAGAAAATAAATTTATTTTAATTTCTAGAATCTATATTAATATTCATATTAACAAATACACACAGGTTATATTCATTTAAATAAAATATGAATGATATCATCATGGATTGTATATTTTATATCCCAAATAGAATAATAAATTGTGTTTTATATTCACAAGAAAATACATCACTCAAAAATATATGATTCGAATAGTATTCCTATGATAACATAGGGAATAATACTAAACATAATGATGTTAAATTTTAGATAAGTAAATATATTTCTAATAAATTTTTATTTCCAAGAGGTTCTTTATAATAATGTGATTTTCACTAGGTCATATTGAAGAAACTAATAATAATTACTAGAGATGATTGAACGATATGTTGATAAATAAAATTTCTATAGAAAAGGTAGTTTGATGGCTGATAATAATATAGTTTATCTTAAAATGATTTTCTAATATTAATTTAAATAATTAATTTTGTAATCCATAAATGTAAAATATGTATGATAAGAAATAATATATGAATTTACTATTGAAGAGACCATAATCTTGATAAATCATAATTATTAATGTAATGAAATAAAATTGAATGGGGTGTGACAATATTGAACATGTGGTCTGAAAATAAAAATCCCAAAATTATCCGAACAGATTATTCAAAAATATGAAATTTCATTTTTTTTATTCGGATCAGGTGATGATGTTTCATATTTCAGAATGTGGGTGTTGTACGACATCCTTGATAATATCTCATTATCATTGATAAAACCAATAAATATTATAAATTGATGTAATATTTAATTTAATTAAGAATTATTTTATAAAAATGTTGTGTCTTATGTTTTTGTTTTAGTGTTTATATATATCATGGATTTTACATATGATGAATTTTTATAAATATAAGAAATTTCATATCATCTATAATAAAATCCAATGTTTACATAATAATTCCTTTTGAGCACAAATATATTAAAGTATTTAAATAATACCTAACACACATTAATAACAATGATTATGTTGTAT
The DNA here is from genome assembly GCA_963277665.1 of Viscum album. Taxonomy (NCBI): domain Eukaryota; kingdom Viridiplantae; phylum Streptophyta; class Magnoliopsida; order Santalales; family Viscaceae; genus Viscum; species Viscum album. The sequence goes on from OY728158.1 coordinate 1,599,414,074, forward strand.
GTAAATATTGTTCATCATTCAATGGCATGTTTTTTGTGATATGTTAATATTAAAGTTACTAATGGTTCATTTCAATATATATATATTATATCTATATAAATCAGTGATACTTGTGTCTAGACTATCTCTCTTAATCATTGAACCTATAATTCCAAGAAAAATATCATTGGAATTATTAGGTTATATACTTTATTAAAATTAAAAAATTTGAGTTTATCATAGAACCCTACATGTAATGTTTTATTAATTTATACCATTATTATGTTATCCATTTGATAGATCTCATAAATAGGAGTTTGTGTATATTTTATATCATGAAAATGGTTTTCCTACTCCAATATGGGATTTGTTTTGTCCTAAATATTGGTTATTAAATTAATTATATTGTTTTGTAATATGGTCGAGTTGTAAAAATGCACCTTGTTTAGTGATATTTCATGTTTTCATTAAATTGGAATAACGAATGATGATGTATTCATTTATCATGATCATTCATAACATGGGTAACGATGAATATTAATGATAACCAACATTTATATCATTTACTATATTTCTAGTGGGGTTAATCACTGTCTTAGAGATAAATATATTATAAATATAAACCATCTATATAGATATGTATAGTTTCAATCCTTTTTTGATGAATGTGTTTGATAAAGATCATTCCATATAGATTTGTAACATTAGTTGCAAAAATTTATTGTGATAGGTCGCTTGTTTTTTATTCTTATGGACTGGTAATTCATAACCATTATGAAAACTATATTGTTTCATAGGAAACAATATTAGTCATTGTTAATATATTAATATATTTATTAGTTATGATTTAATGTGATTTAAAAAATTTCGTTATTTTATATTATAGATTTTCCAATGTACATTTGAGTTTTAAGAAAATGTTCTTTTGAATTGTCTTTGGTTCGTGTTAAATATAATGAAATATTAAATCAAATATGAACCAAATATAAGTATATTTTAAAAATGAAATAATATAATAATTATTACATAAATCATGTATAATGTGATATAAAATATATGATATGTCATATGGTAAAACATAAATAATACATAAATTAATTTACAATATGATTTTATTGTATTCAATATTGAATATCATATAATATTATTATATCATTTTTATGTCATATAGTTTATCATATTCGATAGTTCAATGAAATAGTTGTTTTTTTATAATAGTTATAACATAATTTATTTATTTTTTTAACAGTAAAAATAAATAAATGGTTAACATCAAGTGAAATATTTATGTGACAAAAGCTCTTGTGAACTACTATCCATTAAAGAGATATTATAAAACCATTGACCCATGATTGATGATTATAAATTTATACATTAATTCATGGAAGGATATATAAAGTGGAATTTCTCTAATATTTTAATAAATAAATGGTTAATCTTTTTACAAAAAAATTCATATAATTTTAATTCCTTCATTATAATATAGTCGTAATATAATTCTAATTTCGTATTACAATATCTTATAATACTATGTTGTTATTTTATTACAAGTGTGGATGAAAGGATCCACACTATGGAAACAAGGACTGTTTTTATGTTTTATAATAAATTCATTATTACAAAACATCTATCATATATGTAATGGAATAATATTTTTACATATCATAAACTATTTTATGTATGTGATATATCATCAAAACCAAATAGTATATCCATTAAAAATTGTATACATAGATATAGTCCTTGGTAAAATTGTGTGATAATAATTCCCTTTTCATATTCATTGTTTAATGGTAGAATAATTACACTTGGATACCAAATATAGAATATCGATTGAATGTTTTTTATTTTTAATATTTGAAAAACATATGATTCAAACACAAATATCAAGTAACTAATATATTATGATATAAATAGTGTATCATATGAATATAAAAATGACGGTTCAATATATAAATAATATATACAAATAATATTTATATACAAGTACATAAAATGTCATCAATAAAAAATTACACTAATAAATAATGTACCTATGTTTCAAAAGTGATATCCCATGTTTATAGGTCAATTAAATATATTGATGTACTTTAACCACACGTTAGGGATTTGTAGGGGGTTTAAATAGATGATCCTATCAATATGTACTCACTCTATAAGAATTTGGATATATCCAAACCTATGATTAAATTAAGGAACCATTTTTCCTCTCTGAAATTGAATCCCAAGTACTTAACAAAAACAACATTAAATTTTTTAATTTTGATATTCCTTGCATATTTTGGTCATTTTTATCCAATTGGGGAAGACATATTTCATAAAAAGTAAGTGCAAAAAATTATCAGTGTAATCAATAAAATGATATTTACAAAACAAATTAAGGTAGGTTATGAGTTTCACATTGTTTTAATTTTCTCAATTCATTTTCTACTTCTAAAGGTCAAGAGAAATATAGTAATCGGTTATTTTTAAAATAGTAAACAAAAAACTTATCACATTATTTCAAAAACACAATATAATTAACCCATATATATCCCCATTGGTTATTCTATGTCTTATATATGTTATTTGAGTTATCCCAAAAGAATAAATTTGTAATGAAATATTTTATTTATTTGATTTATTTATAAATATAATGTACTTTTATGGATTTGGAAAATAATTCAGTTCCTACCTGATTATACTCATCTATAATAAATCTAAAATATTTATTATTTAGAATTTATTATTCATATAATAATTTATTATATCATTAAATTAAAAATTGTCAATATCAGAATTAAAACCTCATAATCTCCACATCATGATTCATTTGAATTAAAATCATGTATGTAAAAATTTAGACTTTACTAAGTATCAATCTTTTTTATAAAAAATAATTGATATTTTAAATTATTATGTATTATTATATTAATATTTATTATTTATTATTACAATGATAAAATAATAAATGGTCTTATAATTATTGGTTTTTACTTTTATTTATAATTTGAGAATTTAATGATAATAAAATTGATGATGAAATATTTAAATCAATATTTTCTTATTAATATTCATGTTATCAAATTATATCAAATCGTTATATAAATAAACGGTATTTATTTTAGTGTTTATAAGAACCATTCGGATATATTATATTGTTTAAAATCAATTATGTTATATTTCATTTACTTTTACTAATATATTAGTGTTTTCAATGGCCGCAAAACCACAAACTAATGACTAAATAGACATTTGGTGATAGTAAACCTTTTTTATAGTACATTTTTTTATTTTAATTATAAAATTCAAAAAAAAAAATTTATTTTTTATTCCTTAATTTATTATATAATTAATTTATCTAACTCTAGATTTCATATTTTATTATATAAATCATAACATTACTTATAGGTGTTTAAATAATGATTGCTCTGGTGGAAAATACAATCTTTTTAGGATTTCTAATTAGTAATTCTGTCTTTTTATTTCTCAGAATATATTAATAAGAAATATCATTATTTCTCAATATTAATGTAACCATTTTTTACATTTTCACATTTTCCAAAATAAAGATTGATCAAAAAAATATTTATCAAAATATCCCCTTATATCATAATTTTGTATTTACTATATAACGTGGATTTTACTTATTCTATGATTATAGGTTTTTTGACAACTAAAATATAATAGAAACCCCTGAATTTACATTCTATCCAATGAAGATAATAAAATACCACTTATAGAGGGATTATATGGATCATGGATCATTATTCAATCATGGTATAAATTTTAATGAAAAAATAATTGTTCATTATTTATGGGTTATCAATTTTACCATTCATTTTGATTTCATTTTTAACTGTAAAAATAAGTTTTATAATTAATGTTATGTGTTTTATTATTTTTCAATGATGTAGATAATTATTTACAAAATGAGAATTATTTTATTGATATAATGTTATATTGAATTTTAAATTGACTAAGGAATGATTCTTCAAATACATTTTTTAACAATGTTGTTTAGGATTTAGGATATTAAATAAAATTTGAGATATAATATTTCATGAAAATTTGGTTTCATATCCCCTAAACAATTATTAGAAATTTCATCTAATTGTTTACAATATAACAACACTCTATAAGTTGTGTAATATTAGATAACTTTGTGTGTACTAAAACAATGACATACCACCAAATTTGACTCCCAAATAAAACCAATCATTGATTATAATGAAATTAGTTTGTTTTATATTGAAATGAAATAGACATTATTTTTGGAACCATGGTATTCTTTGCATGATTTGGAGTATGGTTTGTTTTTTTGTCAACTGTAATTGGAAGTTCATAATGTGTACCAGCAAAGTGAGCATACAGTTCACGCAGACAACAGTATTGAAGGTGGCGTCGTTTCCCAGTGTTTCTGGAAAAGCTACATGCATGTTGTGTACTCTAAGTAGTGGTAACTTGTGCGCCATATGTTTTTCAAAATCAAAACATGGAAAAATGGAAAAGGGATATGGGTTGCGCATGTTTTGGGCTGGTCACGCAAGTGACCTGCACACCGAGAAAAGGACTTTCCTGCTGATGCCCAGGAGGATTTCAAACTTGCGCGCCGGTTGTTATTAATAATCAGAACATAAAAATATGGAAATTGAATGTAGGTTTCACAAGTATTGGTGTGTTCGCGCAATTGAGTAGCGCGATAGAGGCGAGGGTGGATGGAGTTGCGCGCAAGGACCTGCGCACCGTGAGGACACATGCACGCCACCACACAGGGGGTCTAGTTTTCCTCTATATAAGGGGCCACCCTTCCTCGTTTATAATGAAATTAAAGACTTATATATTTTTTGAGCTCTCATCGCGCACGTGGTTGAGTCGCACAAGTTGTAGTTGGGTCGTGCATGTTGAGGTTGCGTGCCGGTTGTTGGTTGCGCGACCAAGGCGGTTTGTTAGTTAATGGTGCGAAAGTTTGGATTTGAATGAGGTAGTGTTGCGAAAGTGTGTTGGTGTCACCTGTGCACCGATTTTGGTACCGTGCAAGTGACTTGCACGCCATTATTGAAACATTTTCATCGGTATTTGAGAAGCGTCTTATGTGAGGTTGTTGCACACCGGTCCTTTTGAAGCTGAATGAAAACTGGATGATTTCCCGATTCCTTTGGTGCAAAGGGGGATTAGTATACGAGTTAAATTTAGACTTCAACAGAGAATCTACATTCAACAGATTATGAATTATTTTTCAATGATGAAGAGACCATCACCTATATAAACTAAGGGCGACTTCACCAAGGGGAGTGAGCTAGGGGGAGTCAACAAGAGTGACCTGAGGGATGCTGTGAGCTATTCTTAAACTTTTGTAATGGAAGTGAGCCTAGGATAGAGTGACTCTTCCCAAATCCTTATAATTCATAGCTAGCGAAGATTATTGGTAATTGGTATGATCGAAAACTTGTCGGCATATGATCCTTGGACGTAGTCCTTAGTGGTGAACCATGTAAAAAGTGTAGTGTCCTCTCTGTGCATGTGAATGTTTTCTTTTCGATCATTTTAGTCATTCATGTTCAACAAGTTCCTACAAATGTGGGAACAAGATCCGTCACATTAAAATAAAATGTTTCCATGCTGATTCACCCCTCCCCACTCAGGGTGTCCCAGGGTCCTTCAATTATGACATTTTATAACATTTTGTAAAACATTTACACTTCCTATAGTATTATTAAAATTTCATTTTTTTTCATTTTTATACTTCATATCATTTTAATCAATCCAAAATAATATGAAAATTCATATTCCTTGGGATATACATTTACACGAATAGGATCAAACCCTATCATGACTATATACCTAATTAATGTTTTTTGAGAAAAAGGTCCAAAACAATCCATTCCCCGAAGTGGGCTAATAAAAGCATGAATGTAATAGAGAATTATATTTAATTCAATCCCAAATGATTATGTAGAATTTAATGTTGTTTATTTCTGTCCTAAAAATTAATTTAAAGAAATAATATAATTGAATCACTCATATTATGTGAACAAATTGAAATTATTTTCCTGATCTAGTCGAAGATAAATCTACCAAAATATGCACGACAATAATTTGGTATATATAGTATCATTTCTTGTAATTAAAAAAATTAAAAATATTTAATATGAATATCGGTATAAATAGGGATTGTAACGAACCAGAATATTATCAGTAGTTTTTCCTCCATTATGATTAATAAGGAAATATTTTGTAATGTAGTATAAAACAACATAAGTACATGAGTATGAATATAAAATTTTCTTTATATTAATTTTAAATTTACATTTGGATAATAAAAATGACCATATGAATCTAATGAATTACAACGGGATAGTAATAAATAATAAAAAAACACTGAATATAAAATTTGGATCTAAAAAATCCCATAGTATAATCACACACACCAAAAACACTTTAGAAATGAATTTTTTTATTATTAATAAAAATTTTATTTTAAAAATAGATATTATATATATTTACATATGATTAAATAATATTAATGATCAAAAAATTGGAAATATGATCTTTTCTTCTACATTTAGAGCCCATATAAACCTTACAAATTTGACTTCTGGAATAGAAAATTTTCTATAGAAATAGTAATTTGAAAATTGAAATAGTATATCGACTTTTATGATTTTATAATGTCCATTATTAGATTAAAATCCCTTTTAGTAATGTAATTTTATATTTAGGTTTCTTCAGAAAATATAATATGACATATCTAAATAATAATACTGGTTAATATTTTTTTAAAATGATCAAAAAATTTATTATATTTGTATAAAACATAAAACAATTCATGATATATTTTTCCACTATGGATGAAAATGTGTGTTCACTAACATTTGATACTCATCATGAATATTAGACACATAAGGATATTTTTTCTTTTCAATAGAATTATGTTGATGCATTTAATTATACCAAAATGGGTCACAGTTTGTCAATGAAATGGTTTATTCTTATGCAATAAAGAGTATTTTATCCAGCATCATGCACTAATAGAATTAAATTAAATACTCATAAATGTGAGATTGTCTCATATTTAGGAGAAATTCTTGATCTATCTATCATATATATTCATTGATTTTTTATTTATTTTTGATCCATTGAGTATTATATAGGAATTGATGGATATGAATACTATAATAGTTTGGTATATAACAAGGTTTAATCATAAAAATGATATAAATATAAATTTAATGGAGTATTATTATGCCATTCTGTTTGTCAATTTAATGGAATATAATGTGAAATGTCTTCTCTCAAGAAATACCTTGGGTTTTCAATAAATTTATTGTTTTCAATGGATGATAAATTATCATATTTTTTAACTCATCCTATGATGACTTTTTTAAAATAAAATTAATGAATATGATTTTTTATATGCATTAGACATTATATTACTTATATTTATGTAATATATTTTGTTTTTAGAGATCTCTTTTACATATTTATAGTTAATTTGGGTTTCTCTTAACCCTATCATCCATTTACACATCATTAATTTTTTTAGATATTTTAGTTTAATATCTAATCATGTAGGATGTTTAAGTTTCACAATAATATGCTTTAATAACTCTAATGTGGGAGGGAATATTAATTTCCTTTATTATGATTTTTTTTAGTTTTTGATCCAAAAAAGAATGTTCTTTGTGTCCTGATTTTTCAGGATTCTTGTAAATTATTTATTTTATATAATTTATATATTTAATTTATTACTTAAAAATATAGTTTCTAAAAATAATATATGTAATTTATTATATAAAATAACAAATCAAGAAATATTTCCTTAATTAGATAATCTTTGAATGTTCTTGGTCCATATCACTTCTCCATTTTAAAAAAAAATATAAAAATCATGACTGATCTATCCATAGAAAAAATAATTTTATAAATTTATAATTTAAGGGAATATAAATAATTAAATATATAATGGTAGTAGAGTTCAATGTTTTAAAATAAAATGTAAATAAATTATACTATAAATTGAACAAATTATTTACAAAACACATAAGATTTAATGAACCAAAATGAAATAAATAACAATATATTTGTTATATGGGATGGAATTTAAAATTCATATGGATTTTCAAAATGTATCCCAATTAAAGAAAATTATTATTCGAACTTAGATAATAAATACCTATAAATTCATAAATTTGGATTACAACTATATTCATGTATGTGGACGAGTCCCTTGTTTATCAGCCACAAGGTCACCCTAGATAAGACAAGCATTGTATAGATTCTTAATTTTACTAGGATTTCATAAATAAAAAACCCATACATAGATGGGAAAATTCCAATTGTTATTGAATTTATAATAAAAAATAGTTTTGTTGTTCTCCCATTCAAAACTACATTGTATTAAAATGAAAAAGTATGTAAATAATAATGTTAATTAATGACATAAACCAACAAAATTTCATAAAATAAAATTTTGATACAGGTATATTAACACATCATTTGAATAATTTAAATCCCATAAATAGTAAAAATATATAAATAATTAATTTATCATTGATTGATAAATGAAATAATTAAAAAATAAAATTCTTAACCCAAAACCATGAATATATTTCAACTATTCTCTATTATGAATTGTTTCTTTTTTCGTATGGAAATCCAAAATCCTTTAAATCAATTATAAGTGAACATGTACTGTCTACATCTATTATAAATACAGATAACTCAGTAACTGTTTATATTGTGGACTTCCCTCGTATTAAAATTTTAGAACGTCACTTGTTTCCCTGATGTGAAATAAATCAATATCAAAATGAAAATTTCATTCTATTCTCCCACAATTTTGTTATTATTTTTTATTATGGTTAGTGTTTATTATATTAATTTATTCAACATTTTCCAAAAATACTTATGAATATATTCATTTTCATTGGTTTAAAATAAAAATAATGAATCTATATAATCATATTCAAATACCTCAAGCCTTGTCTTATATTAAAATTAAAATTTTCAATAAAAACAGTGAAATTTTTTAGCAACTTTACAAGTAAAATTTAATACAATTTTATTAATTGGATCAGTTTAAGAAAATTACATCATTTTTAGTGTTATTTAAACATTTTGAAATTATTTGTATATAAAAATAATGTAATTATTTATTACACTATATAGATGTATATCATATGGAATATGTATTTTTAATTTCTATATATATTCTTTTAGGATTTTATAGTTATTAAAAGGTGTTATGTAGATATTTATGGTACAATAGTGACCCAGTAGATCATTCTTGGTTATATAAGGGGAACAATAATTTCTAGATCCCATTGACTTGTACGATTGTTCCTTCTAGAAATGGGGATGACCTTGTTTGTTTAAGGTTCTAACTTTCCAATCAGTTTCTAATAGTTTTATTCGTAGAACTGGATACATCCAATGATTCTATATCCATTTGGACCTACATTCCAAAGGTAGGTGCCCGTTAGTTATGGACCAATGACGCTTATGATTTTTCATTGGTCGGGAGGACAGGTGGTCAATCTCATCACACATTTTTTGGGGTAATTATTACCTACAACGGGACTCTCTTAAATATTTATGTTACATTCACGAATACTTAATAATTCACCAAGCATGAAAATGAATTTTCCTTTAGATTTTGAAATCAATGACTAATAGGTATGGTATTTAGAGTATATTTTATATGTATTTGAGGTTCTTCATCGATAGATAATTATCTGTATTTGTTAGATATTCTTAGTCAATCGTATCCATCAATACATTATATATAAATCTCTTGGTCATTATGATAACCATACTGGTGTTGAAGCCACTCAGTGAGGCATTTGAAGTTTATTGTCATTCAAAAACATAGGTATTATTTTAGTGTTGGGGTCGTACCCACAGATGGGTACCTACGTATCCTAGTTAAAAAGAAATGAATCAGAACCCACATTGTCCTATAGGAAGGATACCGTTTAATGTCATGTGGGACGGAATAGAATTAGTGAAAGGTTGGATTGAACCTTATAAAGTCTTCCTATGTACTCTAATTTTAAGAAAGAGATCAAAGTCTACATAGTTCGGGTAAAGAAATATGGGATTTACGCATGGTTAATGTCCCAGAAAGAAATGTCATGAATACATTCACACTCTATGATCACGTGAGTCATGCTCGGTGTGAAAAGAAAGAGGTATTAGTATGCTTGACGATGGTTCCATAAAAATTTCAGTTATGATAAATTAATTGTGGATTACATATGTATGATGACCCGAGTAAATTAAGATTACGACTTAGTCAAGGAAAGAAGCTCAAATGAAATGTCCATAAAGTATTTGTACCTTATAGAGATTTTGAATTTTAACTTAGGACCTACTCCAGAAAAGGAAGACCAAATTAAGAGCGACTTATGGTTCGGTTTTATTCTTGCGAAGGAAGCCCAAATCAAAATAAAATAAGGTTTGGGCTTACTCCTGAGAAGGAGGCCCAATTAAGGGGAACTTATAACCTGGGGCTTAATCATGTGAAAGAGGCCCAATGTTAAAGGAAATTATGATTGGGACTTTCCCCTGAGAAGGAGGTCCAAATTAAGAGGGTCTTATGATTGTTTTTTATTCCTAAGAAGGAATCCCAAATCAAAATAAAATAAGGTTGGGACTTACTCCAGAGAAGGAGGCCCAATTAATGGGAACTTATAACCTGGGGCTAAATCCTGAGAAGGAGGCCCAAAGTTAATGGAAATTATTATTGGGAATTACTCATGAGAAGGAGTCCCAAACAAAAAGATCTTCTCATCTCAGAGGATGAGGTTATAAATGAAACCCCTAACCATGGTGACATAAAGCTTCTAAGTCACATGGTTTTGAGAGAGGTTCTTACAGAACTCCTTTTAGAAAAGGAGGCCAACAATGGAATCATGCCATAAATGGATTTGAAGATGTTTTTTAAGGCTGTATCCTGAAGAAGATAGGTGGATTTGAAGAAAGGTGGTGACCAGGAAGGGGGCGTGAAAGTATTGTTTTGGCGCGAATGTTTTGGTCGCGCATGAATACTTGCATGACATGAGTCACCTGTAGGTTTCGGGTGCAGCCGAAGCACATTGCTGGGTTTTCCCAACATTAATTTTAGAATTAAACGATGTTCAATCCGAGATCTGTCATGATATAAAATGATGGATCTTTGGAATAGAACGATGAATGGAAGAGAAAAGTAGAGTCCCGGAACCATTGAGATATGATCATCATATGTTGGTTTTAATTAATTTAATTAATTCATAAGAATTACCTCGATGGAATTATTTCTTCATTGGATTATCCAGTCATGTTCAAGTGATCCATCATTGAATTGTAGAATCCAAGTACATGATTCCTCTAGCGGTGATCCAAACGTGCTCCACATATCTCTGGATGTCGCCAAATGGATCTCTCGGTGCTAGCGTGGAAGAGCCTTTACTTGCGATGTCCGCCTTCAACTGCCTTGATCTGGTGGAGGATCTCACTTTTGAAACATGTATACGTTCTTGGTGGAAAAAGGAATTGTTTCTTGGCTTGAGAGTATTTCCCAATCCTTTGTGCACAACAATGTCTCTCACTCAATGAGAATAATGTAATTTGGGATTATAATAATCAGAATAATAACATGAATTAATTTCCCGAAATAATTTATTCATTTCATTTAATTCATAGTAATACCCCATGACTTAATAATGACAGTTGACCATCATTTTTACTTGACATGCACCCAATATATTACATTTAATATCATTTAATTAAATAAACAATATTTTCTCACGATTCCCGAAAAAACAAACTACCCCGCGTGTATATAAATATACACGGTGTGTACTTTTATTTTTCCATTTTATTTATTTCCTCCACTATATTTATTACACCTTGAGTAATGGATATTTATTTCTTAAACAAATGTAACTACATTACTTGCTAATAAATATATAAATTATTTCACCCACAATATATTCTCTCGAATAACTAGTGTCGAATTAAATGAGGCCAGGCATCCTTAAATAATTATTAAACCATATTCGGGAACAATATTTATTTAACTTGTTAAGTTATTATTTAACTGAGATACATGGACACACTTAGTGTGTGACCCTCTAGGCCTCTATCTCAGTGGAATTAGGCGGAGCCTACCTAAAGTCAAAGGTTAGAATCAAGCAACACTCCAAGGAACCGATAGAGAAAGAAGATAAAGCCGAAATGACGTGTCACCTCCTATGAACACTTACCGTATAATATAATCCCTTGGTATCGATATCTCCAGTCAAGCGGGTTGCATGCTAGTGCCATCAACCCATGTGCTTGATTATTCTTTCTTTGACTTCCCAGAATTGAACTCTCTAATACCTTACAATGGACATGGATTTATATAGGCTATATCAATTCCATCAAAGGGTCTGAGATATCTACCTCCTTTATGGAACAGAAGGGACAAATCCTTTCTCGCATTATCTATTAATGTAGTATTACTCATGACGCACCCAACGTATCCTACCTCACTGAGAACAGTGTGTCGTCATAGTTTTAATCAATACATCTAAGTCCTCATGTTTTAATACCCATTAATAATAATCTTAATGTCTAAGGACCAATACACACATTCGTAGATAGGAACATCCAATGACACTATGAAATGTTGATTTCCTACTTGCGGGTCTCATTCTCATAATATCCTCTTGGATATTACCAAGAGAACACACCATGGGAATGTGCATCAATGTTTTATGAGTCCTCACCCATAATAACCTGTATTATTTGTGTCCCTCAAATAATATCATCCAGCCATAGAACATATATTCAAGAACAATGTTATGGAACTTCTGGGTTATCATCAAAGTAGGGATCCGCTATGACCCAATAATGCAACAGCTTTCCTTAGGACATTATCAAATGCATTGTCACATAGAAGAACAATCAACATGTGATAAGGCATTTATTAATGAATAAAGTACAAATTAGTTGGTTCTAGGGCACCAACTCTAACAGACTCCCGCTTGGACTAGATCCAACTTCTAACAAACTTTAACCCACTATCTCTCACATGATATTCATGCTTATGTTGAGATAGGAATTTATTCCTGGGGTCCTCCACATTCTCTTTCGTGGACACTCTGCTCACTGCAACATCACCCCTTTGATAGAAATCCCCCAAGATGTGATACTTCTGGAGTATGTGCTTTGTCTGTTGATGTGACCTTGGTTCTCTTGCAAGATCCACTGCTGTAGTGTTATCATAATACAATGTAATGGAATCATTACTGCTAGGCACCACATCAAGATCCTTGACAATGTTCCGAATCCAGACATCTTCCTTGGCTGCATCAGAAGAATCTATATACTCGGACTCCACAATAGAATCGGCGACAACTGGCTGCTTTAAACTCGTCAAGCTCACAACTCCTCTATTGAGACAGAAAACATATCCAAATTGTGACTTCAGATCATTCTGATCTATTTTAAAACCAGTATCAGCATACCCCCTGATGACAAGCTCCCTGTCTATTCTATAAAACAAGAACATATCCTTAGTTCTTCTCATATTCTTAAGGATTGTCTTAACAACAGTTCAATTCTGTTCTCCTGGGTCTGCTTGATATCTACCTACCATGCTCAGTGCAAAGTCATCATCGAGCCTGGTAAAAAAATGGCATACGTGATGGATCCTATAGCTGAAGCGTATGGGATCTTACTCACTCTATCTTTCTCTTGTTTTGTCTGAGGACACATTTTCGTAGAAATATGTAATCCATTTTACACTAGAACCAATCCCCTCTTGGATTTTTCCATACTAAATATCATTAGTATCTGGTCAATGTATGTACCCTGACTTATTCCCAGAAGATTCATGGATCTATAACGAATGATCTGGATCCCTAGAATGTAGGATGCTTCACCTATGTCTTTCATGGAGAAGCACTTGTTCAACCAGTCCTTAATTGAATTTAAGGCTGGTACATCGTTTCCAATAAGCAATATTCCATCAACATATACTACTAGGATAACGACTGCATTACCCTTAAACCTTCTATAAACACATGGCTCACATTCGTTCATAATGAAACCAAATTCCTTTATGGCTTAATCAAATCAAATTTTCCATGACCTGGATGCTTTCTTCAATCCATAAATGTATTTATTCAACTTGGAAACCCGTTTGGCTTCACCTGGTGTCACAATCCCCTCTGGTTGGGTCATATAGACATCTTCCTGAAGGTTCCGGTTATCTAATGATGTTTTGACATCCATTTTCCAAATATCATAGACATAGTAAGCTGCTATGGCATGTATGATTCTTATGGATTTAATCATGGAAACTGGCAAGAATGTTTCATCATAGTCAATTCCTTGATGTTGTCTAAATCCTTTATCCACTAGCCTTTCATTATAGGTGATAACTTGACCTTCCATGTCCATCTTTCTCTTGAATAGAAATTTGCATCCAACATGCTTTACATCAACTGGCTCTACGACCAGAACCCAGACTTGGTTCTGATACATGGTATCCATCTCAAAATTCATATCTTCTAGCCATCCTGTTGTTTCTGAGCTTTCTACCGCTTCCTTATAGGAGAGAGGTTCATCACTGACCAACAATAATGATTCACCATCCTCGTTGACTAGGAAACCAATTCTCTTTTGTTCCCTTACCTCCCTTGTGCTCCTATGCAGTACCTGGGATTCTGGAACCTCTTCCACGGGGACCTGTGGAATTTGATCTTGTACCAACTCCTGTGTATCTTGAGCATCAACTTCTTCGAAGTCAATCTTGCTCCCATAATCCTTCTTGATGATTTGCTCCCTCTCAAGAAAGATGACTTGTCTGGTGACAGTCACTTTCTTGTCTTGAGGGTTATATAGGTAATATCCTTTTTTTTCCTTGGGATATCCTATAAATATACACTTCATGCCCCGGGGTACTATTTTGTTGCATGAGAACACCTTAACAAATTCCTCACATCCCCATACACGTGTGTGCGACATAGTGGGGTTCCTTAAATTCCATAACTCGGATGGAATTCCATTTTCTGCCTTAGTTGGAACTCAGTTTAATGTGTATACTGCAGTTTGTATTGCATATCCCCAAAAGCATAATGGAAGATCTGCATGACTCATCATCGACATCACAATGTCCAATAAGGTGAGGTTCCTCCATTCACTAACACCATTCCACTATGGTGTATAAGGGTGAGTGAGCTGAGATAGAATCCCAGAATCCCGTAAAAGATCGATGAACTCTTGGTTCAGATATTTTCCACCTCGATCCGATCGAAGTTTTTTTATCTTCTTACCAAGATGATTCTCAACTTCATTCTTAAATTCCTTAAGTTTCTCTAAGGACTCTAACTTATACCTCATTAAGTAGACATAGCCATATCTACTAAAATCATCAGTAAAAGTAATGAAGTAATAATATCCACCTCTAGCTTCTACTGGAAATGGTCCACACACATCTGTGTGTACCTATCCTAGAAGCTCTGTGGCCCTTTCAACTTGTCCCCCAAAAGGAGGCTTGGTCATTTTTCCTTTTAAACAAGCATGACAAATATCAAGTGGTTTTAGCTAAGTAGAATCTAAATAGCCATCTTGCCAGAGCATTGTCAAGTGCTTCTCGTTCACATGACCAAGGCGGTGATGCCATAACTGGGTGATGTGTGAGTCATGTGAGTTTGTTTCGTTATCGATTGGCAACACTTGGTTTTCGTAATTTAATACATACAAACCATTACTCAAATGTGTCATACCATAACATATGATGATCTTATAAAAGAGACAACCCATACTTCCAAAACATAAAATAAATCAATCTATATCCAAACAATATACAAAAATTATGTTCTTGGTAACACTAGGTACAAAATAACAGTTTTGTAAAACCAAAATCATGCCAGTTGGCAATGAGAGGTGACAGTCGCCAATATCCAATGCATTCATCCTTGCGCCATTGGCAGATCGAAGATCCACCTCTCCTCTGGCGATCTTTCTAAATCTACATGGTTCCTGCATTTGAATATAGATTTGAGCCCCACAAGCAGTATCTAATACCAAATGTGTAGAAATAGAAAGATTTCACTCGATAACGAACGCACCTTTAGCGTCCCCATGCTTATGGGTGCAATTCCTTTTCCATTGGCCCTGCTTGCCACATGAAAAACACACGACCTCCCGTTCCTTTCCATGCCTCTGGATCTTCCCCTTCTTGGAGGGACGATTCTCGGGGGCTTCAGACCATTTATAAGTCATTGGCCCCTTTTCCATATCCTTCTTTTTCTTATTCACCATAAGGACTGCGTGTTTGTCATGCCCGATGTCCTTATCTACATGGCGAATCAAGGCTAGAAGCTCCGATAGAATCTTCTCATTTTTGCTCATATTATAGTTGACAAAGAATCTAGAGAAGGTCTTGGGTAGTGTTGATAGGATGAGATCTGTGCGCAACTCATCCGGGAATTTAATCCCTAAGATGTCCAGGCTTTCAATGTAGCCAATAAGCTTGAATAAATGAGGCCCAGTTGGCACAGACTCTCCAATATTCGTGGTAAAAAAAGCATTGGAAATCTCATACCTCTCCTGTCTCTCCTTCTCTTGGTAGAGATCTTTAAGGTGAGACATCATGCTATATGCGTCCATGTTTTCATGTTGCTTCAAGAGCTCATTAGACATGGCCGATAGCATGAAACAATGGAAATCTGTGGAATCATCCATGTTTTTCATGTAGAGAGATAATTCCTCATCACTTGCTTCTTTACAAGGAACAACTAGAATAGGCTCTTCCAGCACATACAATTTCATTTCGTGGCAAAGGATGACGTGTAAACGCCTCTGCCACTCTTGGAAATTGTTGTCGGTGAGAATGTTTTTTTCGAGTATGGTGCACAACGATATGTTTGAAGTCCTTTACTTGTCATTTCTACAAATTAAGATGAGCAAAGGTTTATTACATTATTACAAAAATAGAGACAAATAAATAAATTTATACTTATTAGTCTCCCACTATTTTATTGAAATCCAATAGCCCTCACCATTGATTTCAGAATATTCTATTGCCTGAATATTCTAGTGGAAAGGATCCATATTTCCCTTCACATTACCCAAACTAGGGGTGGTAAAGAAAGTTTATGGGTTTTAGGTAGGCATTCCAAATGACAACAACATTAACTCGCAACTCCTTGATCCGCTGAGTGGACTCCCCAATCCCGAAATATTTTTAGTTTGGATTTCCTCAACCTTTGCCTCTTGGTCACACCAAGTCCTGCTGTGGCAGTCAAACCTCGATGCGAACCAAGTCAAGTCAACCCAAAACCTTGAATTAGAATTCACTGATAATTGAAAGCACCCCAACTAGGGTTGGTCAAGCACTTTGAACTATGGTTCGATTCTAACCAAGATTATGGAAGGTTATACCGACTTAATATTTTTTTGAGGGATTTTATCCTTATACGTAAATTTCCATTTTATTATATTTGATTACATGCTTGTTAATATTATGTGGGTTATACTTAAGTGATTAATCATGTCTCAGATAATATTTATGTATAAGACAGTTCTATATTAGTTCTATCTTGTATCCTCGTTTTATTCATTAATTGTGTGATCGTGAAAACACACACACAATAAATAAACCATGAAACTAACAGAAATAAAATAAATGGTATTATCATGATATATTCTATTGGTTATTTTATCCAGAGTTTTATAAAGAAACCCAAGACCTAGGGGAGAAACACCATGAACCATTCGGGTTCGTGTTTACTGCTTTCCACATGTGCACCATTGTATCTCATGGGAATGGTTTCACTTTGGCTACTGACTTGAGACACCTCCACTAGCTTGGGAGCTCCATCCATTACATATGCATTTACCTCACACGCAGGTGAGGGGTAAAATGGGTTTTTACATAAAATAATCCTTGGGAACGCATTCCCTACATATTAATGATGAGATGGCTCATAGGCCAACAAATTTAATTTAAATAAATAAATTAAAAGAAACCATTCACATACAAAGGTATCAATCTAGATTATGATCATCCATACAAGAAACGATATTTACCCACAAAAAAAAACTAGCATTCAATTATTTAATCGTTCTTGTTTATGATAAATCACGCTCAAATCAATTAATTATCTTTAATTAATAAACCCTTTTCTCTTAAACCCTTTTTCTAAATTTCCTTGAGATTATCATCCATCATAATTTTAAAAAAATAAATTAATTTAAAATTATCCTTTTATGTAACTTGTACCTTGGAGGAAACCTGGTGAGTTCGAATTTATTACGCAGATGATAAATTAAACACCTATATATAAAACACCTATCACGTGTTGTGCCTCAGCTTTACACCTGCACCATGGAAAACATTTCAAGGGTTTGTATAATATAATAATAAATTTTAATAAATATATATAATTTGGGTGAGTACACAACGTGTATTTCCGACTACACGGCGTGTACTTTTCTTCATCGTCCATCTGAAGTACACACCCGGGGACATGGCGTGTTTATGTACATCAGAAATTTTTGTATTACACGGCGTGTACAGTGGGACACACGCCGTGTAGTTTACGCGTTACACGGTTTCCAGCCAGGCAGGCCATGTACGGAGTACGCGGACCAACCCTATCCCGATGCGATTACATGCCGTGTTCATTGGACCACACGACGTGTATTCTGAAAATCGTGTTCCACCTATTTCAACTCAACACACTATGTATTAAATTTTTAGAAAGTATCCAATACACAGCCTGATTTGGCGGATCAATCAATGCATTGAACCTAGACTAGAAGGCTTGTACTTCCAAATACAGACCCTGTATTCTGGTGTTGTACAGCCAAAAATGTTTGGCTCCTCCGGATGAGTTCCTCTATTTTATTTTAATCAAAATTAAAAGAAAAAATCGTTTCTCTGAGTTGAACGAGAAACGAGGGAGGAGGAACAAATCTCAATATTCAGATTTCCAGAACGATAAAACATGAATTGAAATAACTAAATTATTAAATGTGTAAATTACAAATGAAAAACTAAATAATTATAATCAACGACATGATCCCTCTGATACCACTTGTAGGTACCGGGCGCAGCGGAAGCGCGTTGGTGGGTTTTCCCAACATTAATCTTTGTGTTATATGATATTCAATCCGAGATCTGTCATGATATAAAATGTCGGATCATCGGAATAGAACGAAGAACAGAAAAGAAAAAGAAGAGTCCCAGAACCATTGAAATAGGATCATCATATGTTGGTTATAATTAATTAAATTAATTCATAAGAATTACCTCGATGGAATTTTTTCTTCATTGGAGTCTCCAGTCATGATCTTGTGATCCGTTATTGCATTGTAGAATCCAAGTACAAGATTCCTCTAGCGGTGATCCACACGTGCTCCATGTATCTCGGGATGTCACCGAAGGGATCTCCGGGTGATAGCGTGGAAGAGCCTTCACTTTTGATGTCCACCTTCAACCGCATAGATCCAGTGGAGGATCTCACTTTTGTAACTTGAAAACATTCTTGGTGGAAAAATTAATTCTCTCTTGGATTGAGAGTATTTCCCAATCCGTTGTGCACAACAATGACTCTCACACAATGAGAATAATGTAATTTGGGATTATAATACATAGAATAATAAAATGAATTAACTTATCGAAAGCATTTAATCATTTCATTTAATTCATAGTAATACCCCATGTCTTATTAATGACAGTTGACCATCATTATTACTTGACATTAACCCAACATATTACATTTAATATCATTTAATTAAATAAAAAACATTTCCTTACGAATCCCGAAAAAATAAATTACATGACGTCTATATAAATATACAAGGCGTGTACTTTTATTTTTCCATTTTATTTATTTCCTCCACCATATTTATTAGTCCTTGAGTAATGGCTATTTATTTCTTAAATAAATATAACATAATTACTCGCTAATAAATATATATATATTTTCACCCACAATATATTCTCTCGAATAACTAGTGTCGAAATAAATGCGATCAGAAATCCTTAAATAATTATTAAACCACAGCCAGTAATAATATTTATTTAACTTTTTAAATTATTATTTAACTGAGATACATGGACACACTTAGTGTGTGACCCTCTAGGCCTCTTTCTCAGTGCATCAGGCGGAGCCTGCCTAAAGTCCAAGGATAGCGTCTAGCAACATGCCAAGGCACCAATAGAGAAAGAAGGTAATTCCATAATGATGTGGAACCTCCTACGAACTTTTACCATGTAATATAATCCCTTTGTCTGGATATCTCCAATCAAGCGGGTTGCATGCTAGTGCCATCAACCAATGTGCTCAAGTACTTTTTCTTTGACTTACCAGAATTGAACTCTCCCATACCATACCATGGCCATGTATTTATTTAGGCTATATCAATTCCATCAAAGAGCCTGAGATATCTATGTCCGTTTTGGAACAGAAGGGACAACTCCTTTCTCGCATTATCTATTAATGCTGTATTACTCGTGATGCACCCAACGTATCCTACCTCGGTGCGAACAGTGTGTCATCATAGTTTTCGTCAATACATCTAAGTGCACGAGTTGTAATACCCATTAATAATAATCCTAATGTCTAAGGACCAATACACACTTCCGCAGATAGGAACATCAAATGACACTATGAAATGTGGATTTCCTACTGGCGGGTCTCATTCTCATAATATCCTCATGGATATTACCAATGACACACACCATTAGAAGGTTCCTCAATGTTTTATGAGTCCTAACCCCTAATGACCAGTATTATTTGTGTCCATCAAATAATATCATCCATCCATATAAAATATATTCAAAAACAGTGTTATGGAACTTCTAAGTTCTCATCATAGTAGGGATCCACTACGACCTATTAATGCAACAGCTGCCCTTAGGACAATATCACATGCATTTTCACATATAAGAACAATCAAGATGTGGTAAGGAATTTATTAATGAATAAAGTAAAAAGTAGTTGGTTCTAGGCCACCAACTCCAACATCACCTTAGGCGACGAATAAACCATAGGGTAATAATTGGGAGACTTTGAACTCAATCCCTTGGTATCATCCCTAGATGCTTCCAGAGGTGTGGCGTGCAAGTTCCCTTGAGAGGGAAAGGAGGTGTGCAAGTGTCTTAATTTCCCATAAGGTCTTGACTCTTAGGTATGTAAGTTTTTATGAATTATAACACTTACGGTATATTCTTATTCTTTAGATATTCCATTTTAGGTAAAGAATTACCTTATAAGTGTTCGAAAGACATTAGAAAAAGACTTGCGTGACCTGAGCATGAATCTGAGTGTTGGAAAATTTATCCATGAAATGGGTGGCCCACATGGGGTATTTATAGTCCACTGAACACCTTGGGTGAAAAAAATATTAGGGAATGAAAGTGACTTGTGCGACCACAATGTGGCATGCAAGTGACTTGCGTGACTAGAAGGAAACTTGCGCGACCTCTTCAAAAAGGGTTTATTGTTCATGCCTTTGACAATTTGTGATGTTCTTAAAAAGGACGACTCTTCTTGTGATTAAGGTATTCCTATTTTCTATTCGTTAGGATCTGCGATGGAAAGGAGTGTCAACAAAAGTCCATGCTAAATGTTGGATCCGAAAAAGGAGTGAGGATTTGACTGTGAGGAAAAATGAGAAACAAGGGTTTGGCGGCACGCATATGTTTGTGTTTAGGTTTTAGTGCGCATGTTCCAACACGCAGGGTTGCGGGATCGCCTATATTTATGGGTGACACTTCGTGCAAATCATCATGCCTTCTGAGATTCTGAGCACTCAACAAGAATGTGTCTGCATCTCATTGGTCGCTCGCTTTACCCCTGTGTCATGCTTCTCCGGTAAGATTTTGACTTGTGAAATAGTACATGCATGAACACACATGCACATCCAAACATGCACGACTATACTTGTGTGCCTTAATGCCTTACCAATTTTTTTCTTCACAAGTATATCATAAAAACAAACTTATTTAAAAGTTAACTATTTGATCCTTGTGTTGATTAAATGGCTCCCAAAAGAATTGGAACGGCTGATGATTTGGCTAGCTAGAGAATTGATGATATGATGAACGTTGTTGGCCATGAATATTATGATATCTGCTGCAGTACTCTCCCAGATTTGGCCAAGTACTTGAGGAAATATCATGTCAACTTCCAGCAAAGCATTTACTTGCCTTTATATGGCCATGGTCATCTGCAAAGAGTCAACATTCTAGAGAAAAATAATTATATTCATCATTCATGGTTTCAGAAATAGACCAATTTTGCTTCTGCAAATATCTCATTTTCATGATCATTTATTAATGCTCGGATAGTGTAGAAGGCATTCATAATGCATCATAGCCCATGTGATCCATATTTGATGCCTCACAAGCCTGAGCTACAGCCGCATTGCTATCCCTTTATTTTCCAAAATTATCAGATGGATCAATCTAAGGGATGGAAGAAGAGTTGGGATTTCCGTCATGGAGGAAGTGTGAAGCCAACTTTGATGTGGTCATATTGGGTGCGACAATCCTTTGCATATTTTTTCATAAATTCAAAGGGAGCTTCAATTTATGAAGCTGTCTGGGCTGGGCAGACATATGTCTACAAGAATGATGATATTGTGCCAGAGTTATTGAGTCGTTGGAGCCCAAAAACCAATTCCTTCTATCAGAATCATAGAGAAGTAGGCATCAGTTTGTGGGATGTCTATAAGATCTCGGGAGCTCCAATTTGGGTGATATGTATGAAAAGTTCATCCCTCCGAAAGCAACGTGGAATTATTAAGAGAAGACTTAGGCTTTAGCTTGAGAGTTATTAAAACTTTTCCACAAGATCAATAATTCAAAGACCACCAAAACTCATTCTAGAATAGATATTCATCCAAAGTAGTGGATGGATAAGTTTTTGATCAAGAAGAATGTGAAGGGGACCACTTGTACTCGTCCTACCAGCTGCCCCAGAGAGAATTAGAGGGGTGCTCTTGGAACATTCTAGATAACTCTGGAAGTGTGAGAGTTTGAAAAGTGGGGTATGAAGTGGGCTAAAGAATCCCAGAGAAGACCTGTCTAGAGAGCTATTTATCCATGTCACTGAGCGTTTATCTTCTTACAGTTAGAGATTAAAAGGGAGGCATTAGGCTAGGGAGCTTCGTTGTTGCAGCCAAGTTGGATGAGAGGTAAATGGATGGGTTGGCCACACCGATTTTGTGGAAGATTGCTAGGAGCTTACTCCATGTATATATGGGTAAGTCTCCTTTGAGAATAGTGGGACCATTCTATGTTTTGGGGTGATGGATCTCCACTCACATGAAGACTTATGTTGTACAGAGTGGATTACAGGTTCCTGGATGTTCTTTTAGGCCATCGGTGTAGGCCTTTTCAGGAATTTCTCTGTTGTCCGTTAATCCTTATGATCTAAAGGTGATGCTAAGCATGTTCAAGGAATTTCATTTCTTTCCTTAGAGAAACCCGCCAACCGGGTGGTTTGTTGATGATGGAATAGGTAGCCTGGAATTGAGGCCATATATTATGGCTTACAGAGATGGTTTATTGGCCACCATAATTGACGGATAGATTATATGAGAGGTCCATGCTCCATATAGATTTTCACACCAGTTCAATTGTCTACTAAAGATTATTGTATCCTCTCCTGTGCATGTCAGGTCAGAGCAGAATCCAATGGCATCCTGAAAACTATGGTTGCTGATAGATATGGAGAATACCAGGGTAGTGTTTGATCTAGAAATTACTGGAGCGGTGAGTCAATTGACTAAATGGTATGACGATAATTGGGTGGCATCATACCCTAAGGGGGTACTAAATCAACCGGTTCATTGGGTGGGGACAAAAAAGGGAACTGTCAGGAAAGAAACCCTTCATCTAGAAGGTGATTCTTCCTCACCTTGATATGATTCATCGGATTCCTCACCCGGGGCTGATTTGTTGGATTCCCAGAATGGGGATGATGAGGCACATCATGCATCAAAGTGGCCTCGTGCCAGAAATAATCCTCCATCCATAGTCAAGATACCTACTCCATCGACTTCGAGTGAGTTATATCATTGAGAAAAGTTAGTCTCCATTTTTTAATAGAGAAACAAGTTTCATTTTCTTATCCTTCATATGTGATTGTAGGAGCTGGGAAGAAGTTTAAGTCCCAGATTGATGGATCCTCCTCATGTCCTTTTACTGAAAATGGTTAATATTTACGACCAGAGGTAGTAAAAACATGGAGGAACCTATATTGTGATGCTGAAACTGCCTGGATGGACTTATGAGAAGGGATACATATCCCTGGAGTGGGGAATCTCTGAGATTCTACTGATATCCACTTCGAGGATAACCCCGATGAAGTGCAGGATTGCATCAGAGAGCTTGAAATGCTCATATATTCCACTTATGATTCCATTAATATTACCAAGAGGGTGAAGGAAATGATTAATTGTGGCACCACTGGGGGGATTGGTGCTTCAGTAGATCAGGAGTGGAATGATTACGTGGCTCATGAAGATGTATGTTTCTTTCCTTATTTTCTTTGAAATCTAATTTCAGCCAAAACATTGTTACTCAAGGAAATTACATTCTTCATCCTGTAGCTTGTTAAGAATGGAACTAATGAGGTTTCTTCATCACAGTACAACCATCATGGAACCACTCTTGGAGCCACTGAATCTTCTCGCCAGCCGGGTGAGGTATCTCTAGGACGGAAAGCCATGGATGATGAGTTATAAATGGATTTTCACTCTCCAATACCTGTATTTGGAAGTGACGATGTCAACACACCCAAGAAGTTCATGATACAAAAGCATTGAAGGAAGAAGACCCCAGCCCAACGATTCATCAGTAGTGGTAAGTCCTTCAGATAGTCATGAATCCTAACTCATGAAAATATTACTCATACTTTTTGGGATTTCAATGGCATTTTATATTTCCCCTTTGAGGGAGATGACTGACTCTTCTCTAAGGACGAAGGAGGGTGCTGGTGAACAGTCAAAAATTCAGGCTGACATGGCTGCTCCTGAAGAAACGAGGATAGACGAAGATCAATCTTCTATTCCCAGTACTGCTCTTGTTGCTATTGTATGGAGAGAAGAGCCTACATCTGGTAAATTAAAAATATTTCATAGAACGTTGATTGAAAACATCAACTGACTTCCATTCTGTGATGATTTAGGTTCAAAAACTGCACCAGAACATTTGGAGACCACTACAAATGACTCTGTAATTATCTCTAAGGAAGCTGTTCGGGGTTGGAGGTCGCAAGAGGATGGTCTCCAAGAAGACACATCAAATTCTCCCACTGGTGAGACCCACCAAGAATCTGATATATCACTTGATGAAAAGATGATACATGGCGCATATTTTGAATAATTTTTAGATCATATTAAATTTACATTTAATTTAGTAGATTTTGGATGTGAGTGTTATCCTTCATCCTGTTAAAAAATTTCATATTACATATCTGGCGATGATTGGTTGAAATTTGAAGTTAGGTCTGATCAAGATGATAATATACCGATGCATGAGTGGGGTATGGACAACCCTACCATTTTAGTAACGCTAGATCATGTGGAGCTTATCCTGAAATAGATTCCTAAAACCCATCACGAAAATACGGTTGATTCTAGGAAAGACAGGGAGGAGCCTTCTCATGCTGATGATCTACCAGTGGGTAAAACATAATAACATTTGTGGTTGAACATAGTTTTCAAGATGGATAATAAAATTTTGTTATCATTGGGAACTAAGTAAATCATTCAATGGACAATGCAGGGCCGTCAATTTCAGTGGTTAGATCTGGAGGTGAAGCCTTAGTCTCAGCCCCAACGGGAGTAGAAAGTGAAGTACCAAGGTTCAAGGGGGAGGAGCAGAATATGGAACTTCCTTAAGTGCATTAATCCCAGAATATATTCCCCCCTATGATAGTGATGCTGAATCAGTCCCAGAAGTGCATAAGGTGCTCCATGTATCACGTCATAAGGCATGATAGAATATATGGAAGATCATATCTGAAGTTCCTTTTGAAGAGCTATCTTTGAAGATCCCACCACCATAATCCCAATTCATCATGCTAGGACATGGTGGTTTTTAATATCAAGAGATCCATATCGTGGTTAAAAAATTATTTTAAGGAGGGAGCATGAGAAAATGTGTCATTGAGATTTGATCAAAGCGAGGTTGCTGACCAATATAGGTGAATTCGAGGTTGTGGTGTCCCGACCTAAGGCTGATCATGCTGCAATGATGAAGGAGATGAAGCATAAGATCAAGGAGAATGTTGTCCAGTAGATTCATCTTCAACAACAGTTAGATGCCAATATTGGGAAACTTTATCGGATTAACAATTCATTGGAAGGAGTCCAAACAAATGGTATGAAATCCATCGAAGATGCCAATAAAGCACTCCATCAAGATGAAATGAGTAAAGCTGGTCGAGTGAATGAACTTCATGTGGCTGCTGCTGAAGCTCGGGATGCCGTAAATCAAATGAAGAGTTATGTTGAATGCCTTTTCTGATTCATGAAAAAGTTAAGATACTCTAATCTGTTGATGTTCGTCTAATTCTTGTTCATCAATGAAAAACACTTTTATCCGTAATCATTTGTACCTGCATTATTTTTCTATATGCTTTAATTAATTTTACCTACGCTAACTGGCCTTTTAAGCATAGTTTGATTTTTTTATAGGGTTATACAAAAAACCCCAAAAAATTTGCTTCTTTTAATTTCTCAATATTACCTATATCATACAAAATGTATGTTTAGTGAGTTGGGACTCGACTTTTTTTCAAAGTTCCCTTGTCTTTTGATAACTGTTTAGAGTCATGCATGTCGGACATGAAAAGGATAATGTTTAAGGTTGAATAGCATTGACCAAATGGATTAATAATTGACTCAATTCATTTATACTTTTCTTGGAAAGATATTACCACATTTAGTTATGGAGGGGAAAATTGAAAACTATGACATAAGAAATTTTTAATCTGAGGAATGACATTGGAAAAGGGATAAAAGGCATTAAAGAAACTATTTCCTAAGAATGAAGTTACCACTATTTGAAAAACCTGTTTGGGGGTTGAATTATGCAGGGCCACTTAAGGGAATTGGCTGTATAGAATTGGATGAATGTCACTCCTCTGAAAGTCTGACCCAAACAAAGGGAAGGGAAATATAAACCATAGACGTGAATATCTTCAGATCATGAAAAAGAGTATGGTACAAATATGTTATGGATGGTTGTTTTGGCAGATCCCTACATATTGTCGTTAAGACAAATAAAGACAAAATAGGTTTTCCCCTCAATATTGAAGTTACATCTATTTGACAAACCCGTTAGGGGGTTTGAATAATGGAGGGCCACTTAAGGTCATTGGCTTCATTTCCAAATAATGAAATATTTTTTATGACAATTTTGTTATGTAGAATACTTATGCAAGGACACCTAGGGGCACATGCTGCATAGTCAGGAAAAATAATTCATGGGTATTGTTCATTTTTTGATCAGAAGTCGAGAAAAGGGTTATGGAGATCTAGAAGTATTTAGGGATAGTTGTATGACACATGAAAATGTGTACTGTTCAATGCATCGAAGAGTTGCATAGACCAACGCTGACCATAATAATGTTGTGGATGGGTCCTGAATTATGATGTTGGACTTCACTACATATATCTTTAGGATGAGAATAAAGCCATACATATTTCATGAAATATATTTTAACATCATGTGATACGAGAGCATATGAGATCTTAGTTTTGAGTTATAGATCTCAGAACATAATGAGGGAGACAAATTGTGTGTTTGTTGTAAACCTTATGTGAATAAATAGCAGGGTTTTCATACCACATTCATGTGCTCACAGGGGAACTTTTCAGCCAAGGGATTGAAAATAGAGTTTTTAGTTAGGCACAATGAAATGGGGCTGTGTTCGAAGGATGCTCGAATGTTCCTCTATATCCAATAAGGATGGGAATCAAGACATACGTAGTTTTTTACATACCCTCAATTTGGTTCGTAAATGTGAAGGGTGAAAGGGGACATTAGTGAAATGATGGTTGGATCCAAGATTAAAGGTTCAGGCATCTCCATGGATTCACGTAGTCTTTGGAATATTACATGATTAGAGATCAATGTCAATAATGATTATCTCTCTGGTGAGGGTGTCAGAGACAGTTGTAGTTTATTGTTGTACATGACAAAAGTGTGAATAGTTTAAGGTCATATGCATAGAACGGTGCTGCATAGTTTAACATCATGTAGCTATGACATATTACTATGCATTTTAATGTCTTCCAGTGAGGACAATTAGGGAATGTATAGTTTTACGTCATAGAGAAAGGACGATAATGAACCCATGTGAATATATTGATTTAGGAGGGGGGATTCATGGATCAACATTGTATGAGATGTAGGTGATCCAATGAGAAGATATTGGTTTTGGGGTTGAACCTCGAAAGGTTTCCTACTTACCTAGCCTAGAAGGCAGGGATCGAAATCCGCGTAGTTCAATTGAGAATTAAATGATGATCGAGTTGTACTTGAGGACAACCCGAAGATGTTGTTGGGAATTATGCATGGTTAGTGTCATAGATATGGTGTTATGATTGAAGCCTACTCTAAGCTCACTTGAGTCATAATCAGTGTGAGAAACAAGAGGTAGCAACAACCGTAATGATGTACAATTTAACATCATGTGGGACAATGGGTGATGTACAGTTTAGCGTCTTGTAGATAGGACGTATTGGTGTGCAGTTTAACATCTTATAGGACATGTGCACAATTTAACGTAATGTCGGACGTATTAAGGGACTTTTTCACAGTTTAAATGTCATATAGGATGAACATATCCTGTTTAATGTCATGTTGGACAACAAAGGGGACACATTTTAATGTCATATTGGACAAATGAGGGGCTATAAAGTTTAATGTCCGATAGCAAGGACACAAAAATAGTTTAAGGTCATATTCATGGACCAGTGCTACACAGTTTAGCGTCATATAGATAAGGCAATAAAATAGGTTATAGTCATATGCATGGACCAGTGGTTCAGAGTTTAGCATCGTGTATCTAGGAAATGGGTGAATTTTTATTACAAAAAATACTTCTTCAAGAATCACGCAATTGTTGGAGTTGTAATGAGGTCTACATCCATTGAGATTAAAGAATAAGCCCCATTGGAGTAGACCTTATGTATTGAATAAGGTCTTTACCAATTTGTATCAATATTTGGAGTCTTCTTTCTTGGTATCATTGTATTTCTAATCACCACTACCAATTCTCCTTAAATGAATGAATGAAGAAGAAAATTTTTATTGAAATCTTGCGCTATTTGATTCTGATAGACTTTCAAGTGGTGGAGGGTGCACAATATTTTTTCATCTAATCATTCCAATTAATAAAATTTCTCATGAGATTGTTCATCTATAGATAACCAATCAAAAATGGCTACTCATAGTGAAGGTAATTGAACCTCAATGGTCAAGATTACTTCTGTTCCATATACCAATGAATATGGAGTTGACTGCGTAGCAGTGCGGGTGATGGTCCCATTAGCCCACAATGCATGAAAACGATTATCAGGCCATGATTTATTATCTTTATTCACCATATTTTTATTATTTTTGAAAGAGTATTATTGAAGGCTTCAATTTGTCCATTAGCTGATGCATTATACAGAGATGAATGGTTGGATTTGATGTTGTATTCTTGATATAACTTTTTCACATTGGATGAACCAACGTTGGTGCCATTTTCCGTCAATATGGTATGAGGGACAACAAATCTAGCAATGATGTTAGACTTGACGAAGCTAAAAATTGTTTTAGAACGAACTTCTTTGGGAGGTATTGCCTATTCCCATTTGGAAAAGAATTCAGTAGTAGTAAGAATATACTTAATCTGCTTGGATGTAGTCAGAGGATAAGTACCTACAACATCCATTCCCCATGTGGCAAATGTCCATGAGTATTTCGCTGTATGAAGCAACTCTGGGGGTTGATGAATGAAATAGGCACATAATTTTCATGAATGACACTTCTGAGTGAAATAAACACAATCTTGTATCATTGAAGGCCAGAAGTATCCAAGCCTTCATATTTGACCATAAAGTCTATGTGTAGGCTGGTGGGCACCACAAACGCCTTCATGAACATCAATCATGAAATCCATTGTATCTCCACCATCAATACATCTGATGATAATTCCATAAAAACCTTGTTTTTAGAGAATACCTTGGTGATATGGGATATCATAAAGAGTAAAATTGACCACATGTCACCAGACATGTTCTTTCCCGGATCTATCAGGTGGGAGTGTTCCATTTAAAGGTATTCCCTGATAGGGGTCATCCATCCTATAGTATGACCATATAGTTTATAAATGGGACTGATTTTATTGATTTCCAATATTCTAATTTGAAAAAAAGTGTATACTACATGACGATAGGAAATACTGATGATTGATTCTCCCCGTTTGGATCTGCCAGGGATGTGGCTAAATTAGCCAGTGCATCGGCTTGGGAATTTTGTGATCACAAGACATATTAAAATGTTGGTTCTGAGGGAAATTCCACCATTAACTCTCTGATGTAATCTCACAAAGGAATTAACTCTTCTTTTCTGATAGCATAATCCCCATTTATTTGATTGATTACCAAATATGAATCACCTTTTACCCTCAAGTGATTCACCTTTGTCTAAAGTGCCAATTCCAAGCATGTGATGAGAGCTTGATATTTAGCATCATTATTTGTACTGCCTCCCAACAATAAGAAGGAATAGGGTAGAACTTCCTTTCTGTGGAAATTAGTATGATTCCTAACCCGACTTTTTTGAAATTTGGATATTCCATATTCTTCCCTATTGGACTTATGGAGTCACCATCAAATTACAATTCCCATGTTTGAGGATTATCTTGAATAGAGAAGAATTCCTCATCTAGAAGTTCAATATTTAATGATGTATCTACTACAGATGGTTGTTCAGTAAGGAAATCGGCCAGAGCTTGGCCCTTTATTTCCTTTTGAGACATGTATTGGATATGAAACAGCTGGAAAATAACTGCCCACC
Source organism: Viscum album (assembly GCA_963277665.1). Lineage (NCBI taxonomy): Eukaryota > Viridiplantae > Streptophyta > Magnoliopsida > Santalales > Viscaceae > Viscum > Viscum album. Next base: position 1,599,445,107 of record OY728158.1, read on the forward strand.
TTTCCAGATGTCCTGTAAGCATTGTACGACTAACTATATATTTTAGCAGGTTATTGAGAGATACCAATTAGAGCTGATTATGTTGCAGGTAGTGTCTCAATTTCTTAACTAAAAATATTAATGCGAGGTAGCACTTTTCAATACTTGAATATAGAGTTTCGGCCTCAAGCATAGTCCAACTAAGATAGTCAAGGCTGTTTTCATTCCCAACATCATTCTTTGGGGCATGGAAGGCACCCAATGATCACTCTAAAGCAGTCACAAAGAGAATAAGTGGTCTTCCTTCAACAGGTGGCATTAATACTATTGGATTCAAGATATATCTCTTTATAATATTTAATGGTTCTTAAAATTCTTCATTCCATTGGTCGGTGACTCCCTTCTTATTTAATTTGGTGAAGCGTAAACCCTTGCCTGCCAAATTGGCAATGAAACGTCCAATATAAGCAATGTTTCCTTGAAGTAATCTTAATTATTTCAAATTTCCAGGAGGTAACATACCAAGTATTGATTTTTCCTTCTCAATATCATACTCGATACCCCGATGGCATACAACAATGCCGAGAAATTTTCCTGAGGTTACCCCGAAAGCACATTTCAAGGGGTTCAAATTCAATTTTTTTTGTCAAAGTCTGTTGAATAAGATTTCTAGATCAGATAAGTGATCAGAACATTGTATGGATTTAACCACCAAATCATCCACATAACATTAAACAAATTTCCCTAAAAGGTGATTGATGATATGGTGCAAAGAACGTTGAAACGTTGCACCTGTATTCTTCAGGCCAAAGGGCATTACCTAATACAAAAACACACCGTGAGGAGGTCTGAATGCTATAGACTCATCATATTCTGGGGAAATTCGTTTTTTATTGTACCCATAATATCTATCCATGAAGGAATGAGATTATTAGCCACCTGTTTCATCAATTAAGAGTTATGTAATTGGAACTAGAAAATTATCCATGGGATAATGCCGATTAAGATCTATGAAGTCAATGAAAACACTAATTTTTCCATTATTATTTTTCACATGGGAAAATATTTGACATCAATTTAGGATATTTAACTTATCTTATGAAGTTATCCTTGATAATATTATCAAATTCAGCTTCAATTTTGGAGGCATAAGTTGGGTGTGTTCTTCTTACTACTTGATTGAATCCTAAATGTTCTTCTGGAAAACCCAAATGATGAGTGGAAAAATTGGGATCAAGACCTCTCATTTCTATATAATTCGAAGCAAATAAATCTCAATTTTCCATTAGAAAGGATTTATACAATTCTTTCTCTTCAATAGTCATGAAAGCACTAATTAAAGTGGGTTGTGGATCTTCTTTTTTACCCAAATTTATTTCCCTGAGTTCATCCATAGTGGTAGAGATACCCTCTTCAAATGATGGAGGAGCATCTCTGAGATCTTCCTCTTCTTCTTCAATATGTGTTATTTCATCAGTTTCTACTTGCATAGTAGATGACAATTCAGAATTTCCATGGTCAGGGGAGAAGTTAAAATTTGAACATCTTGGAAAAGAGGATTCCATTTCTGACCCTATTGACGATGAAGGGACTTTCTGAGTTAACTAAGAGGAGATGGTGGATTGAGAATTGACATCATTATTTTCCTCTAGAATTGTTATAACTTCTTCTAGCCAAGTTGATGACGTGTAGAATTGCTGGATTTCAGCAGATGAAATGAAGACATATCCATTTAAGCTTTCATCACTGTTTGGAAAATCAACAATTTCTCCCATGATGTCTGGCGGGATTTTCATAACTAACATTATGGAGGATTCCATAAGAGTGTTTGGATTTAGGTTTATCCTATAAATTTTACCAATAGGTAACACATATTCTGTACTCACATTTATGAATGGGTTTACTAGAATTTTTTCCAAATCCTGTGGAGCATTAAGTTTGTTTACCTTCTTTGCAGTGGAATTTTCCTTTCCCTCCATGTAATAAAAATATGCCCCAATGTATTGAGATTCACATGTTTTTAATGGGGATTTGTCACCATAAAATGTCACAATTTCACCATTGAATCAATATTTGAGACACTGATGGTAAGATGATGGTACGAAAACATGTTGATGTAGCCAAGTTATTCAAAGTAAAATGTTGAAGGTTGTGTCCTGATGAACAACCATGAAATATGAATTAGAAATAAGAACTCCAAACTAAATAATGAGTGTAATCTCACCCAGAGGTTCTTGTTCATTATTATAATATCCTTTCAACATCAATGTAGAAGGGTATAAATCAGATTTGGTGAGTCCCAATCCATGAAGTGTATGAATAAGATTGAGATTGACTCATGAGCCATTATCAATGAAAGCTCGTCGGATGTCTATATCATTGAATTTTCTGGATATTTACAATGGTCTGATATGTCCATTTACAACATCATGTTCATCTTCATCTGTATAAGATATCACTACATGGCATTCTACAGTATCATTCTCAATATGGTAGACCTCAGCCGTAGGAATTTCATTTTCTAATTCTTGAGGACTTGACAAAGCCTCAATAAGCACCTACCAAAGAACTTTTGATAGATTCAAGAAATCCATATTTGATAAAATGGCCAGTACATGGTCCAAATGTTTCAAGACATCATACTTTTGGTCTAAAGGTCTTCTTTTCACATCAGGAAAATGTGGTTTTTCAAGTTCCTTGGAATATGATGCTTTGGCAGTAGATGCATCCAGTATCGGGGTAGGAGTTGGAAATACTCTTGGATTCAGTAAATTAGACTGACTAGGTCTAACTATTTTCTCATAAAAAGAAGGGGTGACCTCTAACCGTTCTCCCAAAATAACTATTCCAGGATCGAATCTTCCATGTGTGGAAGAACATTCTTATTCCTGTTTAGCACGCTGATGGGATTTACCACGAGTTTTTATTGTATATACAGTTCTAGCAGGGGAAGGATTAAAATAGTGGCTTTTGGAAATATCCATGTATTCCATGTATCCTAGACCCTTGTATCTTCCTCTAATTCCATTGTTTTATACAAGTAACACATGCTCATCATGATCGAAACTGTGACTAGCATATGGATATGTTATGTGAATCATGTTAACTGAACCAAAGATTAACTCTTCATCTGATCAAGGTTCCTTCCTGATTAGCTAGTTCTGGTTGTGCCATTTGGTGGGGTGGTGCCTGTAGTTTTGAAGTAGATGGCATAAAATCTTCCAGAGTCAAAGTCCATTTAGGATTTGACACGAACTCGTCTTCTTCTTACTGCTATTTTTTCATCAAATTATGTTGTTTCTTTGAAGATTTTCCTTCGGATGAAAGGGTTTTTCTGAGGTATTCATAGCAGAATACACAATTGGTTGATTCAATTGTGTTCATAAAATGGCATGATTTTGTTTGATCATTTTCCTGACCATTCTATCATCAAAATTTTGTGCATTTTTACTTTTGACTTCATGCCACTTGCCTTCTTCATCTGGATCAGTAGCAGTAACACATGCTACTAAGGCTGAAGAGCCTTTCAATTTTACTTGTCCAGAGTCCACCATATTTTGCAGGAGGTCGTTGAAGAACACATACTCTTGAATGGGACGCCCCAACATTTGATGAAATGGGATATAGTTGGGGAGGACATCATCTCCTTCCTTGTTCGGGATTTTGGGCCTTGGAAATTGAACCAGGTTGTTTTCCAGAGCCAAGATGTAGTATCCAAGAACTTGTTCATTCCAGAAATAATAAACAATGTTCATCAAATCTTAAAACTGTTTCTGCCTTTTATATTTTTGATCATCTTTTGGAGGAATTTTTTGTTGTTGATGTTAAATAGGAGGATACCTTGGATTGGATGATGTTTTCGAAGTGCAAGTAGGTATAGGATCTTGTTTAATTGTAACTATAGCATCCTCTACATTCCATATTCTCCTTCCTAGAACTGATAGAATTACACACGTTTTATCCTTAGTCTTCGTAAGAGAATATTCTATCTGCTGAGCGATTGAACAAAGGTCTCAAAACCCTCATGTTTATTTCACAGGTATCAACATTGTGCATAATTCATCATGAAAATTTCCCACACAAATTGGCATCAACTCTTTTTGAGGGAGTGCGAATCTTAAAGAATACGTTAATCCATTCCAGCGAGTAATGAAATCATTAAATCTTTCATTTTCACTTTTCATAAAATTACAATGATTGAAAAATGTCATCTTTGGCATCGTTGAGTTGAGTTGAATAATAATATTTTTAGGGAGATCTTCCACCCTGTAATTGATCGGGATTGAAAGCTTGTATGAAAGATAAAAGCAGGCCATTGTAATGACTGTACAAAAAATTGATCTTAACTATTTATTGTTGTTGTGGTGTTACCATCATAGTATCACAATGAGAATGAAAATGTGCTAAGTGTTGTTCTGGATCATCTGATCCATTTAAAATTGGGAATGTGGTTCTCACAAAATTTGACGGGGGAGGAATTGCATCCACCCAATCAGGAAATGATCTCTTCTCTGGTTGAACTGTTGCTCACTTTCATTCCATAGAATCCAACCGATCTGTTAATGACTCAATGGTAGTCGTTAGTTTTTGAGAAACATCTGGTTGAGCTTGGACCCGTGCATGTGCATGAACTAAAGTATGGACAATTGTGGCGAATGATAATGTCACTGATGGTAGTATTGCCAGTTTCTATCACGTAAGACACATAGTATTAGACCTGTGGGGGTGTTCTTATGATTGGTGATATTCTTGATTCATCCCAATAGTTGTAACAAATTCCCTTGATTGATTAACTCCAGCATGCTTAGGAGGAAGCCTACCTTGATGTAGTTCTGCATTTAACCTTCTTAACTCCTTCATTTCTTCTTCTTGTTGTGAGAACCTTTCCTATAATGAGTGTGATTGGCCTTCTCCATAGGTTGGGTGAATGTAACATGACTTTTTTTACTTTCCCCATGTTGGACACCTTTCGTGGAGGGGGAAGTTGGATATTTGAAGGAATGCCAAGATTTTGTGTATGCCTTAGATTTCAGGTACGCACACCTTCTTCATTTGTTTCAGTACGTACATCATCTTGAACAGGAAATTATTCATTTAATTCGATTGAGTGAGCTTCATGTTCTGGGGGATCAGTGATAACGACATTGATGACATTTATAGATACATAATGCATTGCATCCCTTCTATTAGTACTTCTGTGATACTTTCTTCGTCCAAGTCCTTTATGAGACATTGCCTTTTGTTTGGTTGATCCTTTAGGAAATTATTGATGACCTGTAATTTTTAGGGGGTCTCCTGATAATTCGGCTCTGCATTCCTCGTATGGATTCTTCCCTAATCTAGAGAAGACTGACTTTCGCTGAAGGAGAGATTTAGAATTTGAATAAGTCCCCAATCCGTTGGAATGGGGCTTTCCTATTTTTCCTTCTCAACTTCTCAAATCCTATATATTTATTCCCAAGGTTGGGTTAAAAGAGTCCCCATCCGGGCGAGCTGGGGAGGCTCTTGAGCATCTATATCTAAAAATGTATTAAAATCTCTCTTGATTTTGTAGACTTTAGACCAGAAATTGGACGGATACATCATCCTACATCAACTAAAATCACCTTGCTCAGATGAACGTTGGATTATTTCTGACAATTATATCACTTGATGATGTGCCTTCTCTAAACAAGAAGTATGTTTGATATTCTGATTTGCTTGATGCAAGAGAAATTCGACAAAGTTTTCATTATATGCCTGAATTTGGGAAGAACTAGTAGAGGCATGTTCTTGATCAAGAATCTGATTACACACAAAATCAATTGGATGTGGCTATCGATGGAAAATAACATTGCATGAGACCACTTTTTGTGTGCTTTGTTGGTTGGAGAGAACAGTAAAATACAATGCTCCAGGAACACCCCATCCCCTGATATGAATAGCAGATGGGGCAATGGTAACTTATTGGCACAATATTTTCAATTCCCCAAGGAATCAACGCTGAAGGTCTCTCGGTTGCTTTTCAACCTTTGGATGTGGGGAAACTATGAGAGATACCAGGTCAATTTTGCGTTGCAACCCTTCTATTATCATAACATGATTTTGATATTCATCATAAGATACTATTTTCTCTTTTAAGTGACAAATAGTTTTCCATGTGTTGAGACGAATATCAGGAATATAATCTATTGTCAATGTTTTTGTAATATCATACTGAGAGTCAGCCAAAGGCCAAAACATGACTGGTATTTCACCTTTCACCAGTTGTTTTCTCATATTCAGTACTTCCTATTTTTTATTTGATGAATATTCTTCTACCTGATTGGACTAAAGATTGTGATTATTTTTTACTTAATCAGATTAAAAAAGATTGGTAGAGAATTCATTTGTCAAATTAGAAGATGAATGACCTAGAGGTGGTTCAAAAAATGACCTACACACCGGGGCTACCTTCTGACTGAGAAAGTATTTCACATGCTATTGGTATGGCATCAGACATTACTGGACTTGTATTTTCATGTGATCCAAGATAAGTGGGATTTCTCGTTACGTCATTGTCCATTGACGAATTGTCTAGGAAATGAAAATTACTACTGCTGAGATGACAGTCGCAGCTAAATTCATCATCATGGGGAGGATCACCATGGTGGGTTACCGAAAAAGATGAAACTTCTTAATCCATGGTCTTCTGGACACAAAGAGGGTTATCGTAACTCTCATCTGAAGATTATACTTCGAGATTGACCGAATTTTCAGGAAGAAATCCTTCAGGAGGAAGTGTCTAAAGAAGACCTTTGGAATTATTATTTTTGCTTACGGAATCTGGAAATGAGAGAGTAGATTCTTGAGTTGTAATAGATAATTGTCTGAGAGCATCAAGAACTCCAACATTGAGCAGGGCCTTATTGCAGATTGGCTCTTTATTTTTCAGTTTTGCTAGATGTGTCCTTTTATTGGACTTTTTCTTACCCACATTGGAAACCACTTTTTGATGAATGTCGTCATTATGGGATGTTGTATGTCCCTGCTCATGAGAAATGGTCAGGTTAGGCTGATTATCTTCATTTAAATTGGGTGTATCTTCCCGACTAGATTGTACATATGACATGGGGGAGTACGTCTCATGACTCTCCTGGATTGGAACAGAGGTGTGTATCTACTCTGGAGTGACATGTTGATGAGTCACACCACTGATAGTGATAGATTTATGTTTCTTTCCTTGTGATGTTACTGAATTTGTTATAATATTATGATAGGTATCCAGTATATGGGAAATGATTTTCTTTTCCTCTTTCACCATTGTCAGAATGTGCTAGGTGAATTTAGCTGTTCGAATAGGAATATAGGAAAATTTTGTGTCTGGATTTGGTGTATATTACTGCTCTTGTCCTCCTTTTCCTATCAACGGATATTGATAGTACTTATGCATAGGGGAAGATATTTGATTCTGCCCCAAATATTCTGTTGGAGCATTCCGAATGACTTCTACGGGTGATACCAAATGAGACTGTTGGCAGACTTTATGAACATTGGAAGGTGTATGTGACTTCTATGTATTCTTCTTCAAGTATGGTTGACGGGATTTCTTCAATACTAGCATATGAGACAGCTGACAGAATTTGTGATTGTAAACAGGTGTATGTTCCTGCTTACATGTGTTCACCATATTTGGTTATCAAGCTTCATTGGAAGTATTGAGACGAGCCTGCTGACTGTATGATGAATTATAAGTAGGTGTATGTGTATTCCTATAGTACTACATTGTAATTTCTTGGCGAGATTGTCGGGTTGGTTCCAGATGAGTCTGATGGAGATTGGGATTAGAACGGATGGGTGTGTGTGTCTGATCGTTTCCTACCATCAACTTGAGTCGAATGCATATAGGTGATACCCTCCTCATCATGTTGAGGGTGCACTACTGCACGAGTCTTGCAGCGATTATTGATGGGAGTCCTCATGAAGGATTCAAGTCTTCCTGAACTAAGGCCTTGAGTGACCTCTTCATTCAACTTTCTATAATAGGGAAGGGACTGGGTATTGGGTTCCAGGTATAATGACCCGAAAAGGTTACAGACGGTGGTTAGTACCTCCTGCTTCTTGATCACTGCTTGTCACTGTCCGGACAACTAGGGTGAGTTGTTAACCTGGAGAGCTTTTCGAGCGGCCTCCAGAGTCGAGACGGTACCATGTTAATTGTATTCCCACAACAAATCATTCGAGACCCAGCGCTAAAGAGAATGAGTAGGTGATTTCTTCCTCAGAGAGGATGAGGATCCAGCAGGAGTAGCGGCCAAAGCATTCACATGCGTGAACTTTAAAGAAGCCATTTTGTGTTGCAGAGAGAACTTGGAAAAGTGTGCACGTTTGATATAGCAGGAATAATCAAGATAAGTCTGGAGAGACTACACATTTTGGGTGAGCTCTTATGTTATTGACTTATTTTTTGTCCCTCATATTGAGTTTAATATGGGCCTAACAAATAAGTAAAACATCATTTTAACTTGGTTAAGTATTAACATCGGGTTCACCATCTTTTGTTCCTTCTGGAAATGCAGATGACCATTTTTGTTTAAGGTTCAAACATTTCAATTGGATTCTAATGGTTTTATTCGAGGACTGGAAACATGAAATGATTATATAGCCTTTTAGACCTACTTCCCAAAGGTAGGTTCTCATTAGTAGTGGACCGATGAGACTTATGAATTTACATTGGTCGGGAGGATGGGAGGTCAATCTCATCACACCTTTTTGGGGGGATATATTTCCTACTCAAGGAAACTCTTAACGATTTACGTTATGTTCACGAATCCTTATTAATTCACTAAGCATGAAAATGAGTTTTATTTTGTGATAACTATAATGGTTTTGAAGCCACTCAGTGGGGCACTTGAAATTTATTGTCATTCAGAATGACATGGATTATATCAGAGTTGGGATCGTACCCGCAGATGTTCTACCTTTGTATCCTCTATAAAAATAAATGAAACCTAACCCACGTAGTTCGATATGAATGATATAGTTTAATGTTATGTGGGACCGAAAATAATTAATGAAAGATGGTCTTGAACATTATAAAGGCTTCCAACGTACTCTAAATTTAAAGGAGAGATCAAATTCCATGTAGTTTAGTTAACACAATATGAGGTTTATGAATGGTTAATGGCCCAGAAAGAAATGTCATGATTACATTCACACTCTATTCTAATGTAAGTAATTATCGGTGTGAGAAACAAGAGTTATTAGTAAGCCTGACAATGGTTCCATAAAATACGTAGCAATGAGAAATGATGTGGGGCTTATGTATGTATGACGGCCTGAGTGAATGAAGATTAGGACTTAGTTTAGGAAAGAAGCTCAGGATCGGGGTCCATAAAAGAATTTGTACCTTATTGAGATTTGGAATTTTAACTCGGGACATACTCCTGAAAAGGAATCCCAAGTTAAGAGGGACTTATGATTAGGATTTATTCCTTAGATGGAAGCCCAAATCAAAAGAATATAAGGTTGGGTATTACTCCTAAGAAGGAGGCCCAATTAAAGAGAACATATAACCTGGGGCCTAATCCTGAGAAGAGGCCCAAACTTAAAGGAAATTATTATTGGGACTTACTACTTAGAGAGAGTCCCAAATCAAAATATCTTCCAATATCAGATGATGAGGTTATATAAGTAACCTTTGACCATGGTGACATAATGCTTGTAAGTAATGTGTTTTTTAGGATATGTTCTTACAGAACTCATTTCAGACAAGGAGGCCAACAAAGGCATAATGCCATAAATGGATTTGAAGAGGTTTTTGAAGGATGTATCTTGAAGAGGAGAGGTGGATTTGAAGAAAGGAGGTGACCAGGAATGAGGCATGAAAGAATTGTTCTGGCGCGCAAGTCCTGATTAGGAAAGTATACTTGGGTGACATGTGTCACCTTGGGCGATGAATAAACCATAGGGTAATACTTGGGCGACTTTGAACTCAAGTCCTTGGTATCATCCCTAGAGGCTTATAGAAGTGTGGCGTGCAATTTCCCTTGAGAGGGAATGGAATCACGTATGTGTCTTCATTTCCCTTAAGGATTGGACACTTAGGTGTGGAAGTGTTGATGAATTATAACACCTATGATTTATTATTACTCTTTATAGATTCCATTCTTGGTAAATAATTACCATAGAAGTGTTCGAAAGACGTCAGAAAAAGACTTGAGTGACCAGAGCTTGAATTTGATTTTTGGAAAACTCATCCCTGAAATGGGGGGACCAGAAGCGGTATTTATAGGCCACTGGGTAACTTGAGTGAAAATAATAATAATAGGGAACACAGTGACTTGCACGACCAAAAGATGGTGCACATTTGACTTACGTGACCAGAATGAAACTTTCACGACACATTCATGAAGGTTTCCTTATTCATTCATTTGTCATTTTTTAATGTTCTTAAAAGGATGACTATCTCTGTGCTTAAGGTATTCCCCATTTCCATTAATTACACTCTGTGATGGAAAAGAGAATAAAAAAAGTCCCCCCTCAGAGTTGGATCCAAAAAAGGAGTGAGGATTTGACTCTAAGGAAAAAATGTGAAACAAGGTTTTGGCAGTGCACAGATGTTAGAGCGCAGGTTCCAGTGCGCAAGTTAGACATCATTATTTTCCTCTGGAATTGATAAAACTTCTTCTAGACTAGTTGATGAAGTACAAAATTGATGTATTTCAGCAGATGAAATGAAGACATCACCATTTAAGCTTTCATCACTGCTTTGCAAATCAACAATTTATCCCATGTTGTCTGGCTCGATTGTCGTAACGTACATTATGGAGGTTTCCATAAGTTTGTTTGGATTTAGGTCTATCTTATTAATTTGACTGATAGGTAACACATAATCTGTAATCACATGTATTAATGGGTTTAATGGAACCTTTTCCAAACCATATGGAGCATTGATTTTTGTGATCTTCATTGCTGTGGAATTTTCTTTTCCCTTCATGTGATAAAAATCTTCCTCAATTTGTTGAGATTCACATGTTTTGAATGCGTCTTTGTCAACATATGATGTATAAATTTGACCATTGAAAAAATATTTGAGACATTAATAGTACGACAAAGGTACGGCTGCATGTTGATGTAGCCAAGGCCTTCTAAGAAAAATCTTGAAGGTCGTGTCCTGACAAACAACCATGAAATCATACGTAGAAACAAGAACCCCAAACTATATTCTGAGTGTAATATCACCCAGAGGTTCTTATTCATTCTTATCATATCCTTGAAACATTAATTTATAAGGGGTTAAATCAGATTTGGTGAGGCCCAGTCGATGATGTGTATGAATTGGAATGAGATTGACTCTGGAGCCATTATCAATGAAAGATCCTCAAGTGTCTATAGCATTGACATAGCCAGATAGATACAAAGTTCTAATATGTTCATGTACAATATCATTTTCTTCTTCATCTATAATATCTATCACTGCATGTCATTATGCATGATCATTTTCTATATGGTAGACCTCTGCAGCAACAATTCCAGTTTTGAATTTTTGAGGACCTGACAAAGCTTCAATAAGCACTTCCCGAAGATATTTGAGAGATTCAATGCGTCTAGAACTGATAACCTGGTTGGTACATGGGAAAAATGTTTCAAGAAATTATAATTTTCTCCAACGGTCTGTGTTTTCAATCAGGAAAATGTGGATTTCCATTTGCCTTGGAAAGTGATGTTTTGGCAGTAGATTCACCCCGTATCGGGGTAGGAGTTGGAAATACTACTGGATTAAATAAATTAGACCGACTAGGAATATCTATTTGCTGAGAGGAAGAAGGGGTGACCTCTAACCGGTCTTCCAAAATAACTATGTCAGGACTGAATCATTCATGTGTTGAAGAACTTTATTGTTTTTGTTGAGCTCGCTGAATGGATTTACCCTGACATACCGCCACATATATTGTTCTAGTAGGGGTAGGATTGAAATAGTGGCTTCGTGGAATATCTTCATCTTCCCCTGTATCCTAGAACTCTATCTATTCCTCTAATTCCCTTGTTTGATACAGTGAACTCAGGGTCATCAAAATCGAAATTGTGACTGGAATACATATCTATAAAGTGAATCATGATAATATAACCAAAGATCAACTCTTCATATGATAGAGATTCTTCCGGATTAGCCAGTTCAGGCTGTGCCGTTTGGTAGGGCGATGAATGTAGTTTTGATGTAGATGGCATAAAATCTGCTAGAGTCAAAGACCATTTAGGCTTCAACATGCACTCATATTCTTATGACTGCTCTTCTTTCTTCAAATTAAACTGTTTCTTTGATGATTTTCTTTCTGATGAATGGGGTTTTTCTGTGACATTCACAGAGGAAGACACAATTGGTTGATTCAATTATGTACGTAAAATGGTTTGAGATTGGTTGATCATTTTCCTAACCATCCAATCATCATACTTATACACATTTTAACATTTGACTCCATGCCACTCACCTTCTTCATCTGGATCAGTAGTAGTAACACATGCTACTTGGGTTGAAGAGCCATTCAATTTTACTTGTCCAGAGTCCACCATCATTTTCAAGAGGTATTTAAAAACAATACACACTTGAATGGGATAATCCAACATCTGATAGAATATTCAATAGTTAGTGAGGTCTTCATCTCCTTCCTTGTTTGACCTTTTGGTCCTTGGTAACTGAACCAGGTTGTTTTCCAGGGCCAACATGAAGTAGCTACGATCTTTTTTATTTTTTAAAGAATAAACTTATTCAAATATTCTAACTATTTCCTCCTTTCATATTTTAGATCATCTTGACATGTTGGCCAGTGTTGTTGACGTTCAAGAGGTGTAGACCTTAGATATAATGAAGATTTTGAAGTGGAATAATGTACATGTGCTTGTTTAACTGTAACTGTAGCAACCTCTACATTCCATATTCTCCATCCTAGAACTGATGGAATTACAAGAGTTTTTCCCTTGGTCTTTGTTAGACAATCTTATATCTGATGAGCGATTGAAGTAAGGTCTCGAAACCATCCTGTGTATTTAATAGGGATCAACGGTGTGCGTAATTCATCAAATAGATTTTCCACATAGAATAGCATCAACTCTTCTTGAGGGAGTGCTAATGATAAGGAATACGTTAATCCCTTCTAGCAATAAATGAAATCTAAAACTATTTCAGTTTTCATTGTCATAAAATTAGTTAGATAAAAAAATGTCTTCTTGGGCAACGTTGAGCTGAAATGAAGAAGAAATATTTGACAGAGATCTTCCGTCCAAGTTATTGACCGGGATTGAAATAGTGAATACTAGACAAAAGAAGGCCCTTGTAATGACTTTACAAAACACATGCACTAAACTGCTTTTTGTCGTTGAGGAGTTCCAATCATAGGATCATAATGAGAAAAAAATTGTGTTCTGTGTTGTTCTAGATCTCCCGAACCATTAAAAATTGGGAATGTGGTTCTCGAAAAATTTGATGGGGTAGTAATTGAATCCACTCATTCAGGGTAAGCTATCTTCTCCAGTTGAACTGTTTCATGCTTTCCTTCTATAGCTTCCAAACGAGCTGTTAATGACTCAATGTAAGTAATTAATTTTTGAGAAACATCTGGTTGAGCTTGGACCTATGCAGGTGCAAGAACTATAGTTTGGACTGGTGCAGTGACTGGTACTATCACTGATTGATGTAATGTTGGTTGTTGTCATGTACGACCCATTAGTTTAGACTTGTGAGGGTGTATATGTAAACAGGTATATTCTTGATCCATCCTAGTAGCTGCAACAAATTCCCTTGATTGATTAACTCCATCATTCTTAGGAGGAAGACTACATTGAAGTAGTTCTGCATTTAGCCTCCTTAACTCCTTCATTTATTCTTATTGTTGTGTGAACCTTTCTTCTAATGAGAGTGATTGGACTTCTCCATAGGTACGGTGGAAGTTAACCTGCCTTTTTTCATTTCACCATGTTGGATGCCTTTTGTGGAGGGGGATGTGGGTTATTTGAAGAAATACCTAGATTTTGTGTAAGCCTTTGATTTCATATATGCACACCTTCCTCATTTTTTTCAGTACGCATAGCCTCTGTAATAGGAACTTCTTCATCTAATTCTCCTGAGTGAGCCTCCTGTTTTGGGGATTTGTGACAATGGCATTGCTGACATTTATCGATTCATAATGCATTGCAACCCTTCTGTCAGTGCTTCTACAATACTTTCTTCTTCCATTTCCATTATGATACATTTCATTTTGTTTGGTTGATCCCTCAGTAACTTCTTGATGAATCGTAATTCGGAGGGAGTCTCCTGATAATTCGGGTCTGCATTTCTCTTATGGCTTCATCTATAATCGAGATAAGACTGACATTCATTGAGTAATAAATTGATAATTTGAAAACGTCTTTAGTCCAGTGGACTAGGGTTGTTCATGTTTTTCCTACTCAACTTCTTGAATCATGTCTGTTGATTCCGAGAGTTGGGTGAAAATAGTCCCCTTCCTGGAGAGATGAGGTGGCTCTTAAGCTGCTATATCTGAAACATTCTTAAAATATCTCTTGAATTTTTGGACATTAGTCTGGAAATTCGTCGGATGCATCATCCTACATCCACTCAAATCACCTGGCTCAGATGATTGTTGGATTATTTCCGACACTTCTATCACTTGATGATGTGCCTGCTCTAAATGAGTATCCTATTCGATATTCTCATTTGATTGATGCAAGAGTAATTGTAAAAAATTTTCTTTATATTCCTTACTATGGGAAGAATTTGTTGAAGCCTATTCTTGATCAAGCATTCTATTACACACAAAACCAATTGGATGTGGCCAGCGATGAACAATAACATTGCATGAGACCACTTTTTGAGGGATTTGTTGGCTAGAGATCACAGTAAAATGCAATGCTCCATTAAAACCCCATCCCCTGATATGAATACCTGAAGGGGAATTGGTAATTAACTGGGGAAATATATTCAATTCACCAAGGCATGAATGCTAAAGGGATCTCTGCTGCTTTTCATCCTTTTGATGTTGGGAAACTGAGAAATATGCCAAGTCAATTTCGTGTTGCAACCCTTCTATTATCATATCATGGTTTTGATATTCATCATAAGATAATATTTTCTCTTTTAAGTTACAAAGTGTTTTCTATATTTTGAGATGAATATCGTGATCACAATCTTATGTCAACGTTTCTAGAATATCATACTGAGATTCAACCAAAGGCCAAAACATGACTGGTACTTCACCTTTTGCCAGTTGTTTTCTCATATTAGTACTTCCTATTTGACATTCTATGAAGATAGTTATAACTGATTGGACCAAAGCTAGTTCATATTTCTTGGTTCATCATATTCAAAAATATTGGTAAAGAATTCATTTGTCAAATTAGATGATAAATGACCCAGTGGTGGTTCGGAGAATATTTTACACCCCGGGATATCTTCTGATTGAGAAAGTATTTCACCTGATTATGGTAAGGCATCATACATGACTGGCCTCACATTTTCAAGTGCCTTATGATAAGAGGGATTTCTTGTTACTACATTTCCCAATGAATAATTTTTTAGGCAGTGCAGATTACTACTATGGAGAGTAATTTCAAATCAAAATTCATCATCATGAGGAGGATCACCATGGTGTGTTATAGAAAAAGATTAAACGTCATGCTCCGTGGTCTTATGGCCACGCAGAGGGTTACCATGACTCTCATATGAAGATGATACTTCAAGATTGACCGAATTTTCATAAAGCAAGCCTTCGTTAGGAAGTGTCTGATGAAGTCCTTCGGAATTATTCTTGCTTCTTATAGAATTTTGAAATGAGATAGTAGATTCTTGAGCTGTAACAAATAATTGTCTGAGAGATTCAAGAACTCCATTATTGATCAAGGCCTTATTTTAGGTTGGCTCTTGATTTTTCAACTGTGATGGATGGAAATTTTTCTTGGAGACCTTCATACTCACTTTGGAAACCACTTATTGATGAAAGTGGTTTTTATGGGCAGGTTTATGTGCCTACTCATGATAAATGGTCTGGTTAGGCTGATTATCTCCATTTACATCGGGTGTATTTGGATGACTTGATTGTCTATATGACATGGGGGAGTATTCCCCATGACCCTCCTAGACTGGAATAGTGGTGTGTATCTACTCATGAGTGACATGTTGCTGAGTCACTCCACTGATATGGATAGATTTATGTTTCTTTACATGTGATTTCACGGAAGTTGTTATAATATTCTGACAGGTATCCAGAATATAGGCATGGATTTTATTTTTCTCTTTCACCATTGTCAGAATCTGCTAGGTTAGTTTAGCTGTTGTAATGGGAATATACATCCATTCCGTGTCTAGAGTAGGTGTATGTGCATGCTCCTATCCTCTTTTTCCTTTTAACGAATATTGACAGTACTTATGCATTTGAGTAGAGAGTTGGGGGTATGCTCCAAATATTTCGTCGAAGCATTCTGACTGACTTCTTTGGGTGCTACCAAACGAGACTGTTGACATACTTGATGAAAATTGGTAGGTTTATGTGCCTGTTGTTTATTCTCCATCAATATGGTTGACGAGTTTCCTTCATTACTAGAGGAACAGACTGTTAACAGAATTGGTGATTGTAAATAGGCGTATGTTTCTGCTTACAGGTGTTCACCATATTTGGTTGGAGAGATTCTTTGGATTCAGTCATATGAGCCTACTAAATGGCTTATGAATTATAAGAAGGTGTTTGTTCCTGCCTATAGTACTATGATAGAATTTCCTGGTGGGATTGGCGGGTTACTTCCAGACGAGTCTGATGGACAGCAGGATTAGAACAGACGGGTATGTGTGCCTGCTATTTGCTTGCCAACATGTTAGATTGATGGAATTCATTGGAGGGGGTAGAGGTAAGAACCTGCTCCATGTTGGCCTAATTTCACCTCTGATGATTCATCTTATGTTCTCGGGTTTGAGGAACCTGAGCCGAATGCCTAGAGGTGATACCCTCATCTTGTTGAGGGTGCACTAGCACACGAGTCTGGCAACGATTGATGATGGGATTACCCGGGAAGGATTCTTGTCTTCATGAACTAAGACCTTGAGTGACCTCTTCATTCACCTTCCTGTAATATGGGAGGGACTAGTTAGTGCGTTATGGGGATAACGACCTGAAATGGTTGGAGACAGTGATTAGCACCGCCTGCTTCTAGATCACTGGTTGTTGCTGTCCGGACAACCATGGTGAGTTTTTAACATGGAGGTCTTGTCGAGCATCCTTCAGAGTCGGGATGGTACCGTGTTGACAGTATTCCCTCACCAACGCATTCGATACACAACATTGAAGATGCTGATATGGTGATGTCGTCCTTAGAGCAGACAAGGATCCAGCAGGAGTAGCGACCAAAGCATTCACAGTTGTAAACATTAAAGAAGTCATTCTGTGTTGCAGAGAGTTCTTGGAAAAGAGTTCCTATTTGATATAGAATACACAATCAAGTTATGTCTAGCCAGAATACATATTTTGGATGATCACTTATGTTGTTGACTGCTCTGTTGTCCCTCATATTTAGTTTAATATGGGCCTAACAAATAAGTAAAACATCATTTTAACTTGGTTAAGGATTTACATCGAGTTAACTATTTTTTGATCCGTATGGAAATTGTGATGACCTTGTTTGTTTAAGATTCAACTTTTCGATCAGTTTATAATGGGTTTATTCATAGAACCAGAAACATCCAATGATTCTATATCCATTTGGACATAATTTCCATAGGTATGTGCTCATTAGTTGTGGACCGATGATGATTAAAATTTTACATTACTCGAGAGGATGGTAGGTCAAGCTCATCACACCTTTTTGGGGGGAATTATTGCCAACTCCAGGACTCTCTTAATGATTTATAATTTGTTCAGGAATATTTATTAAATAAACAATCATGAAAATGAGTTTTTCTATATATTTAGAAATCAATGATTGATATGTGTGGGATTTAAATAATCATCTATATGTATTTGAGGTTCTTCATCGATAAAGACTAATCTCTATTTATTAGATATTCATATTCAATGGTATCTTTCAACACATTATATAGAAATCTCTTGGTTATTACAATAACCATACTAGTTTTGAAGCCACTCAATGGGGAACATGATGTTTACTTTCGTTCATAAGGACAAGGATTATTTCAGAGTTCGGATCGTGCCCTCAAATGGGATACCTATGTATCCTTATTAAAAATAAAGGAATCAGAGCCCACATAGATTGATAGGAATGATATAGTTTAACGTCATGTTGGATGGAAAAAAAATTAATGAAAAATGGGCTTCAACCTTATAATGACTTCCTACATACTCTAATTTTAAGGCTGAGATCAAACTCCACATAGTTCGGGTAAAGAAATATGGGGTTTATGCATGGTTAATGGCCTAGAAATAAATTTTTTGATTAGGTTCACTCTCTAATCCCCCGTGAGTCATGCTCGGTGTGAGAAACAAGAGGTATTATTATTCTTGACGGTGGTGAAATAAAAGATGCAATTATGAAAAATTATGTGGGGATTACGTAAGTATTAGGACCTGAGTAAATGAAGATTAGGACATAGTTTAACAAAGATGCTCAGATGTAGGGTTCATTAAGGTATCTGTACCTTATGGAGATTTTGAATTTTAACTCAGTTCTTTCCCTTGAAAAAGAAGGCCCAAATTAAGACGAAATTATGATTGGGTTTTATTCATGAGAAGGAAGCCAAAATCAATAGAAAATATGGTTGGGGATTAATCCTGAGAAGGAGGCTGAATGTTATAGGAAATTATGATTGGGACTTACTCCTGAGAAGGAGGCCCAAATCCAAAGATCTTATCATCTCATAGGATGAGGTTATATAAGAATCCCCTGACCATAGTGACATAAAGCTTGTATGTCACGTGGTTTTGGGAGAGGTTATTATTGAACTCCTTTTAGAAAAGGAGGCCAATAAAGGAACCATGACATAAATTGCATTGAATAGTGTTTTGAAGGATGTATCTTGAAGAGTATAAGTGTATTTAAAGAAAGGAGGTTACTAGAAATGAGGCGCATAAGTATTGTTCTGGAACGCAAGTCCTGGTCGCCCAAGTATACTTGAACGACATGAGTCACCTTGGGAGACGAATAATCCATAGGTTAATTCTTGGGAGACTTTGAACTCAAGCACTTGGGATCACCCCTAGAGGCTTCCAAAAGTGTGGAGCGCAAGTTTCCTTGAGAGGGAAAGGCGACACCCAAGTGTCTTCATTTCCCTTAATGGTTGGGCACATAGGCGCACAAGTGTGGATGATTTCTAACACATAGGATTTATTCTTAATCTTTAGAGCTTAAATTATAGGTAATGAATTACCATATAAGTGTTTGGAAGACATTATAAAAAGACATGGGAGACTGGAGCTTTAATATGATTTTTGGAAAATTTGTCCCTGAAATGAGGGGCCTATAGGGAGTATTTATAGGCCACTGGGCACCTTGGGTGAAAAAATGATTAGGGAGCACAAGTGACTTAGGTGACCACAATGTGTCACAAATGCGACTTGCACGACCTCTTCTTAAAGGGTTCATTGTTCATGCCTTTGTCAATTTTTGATGTTTTCTAAAGGATAACTCTTCTTGTGCTTAAGGTGTTCTCCTTTTCCATTCATTAGACTCTATGATGGAGTGTAGCATCCATAATGATCCTTTCATTTTCTTTTATTCATGAATCTTTATATATACAAATTTTTATTCCATATAGATTTTTAAATATATTTTTCATGTAGATAGTATATATATTTTTCATATCATTATCACATTATATATGTTATAACTAATACATTTCATTAATGGTAATTGTTTTCAATAATAGTCAACCCATATTAATCTTTTCCATACAAAATTATTATAAAGTGAAAATGGTGTTGGTATATTTTTATAACCAATGGCTATTTGAGTGAATAAATTTTCTATTACATATGTTATTGATTTTTATACATCCATGTAATGTTGAATGATATGTGAATACAAAAATAAACTCGATTGATAAAAAATTACTATGTGTGGTGTATGTCACTAAATAATTAATCTATATTTTCTTCGTGGCTAAAAAGTTAATGAACAAAGAATATATTTTATGTTTTTTGAAAAATTGGGTTATCAATATGGATACTTTAGAAATTGAATATAATTTTTGATGAAAGGTATTTAATAAAAAAAATATTTTTAATTTTTCTGAATATAAAATTCTTCAAAAGTAATTGAGTTGTCATATTTTGCATCTAGGTTTGAAAAATAATATAATAATTTTTATTTACCATGATAATATATGTAAGAATAATATTTAATAATTACTCATATATAATATTTTTTGATTTATTTTATGATACATTGTTGCA
Source organism: Viscum album (assembly GCA_963277665.1). Lineage (NCBI taxonomy): Eukaryota > Viridiplantae > Streptophyta > Magnoliopsida > Santalales > Viscaceae > Viscum > Viscum album. Next base: position 1,599,465,434 of record OY728158.1, read on the forward strand.
AAAAAACAATCTGTGGGATAATTATTGAGTTTTACTGATAATAAACCAAGAGTTACATTAAATAAATTTGATCTTCTGTGAGATTTTATATATTTTCTATGATTTAAACTACTACTATAATGAGGTAAACATAAATTTCTATGAGATAAACGCTTTCTAATTGAGGATAAATCTAATGACAAAAACTATTTTTTAATAATTATTTAATGGGATAAAAAATACTGTGAGATAGACACCACAATAAAATATAATTTAAAATAAATAATATATTTGGGTGATTAATGTAATGACCCCAACCCCAGTAACCCATAACTGTTGTCTTACATAATTAAATTTGTTCTATGAAAAATAGATGTATTCTCAAAGGACCAAATAATTTAGTTGATTTTTAAAATAATGTTGAAACATAATTGTGACATTTTATCTTTTAATGAAAACTAACATAACAAATTCATTTCAAACACCAAAAAACTCCTAGAATATCCATGAAATAAAATCATAACATATATACTTACATCTTAGTGAAAACAAATCATATAAAATTATGGATTTCAAAATTTTAGATAGGTTTGGAATTAAAGTAGAAGGTATGATAAACATAATAAATAAGAAAAGTTGTTTAAGTTAAATCAATTTCCATTATAACATATATGGTCTTCAACATAATATAGAATGAAAAATAACGATATAATAAATTTATACAAGTAATAAAATAAGAATGCATCATTATCATCAATATTATACTATTAAAATAAACACATTGATTCTCAATTACTAATATCATAATTATGTAATGAATAATTTTTTACTACTCAAACATATTGTTCAGGCCTTAGACAATTCATATATGAATAAATGGTTAAGGCCTCAGCCATATCCCAATATGGTTTGTCTCATTAGACCTATTGAGGAATAGAGGGAATATAGTAGGCATCATCTATCACATAATCTTCCCAATTATTGCCACATATTAATGGGTTTAATTATATATACCAAATATATATATGAAATGTAAGTAACATTCTCTAATCATTGATCATAATCACAAACCATTCGGAGTACCATGTGAATGAAATTGAGTAGCATATACATAGTTAAACTCATCATAACCCATATAATAAAATATGGCAGATGATTTCATAAAATATCATCCCATATTAATAATATGACTCAATAGAGTGTATTGAAATAGATGAATATACTCTAATATTACTATTGATAAATTCATGAGAGAAATATCATTTTATACATTGATAAAAAGAGTACTTTTCATAAAATAAATTTTAATTTTCAGAAAATTTAATTTTTAAATATTTATATAAAAGAAATATATGTGAATGAAAAATGTATTATTTTTTCAAATTAATTTTTTTCCTATGGATGTGAAAATATATGAAATGTAATTTTTAGAAACTTTTGAAATATGCAACTTCAGTACGATTTATAAGAAAGTGTATTTATAGAGGACGAAGGATTAACTATTTAAATAAAACCAAAAATGATTTACGATATTTTTCTCTGAATAAAAATATTAATTTTTGGAAAATATTTGAGTCATAATATAGATTATGGGTTGTACTTGAAAATGGTTATCAAATTAGGAAATACCCATTATTTGGGATTTCCTGTCAGGAGGAATTTGAAATGAAACCTTATGAATCATAAATTTCAATTAAAAAAATGAGTTAATGATCTTGATACATGATTTTGAAATTTATTAACATAATATATAATATATTTATAAAAAATAAGAAGGATTATATTTGGTTAAATAGGGTGAATGTGTATCTCGAATAAAAAATTGGTGTTTTGGGAGAATCTATTTCCAAACTCCCAAAAGCGTTTTGAACATGTAATTAATGTTCTTGATAATTAAATTAGATTCATAAATAACATAATTAATAAACTATTATACTTTTATTTCATTAATTATTATTTTATAAAGTACATTATTGGCCTTTTTCATGAGTACTGTGATTCAATTTCATCGTTCAAGAGTGTTCATTTCCTTATTTTTTTTATTGGTTAACTTGTATACACGTAAGAATGATCACGTAAATTAGAAATACTTATACATAATTAAAAATATATTTTATTAATTAACATCTAGGATATTTATTTGTCTTATATATTTATTTTTTTCTTTATATAAGGATGATTCATTAGATAATGTGTTAATGATATTTTTTTTTATTATTCTGGCTTCTTTTGATCATTACAATGTAGTTATGTATTATGAATAAACATTATGTTTATATTAAAGATACATAAAATATAATTATTTTTATTACATATAATATATTATTTTTTAGCAATAAAAATTGTTTCATGAATTTCCATGAAATCATAATTGAACAAAGATAATTAAAATCAAAAGTATACAATCTACACATCACGGATGATATTATCATTTTTCGAATAAAAAGTGATTGGGAATAGAAATAATTTTTGATATACCATTAACATAATATTTTTAAATTTTATAAAATATAATTTTGGTATAATGTTACATATTATAGGATCTATTAGGTAAGAATAATAAACTAAAAGAATGGAAATTGAATGAGGGATAAAATATTTTACCACATGATTGTAGTCCCCTTAAGAACATATTTAAATGAACTTGGAAATGGTATTTTGGTGATCCCGAAAAGACCAAAATGCGGGGGATATATTTAGGAGTGTATATTTGAATATTATAATTAATATTCATGTCTATGGAGATTCATAGAAAATGGGTGTTTATGGGTGGTATTAATTGTGGAGTAGATGAGTTTTTTCTAATATATAAATTATTTATCAGTATGTTTTGATCAAGATTTTAAAAGGTGTTAGTTATTCGGACTTAGTAAAATAAATAATGACTTTGAGTTCTAACTAATGGTTACAAGATCATCTATACATCATCTATGTCTCAATATTTCATTTATTTTCATTTAATGTTCAATTCCATAAATGACCGTCATTTACTATTCACGAAATGACCTTTTTAAAAAAAATTACAAACATTCACCATTTTTTTATTTGGATTTCAACAATTAAATATATTTTATGAAAATAATTTCCTAAATATCATAATTTTAGTTTTTAATTATAATCATGATTTATTTTAAAAATCTAAATTTTTAAATATTAACTAACTTTGTAGAACTTCGATAAACAAATAATGATTTATAAAAATAAATTATAATAATAACCCACATAAATATTAATACATGAATTTATTTTATTAATAGAATTTTTTATAATTTTTTTAATTATAAAATTGTAAAAAATCATTTATGTTACAAAAAATTATCAACACATAATCAATATTTAACACATTTATTATCTTATTCCATGATATAAATAAACCATATGTTCATTTATAAGATGACTACATTTTATTTAAACTTTAATTTATTTGGTTATTATTCTATTTCCAATTATACTAATCATAATGATCATGTTATTATTTCAATGGTCAATTTTAATAGTATATTGGGATTTATAATTCTGTGTTACATGAAGCATAAAATATCGAATATGTTATATTTTAAAAGAATCATACAATAAAATAAGGGGTTGTTACATTACGTCCCCATTTAAAAAATTCATCCTCAAAATTTCAGGTATTTCACTGCATAAAATGATTTGGTTCGTTCTTAATCATAATTTATTCTAGGTTCATTGTTGCCTCCTTAATTATAGGATTATTTTAAAGGACCTATTCCAAATGAGACATACCATTCCGACAGACTTGTTTATGGAGTCTATAATCCACCCTGACTCTTCAAAGTAAGACAAATATAGTTCAAATTCTATTCATCTAGACGCGATGACATTTATTGGGATTGTATTGTAAATACTTTACAATGATATTTGGAAGACATTTGGTACATTAGAAGGACTAGGCCACATAACTAAATGATAAAACACATATCCATTTATATATATGATTTTAATTAGTTCATTGTACTAAGGGGTCAGGGTCTCTTTCATTAAATATGTTATAAAAATCGGCTTTTTATATATATCATTCACATCCATGTTTAGGAATACCTTTATAATTTATTCATTATTATTATTGATCTTAATAAAGTAATTTGGATATCGAGATCATGGTTACTAAGCATGAATCATTACTCAATTTATTTAACCTACTTTTAAAATGTTGAATCAACAATTTGTAATGTTTTTTTGATAGATTTGGGCTTTTATTATAGTATTTCTAAGTATGGGATATAATTTCTATAAATTATAACAAGAATAATTTTTTTGATTATAGGTGTTTAGGTATAAAAATGATCCACCACCCCATATTAGTTATTATAGTGATATATTATGTTTTATACTTATTAGTTGGCATCCAATCACTCATAATGTTGTTAATTGAATTTCATTATATATACATTTTAATTAATTATATTATATTATTTAACTGATTGGATCTATTAATTTTTTGAACAAGATAGATAATGTATGTGTTGAAACATTACATGGAGATGGATTCAAAATATGGTAATGAAAGAGAGTTAGGTATCCTCAGTATGTTATATTAGAAAATCATAAAATCATTGATAATGGTTAAAATTATTTAGATTTTCATACATAACATACTTTTTTGAATAATAATATCACAAAATTTAATGGGATAACATTGAGTTTATAAAATTCATATCTAAGAGAGAAAGATTTAATTTGAGAAATGATATTAAAAATAACATATAAAATTAATAGGAAACTAAATTATATCCATGAGGGATATAAGAATGATCGCGGGTCAAAGTTTCACTATATCCTATACCAATTTAAAATATAAATATTTGAGAAAATGATTCATTGGAAATTCTCTTCTATCAGGTGAATGAAAATATAGTCTTTATTTTATGACATATATTATTATACTATCATAAAGTTATTTATGATAATCCCCTTTAAATGATTCGATATTATGGTCTCATGCCTTGGATATCATGAAAAATATGATTGGGCTGTTGATATGTCCCCAAAACATTTTATTATTAATGTGATTATCCAAGGGATATCTATAAATATGTAATAAAAATATAATTTGGTGATTAAATTTAATTATTCAAAAAGTTATACAAATAATGGTCCAAATAAATATTATGTGGTAGAAACCGAAGATAATAACATTTCTATGTTATTTGATGTGTTTTTTCATTCTTCGTAAATTTAATCTAACAAATAAAAGGTAAATATATCCTTTTGTATTTATTCATGAGTTTAACTTATTGATTTTTTTTATTTTTTTTAATTCAATTGAGAATGAACATTGTTATAAAGAGTATTTTGAATAATTAAAAAATTATTTTACAATATGGAAATAAATTAAAATAGATAATGGTTATTCGAGGGAAATGAAAATTGAATTATCAAAAATGAGAATTCATTTATCTCAAAAATGAATTCAACATATTTTGATGATGAATGTGAAAGGAAACAATATTAATAGGTAGATAAAGAGAATATATCATTCCTTGATTTGTAAATTAATTATAAAAAGACCCTCCCATGAAGAACATGATAGGAGTATTGAGAATGAACAAAATAGTACTAAGTATCTACCTAAAAAGATTATATTGTTGATATTAATTTTTATATACATGAAGAAAAATAAATTACTAGATTTAAAAAATAATATTTCTGATATCTGAGAATGATTCATTACGAATATATCTTAATTAACCATATTTTAATAAACCGATTTATATAATTTAATGTTCACTTGAAATATAAGATATTACAAGGAATTCCATCAATGAGATGATAATATTTTTGATATTAACATAAAAAAAATCCTATTTTAAAATATTAATAAGAAATATCCCTTGATTAAATATTGGTTGATGAAAAAAATTATTATGTGAACACACTTGTTTTTAAAATATTTGTTAATTATTAATTCAAAATTTAATGAAAAATGTAGTATGATTCTAATGCTACCTTAGAAAATGATATTTTTTACTCTGGTTCCTTGAACAACTACCAAGGACACTCAAGTACGAGGAAAAATCCATCATAACGACTAAACCAAAGTAAATAATGTAATTATTTCATCCAGAATTTAGAAAAAACCCAATTTTAAAATTCATTTGTAGGTTTTAAAATTATAAAATAAATCCAATGTGGGATAGTAATTAATACAACGAATATGAATAAGGTAAATGAGATGTAGAAGAAGGAATATAAAATACAATGATATTTATGAAAAAAAGGAAATTTACTTAAAATACAATTTTATAATAATGGGTATATTTTGAATAATTTAATAATTTGTAATGTTTATATATTAATTTGATACGAGACACGAGTTATCATTATTTCTTATGAACATAACTTATGTTTTATAGAAATAATTTCTACATCCTCAATATATGAGAGGGCATGATTCGTGGTAGTTTAACCATGAAATTTTGATTTCATGTTGAGAAAATATCTAACTGAGGCGATAACATTACATAACACATTTAATTCTCTTAAAGAGGCTTGTATAATGTATGATTAACCAATAATAAACCCCCAGAATGTTCTAATAATTCAAAAACAATATTTGAAATAAAAAATCAATAATTTAAAATATATTAAGATGTGTAAATGAAAATTAAATATATGATAGGTGAGGTAGCTTACAAAAATTGAAGATGAAGAAAAACAGGGACATTTGATAGTGAATTCCTATATCACACGACCCATAACAAGAATGTAATTAATACATATAATGTTATGATATATGATCTCATAATTTTTTATTGATTAATCAATAAAAATAAAACATTTTTATTTCATAAATATATTTTTGTAAATAATTATACAAATTTTATTCATGTTTATAGGATTATGTACTATATCATGAAAATATCATGGCACTGTGACAGTGAAAATTAGATCATCATTTACAAGATTAGATGTGTCATTATGTGGATGAAGTACAAAATAATTCTAATGAATGGAATGTGATTAGGTAACAATTTATCCTATATTTCCTATGTTGAATATAATTTTTCACAAACATGAAATATGAACATAATCCATGAAATTGATGTATAGCTCATTGGGGGGGAATTGGGATGAAAATTTCAAGAACATTAAGATTAAAAAAATTGTAAAATTTTAATTTGGAATTTCTCTACATCAATGGAACATTTCATTAATGAAAAATAATTAAAAAATAAATTAATGTAGTAGAGTTAAATATAGGGAAACCACTGGAGTTGATACACATTGATTATTGTGTTCAGATGATATTGATTCTAGCCAATAATGGTTGCTATTTAATTATTGTTGTGATTGATTTTACTCATATAGTTATGTCAATAGTTGTTTTTGTAAATATCCATTTTTGAGAAATTTAAATAATATCAAATGACTTCTATGAATCAAAAAGGATATTAGACCCAAAGGTATTCATTGGAAGATTTAGTATAATTTATGAATGATAATTTTTATCATTATATTTAGACTAATGTGTTACTCTATTAAAATAATTTTTAATATGAACCCTAATATAGTGGATTAACTGAATGGGTGAATGATATTTTTATAATAAGGTAGAGAACCATGATATCAGTTAATGAAACCATAATGTACACATGGATAACAAACGCGGTTGTTTTTATTTATATAACTAATGAGTGGAAATTATAACATATTGGTGTCCACACACTATATGAGATACAGTTTGGACGGAAGTGAAGCATGAATGTATTAAAGTCATTCAAATGTACTTATTATATAAAAACAAAACCTATAAAGTTTCATAGTTATATGAGATAATAAAGGACAGAACATTTATCAGATATGTTGCATATTGGGATGTTATTAATTTTACATCATTATTATGATAATTTTGGTATATAGATTTCATAAAATTGATTTAAAATATAAAAACCCTTCCCAATAATTACTTTCTATTGATTAAAACACTTAATATGATCATAAATGATGTGTTGGATGAAATGGGAGTATTTCATATGGAAAATAAGATTTTTTAATCTATTATGAAGGATATAGTAATATGTTGATGAAGATAACCTCGATTAATGATAAACCAATCATTTTAATCCAAAAATCTTATAGAGAATTATAATATTCTATTTGAACTATAGAATGAGAGTTCAAACATGTAGTATTTTTATGATTCTTAATAATATATTATTTATTTTCCAATATAAAAAACATTAATGTAGCATTGTAAAACATTGATTAATAAAATTTGTGATTGATGACATCATGAAAATTTATAAAACTATACTTTTTAATTGCTGTAGACTTCCAATAACAATAATGAAATAGGATTAAATTCAGGTTTTTCTAATTAACTCAATAAGAAAGGATAATTTGTATAAAATAAACTATTTATTATTTGATATGTTTATAATGAAATTGATGTTATTGATTATGATGTTATATTTTCCAGATTTTCAAGTCTTGAAAAAATATATGTTTTTTTGATACATTATCATATGATTTGAATATATTTATAAATTGATGTGAACTCATTATTTATAAATAGTAAACTTGATGATGGTGTTATATTAAACAATCGGAATGTTTTTTCATAAATGGTTACAATCCATGAGATTGATATTATAACTGGTCCATGAATGGGTTCAAACTTGTAGATTAAAAATTTTATTTGAATTTAGATTATATCATAAGTTCATGAGTTTTTTGAAGATATTTGTGTACTTAAATCACTGTAATTGTTATTATTTTCTAATTAATGAAATAATTTTTTTTTTAAATTAAATAGAATACTTTGGAAGAATTTTTTACCTGAAGGATGATACATTTTTATGATTTCATGTTGAAAACAAAGATATTTTTATACATTCACTTTTAATTAATGTATTCTAATGGGTTGTTGAAGAGTTATGGTACAAAATAATCAAGAAGGATCTCTAATACTATGGGAATTTGGGAAACATTTTCCAGTGATGTATATTGATTTACTATTAACCAAATGTATTTTTATTTTCATGATAGTTATCAAATATATTTGAGTATTTATAAACCTGTTATTTTATTTTATGTTATATTATAAACAATATTCTAATGAAATACTAAGGATTAGTATTATTTTATAGAGAAACATATCTTACACTACATTAAAAAGATCCATCATTTATGTTAAAGGATTAAAGAACTCATATCATTTTAAATTTATCGATATTATGACGATATTTTCATTTCTAATGAGGGTGATCAAATTTTATCTTATAAGGATTCATTACTGTTTTAAGGAGAATTTATTGGAACTCCATGGAATATAATTATGTAAAATTTTTTGTAATCAATGATGACTATTTTTTGTATATAAATCTATATAAAAATGATGTTCATGATGTCATATATTAGATGAATATGGGTGAAAGTTTTATACCCATTTATGATATGGTGTGATAATTAATTCTCAATAATATTCTTATAGGATTTAGTGAAATACTATATATCAATGCTTTTTGAAATAAAATAAGAAGTCTTCAATCAGATGGTGGAACATTGTGATCATTATTTTTATTTTATTTAATCATATTTGAATGTAATTATTTTCCTGATAAAACCCCTACTAAAGGATTCTATCCATCGCATAAGTGGGGACTTGTGAGTTCATTATTTCTAAAAATCACAATATATTTTTTTTGGTTATCATCTCTATTTGAATCATTTATATTTGTTTAAAATGTATGATAATATGAAAGTGAAATTCCTACCAATGGGGAATGATATTGGATTATTTTTATAATTGATTTTCAAGGGAAATACTTTATGATATTTTACCTAAATAATGAGAGGATTATATATATTAATTTTCATGATTTAGACACATATACTGTTTGATATTCTTGTTGCATATAATCGTATTTGATGATTGAAGAGCCCTCAATAATTATGGATTTTTAATTAGTGTTAAAAATTATATAGGTCCAAGAACAAGTGACGTAATAAAGGAAAGTTATGGGTTGATATTGATTGAGATATGATAAATATAAAAATGGTACCATCACTATCTTTTTCGAGTAATCTCAAAAGAACCATTCCAATATATGGTGTAATTTTAACAAAAACATTCAAATATTAGAAACACATTATGCGTTCATTGCAAAAATTCCATCATGGGTACATGATGTAAATTTTTTCTTTTATTTTTTGGAAATATTCTCCTAAATGAAATAGTGTCTCAATTATGTTTAGTATAGATGAAATGTAATGATTCTTTTATGAGTTTATGTGGATCATGGTATGATGAAATTTATGTTTCCTTAACGTATTATTTTAGATTATGGTGTTTTCTCTTCAATATAAGTCTCACACAATAGTAATATATGTTACATAAGGAATGATATTATCATGGAGGTAATTACACTTATATGTGAGATTCATTAATGATATCAATATGTTACATTATGAGGGCTATACCAGAGAAATAATGATTAGTTTCTTATAGTGTAGAGTGGAGAATTAATGAAATTTGTATCATTTTGGATTATAGTCCATTGAGATCATTCATAAATTTTATTTATAATTCAATAGAGGTGGAGTACACACTGGTGTCACCTTATTGTGGAAATATCATTAATCACTTGAAAAACTGAGATAGATGTTTCTGAATGTAATATATGTTTCTACACTTTATAGTGTTTAAAATAACAAAAGATAATTATATGATTATAATTTCACGTTATTTATATTTGGGGATCAAACCACAAGCCAGTTCACTTCAACACCACACATCATAAACCTATATATTTAAAAATATAATCAAAACCATTTAGATATTGATTTGTCAAAATAATATAAAATATCTGATTTATCCTTCTCTGGAATCATGAAATATATGTTCTTCATCATGGAAGAGGGAATTAGGTGCACCTATTATATATATTTGAGAGGACATTCTAGATAAAAAATTTATGATAATGAATAATATTTTAATTCTCATCTATAACTTTTTATAATATGGGAAATTATTATTATATTTTTTATATATACATTGTTGTTACTGATAATTTATTTTTGGGAAACTACTTATAAAAATACATTGTATACACAACAACTATTATCCATTTACTGATATCCCTTTCATATCCATCATTTGACCATGTTCTATATATTTTTTGTCTTAAAAAACAGGTCATAATTTAATTATCAAAATTGACATCCAATCAAAATTACTATTATTATCAAAACTTATTTTTTTAGTGCTCTAATATCAAGTATACTTGTTCCCCCTATTCTCTGTGGTAGTGAGAGTTTAAACTCTCTTGGACTAAAAATGTACATTTAAATTAATGATTTAAAAATATAATATATTTTTGGATAATTACTAAGAGATTATTAAATGTATAAAAAAATTGAACTATTAATATTGATAACACTATAAAGATACAATTTTCCTAAATCTAGAAGATTAATGACATAATAAAACCAAGAAACCAAAAAAGTGATTCATGTACATCAATAACCATGTTGATTAACATTATATTGAAAAAATGATCATAATATACAAGATAGATAGTAAATAAATCATATTTTCTATGTTAATAGCTTATAGGAATAAAAATTAAATTTTAGGTAAATAAATAGAAAACAACATGATGAATATATAATGGGAATGTGAAAAAAAGTTATTAATGGAAAATCCTTACACGAATTTTTGGAAATTGTACTATAATCAAACTCTTGGGCCAACAAGCATATACATTTCCAAATAAGATGTCACATTCTCCTAGGAATATACTTGTTATCTAGTATAATAATCTAGAAATCTAGTACTTGAACGAAATGCTAACCACCCCCACATTGTTTTCATGCGATCCAGGATAGACTCTAATAGTTAATTAGTGGTCTCTTTTATAATATAACCCACTAACCCAAAAATTACATTATTTAAATAATAAAAATAAATTAATATAATTTTCACCATTTTTTATTAAATACTTATTGAAATATCATAAAAATAAAAATAACCCCATTGATCTAATAAAATCATGATCGTAATGCTTCTTGTTTCTTATTAATTACACTTTGCACGTCTAATAAATAGATCGGCATAAAAATACCATATTTTTAATTAAAATTTCAAAGATTCCTATTAATCCTTATCAGGATACCATAAACCATATAGATAACAAATAGATTTATGATCAAACACTATATTACAACAATATTTTCAATAAACTATGTGTTTAGGAAATTATATATTCACATTTATATATTGATTACCATAGTAAATTACTTTATATTGTTTAATATACAAAAATTATTTAATATGAAAAAATATAATTAAATCCATAAAATCATGGTGGAAATTCAAAATAATAATCATCCTTAATAATATCTTACATGATCACAAAATACCAAAAAGTTATTCACTAACATCATTGAATACATCAACCACAAATATACAAATATTGATGAAACCTATATAGATATATAATATGTGACTCTAAATACAATGGGTTATATATTTTTTCTGTATTTGATTTAAATACTACTAACTATTTTCAAAATCCCTTTGGTCATATCATCTTATTTAGTAGTATAATGGAAATTTTTATGTTCAATATGTGATTCACCATTATCATCTATGTAGTATGAAGGCGATCTCAAAATGTATAATTTAAAAAATAAGAATGGTTGCATCTAAAATGACTCTTGGTTACTATTATTATAACAACCCACTAATAATACTACAAAACCACTAAAATATATCCTTGATTCAGGGATTCCCAATTGGAAACACTCACATTCATATTAGAAAGGATCAATATGACTACCATTCAATCTAATAAAGCTGTAAATTATTTAATTTCAAAAATTTACCTAGATCCCCTTATATACCATCCACGATGACTGTTAAAAATGAAATATTTATCTCAAATGTAATATTTATTGGAATATATTTAATGTTAAATATCACTTTAACATATATATTCTCTAAATAAACTATCATTCAAATCTCACATATCGTATGATTTGATCATGTCATAATAACTAATCCACGTTCATGCATAATTATTCTCCGAAACTAGATGATCTGAGAGGAGTCGTGATGAAATCTATCATGAAATTATAAGATTATTATATTTGAACAATTATTTATTGTAATGTAACAAAATGATTCTGAATTTATCCACTCACCATTTTAAAAGTGTGAAAATAAAACAATAATCCTTAAATGTATCTATTTTTACATAACAAAAAATATATTCCTAATCAATATGCTATACTTTATGGAAACAAAATCAAAAAAATTGAATCTATGAAATTTTAAAATGTCACATAAATTTCTCTCATATGTGTTATAGAAATATATTTCTTCCAGGTTCATAAAACATATGACTACCATATATATTACTATCATTTATATTGTTACTAATGAATTCTCATTCAGGAAAACCTAGCACCATGATTTACTACACAAAACCCATTCAAGATATTCACTAAAAAAATAATTTGCAAATATTATAATTAAACATTTCAATAAATATTTTTAATAAAAATGTATCTCAATAAATACACTATATTAATTACATTCATTATTTGATTCTTTTAAAAAAATTATTATTTCCAAATAAAAGAATTGAAATATTCTTCAACATTACATATATAATCATCTATCCTACAATTATAAAATTATAAGTTATAAAAATACCTTATATTAATGACATAAAAATCTCATTGATTAGTGATATACTTTACAAACATATTATTATTTTTTTCCTCATATATATTACTAAAAAAATTAATTTCTCATATATGTATAATTTTTCACTACAACTTGTATATTGGATTACTATTCACATATTTTTTAACATGCCAATGTTAATATTCCATTACAAGGAATACTAATTTTATAATTCAAGTGAAACTTACAATATAAGTATCAAACTAAAAATTATCTTTTATATGAATCTATACATATTTGAATTTTTATTAATATGATACTTGTATTCAACTCCTTAAATTTAGATATCAAATAATGATCCAACATGTATATCAATAATTTTTTAGTCACAGTTATATCCAATACAATTTGATGAATTACATCTAGAATTAATTAGTAATCTTATAATCTAATTCAATGAATAATCATGATCTTTATAGTACTTGAAGGTAATTCCCATGATATGACATCCACTACCTTCTTGATATCTATAAAAATTATATCATCTGATTCTATATATTTCATAAATATCAACTCACTGAAAAAAAATTATATTTAAAATATTTTTTTAAAGGTTATTTTATATTAATGTCCCACTAGAAATCTCTAAATAGTCACTATGATTTTCTATTAAACGTATGTATACAATGATACGATTAATCAAAATTATGATAATGGAATCAATTTATTGTTGAAAAATAATTTTATTAAAATTGTTTACTATAGTCAGAGTCTCATTCAATCAAACTAAAATTATTATAAATATATACTAAACATAACAACATCAGAATATTAATTTATGTATGACTTTAATAAAAACTAAGGTACGATTTCAACCTTATCACATATCAATCATAGTTGATAATTTGCATCCACTCAATTAATGAGATAAATTATTTATCCAAGATACTCAATATAGTTTTTATGTATTTATATTTATTATCATTTGGTAAGACACACATATCATCACATCTCATTATTAATTCCAAAAAAACTACAATATCAACTGGTGAAATTATAAACCTGATTATAATATTGATTAATAAAATATCAATGTATGATTTTTATTTGGGTTCATATTCTAAAAAATATACAAATGAAAATAAATAACAAAAAAAACAATAAATGGGAATTCTTGTTATTTCATTTCATGGAGTTTGGGTGATGAAAAATAGGATTATTTATTAATATAGAAATTTATATAAATTTATTTTCAAAAATTAATAAAACCCAAATATATTGTTATATTTATTGGAAAATTTCAAAATTTTATTTATTAAAAAAACCAGTTGATGAAACTGAAAATATTAAACAATGATGACTATAAATTACATAATGATTTATCATATAAAGATAAGGGTTTAATGATGTGTGTGGGGATGATAATTACTATTTATATATGAAACATTAATGTGACACATTTATTTTCACAGGAATAGTTTTTAAAATATTTTATTTTAGTCTTCTTATGAAGGGGTTATAAATTATATTGAAGTTTGATATCACAAAAAATAACAAATAATGATGATATCATCATGATAATTTTTTTTCCATAATTAATATTTGTTATATAATGTATATAATGTAATGTTATAATTTCAAATTTACATATTAGGATTAATCTTTAATTTTTACAGGGGTAATGAAATTTGAATGATGTGGTGTATGATGAATCCGTCAAAGGACTACATCATTTTTTTAATCCCTTATTAATAATTATCAAGGAAAAAAATATCGGTAGTTTTATTGGTAATTATGTGGAATTAATATTAGAAAGGTATTTATCTATTAGAAAATATACTAGTTCTTTTCAAAATGGTTATATAATATGGAAGACAATTATAAAGAGGAAATTGATTGTTACAATCCATTCATTTTTTTCATGTCTAGATATTTTCAAAATAATTATTACATAAGTGGGTAGGTTCCAAAAAAATTGATAATGGAAGGTATGAAACGAACCACATTTTGTGTACATAGACTGTAATTAGATGGGCGATGAATATAAATCAACTACTATGGAAAAATATATGTATCAAAAGATGAAGACGTTTTGGGAAACATTGAATATAATATGAGATCATGATGATCATGTTCATACCCAATGTTGATAGTGGATTAGCAATAAAAAAGGTTTTATGTCATAGTTTGAGCCACGTTCAACTAGGGAGTCATTCAACAATAATTATTGGCTCAATTATATGAATAATTATTTCAATTAGATTGTGATATATTCCCCTTCTGATGTCTTCCTATATCAAAATGAAAACTTTTATTAATAACGTGTGGATTTTTTTATATAACATAAATTAAAATGGAAATGTTTTAATTAATAAGAAAAGATATGTATTTATGGTGTATTCTTATAGAGTTTATTTTGAAAATGTGTTTCTTATATTTTGAATGGTTTGAGGCAATAATGATTTTTCTATCACGATGAACTAAAATTGTTAGAAATATATTTCAATGTGTTGTAAAATATATCTTCTGGAATAGATAGCAACATGAATTAGTCCTCATTAATAATAAGTTTATGTTTTATTTTACAGAGATAGGATATATTTTTTGAAGACAAATAAGGGTCTATGTGTTCTAAAATACGCCCTTGATCCAGAAACACAATGATTGGTTTTTTCTCGGTTGAATCCAAATTTCAAATAGGAAATGTTGAAAAATAACTATATATAATAGATGAATAATTAATAACTAATAAGGTTATTTTTTATGTCAATGTTATTATTAATATAGGTTAAAGTGGGACTTCTTCCATGTAATTCACTAAAATGATAATAAATCTATTTGAAATGAAAATGATGAATGAATTTTTATTATTTTCAATGATTTTTTTTGTTGTAAAAATAATGATTTATTAGTTTCCAATGAAAATTAAACAATCAAATTAATGAATATGTTTCAAATAGAATATGTAAAAGAAGTGTCAAAACCTATAAATATAGGTATAAATCTCATCAATGTTGATAAAAGTGATTGTGTGAATAAAAAAAGTGTTTAAAAGTCTTATTGTTATGATATGTTACAAACTAAATCCATATCTAATATTTTCTAAACAGTGACATTACATAATTGTTATAAATGTGATAAAACTGAATCAAATTTATTGGATATAAATAATATTTCATAAATTCATTAAAGTAACACTGAGTAATTAGATGGTATAAAAAATTATTGAGCACCTAAATCATTCTTAATTAAATAATTGTTCTATTATATGTTATTGTGATGGTATAAAATCAATTATAGTTAGAATTACTCTTCATAGAGTATGTTATGTTAGTTGGTTGTCTAATAAATTTATATTAGTTAAATTAAGAAAAATATATACTAAAAATGTGGTTGAAACTAGTTATTATACCTATAATATCTATATAGAGTCACATCGAGAATATTTGTTGTTGGTGATTTAGAATAAACCGTTACTTTATTTTGAAAATTTTTATGAACTTAATCTCTCTAAAAATCATGTGGAACTCTCTAGATCCCATAACATTTATGTAGAGACGAGAAGCTTGATGTACATGTACATTACATTACTTTTGCGGAATACTTAATACATAACCAAAATAGACACACAAGGACCGTAATAGTTTAGTGTCTTTGGAAACATGGAACGTAATCTTCTAGTCGTAGTGAAAGATCTTCAACATCTCCCATGAAGATCTTCCACTTTTTGTTTCCTAACCTAAAAACATTCTTTTGATCCTGGGGGAAAAGAATACATAAAAAGGGTGAGCTCAAATGCTCAGTAAGGGTAACCATGGATAAAATAAAACATACCATATACATTTGAACTTAAAAACATGAGCATAATGTTTAAACATCAAAATCTTGAGAAATGACATAAAACATGGAAGTTTGTAAGGCATGGATTATAAAGAAACATTATGAATGAAAAAATAGAATTGGAATAAAACATGTAATTGTGGCATCCATTAATCACATGTAATTATTTCCATAGTAGCCAAGGAATTGCTGCCAAGACCATCTTAGAGGACAAAGTCCCTTTCTGAATCGAGTTCATTCCTCATTTTTGTCCTATTTTACTGAACCAGTTTAACCTACCGTTCCAGCCATATCTATCTCATGAGATATAAATATTTACCCAATTCATTGGAGGGAAATATAGGTCCCACCCATCTCATAATCAAATCATTCTTACTTGTGCCAAAAAATACACATACATCATTAATAATAACCCAACGAATAAAATGGGTTCCATAAACATAATCCCATCATCACATAATCCATATAAAATAAATGGATATCATTACATAATATGAAAAGTGAAACCATGTAAATCATTGAGACGTGATACATGAAACATACACATATAAAATAATGTCATCTTATATGGAAAATAGTTTTGACCAAACACTTGAAATAAATTCTTGAAAAAAATATCCCTTCTTCTTTAAAATCAATTTTATTTTCACAAAATGTCATACAATTTTAAAAGAAAAGGATTTTGTTGAAAATAGACATGAAATATTTTGGAGGAAGATTCATGAAAATAAGGCTTTATAAAACCGTAAAAATCCGTTCGTGCTGTATAAGTTAAAAAAAATTCTTTTCATACTTTTGCCGGAAAAGTCAAAAAGTAACTCGTAACATAAACAAAAGAAATATTCCTTACATACCATGTAGTACAAGTAAAAAATGGTTAAAAAGGACTTTAAACATACATGAAAACACTTTTATAAAACATGGACATGGATGATAGAAATAACCCCCGTAAATACTTACGAACAAGCAATCTCAGATAAAAATGTGATTTGAAAAATTATCCCTTACCTTAGGTCTGATATGCTTCGTTCGTATCCGAACCTCCTGTATAATGATTTAAATAATGTTATTGACTTATTAAAGAATCATATTAATTGTTATGATATCATATATGGTTCACTTATGACTTTATATTACCCGTTATTTTGTAAATTCCATGTTAAAGAGCGTTTTGGGTAAAATCGTTTCATTTGTCGTCTGTGTTTTGACATGTAATTATTCATATGATTACTTAGATCATGATTACTTACATCCATAATGTAAAACATTATTAATATATAATATATATTCAGAATATACATATATTTAATAGATCGATAAATGGAATGAAATACACCGTTCATGGAGACGGTAGGCCGTACGTACGCATGAACGTTGTTTTCGTTTACTCATTGAATTGAATGGAATTAATTGGATGAAATACATATATATATACATAAATCTAGTATCATTATTATGTCATATATTTCATTATTACTTATTATATATACTTTATAATCATTTATGAATGGTTAATCATTGAGAATGAATCTCATCGCGTCGTGGAGACGGTATTCCGTACGTACGCACGAGCGATGATATCGTTCCCACAGTCGTGGAATTTTATTGCAGTGTATGTATTATATTACAGAATAATTATCACTTTACAATAATTATATATAGTTATTATTTACACCATTATACCCATCCAAGTATGCGGGTGGTGGAAAATAGATTACACCATGGCTTGGAGACGGTATTCCGTACGTACGCACGCGCAGTGATTTCGTTTTCCGTAGGATGGATATATGGTGAAATAGGGTTGTTTCATACATATAATAACATATAAGTATATGAGTGATACTTATGTTATTACTTCATAATGAAACAACCTAAGAAGAAGAAGTGGAAGAAGAAATAATGGTGAAAGAATCGGTAACGGAAATTACCTCTTCCTTGAAGCGCCTCTTTGAGACCTCCTCTTAGGGAACAAAAAGTGGTCTTTGAAGAAGACCAGTGTAACAACCGAGACTTTTATGTGAAATATTTTGTTTTTATGTTATATAAATCATCAATGGAATCTTTCACTAACACTGGCTTGGCTTGCTTTACATGCAACTGCGGCCTTCCTCGATAGCTTGCGTCGTACACAATACCGAGTTTCACTACACAATGATATGCTATTAAAATATTATTAAAACTAGCTGTTATGAATATTAATAACCACTTTTTGAAATTTTATAAATTTTATTTTTTAAAATGGACTTCATTTTTGGATTTAGAATATCGAAATTATCCTAGGGTAAAATTTTGGTATTTTTCTGAAAACTTTCAATTTTTGATGAATAGTGAAACCACTAAGTGGTAGTTAAAAAAACTGAATTTTTCATAAAACATATTTTTACCGCTTCTGTGAGTGGAATTTCTAAAATCCGAGAGACACAGTTGATGTCAGTAAGTAAAATGTGGTTCAATGAGATGAAAATAATTTTTTGGTGAATAGTAACTTTTTAATTTTTTTACCACGGTTAAAAGTAAATAGGGTAATTAAGGGTAAAATTGATATTATTATTACCCTAAAACATGTCCTAATTCTATTGGATGAGTTTAATTCGACCAAAAACAACCTTAGGAATAAAATATGACCATTTAGGCCCACTTGGATTAGATTAGTACATTTATTATTCATTTATTTAATGGATGGTTAAAATAGTTAAAATCAATGTTTAATAAGTAAATCATTTTTAATATTGGGTTATACATAAGATAAATTAAACTATAAATATTTATTAGAAATATTAAAAATATTTCTTACATAATGGTATTTTATTTGTAATTTTTAGACATTAAATAATATAATTTATTTATGACATAGTGATGAGGCAGTAATTATATTATTTATGAAATATTGAAATAATTGATGTTCTAAATAACCAAATAAATGTAATTTGAGACTTTTTATGAATTACACCAATTTTATAGGTTATTATGACATGTTTTTATTGATTTAGGTAACCTGGTTTGAACTAATCATTTTGTTATGATTTTCACAAAAATCAATTACTAAATAGTGTCAAAATTGACATAAAATAGTTTTTAAAACAAATATTATATTACTAATTGTTATTTTATTGCTAAAAATCTAGGGATAGGCCAAATGACTTATATAAGGTTATATATATTAATAATAAACAACTTTGGGTTCGTTTGGCTTGATATGGTAAGTTTATTAACCTTATAGCGTAACAAAACATGAAGACAGGGTAAAAGTTAAATTATCTAACTTAAAGTTAAATCTAAATGATAAGGTTAAAATTGATACCTAAACATGTCTAAATTCTATTGGATTAGAGGATTTAGACCCCTACCCACCTTATCGTAGAAATATATCAATTTGGAGCTATTAAAAACCGAATTTGATTTTATAATAAAATAATATTTTCAGTTATTCCAAAGGCGCCCCTCTCCTCCCTTATAAAAGGGCACCTCCTCCCCCTCTTCCTCACACCACATTGAGCCTTCATGCTCGGCCAACCCCTGCCAATTTCTCCTCTCCACATCCCTATATAATCATAGAGGTTCTGGTCTTCTTCAAAGACCTATTTTAGTGCCCTAAAAGGAGGTCTCAAAGATGAACTTCAAAGAAGAGGTAATGTCCGTTACCGATTCTTTCATCTTTATTTCTTCTTTGACTTCTTCTTCTTTAGTTGTTTCATTATGAAGTAATAAAATCAGTATCACTCACATACTGATATGTTATTATAAGTATGAAACAACCCTATTTCACCATCTATCCATCCTACGGAAAAAGAAATCACTGCGCGTGCGTACGTACGGAATACCGTCGCCACGCCGTGGTGTAATCTATTTTCCACCACCACCATACTTGGACGGGTATAATGGTGTAGATAATGACTATATATGACAATTATAAAGTGATATTGATTCTTAAATAGTATACATACACTCCAATACAACTCCACGATCATAATAACGATTTCCTCACTCGTGCGTACGTACGGAATACCGTCTCCACGATGTGATGCGACTCGTTCTAAATGATCTTCATTTCATAATGATTATATAAATGAATTTAATGAATGAATATGATATATATTACAGTAATAACATTCTGGAAATTAGTTATCTATAACCTAAAGAGAAGAATAAGAATTAATTCGACAAAACTCATATAAGAACAAAAAGTAATAAACACATGAATAACAAGTAGTAATGAAATATTACTAATAAGAAGCTAAGAATATAACCATATATGATATCATAACAATAAGTATGATTCTGGAATAATTCAATAACATTATTTAAATCATTATACAGGAGGCTCAGACACTTACGAAGCAATCGGACCTAAGGTAAGGGAAAATATCACAATCTCATTTTTATCTGAGATTGTATATACTTTGGTATTTACTGGGGTGTATTTTATCATCCACATACATTTTTCCTCAATATGTAATATAACTTCCATCCACCTAAAATTGTTTATATTCAATTTTACCCTTCGGTGAGTTTTTAGTAAAAGATATGAAAGGAATCTTTTGTAGTTTTTCGTACGAGGTACTTTTTGACTTTTCCGACAAAAGTACGAGAAGAATGTTTTTTTAACTTATACTACATGAATGAATTTTTAAAACATTATTTCAAAGAAGCTTCCTTTACAAGTTTTCAAGTATATTTTTAATCAACTTCTTTTAGTTTATAATTGTATGACATGTTAAAAAAGGAAAAGTGTTTTT